>OZ005655.1:176457225-177077537 GCA_963930645.1 Salticus scenicus | reverse complement strand
TGCCTAAAATTCAAGTAAAATCAGTTAAGCAGAAGCGTATTAAAAATAATTGCTAAATTTGCTACAGGTATGCAGATTTTTCTTTTGAGATCTGCCTCCAGTTACGTAGATTCCAACATCTATTAATAGTAAAATTTATAAAATTCGATAATTTAGACAAAATTCGACATAAAACACTCAATTCTCGATTATTTCAAGCCACTTTTTTTGAGAAATAGGTTCCCAGTATACTCATTTACTTATGCTAAGGTAAAATGGCTATAGAGGAGAAATTTGTATTCCGAATGTTCGCCTTGCGCGAAGATTTATTTATTTAATTTAATTTATTTATTTGAGTAAAATCAGTTAAGCAAAAATTTATTTTATAATAATTGCTAAATTTGCCACAGGTATGCAGATTTTACTTTTGAGACCTTACGTAGATTTCAACATCAATTAATATTAAAATTTATAAAATTCGATAATTTAGATAAAGTTCAACATAAAGCACTCAATTCTCGATTATTTCAAGCCGCTTTTTTTTTTTTTTTTTTTTTTTTTTTTTTTTTTAGAAATAGGTTTTCCCAGTATACTCATTTATTTATGCTAAGGTAAAATGGCTATAGAGGAGAAATTTGTAATCCGAATGTTCGCCTTGCGCGAAGATTTATTTATTTAACTTAATTTATTTAATTATTTTTTTTTTCCAGCATCAAAGTAATTCAAAGTTTCAGAATCTTCTGTGCGAAGATAGAAACCGGTTGCCAAGCGTACATATTTCGCAGACATTTTTTCCCTTTTTATATGATTTCAATATATTTTTGCACGATAAACTTAATGTTCTCTTCACACTACAAAGCAAAATAGGCGCCTTTCAAAATAAAATGTTACTGTGGCAAACACAGTTGGCTAAAGAAAATATCCATTTATTTTTATTTATTTACTTTTATTTATTTATTTTGCAATTTTTTAAAAATATCTGAAAAAGAGTGATACCAACAAGCAAGTAATAATAATTATTCAACAACATTTACAATCACTTACAAAATTGTTTGATCAGTATTATACAAAGAACGAAAACCACAGATATAGCAATATGCAGTTGAAAGGCACATTATCAGAGGACGTCGAAGATGGTAATTCAAATATGAAAGAAAAATTAAGTTTAATGGATATACACTCAGGGACACTGAAAATAGCGCACGAAGAAGGAAGCATCGGATTGCAATGAAATTTAATACACACTTTAATAATACAGATGAGAGATTCACTTGATCCCGAAATCAAGACAATTAAACAAATACAGTGTTTCCAATCAGACAAATACAGTACAAGTTTAGTATCGCGTCGGACCGCTTCCTGCTCTAACACGGTCCAGCATTGAACTGATTAGACGTCTGATAATGTCTTGAGGCAGATGGGACTACAGATATTGAACAGCCACCTCCAGATCATGTACAGAGTGACACGGTGGCATCTGGCGTTTAAGATGGTCCTATAGTACATGATCTATAGGAGACAGGTTCGGGGTGCAGGCCGGCCACGGAAGAGTCTGAACATGACGTAGGAAATCTTGAGCAACTCGAGCTGTATGTGGACAACCATTATCTTGCTGAAACATTGTCTGTGGAAGACTATTAAAGAAAGGTCACGGGGGGGGGGGGGTCAAAGAGTGTCGTCAACATAACACTGGCCAGTTAAGGTTCCACGTATGACAATTAAGAGAGGATCGGCTATCATAGGTTATAGTCCCCTCAGACTATTACACCTGTTATGCATGCAGTGAATCGCGCGACAGCGAGGGGGAATTGTATCGTTCACCAGGTCGTCTCCATATCCGCACGGGGTTATCATATGTCCCCAAAACAAATCTGTATTCATCAGTAACACAACTTTTTGCCAGCCTGTAAAATTCCCCGTCGCTCTGGCTTGGCACCACTGTAGACGAAGCCGTCGATGATTCGGTGTTAAAGGTAGTACTCGAAAAAGGCGCTTGGATTGCAGATTAGCTTCTGAAATCTATATGGAAATGGTTTTTAGAACAACTAGCACCCCTGCATTTGATTGCGTATCGTCGAACGACTCACTGTGGGGTCCACGAGCGCTTGTCTCACGATCCTTCGATCCTCACGCTTTGTCGTCTTCCTGATAGCTCCAGACCCGCACTGTAAAACATATGTCCTATTTGCTGCCAGAAATTCTCTGTAATTTGAGAAAATATGCGTAATTTACGAAAAAATTACGTTGTCAGAATGCATTTTCTCAAATTACAGAGAATTTCTTGCAGCAAATAGGACACATTTTTTAGAGTGTAGCCAAGAAGATCTCTCAGCAAATAGGACATATGTTTTACAGTGCATTTCTCCGCACATGGGTACCATCTCATGACCACTGCTTCTTACATGTTTTGACGGCACAGAACGAATGACGTGGCGAACAACACGGCGCGTCGACCAGCCTGCAGTTTTCAAGCCGATGAACCGGCCTTTCTGAAACTCGCTTAACTTTGAGAAATGTTTTCTCACACGTCTACCTGGCATTTTTCGCTTACTAAGTCCTTCTAGAGTCGAAATGAGATCCTCACGTTTAAGAATTTTCCACTATGCGCCGGTTTATGTATGGCCCACTTACTGATTGCAGCGCCACTGCAGCGTGTGTGGACATGCGCATTGGCACCAAAATTGGATCATTTGCATATCAGTTTTGACTGCATTTATCTGCAAAGTTTCGCGGTTGTAACTTTCTCCATGGTGCACTATTTTCAATGTCCCTGAGTTTATCATACGACGATAGCCTTAAATCCAAATTCAAATCTATATTAAAATCTCAATTTTGGATCTCTACAGAAAATGAATATGAAAATCAGTGAAAAATTTATCAAATTTTTTGTTCAGTTTTCAACAGTATTCTTGTGCAAAAAGACATTTTCAATTGTCACAGCAATTAAAACAAAATACCGTTCTCGACAAGAATTTAAACCTGCTCTGCGTTTTTCAGATAAACTAATTATAAACAATCAAGAGCAATCATCACATTAACGGTGTCTATGATATTCAAATAAGTTAAAATTATTTTATATCAATTAAGCTGCTTTTAATTAAGCTATTGTTATTTATTGAAATTAAACTTCCTATAAGCATATTTCTTATGATTAAAAAAGCAATGAGGGAGTTGCACTCGGATGGAAAACACTTTATTTTAATTGTAATCAATAAATTCAATCTTATAAATCCCAAAAATCCAATATAAATCGTAAAATTAATTCAAATTGATTTTTAATTAGCGTTTTAAAATCACTAAAAAACAAAACAAAATCACGGGATTGGAAAAAGCTCCGGGATTAGTTTGGCCTATTTTTTCTTTTCTTTCTTTTTTTTTTTTTTTCTCTAATATTTCAAAAAACTACTTAAACATTTAATTATAATTAAAATATTCACTGAAATTTTATAGTGCATAAAAAATATGTTTTACTGATTTATTTATAGTATTAATTATTGAAAATTTAACCAAGTAGTCTTGCTTTTTGGAAAATATTTATGTGGTATATTTTAAAGACCAGTCATTAATTATTAATGACTATAATAATGATATCAATAGTATTTAATATTTACTACATATTTTGCAAGGAAAGAAATGTTATTTTTAAAATGCATTATTTATTTATTTTTCTGAAAACAGAAAGTTAATTTTTTTTAATTTTTCAGTAGTTTTTTTTTTTTTTTTTTAATATATATATATATATATATTTCAATTTTATCCATTGATTTCTCGGTTTAACTTTCCTAAATTTATTGTTTCATTTATCCGAATTATATTGTTCTGCATCGCATACATTGGCAATTTATTTTTTATTGATTTAATTAATTCATTTGAAAAGAAAAATATATATTATTTATTGGAAAAATATTAACATCACAAAAAGGATTACTCTTATTAAAATTAAAATTTAATAAAAATTTATTTATTTTTTATTTACTTAATTCCTTTGAAAGGATTATTATTATTACTTATTATTATTACCTATTTATTTATTGTATTGTCGGAATTAAATGGTAATATAGCTGAAAGAGCGAACGCAATAAAATACATGATGACAAAACTAAAATATATTTAATAGATGCTAAGATAAAGCCATCCTTAGAATCGTAATTTTGAATAATAGCAGCTTTTGTCGTCTGATAAGTAACCAAATTGAAGTGCCCAGGAAAAAAAATTGAGGCAGTAAGAACCCGGACCCAACACAGCAGGGTACACTGGCGGGAAAGAGACTGCCATAGGCAACAGGTACCCGAAACGAGGTTCAGAGCGATTTTAATAGATTATTTATTTTTATTTTAGTTTTTGTTGACGAAATGATATAAAAGAAATAAGGATTCAAATTTTTCGAAAATATATTATTTTCTGTACTCATGCTAGAATAATAATAATAAATCTATAATACATAATAAAATGAAACAAAACAAGTATTTTAAAAATATATCTTCGCCATACTAAGGAAATTATTTTTTTAAAGTTCTTTTGATCAACTACTATTTTGATTATGTTTTAATTTAAATTAATAACAGGATGTAACTTTAAAAAAATCTCATTAAAACTTACAGTGTCATTTATACAATGAAGTGATATTTAATTTTAATTTTTATTTTATTTTATTTATTTATTTTTAAGAGGAAGGATACAAAAATTTGCTAAACTTGCGAAATTTCTTTACAGTACGATAGGGAGAAATCCAGCGAGCATTCATTTCGTGAGTAGTCACGTCACGATAGGTTTCATCACAAGACGCAGCGTTTTCGCGTCATCATGAAAACTATGTCTTTTAAAGTTAATTTATTAAAGTATCTTGTTTTCAACACCGGTTTTCAAATATGCAAAAAAAATTGTATCAAAATGCTTGTATTTTCATGTTCTGTTATTTACAGGTCAACATTAAAAATGTGCAATTCCCCATTGCAATTTTTTCGCCTATTGCCCATTGCACAGCACTAGCGTGACGTAAAACCCAACCAACCCATAGCTATTTTTTTTTTTTTTTTTTTTAATAATGAAACATGCGTTCGTAATATATTTTTATTAAATAAATTTATCTCGTATTTGTAAAATGAGTGTTCTCTAATATTTATTCTACAAATTCATTTGTATTTCTCAATGAATAATATTAGTGGTCCGCGGGATTTTAAATTAGGAATTTAGTGGTCCTTGAAGTCGAAGAGGTTAGATAAGTCTTCATGCAAATTTTTATTATATTATTATGCTATTCTATTGCGTCTATTTGTATATTTGAATTGATATATGACCCATATATTCGTAAATTTAAAGAAAACATACTTGCCTACCATTTTTTCGGATCGAAAAAGACAAAATATATGACACAGTTTATCACACATTATATATTTTAATTTTTCTGTAAATAAATAAAGAAAAATCAGTCTTAAAACGCTTGAATGGCTATTTTGCTTTATAAATAACGTCTTAATTTCACATATACATTGTAAAAAATGTGTCCTACTTGCTGCCAAAAATTTTCTGTAATTTGAGAAAATACGTTCTGACAACGTAATTTTTTCGTCAATTACGCGTATTTTGTCAAATTACAGATAATTTCTGGCAACAAACGGGACACATTTTTTACAGTGTAATTCTTATTTTTTCATAAAAATATGCAATCGTATCCCATATAGAGATATCCAGATTATACCTAGGATATCTTGGATATCTAGCATATCTCGGATATCTAGGATATCCATATAGAGATATCCAGACCTATAGTATGTATAAATATGTACTATAGGTCATACTATAGTATACTGCCAACTTAAATACCTGTCAATAATTTGTTGAGACATTGTTGAGACATTTGTTGAGACATAATCAGTTGGGACATTAATTCCATATCATGAGCATTTGTTTGCATCTCGTGAATCCTATTGTTGAATTCCTCGTAACACTGAAAGCTTAGTAACTAATAAACTGACAAACTTACAGACACCATATCAAATTTTCCTTTTTCATATTCTTCAATCTAAAGACGTCAGAAAACTGAAATAAAAATTTTCTCGAATATCAAGGCTCTCCATATCGATAAGTATTACTGTTTTGATAAAATAGTTTTTTTTTTTTCCCCTTATCGTATTTAATGGAAGAATTTTAATCTCTAAAAAATCAAACAATTTTCTACAGAAATAGTGGCAGAGTTGTCAAGATCCTTAATTTATTCCGCAGCAGTGTTGCCAGATTGCGCGACTTTTTTTTTTTTTTTTCAACAGCCACCAAAAATTTTTAGAAATGAAAATTGACATACGTAAAAGGCAAATCGGATCGAGGAATCGTCGATTATGTATATGAAATATTACTTATCAAAATAATTGGTGACTATTGAATAAAAAAGTTGCGAAGTCTTGCAACACAGTTCCGCAGTACTAAAGGCGGGGTTAAACCCCGCTTTTATTTCACACCACTTAATTTATAAAATAATTTTCTATGATAGTATATATATATATATACACACGCACACTAAGAAAAAAAAAAAAAAAAAAAAAAACGCACTTGGATACTTTCCATTTTTTTTTTTTTTTCTGTAATCGCTAGTTTTATTGTTTCAAAAGCAAATTTTTCAACAGATTTTATTATGTTGTGTTCCGCGTGCACTTTAGGATTGAGCTAAAAGTTAAAAACAAGATGCAATTGTTCGGAAAATTGTAATTTTAGAAAGTATTTCAAAAATGGCAAGAATAAGGCAATTAACAATACCACAAAAAAATAATAAATTTAGAGCGATAATCAAAAACATTTTTTAATACGTGTGATGTCAAAATGATTAAATGTTAACAAAATATTATTGATCTGGTTTTTAGCAAGATATATTATTTTTTGGCTGTTTAAACTGCACATTTGTCCTTAGGCGGCCACGTTACTCATCCAGTGGAGATGACCGCAAGTTAATAAGACCAGCTGTTATAACTGAGCCATTTTCAATTTCAGTGTATAAATTCGTTTATTATTTATCCTCTATTTTTTGTAAGTTCACGTGCTGAATAATATGTCAAAGAAAAAAAGAGTTAAATGAATTTAATGCTTTTAATTTTTATGTAAAATATGAGCGCGTGCTATCTCCAAAATTTGTTAAAATGTAAAGATTATGTGATGCGTGTGGCATCCATCGTTTTTTTTTTTTTTTTTTTTTTTTTATTCAAGAAATAGAACAGAATAAAGTTAGCAACGATGTTAGTTGCATTTTTTTCGTATAGTTGGAGTTCTTAATTTTTGTGAACTACTTTTTACCGTAGGAATAATTTTACTATGTTTAATGTTATAGGGAATTATTATACGAGCATAAGTGATGCTACTTTAATAATTTTAAAGTGTCAATAAGTAGTATTGGCGTCCGCTTTTATACAGTTTAATTTAGTAAGAGAAAAGCTAGGAATTTGCGGTGCTTATTCCGTTGCTTTACATAAAAATACTGGAGTCACTGCGACAGGACCTTTCAAGTGAAGTAAAATTATTTTGATTATATTAAGATTTAAAAGATGTTTAAAACCGTTAAAGGATTTAAAAAAGAAGATTTGAAATGGGTAGCCGAAGAAATTGGAGAGACTTTGCCTTCGTCGTTCACAATAGCAAGCTTAAAAGAGCTGATTTTAAATAGTAAAGAGTATGAAAAGAATCCCGAATTTGTGAAAGATATCTTAGAAAATGCTATAGCGGAAAGAAAATTGAAAGAACAAGAACAAGCTTTGAAAGAAGAAAAACAAGAACAAGCTTGGAAAGAAGCTGAGGCATTAAAGCTGGAAAAAGAAGCAGAACTGGAGAAAGAGAAATTAAGATTGAATCATGATTTAGAATTGGCGAGAATACAATCATCTGGGCAAATTCAAACTGATGCTATTTTAAGTAATTATGAAAATAGTACTATGAGACGAAAATTTACTTTACCTAAGCTGGAATTCAGGAAATTTGGCGGAGAAATTAAGGATTGGTTGCCTTTTTGGAGCCAATTTGAACAAATCGATAAAGATGATGAGATTGCCCCAGAGGACAAGTTCCAGTATTTAGTACAAGCAACAATCGCTGGTTCACGCGCAAGAGAAGTTGTTGAAAGTTTCCCGCCAACTGGCGCCAATTATTCAAAGGCAGTGGAAAGTTTAAAGGCTCGTTTTGGCAGGGAAGATATTCTAGTAGAAGTGTATGTACGAGAGTTATTGAAATTGATAATATCTGTGCAAACAAAAGGTAGATTTGCATTAACTTCATTATATGATAAGCTTGAGTCATATTTACGGGCGCTAGAAACATTAGGTGTTACCACTGATAAATATGCCTCCATTTTATACCCTATGGTTGAGTCTTGTTTCCCAGCAGACTTTTTGAAGGCCTGGAATCGCTCGAATCTCTCTTCTTCTAATACGGATGCTAAAGGAAGGTTGAATAATCTGATGCATTTTTTGAAAACGGAAGTAGAAGGTGAAGAGAGAATATCTTTAGCTGTAGCGGGCTTCGGTTTGACAAAGCGTGAAGATAATAAATATTCTAAAAGGAAAAACAATGCAAGTGCAGACTATATGCGAAATAAGATATCGACAGCTGCAGGTTTATTGACAACGTCTTCTGCTTTAGATTTCAAAAGAGTATGCATTTTTTGCCAAGGCAAACATTTGAGCTCTGAATGCTTTTCAGCTCGAAAATTGAGTTTAACTGAGATACAAAATATTGTAAAGGATAAAAATTGCTGCTTCGCTTGTTTGTTACCTAATCATACAGTGAAAAAATGTCGAGCAGTTTTAAGATGCATTATCTGTTCTAAGAAGCATGTGCCTTTGATGTGCGATTTGCGTGATTCTCAAGGTAAAACTGCACAAGAAAAGGTTGAAGAAAATTCAGTCAGTAGTGAAGTAAACATGGCAAATTTTAATAAGGAAAGTGCTAAAGTATTCCTTCAAACCTTAAAAGTGAAACTCATCTCCGAAAACAAGCAAAAAACAGTTCGTTTATTGTTAGATTCAGCATCCCAAAAATCTTATATTTTGAAAAGTATAGCAGAAGAGATGAATTATACTCCCATTCGTCAAGAAAAAATGATGCATTCATTGTTTGGCGGAGTTACAACAAAGGAATGCCAACATAATTGTTATAGAATAAAGGTTAAATTTTTGAAGGAGAAGTTCACCTGTAATTTTGAAGTGATGGATCAAATTACTATATGTGAAAACATTCAACCGGTCACTAATGGTCCGTGGATTAAAGAGTTGAAAGAATATGGAATCGAATTATCTGATGTAAGTCATTGCCGTGAAGTTATCGAAATATTGATTGGTGCTGATATTATGGGAAAGATGTTAACTGGCAAAAGAAAAGTATTGACATCTGGTCTTGTTGCCATAGAAACATACCTCGGTTGGACATTGATGGGAAAGGCGCCTCACACCGAAGTCTCAACAGATAATTTAGCAATGATGGTGACGGCTTTGTTTGTAAATGAAGCTGATATCTCAAACTTATGGAGATTGGACTTGATCGGAATAACAGATACTATAGAAAAGAAATCTAAAAGTGAGATTGACCGTCAAACAAAGGAACATTTCTTAGAGACAGTAAAAATTAACAAGGATGGTCGTTACGAAATTTGTCTTCCTTGGGCTGACGGCACATCTGTATTACCAGATAACTTGAGTTTGGCTGTAAGACGTTTGGAAAGTACAACTTCTAAGTTATTATCTAAGAACATGTACGAAAAATATGAAAATATATTTATGGACTGGTTGAATGAGGGGATCATAGAAGAAGTTCCTGCTACCAAAGTGAACTCTTATGGTAATTACTTACCTCATCACCCAGTTATTAAAGAGACCAGTAGTACAACACCTATCCGTCCGGTTTTCGATGCTTCAGCAAAGTTGGCTAACCATCCATCTTTAAATCAGTGTCTGCAGTGTGGCCCAAATTTGATTGAGCTTATTCCAGATATTCTCCTACGTTTCAGAGGAAGAAAATTTGGTGTAACCGCTGATATTAGAAAAGCGTTTCTTCAAATTAGCATTTGTGAAAAGGATAGAGATTTCCTACGATTTCTATGGTGGAAAGATCTAAAAGAGAAGAAACTTAAAGTATTTAGGCATGCACGAGTCGTTTTAGGTGTAAAGTGTAGCTCTTTTCTTTTATCATCAGTAATTGAATATCACATCAAAAATAGTGCAAATTTTGAGGAAAGTTTCAAGCAAAGACTTTTGCATAGTTTTTATGTAGACAATGTCGCCACTAGTGTGCACAGTGAAGAAGATCTAAAGAAATTTATCTCGGACTCAAAGAAAATAATGGCAAATGCTGGTTTTGATTTAAGGCAGTGGGAATACATTGGTGATCACGCTGAAACATCGAACCAGAAGGAAACTCAAGTATTGGGTCTGATTTGGGATAAGGTTTCCGATACATTAAAAGTCAACATGAAATGGCTAAACGATTTCAACACAGAAAGGATTACCAAGCGAAGTATGTTATCGGCAGTTCATAAAATTTTTGATCCTTTTGGTTTTACTGCTCCGGTGATGCTTTATCCTAAATTGATGTTACAGAAAGCTTGGAAATTAGGAATTAATTGGGATGACGAAATAACTGGTGATTTACAAAAAGAATTCCTATTATGGTTTCAAGAACTTAAATATTTAAATGATGTTAAGATACCAAGACATATCCAGATCACTCCAGAAAACTCACATGCATGCACAATTCATACTTTCGTTGATGGTAGTAAAGATGCTTATGCAGCAGTAGTATTCTTGAAGATAGAAAATGAAGATCAAGGGGAAATAATTCTGCTTGCTGCCATGTCCCGAGTTGCGCCTTTAAAAAATACGACTGTACCAAGAATGGAGCTATTAGCGGCTACTATTGGCGCTCGTTTGGCGAAAACTGTTGTGGATGCTTTGGGTTGGCAGGAAATGAAGCGATATTACTGGAGCGATTCCTCAACAGTGCTTGCTTGGATAGCAAGAAATGAGAGCTGGTCTGTGTTTGTCAGAAATCGGGTTCAAGAGATTCAGAAATTAAGCAGTCCTTCATCATGGAAACATATACCAAGTGAGAAGAATCCAGCAGACTTGCCGTCTAGAGGCTGTAAGGCTAAGCAATTAGCTTTAATCAGATGGTGGGAGGGCCCACATTGGATGAAAGATTCATCAGAATTTAGAAACCACATGAACACTTCCGATGAAGATTGGAATGAGGAAGAAATTCAGAAAGAAAGGTCAAAGTCTACTTGTATGTTGACGAAATCTGAATTTCCATCCAACAATAACTGGTATTACAGCTACTTTTCAAGTTATGAAAAAATCATACGTTTAGTTGCTTGGATTCTTCGCTTTAAGCATAATTGTTTAAATCCTGATAAGAAGAGTAAAGGCGAATTGACGGCTACTAAATTTCGGGAAGCTGAGATAAAAACTCTACGTATGGTTCAAAAAGAATCTTTCTCTTCGGAAAGTGATGAAAGATTGAAGACATTACAAACCTGTAAGGATGAGCAAGATGTCATTCGTTTGAAAACTAAAATAACTTACAGGAAAGATAGTGAAGATTTTCTCCATCCCATAATTCTCCCTTCAAAGCATGAAGTTGTTAAGCGACTTATTTTTTATATTCATGTAAAGAACTGTCATGCGGGGTTACAAATCCTCTTAAATTTGCTTAGAGAAAGGTATTGGATCCTCAACGGAAGAAAGAGTGTAAAGCTTGTGTTAGCCAGCTGTGTGATTTGTAAAAGGTTTAATTCAAGGGCTTTATGGACATCTAGTGCTCCTCTACCTGAAAACAGAGTAAAAGATTCTGCCGTATTTCAAATTACAGGCATAGATATGGCTGGTCCTTTGTATCTTAAGAACGATAAGAAGAGTTGGATTTTGATTTTCACATGTGCTATATATAGAGCTGTTCATCTAGAGCTAGTGACCTCTGCTTCCACAGATGCATTTTTGATGGGTTTGAGAAGATTTGTGGCTCGCAGAGGAAGATGGTCTGTTATCTACTGTGATAACGGAACAAATTTTGTTGGCGCAGCTAATTTATTGAGAAGCTTAGATTGGCAATGTATACAAAAACATGGGTCTGTCAACTCCATAGACTGGAAGTTTAACCCGCCAACGGCGGCGTGGTGGGGTGGCTTCTGGGAGAGGCTGATTAGGGTAATAAAAGATCTTCTTAAAAGAGTCTTAGGACGCGCCTGTCTTACGTACGAAGAAATGACAACTCTTTTAGCTGATGTTGAAAGTGTAGTCAATTCAAGGCCTTTAACATACCTTTCTGAAGATGCGACTGTAAAGCCTATCTCCCCATCTATGTTTCTTCAAGATGTTCACGAAATTCAGCTTCCAGATGTTGATGCAGTTGAACAAAATTCTTTATCAAAGAGGCTCAGATACAGGCAGTCCCTACTCAGAGCTTTGAGAGATCGATTCAGATCCGAATATTTGGGTGCTCTCATACAGCGAGCAAATAGAAAACAGTCAGAAAAGGGTATCGCTGTCGGAGATATTGTATTAATTGGATCTGACAACAAGAAACGAATCCACTGGCCACTAGGCCGTATCACAGAACTTATTCCTGGCAAAGATAAGAAAGTTCGACTTGTAAAGGTTCAAACTTCGCAACATGAACTTTTACGACCTATTCAAAGATTATATCCTTTAGAAGTAACATCATCAAATAATAGTTCAAAACTGAAAGAAGCATACCATTCAAAGGAAACCTCTGCTCAAACTGTTAAACCCGTTGAAACTTCAGAAGAGGAACCAGTCATATATAGCAAAGCGGGAAGGAGAATTAAAGTCCCTGAAAGACTAATGTATTGAGAACTACACCTGCAACATTTGGTTTTGATTATAACCTATAATCAAAAGGTGGGAGGATGTTATAACTGAGCCATTTTCAATTTCAGTGTATAAATTCGTTTATTATTTATCCTCTATTTTTTGTAAGTTCACGTGCTGAATAATATGTCAAAGAAAAAAAGAGTTAAATGAATTTAATGCTTTTAATTTTTATGTAAAATATGAGCGCGTGCTATCTCCAAAATTTGTTAAAATGTAAAGATTATGTGATGCGTGTGGCATCCATCGTTTTGTTTTTTTTTATTCAAGAAATAGAACAGAATAAAGTTAGCAACGATGTTAGTTGCATTTTTTTCGTATAGTTGGAGTTCTTAATTTTAGTGAAATACTTTTTACCGTAGGAATAATTTTACTATGTTTAATGTTATAGGGAATTATTATACGAGCATAAGTGATGCTACTTTAACAATTTTAAAGTGTCAATAAGTAGTATTGGCGTCCGCTTTTATACAGTTTAATTTAGTAAGAGAAAAGCTAGGAATTTGCGGTGCTTATTCCGTTGCTTTACACCAGCGCTTAAAAAATCAATTAGTATGTATTACATTTGGAACATAGCAGGGATTCAGAAAAAGTGTTTAGTAATATAATTTATCTAAATACAGTGAAATAACAATTAAACAAAGCAGGCTTAATTGCCAGAAAATCTGAAAAAAATTCCTTCTTAAAGAAAAGAATTAGAAAACCAAGACATTAGAGGGTTAAATTTTTTTGAAAATGATCAATTAATTATTGGGCTGAAGTTGTTCTCTCTGATAAGTCAAATTTAACTTATTTCGAACTGACGGAAACAAGAAGATCTGATCACGAAAATGTGACTGACTTAATGAAAATCGCACTTTTAAAACAATGACATATTCCCCGTACATTGTAGTACGAAAATGTATAATTTTTCGATGAGTCTGGCAAATTTTCATATTCAGTGGATCAATTAACCCGAAATAAAACTTGGCCATTAAATATTTTATACCTGACTGACTACTTTGGGGATATTTCAGACTCTTCCATAATCAGCATTTCAAGATGATAATGCGCCTTGTTATATGGTGCTTTTGATACATTTATTTGATTCAAGTTGTTAAAATTACTTATCCATTCTCATGAGCATTTATAATTTTGTATGTTATTATAACTTTTTTTACTTAAAATTAAATCCCACAAAGAATATCGCAGGATTTCTTCTTTATAAGACCTGAAAATTGTCCTAATCTCAATCCGCTCGAAAATGTTTAGTCTATAAAAGAGGGTCGGAATTAGAAATTTGTAGCCTACAACTTTGAAAGAACTAGAAAAAAATATTTATGATATTTGCACAGTTAAATGTTAAAAAACTGGAATTTCATGTTAAAAAACTGGAAAATACTATGCCACTGCGCATTAAAGCAGTAATTCCATATAAAGGCGGAATTTTCCAATCCAGAATACATATTTTCATTAAATAATTGTTTAGATCTACCAAATAAATAGTTTTATTTCATACATTAAAATAGCCCTTGTTTATTTCATATGATAAATCATGATAGAATACAAAGTATATGTTTATAATATTACGTTTAAAAAGAACATTTTATGTAGATTTTTATTAAATACTTCGTGGAGTGTGATAAAGCGAATTGTTAAATCGAAAATGTACATAGGTATCATGTTATAATTTCCGTATTATACAAACATAACAATTTTATTTGTTGCAATCATTAGTTTTTAAATTATTACATACCCAAAAGGTATAAGTCAATTTTTCTGCAGTGCGGCTTTTTTTTTTTTTTTTTTTTTTTGTCGCTTACTGTATATATATTTGGTTTTATATATTGATATGTTTGAAAAAGCTTTCAATATACATTTATATATATATATGTATATAATATACACATACAATATATATATATATATATAGTAGTATATATATATATATATATATATATATATACTACTATGAAGTAAGAAAAAAATATTCGTATAAAAAAAAAAGTGGTATGAAAAAAAGCGGGGCTAAAAATGTTCAGGAATAAATTCAGGAACTTGACAGCTCCGATAACGGAAATCAAAAGGCGCAAAGTGAAGGTTTTAGACCCTGAAGGTTCGAAATTCAAAGCAGTATAAATACAAATTTATTGCATTCTTTTCTCTTTTCTTCTTTAATCCGTTGTGTTAAACAATTCTTTCAATTCAGATTTCTTTGACATTTTGACCAATGGATAAATGTCACGAAATTTCAGTAGTCTCAATTTTTTGCACTTCAACTCTAAAAAAAGATCAATAGTTACGTACAAGTTGCTTTCATATAATCTTCAATAAAATAACATAAGCGTAATCAGAGCCTCCTTAAGTAGATGCCTAGCGAGTCGCTCGGAAACTTGGCAACAGTACAAGAAGAACATAGCCAGTAGATGGCGCTTGATACCGTGTCGTAAAGTTCTGTTTATTTCCCGCGATTCAATTGAGTTTCAATTGAGTTCTTCATGGTTTATGTTTTATTAATTTAACAAATGTGAGAGGTTTTTTTTTTTATATATATATATATATATAATATGGTGTATTGCGTCGTTCCATTTTGTAAATCGGAGAGTCGCCGTGAAAATATAAGTTTTCACGGTTTCATATTTCAAGACAAGGTATGTAAACTGCATAAGTAATTAATGCAAAATTACCAACCCTCCGGATTTTTGAATATCAATAATATTTTTCACAAAAAACATTATTTTTATTTATTATCGTAAATTCTGTGATTAAGACGAAGATAAATTTAAAAGAAATTATGATATAAAAATTCGAAGGGTTGACACCTCTGTTAGTAAGTTAGATTTAACAAATAAAATAGTTATGCTTATTACAAAATGAAATGAAATTTTTATTTATTGATGTAGGAATACAGAAAAATAACTGTTCTTAGTTACTTTGATGTAACTCTATATTGTAGTATTTTATAGTTTTATTCATAAATTACATTAGTATATTATGAATAAAACTATAAAATACTCCAATATAGGAACAAGATTGATTTATATTTTTTTAATACCACTGTTTTTTAAAGACTTGTGTAAATGCGTATAAAAATTTGATTATTTCAGTTAAATCGAAACAAAAGTGTTGGGAATCTTGAAAAGAAAAAATAGAAAATTTTTATTTCTACTTTTGTTCTTTTTAAAAATATTAAGTTTTAAGATTCATAACATTGCTTTTATTAACCTTTTACCACACAAATGGAATATGGAATTAAAAATTCATGTAAAAATTAAATATCATGATTACTGATTTGAAAAATTATCAGATATAACAGAAAGATGACTTGATTTTTTGAAATAGAAATTCTCCACATCCATACACTCACATACACACACACACACATATACTGGCTAATTGCCAAAAACTACTTTTTTTGGACTCGTGAGACCTTAAAAATATAAATCAGGGGAAAACTCGATATCGAATTTTTGGACCGAACACAATACTTTCATTACCTACGGTAGTAGGGTAATGGAAGTAAAAATATTTCAAGGATGTTATTAATTTGTCCTTAAATTTGCCAATCTTTATCAAATTTTTCAAATTGAAACCTAATACGAGTTTTAAAATACAATTGTGAATTTCCTGCATTTGTTTGTTTTTAAGTTATTCTGATAATAAATATGCATATAAATTAGTCACTAAAAACTAAAAAAAATTTTTTTTTTTTATTCAGAGAACCCCAAAACGTGACTTTATTCAAAAACCTGAGTTGAAAATAGAACTTCAAAAAAATACTTTGTTTACATTATAGGTTCGAAAAATTAATTTTCCTTCTTCAACAGTATTCGTCGACATAAAAAAGCGTAGCAAAGCACTTCCGTCAATTACATTCTACAGAAAAGAACGTTTAGCTTAATTTTGGATAGCCCTGTATGTTTTCAATAAACTATGTGCACATCAGATTGTGCATTTAAATTTAGTCTTATATGAAAAACACTTAACACAAAATGAAATACACTTTCAGCATTTTCCAAGTATATCCGAGATAGACAAACCGACGCGCACAGACCAACCGCTAAAAACATTTTTCGTTTCAGGAGACCTCAAAACATGTAAACATAACACAACTTTATTTCGAAAATATCTATCAGTTTCGAAAGCATACCCTCTCGGAACTGGTTGAGCTAATAAAATCTTGAAAAAAAAAAAAAAAAAAAAACTTTTCGTGCGAGAGAAAACTTATACTCAAGAAATCCTTAATTTTAAAAATTTAAATCATAATGGTTATTTATTTATTTTTTGTGACGGACTAGACAACAAGACAACAGATTGTTTTCTTCTCCAATTTTTATTACTGAATGTTAACTTATCTCGTTAATGTTCTGGCCTATTTTTCTTATAAATAATATAAAATTCTCGATTTAAGAAAAATAATTCACACCTAATAAGGTAAAAATGTAACGTAAAGGACATGACCAAAAAAAGAAAAAAAAGACATGATTTTAATAATTTATCATTATAAATTATTCATTCTAAACTGAACTCATTTAAAGTTCAGAGATTTTAATTTATATAAACGAAACTTTCATCTGATATCTAAATTAAAAAAATTTTTGAAATTTTTATTGAATAAATATATAAAAAATAATTTAATCGCGTGATAGACATGCCATGTTTTTGCTTATTTAATTTTAAATTTCGTTTTTTAATTAATAATACATTAAAAAAAAAAAAAAAAAAAAAAAAAAGGTGTTATTTATTTGATACGTTGTAATTCAATTAGTTGAAAAGCTAAAATAGGTCTTATCCACTTTCGAAGAAAATTAAACACTATAATACTTTTTTAAATATAAATATTTGAATATTTTTTTGAAAATATTTACGACTAGCTGACCCGTCCGGCTTCGAACTGATGAACAAATTTTAGTTAAAGATGGATTGATATGTAAAAAATCAAGAAATATATCAGTTTATATGTTATAGTCAGGCAATATTATTAACTGGAAAGTCAAAATATAATTTTACAATTATTTTTTTTAATTAGTTGTTAAATGTTGGCAATTTTTACTTAATGCTATTTATTTATTTATTTATTTATTTATTTCATAAAAAGAAACATTTCTTTACTCATGAATAAAAAATATTGAAAAATAAACCTATGACATGAAAATGTTTTTGATAAAATTGACGTCATAATAGCTTTAATTATTATTTATTTGTTCATTTCGCAAATATATTTAATTTTTTCCATAATTGATTATTATTTTAATAATGTATATTAAAGGAGAAATCAATAATATGAAACAATATTCGTACAATATATACTATTACAGAATCTGGTGTGAAACAACCACACGACTTCCATTACCCACTATTACACGTAATATATACAATTTTTTGGAGATATTACTTGCATTTTTTGAGATTTTCGAGTAAGAGAAACTTGATACACGTATAAAGACACATACAACAGAGTTTGCATAGCGAGTTAAAAAATAAGGGGGGAAAAAATAGATAGTTATTTTTTTAAACACGAATTTCCGAGATCTAAAACTGAACTACCTAATCAGGATGACCGTTAATATTCCTGTAATAAGCACGTAATACTTGAGAAAGGTTATCTAAATTGGATTAAAGAAAAATTTTTCAAGAATACGTTAGAGCCGTTTTTGAGATACCAACTTTTACCAAAACTTAGCATACTCAATTATTGACCTAAAAACAATAATTACATACAAAAGGATATTTAATAGGAAGTTAACATGGCGAGTTTGAAAAAAATCCGTACAGGCGTTTTTAAAGGAACGCACTTGCGAAGTCTGAAATTGAGCTGTTTATAGAGGACGCCTATCAATTTTCCTGAACTAAGCAACTTTTCAATCGAAAGGGCATCTAATATATTATTTATACAGCAACTTTGAAGAAAATCATTAGAGGTGTTTTTGAATATGGGCTTACGGTCCCATTTCTGGTTTTCGATGACCCAATTCCGGTTTTTCAATTTTCACGAAAATTTGGAAAATTTATCTGTACACCAGACCTGAATCACTTGTGAAGTTTAGTAGTTCTATTTTTATTAGTTTTGGAGATATGACAGCCAGAAGATTACACACACACGTGCACATATACACACACACTGACCAATTGCCAAAACCTATACAATACTTCCACTACCTACGGTAGTAGGGTAATTGAAGTAAACACATACATCTCGTATTTACTACGATAATATACAGATTTTCGTATTACGTTTTCGATCGCCAAATACAAAAATCGCCAATGACGATAGATATCAAATCTATGCTTTGTTTTCAATTAAAATATTGAAACTTTTAATTAAAAATTTATTTTACCAAAATTTATTATAGCTTCTAGCACTTAGAGAGAGACAGTGTAACTTTTGATTATTGAAAGAAAAAAAAAAAAAAAGCAATCGGCTTTTTAGTTCTAGCGATCGTTCTCTACATATGCATATAAACCTTTCTTCTTTTTATATTAGTATAGCTATAGAGCATAGGTATATTAAATAGGTTTCCAGTCAACATAATGTAACTCAAATAATTAAATGCTATTTACATTTCAGTAATGGCTGTATGCGCTATGTATATTGAGCTACTTGCCATAACTGTTAGTTGCTAAAAATAGTCGCCAAATAAATTTAAACATCTCAATACGCAAGCGAAGTATGACATCACTGACCGCTCGTGGATGCAAGAAAAAGATTTTCCATGTTAATCGCTCATTGGATTTTTTTTTTTTTTTTTTTTTTTTTTTTTAATTAAAATTCTAAAAGAATTATTTCCCGATTTTAATCCTCATATTTGGGTATAGATATGTATTAGTTATTGTATGCATGCTTTAGATTGAGTTATTTTGCTGTCAAATTGACAAAATTTTAATTTTAAATTTCAAAACTGTCACCCTTGGCGTTTTTTGTATTTGGCGATCAAAAACGTAATACGAAAATATACATGCCAGATGTATATTTTCGTAATATGTATTGTACGAAATATTGTTTCATATTATTCGTTACACTCTTAATGTAAGTTTTTAAAATAACCATGATTTTTGAAAGGAATTAAATTATATTCGCCAGATAATTTGGCGATATTTTTTTTTTCTGCCAAGGATGACGGATATCAAATCTATTCCGCTGCAACATATTAGTATATTATATCAGATACTTTATTTAGACATTTGAAAACAAATATGACTTCAAATTATGATAGAATATTTATCCTTTCCCTTTTAATTAGTTTATTAGTTGGATGTTTATTGTGTAAATATCATCCTTTGAAATGAAATGTTTATGTTTTCAATCGAATATGGAAATTTGCCATTTTTTTTAACACGCTTATATTAGCTTCACCTGTATGTATGTATGTTTGTAACTTCTCTGGGAGCAAAACGTGATTGCACAAAATCCTTCATATCTCAAACAAAAAACCATTGTGTATGGTTTCCAGAGCTTTTTAAGAAAACGGCTGATGGCTGAGCTACAAAAATTTGCATGGTGGTTCGTAATGACCTCTCCTGATGCACCTCGAAGCCCGATTTTCGAATTTTGTTTTAGTTTTCTTTTAATTAATTAAAATGTTAAAATAAAAACCTTCTAATTACTGATAAATTGGCCATTTAATTTTAATCCTTAATTTAATTGTTGCCAAAAAAATTTATCATTATTTTTTGGACAGAAAAAAAAAAAAAATGTGAACAATAAAAATTACATTTATTTAAAATATTTAATATTATTCCATTATTCCTTAATTTAATTGTTGCCAAAAAAATTATCATTATTTTTTCGACAGAAAAAAAAAAAAAAAAAAAAAAAAAAAAACGTGAACAATAAAAATTACATTTATTTAAAATAAGGAAAGTAAATTAAAGCGTGTTCTTTAATTTTTTAAAACTATAATATTATTTCTAGAGTTTTGAAATTTAAAATTCCAATTTTATCAATTTTACAACAAAAATAATTTAATCTAACGGATGCACATGATAACTAATACATATCTATATCCAAATATGGGGATTAAAATGGGGAAATAATTTTCCTCGATCTTTATTATTTTTTTACAAAAAATCCAGTTCACTTTTTATATTATTGTTCGCGTGAAAATATATTTTATTATATGTCTAAAAATAAATTAATTCGTAAATCTTTTGGCAACAATTATAAATTAAAATAAATAATATTATAAAATAGAATTTCTTATTTTATTTTATTTTATTTATTTATTTATTTTTAAATTCCAATTTCGTTTACACACATCAGTTTAAACCACGGAGTAATAAAGACTCCGTGGTTTAAACATTGATGCTTAGATATTATATCATATCATATCAAATTAAATTATTAGAAAAATAAACACTTTTAATTCTATAATGACGTCAGATTTAACGTGTAAGTTTAACAATTAAAAAAGCTTTATATGAATTTCAATTTAATGCACGTGCAAATATATTTCTTTTCTTTTCACGTCAAGATATTTTAAAAACGAAATGAATATGTAAATGTTTCTTTTATGTTGGCAGTAGCTAATTTTTTTAATATTTCATTATTTCCATTTCTATTACGGCTTCTATGGGGATTTTAATTAAAATGCTCAGATTTTAAACTAAAATTTATTTTATCAAAATTAAATATAGCCTATAACAATATGGCATACTGTAGCTTTCGGTCAGTGAAAGAAGTTTTTAAATCGGTTCAGTAGTTTCAGAGATTACCCTCCACAAACAAACAATTTTTTGAGCTTTATATAATGATATAGATATAGATAAAGCACTTTCACATCATTTTTTCAAATTAAAAGAAAAAAAAAATACAATTTTGGACTTTATATTGAAATTAATAGCTAGATTTTATATGAAAAATATAACTTATCTATGAAACAGAAGAAAATTGTTGCTCTGCGTAGGTGCTGTCACCTAGCGTTAGTTTTGTTTTTTAAATGTTGCCTAATTTAACATTGGGATTCGAAGCGCGTGGAAGGCATCTACTTAAGGAGGCTCTGGCGTAATAAAGCAAGATTTCACAAGTAAAAAGTTAAAAAATAACAGTAAAAATTTAAAAAAATTGGCATAAAGCCAAAATAAATAAATAAATAAATAAGTAAAAATAAAAATAAAAAACTGATTTCTAGCACAGATTTGAGAACTTTTATAGTTTATTCTATAGCACTGTTAATAACTCCTACTTTTCATACCACTTTTTTAAAGTATAAATTATTCCTTATTTAACTGTAGTTAGATACTGGAGAGAATCATTTTTCAAATAAAATGGATTGAAATAAAGGTGGAGCTAACAATGCGACGGAATAAGTTATGAAAGTGATAAATACTGATAACATAGATGCCAACTTTTACGTTTTCGTGCAACCGAAAAATTTTTGTATATTTTTATAACAGTTTTCGGTGATTTAATTTAATAAACGAAATATTTCTATAAAAATTTTCCGATAGCCAAAACTTGCAAAAGTTGGCAACAGTGCTTTTAAACTTTTAAGGAACTTTTTTTAAATTTATATTTCTCAAACGAAAAAGGTAACTATATGTATTCATTTATTTATATTATATTATGTTATTCAATTTGTTATTATTGTTATTATTGTTATTATTATTATTATTATTTATTACTATTATTATTACTTTGGTATTTATTGATCATTAATTTTACTTGATTTTTTGAGGTACCAAATGGTGTGGTGTTGGAGATAAGGCTAAAAACTATGATGATTTGGGTTCCTTTGAAGGTGTTGACAGATGTTGTAGAGCTCATGACTCCTGCAATGATACCCTTGCTCCAAATGAAACAAGATATGGTCTTACTAACGACACCCCTTACACAAGGTAATTAACAAATCTTTGTTATTTGAAAATTAATGTTAAATATATTTTTTTCTGCGGTTATATAGAACAGTCTATATGAATTTTAATTTCATGTAAAAGAATTTAGCAAAGTACAGATGGATGACAAAATAATGCGGCGCTTTCGCATTCAGACGTTTTGCCGAACGTCTAGAAAAAAGTATTTTTGGGTTTCTCTTGGAATTTCATAAATATAAAGAACATGTTATGCCACACATATTTCAGAAAAGATTTTGCCCCGAACGCTAAAGGCGGACTAGTACAAAAAAAATTAAGTTTGTGCAACCAGTACAAGATAATTCTTGAAATGCTTTGTACCTGCAAAATATTATTAAGGGTCTCCTTTCAATTTACCTGTATTAATTTCTATATAAATAGCACGTATATTTCTATGTCAATAGCACTTGGAGATATAGTTTCTTTAACAAAATTGAAATAGTTTTTTTCATGCTTCTCTGCTTATTTTTGTACTTTTTTGCAATTTCAGATAGACTGACATACTGCATTATACACAAAATAACGCAATCAGAATATACATATATTAAGTGAAGTTCACAAAATAATTTAATAATGCTGCGGCACTATATCTAACTTTAATCATTGAAAATAACATTAATTGCCGAAACGCTTCGGAGGCTTCCCTGTTGAGACCCAAAAACATTTTCTGTTCAGTCTGTGTGTTTGTCGCGCGACAGCTACTTCAAAAGTTATACCTTGATTTGCAATTTGGTAAACATGTTCACCAGCCACATGAAATTAGCTGTATAGTTTTCAGTGTTTATTCCATTTGCAGTTCGTGTACAGGGACACACCAAAGTGTTTCGTATCATTACGGCATAAGAATAGAATTTGTATGTACCGCAACAACGGCTGCAAAAGTTCTCCGACGAACTAGCAAATTGGTACACACGTTTCGGCTCTGCGTAGGAATAGCTTTATAAATTTTTATGTCTATATTGTTTATAGACTGTGTACAGAGACACGCCAAAGTTTTTCTTATCATTACGGCTTATGGGGTGAATTTGTATGTGTCGCGATAGCGGCCGCAAAACTCGCGCTATAGACTTGCAATTCGGTACACATGTTCATGAGCCACATGGAATAAACTGTACAGTTTCACGTGTATACAGGTTGATTCAAAATTAGTGTGAGCAATTTTAAAAGCATGTAACTATTTATGGTAAATTTTAATCACTTTACCACCAGTTTTATTTTAAAAGTGAGACGTTTAAATTGCCTATCTAGCTATTTTTATTAGTGGGAGTAAATTATGGCTGCGAAATTAGATCCTCAAACCCGAAACAAAATTTTAAAGCTTTTGAAGGATGATTGCACAAATTCCGTTATAAATAAAGCATTTAAAAATCAGAAAAGACATTTTTCTAATGGATTATTATCTAAACTTTGAAAAGAAATAAAATTTGGCTGGAAATCAAAAGCCCCAGGGAAAAATGTGGACGAAAGGAAGTCTTTGTGAAAAAGAAAAAAAGAAACTGAAAAGACTTATCGCTGTAGAAAATCCTCTGCCTCAAAGAACTTTAGCAAAGAAACTACAGGTATCGCAATCGACAATTTGTCGTCAGATAAAAGAAATTGGCTATAAAAAAGTGAATAAACCAGTCTGTCATCAAATGTCTGCAAAGACCGTAAAAAAACGAAGAAAACGTTCTTGGCCTCTATATTTAATGTTACCTTAAGTTAGATACAAACATGGACAACTTCGGATGAAGCACTGTTTCATCTGTCATCCATAACTGGCAAAACGAAGATACAATATATTTCACGCGAAAAGCGTCCCAAAGACGTAGCTGTTTTGTAAAAGGCAAGTTGGCCGTCAGGTGTTATGGTATGAATGGGAATGTCCTCTCAATGCTTAAAAAAGCAATTTTTTGTAGAACCAAAAGCTAAAATTGGTGCTAAATACTATCAGAATAAAGTTTTGAAGCACATGATCAAAGAAAGTAAACGTCTTTACCCTCAAGGAAAGTTTGTTTTTCACCCATATTCTTCACCAAGTCATACTGCAAAATCAACTGTAAAATGGCAGAAAGTTTAAAAAAAAATTTCTCCCTCCTGCGAAATGGCTACCATCATGCCCTGACTGTGATCCTTGTGATTATTTTTTATGGGGATATTTAAAAAAACAATTAAGTAGACGTAAAGTAAGAACACTTCAAGGGCTTCAAAAAGCAATCAAAGAGGAAGTTAGAAAAATATTCCCAAAAATAGTCGAAAATGCTCTTTTGGATTGGACTAAACGTTTACTTAAAGTGTAGTAAGTTAAAGAAAACCACATTGAAAATTTCATGTAAATAAAATACCAATAAAAATACCCAATAAAAATTTTTGATGCTCTGAAATTGGTAACACTAATTTTGAATCAACCTGTATTCTGTTTGTAGTTCGTGTACAGGAGCACACCAAAGTTTTTCTTATCATTACGACCTATGGACAGAATTTGTATGTACTGCAATAACGGCCGCAAAATACCTCCGACTAACTTGCAAATTGGTACACACGTTCAGGCTCTGCATAGAAATATCTGTATAGATTTTTATGCCTATATTGTTTATGGACTGTGTTCAGGGAAACGCCAAAGTTTTTCTTATCATTACAGCCTATCGGGTGAATTTCGTTTAAACGAATATTAACATCATTTCTCTGCATTCAAAAAAAAAAAAAAAAAAAAAAAAAAAATAGCGTACACTACTGAGATACTTAAACTGATGTTTTCTGCAGAAAATATGTGCTCTTATGCTTCCTAATTAATATACAGGACGAGGAATTTACAAAATTGCTTCGACAATACCACATTATCATCCAAATTATGTCAGTATTTTCGAACAATTATTCATGAAAAACGTAGAATAAGTTGAATAGTTTTTACTGGTGTATACAATGTTTATGGTCCGTTTACAGTGACACACAAAATAATTTCATGACATTATTGCCCATAGACAAATTTCTATTTAAGTGCATTTTAACGCATTTATGCTTCATTCAACAGAATGGAATTAACATACATTATAAAGATATAACATATACATGTTTACTCTATAGATGAAATAACTATTATAAAAACGATTGTTGGTTTAATTTAGACGTATATCACCCGAAAGATGAAGCTATTTTTGTGATATTTCAAATGGTTGCATCTCAGAGTCTGCTGATTAAAACTGCATTAAACACTACAGATGAAATTTTTATTATAAGAAATTGTCGTTAAATTTTTGTATACATATTAAACAGTAAGTGGCTCTGTTACATAAAATGATATATAAGAAAGTTTTGTGATGGCTACAACATACTAGTTTCATACTGGAAATATATTAGAAAAAGAAATCTGATACGAACACCACATGACTTATTTTATACATCCTTTGAAAGATGCATAAATTGCAAAAACCTTGACCTATGCCTAGTAAGTGTAATTTAAATAAGCGGACAAGTTTCAAACTACGAATATTCCAAAAATAAGGCAAGAAAATTATTATTCAAATCATAAAATTCTCGATAATAGTATTATATACCGCGGAATAAAATTTCACAGTTTATTACAGAACCTCTCATTGGCAAATACATATATTAGAATTAAATATAATTCATTCGAATACAGATGGTCTACTTTTATACTCAAACTCATTGGCAAAAACTTGTGGTGAGGAATGGTACATTATACCAAAGCATTTAACTATATCAAAACTGAAAAATATTTTAATGCTTTTCACAACCCTGAACTACAATTTTCCGCCAAATTGGTCGCTAATCTTGCCGAGTCGCCAAATGTTTTGCACATGATTTTAGCCTTATAGACAAACTTTGTGATCTGAAGTCTAATTCGACAACTTGGCGAGCAAATTTGGCGGAAAATGGGGGTTTGAGTTTACTAAATCTTTCAATTTTAACTTCAATAACAAACTGCTTCTGGTTTTTCCCGGAATGATCTTTTAGCTGTAGTAGTACATATGTTAATTGGAATGATTCATTGGTTTCTAGTGCAGAACAAAATTTCTATAAATTTATAACGAGTGTATAAAAATAAAAATGTCATTACTGAAGCTTGTCGGCTACAGCTTACAAATTTCTACACAGTATTACTCGTATTATTCAATCATAATAAATATCAGAAAATACATATTTGTTCAAGGACGTTAGTTTTGTATACAATAAAATATCCTATTTACCAAAAATGTATAATCTGACTTTGGAATTTTATTATGTCATATCTCCAGACATTTTAATTTTGACATTCCAGTATCTTATTTAATATAGAACCTTGTTTTGCATAGGTGCCAAGTCTCCGTTATTTTTAACTGAAATTTCATACCAGAAAGTTTTTATAAATGTTTTCAGTTTATTAAATTGTATGTATTCGTTGTAAATATATGTGACGTATTCCTTTATAAAAATACTGGTAGATAAATCTGATTTAAAAATTAGTCATTTGGCAGCGATGGCAATCAAGTCAGCCACAGACGATTTTTTTTATTATTTTCGGACCACTATTTTTCCATGACATAAAATTTATAATAAATTTATGCAAACATAGGGCAGATTTACACAAAAATATATTATAAATTTTATGTTATGGATATAGTTGTATAAAAAGAATATATATATATATAATAATATTCTGTGACATCTCTGGCTTTGTTCTATAATTGCACTGTACATCGCACATTTCATAAATATTTTAAAATGTCAAAATGCTGTTTCACTTGAGTCATTTTATTTGCATTTTAAGGTTAAACTGCCAGTGTGAAGAAGAATTTTATAACTGCCTTGACATGTTAAACAGTCTTATAGGATTTACCGTTGGCAAAGGATACTTCAACCATATCCAACGGAAATGCTATAAGAAAGATTATCCTGATACTAAAATATGCAAGGAATACAAAACGTAAGTAAAAATGAAATATTTTTAAAAGGAAATGCATCATAATATGTTATGTTGTATCTAATTAGATTAAAAAATAAAAATAAAACAAAGGATTAAATTGTTAGTGTAAAGACACTGTGTTGTAAATTTTTTCAGTTATATATATACCAACAATCAATCTAAGCCCTTGAAAAAGTATTGATGTCGTATATATTCATTAATAGGATGCTTAATTTTTTTCATTTATGTTCTTTCTAGTTCTATATGTGATACTCGGTTTCATCTTTTGCAATGTTCGAAAAGATTTCCGATATATATACAGGGTGT
The DNA here is from genome assembly GCA_963930645.1 of Salticus scenicus. Taxonomy (NCBI): domain Eukaryota; kingdom Metazoa; phylum Arthropoda; class Arachnida; order Araneae; family Salticidae; genus Salticus; species Salticus scenicus. Next base: position 177,049,664 of record OZ005655.1, on the reverse strand, counting down.
AACAATATTACAGCGACAAACCTTAAGGGAATGTAGGGCACATCATAAGAACTGAGAATTGCTTAGGTACCCATATCCGCAAATGTGATTTTAACACTTTAAGAATAGGGTGTTTTAGCATAGCCTTCTAAACTAGATGCCATCTGCGTAGTTCGGAAACTTGGCAAGCGGTAGACAGCGCCACGTAAAACAGATTGCACGACATTTTTATTCAACAGTCACCAAAAATTTTTTAAAGTGGGATTTGATATACATAAAAGACGAATAGAATCGAAGAAACGTCGATTATATGATATATCATATATCACTTCTTAAAATTATTGGTGACAGTTGTATAAAAATGTCGCGCAATCTGTACCATATGACTCTGTCTACCGCTTGTTGCCAAGTTTCCGAGCCACGCGGAAGGCATCTAGTTTAAGAGTCTATGGTCTAGCTTTGATTCTATTAAATTGAGTATTTCGGAAGTTATATCGAGATGAAATTTTTTCATGTGGACACTTGATTTTAAATAGCCACTTTGTGAGGAACTCAAGTGATCCATATTCCTCATTTAACTTGGGTGAAGCTGAAACTTGATTGCTTAATTAATTAATGAAGTAATGACAAAGTCAGATTTATAAAATAAATAATGAGCTTTTATTTTGAGCTTAATAGGAAGGAGGGCGTTGGACTATAATTGTATTTAATATCTCTATAAACTAAAAAGGGCAGCCTTCATAATTACTTTTAACTTTAGATAATTAACCACCAATAATTTCAACTACTTCGTTTAACTTCGTTAACCCTCACGGCTCAGTAATCTTTCGATAGCGGGAGGATTCCCTTACACCACTATCTACTCGACTTACTATCTCCTACTATATCCGCTAACAATTAACTCCTTCAACCCCCTACTACTTCTAATTCACCATCTACCTCTCTCGGCTACCTCTCTACTATTAATTCCTCTCTATATCCAAAAACAATCTTCCTCCTGCTTTTATACAAGTTACTTTCAGAATATTAGCATATTACAATTTCGTTCATCCCAGGAACTAACTCTATTGATCAGCCGAATCCTAAATTCTTCACATTCATGTTCTACTCGTAAAGTGCGAATTTTAATTGTAGCATTACGCTAACTTTGCTATACCTCACAGTTCCTCGCCAAAAGAAAATAATTTCACGTAAAAATCCACAACGGGTTTTTACCCGTGAAAATTTTAATGTATTACTATGCAAATAAAAATTAGTTGCAGTGACTTATTGTTTAGAATTAAACTGCATAATACTTTAGAAAAAGAGGGGGGAAATTTAAATTAAACTGCCCAACAATAACTATTTACTTTTTTAAAAATCTAATAGTAATAAAAAAAAATTTAAGAGTACCGGGCTGAAAAACCGAACACTTAGAAAAATAAAAAAAAAATTTTAAAGCTCAGTCTAAGTCGATTTACACCGGAAAACCCTTTGTACTCATAATTAGTTAAATATATATAGTCCAACGTTATACAGCGGGGATTACAGTCTTCTTTCCTTGAAAAATGGAAAGGAAAAACTTAATTTCATGAGTTGAAAAAAAAGTTTAGTACAGGAGGATCGCTAAAATAAAAAATGCGATCATTATTCAAATTTAAATTGTGCAAAATGATAGTAAAAAAAGAAAGTCTTTATTTTGTAGAGTTCATCAAAAAAAAGTATATAATCACTCTGAAGGTCAGTCTAAACCCAGAAAACAGCTTGAGAGTGAAAAAAAAAAACAAAAATTTCAATTGTCCACTATCAGATTGATCTTGAAAGAATTCCGTTGCTGGCATGCATCCAAGAAAGCATCTTTTAATTCAGAGATCCAAAGTCTTTGGCAAACGTCCAAAAATACCTCCTTCTAAAAATTTTCAGTCTTCATTTCAAAAGTAACATTTGTGGAAAACAGATTGTACTTTCAGGTGAAGGACTGGACTTCAGATTCATAGTATTTCTAAAATTAAAACTCTTTCTAACGTATAAATCAAAATAGAAGGTACACTACAACTTGTATATAGATAAATGACATTAATTTTATAGACAAGCAATATTTTCACCTAGCTATTTGGATACAGAAAAAACAGAATTGTTAGTTTATTAACCTTTTGAAAGGGGCTGTGACAGCATCTGTCACGCTTCACCATAGGATTTCGTAAGAGCCCCTCTCAAAACGTTAAGGTTAGTCGTTAAACCCGATTTATATGCAAAATAGCTTAAAAAAAATTATATTTACCCCATATTACTAATATATACCTACATTAAACGTTTAGTGAAAAATACAAAAGTTTACAATAAGAAATATTCATTTTATACAACTTATAAGACATTTAGAGAAACATAGATAAGGAATGTATATATATATATATATACAAAATTGTTCAAAAAGGTTTTTACCAAAAACTGCCGTTGATGGCTTGAGAATAAAAAAAAGATTAACGTACATACATATAGATCATTTACAAAACTATAGAGAAAAAATGTTTATACAGAGAAGAAAATTTTCTGACGACCCCCCGCTGGTGATGGCTATAGAACAGAAAACATTAACGTACATACATATAGATCATTTACAAAACTAAAGAGGGGGAAATGTATACAAATAAGAGAAAAAAAATTATCGTACTAATTTCTGCTGGTGATGGCTAAAAAACAGAAACATTAACGTACATACATGAATATATTATATAACAGAAAAAAAAATATGACATGTAAACAATACATGAAATTTCGGGAGTTTGAAAGTTCATGCTAAAAGTTTAAATTTTGACTTTTGATATTTTAGAAAATTCATCTCTTTCAGATAATGGTTGAAAGTCCAAATGGGTTTACTACATGTCGTAGATTTCATAACTGCTCTGATAGACCAATACTTGAGAAAAATTAAAATAATGGACGATACGACCTGACAGATTGTCCTGGCATCCTTGATATCAGCAAAATTAGAGATGCGGGTCAGACTGGTCAGTGGAGTTGCAGCGTTGGTGGCTTGCAGATTTAGGTCAGACGTTGCAAGGTTGCTGTCCTGAGGGGTGTTCGAACCTGGCGGCTTGTCACTGTCCGGAGGGGGTTTCGCCCTCGGAACCTTTTCACTGTTCGGAGGAGGTTGTGAACTGTGAATCTGGTCCTTGTGGTGAGGGGGTTTCGAGCCCGTCACTTTGTCACTGTTCATAGTTACAACAGAAGACTGCGTTCGCTCCGTGCTTTCGAATGCCGGGCTGCTAGATGGTCTAGAGACTTCAGAGGTTAAATGCACTTTTGAATTTACCTTCTTTAAAATAACCTCATTTTCTTTTACTTTTGTTGGCGGGTCATTTTGTCCATTTACGTGCAATTTCTCATTAGAAACAACCGACTCTGTCGGCTGCATAGATTCAAAACTGTTATCTAAAGGCGGGTTAAAAAGATTAGCCGAATCATTTAATGATTTCTCACTTTCGCTCAGTTTAGCGGTTTCAGCGGCCACAGTTATCTTAATTGTATTTTCTTTTACCACATTTTCTGTGAAAATAACCGAATCGGTCGACTTGACTGTTTGTAAATGTAAATTATCAGGAGATGCATTTTGAAATGTATTACTTTCAATTTATCTGACACGAGCTTCAGTTACCTTTGATAATATTTCGGATTGAACCGGTTCAGCATTTACATGCGAATGATGAATCGATGAAGCTTCAACAGTAGAATTTAACTGAACATTCTTTTCATTTACAGCAAAGGAATGATTTACACAATTAGATTCGATATAAATTTCGACACAATTAGATTCGATTTCAATTAGCCGCCGTCGCTATACTAAATATTTTATCGGATTTTTTATCCGTAGCCAAAGACTGAAAAACAGACTTAGATTCATATGTATCGCTGTTTGAAAACGAAGTTTGCTCGTTTGCAGTAACTTGCGTTTGGCTTTTGCCACTAGAAATAACGTTTTCATTGCCAGTTTTAGGTTGATCTAAATTAATAGAGCTTGCTTCCAGCGACTTAATAAATTCTTGTGGTTTTTCCAGCGGCTTTATTACCGCTTCCCACTGACGTTCGTGAGGGGGAAGGGAGCGGTCATGCTCCAGTCTTAATCTATCATACTGAGTAGCAAAGAGGTTGATGACCCGACTTTTTAAATCCTCGTAGGTTGGATTTGGGCCAAGTGAATGGCAGGCGATTAACTTATGCCACTGTCTTGGTTCACCTCTTAAGGAAAACTGTAACCAATCATATTTGTCGGATATATCAATTTTATAAAAGTTAAAAAAATATTCAAGCTTCTCAAAAAATTGAAGCACACTAGTAGTGCCGTCAAAAAATACTTGCTCGGGGGGGGGGGGATTCGAGTGAAGATGGGCGCCAGTGTGAGGAACTCAAGTGATTCATATTCCTCATTTAACTTGGGTGAAGCTGAAACTTGATTGCTTAATTAATTAATGAAGTAATGACAAAGTCAGATTTATAAAATAAATAATGAGCTTTTATTTTGAGCTTAATAGAAAGGAGGGCGTTGGACTATAATTGTATTTAATATCTCTATAAACTAAAAAGGGCAGCCTTCATAATTACTTTTAACTTTAGATAATTAACCACCAATAATTTCAACTACTTCGTTTAACTTCGTTAACCCTCACGGCTCAGTAATCTTTCGATAGCGGGAGAATTTCCTTACACCACTATCTACTCGACTTACTATCTCCTACTATATCCGCTAACAACTAACTCCTTCAACCCCCTACTACTTCTAATTCACCATCTACCTCTCTCGGCTACCTCTCTACTATTAATTCCTCTCTATATCCAAAAACAATCTTCCTCCTGCTTTTATACAAGTTACTTTCAGAATATTAGCATATTACAATTTCGTTCATCCCAGGAACTAACTCTATTGATCAGCCGAATCCTAACTGCTTCACATTCATGTTCTACTCGTAAAGTGCGAATTTTAATTGTAGCATTACGCTAACTTTGCTATACCTCACAACTTGATCTCAAATGATCGTCATTTTGAAATACGATGGTAGATTAAGGTGATTAAGAAACTTGGCAGAAACCTTATATGGTAAACGTATCTTTCAAATACTAACCTTTCTTACGATGCGAGTTCAAAATTTCTTAATGACTACCGCTTGGAAACAAAATAGCGGATAACGTTGCCTAACCAACTCTTTTAAGATACAGAAGTCGTATTCTCTGTCTTTTTTTCAAAACACTTTAAGAAATGCGAAATTTATGCCTTTTTTGCTACCACTGTTTTATAAAATAATTTCTATACTGTTTAATCATGGCATATTATTTTAAAAATACAGTCGGTAACAAAAGTGTCCGAACACTAGCAAAAATTCCTATATAAAAAAGGTAGAGTTAATATAGTTTTGTTAAATAAATCCTTGTCGAATCATGTTCTTAGACTGATTAAGAACATGATTCGACGAGGATTTATACAAAAAATCAGTATTAACTCTACTTTTTTTGCATCGGAATTTTCGCTAGTGTTCGGACACTTTTGTTACCGACTGACAAGACAGATTTTTCTAAGAAAAAAGTAGTGGCAAAAGAAGCGAAAATTTCTCTTCCTTGAAAAAATCTTGAAAAAAGGAGGAGACTACGAACCCTGAAGGTATGGGTATGTCCAAACATAGCCTCTTAAACTAGATGCCTTCCGCGAGGCTCGGAAACTTGGCAACAGTTCAAGCGGTATACAGCGCCACCTGGTATAGATTGCGCGATTTTCTTATTCAACTGTCACCAATAATTTTAAGAAGTGATACATGATATATCATAGCCTTCTAAACTAGATGCCTGTCGAGTTGCTCGGAAACTTCGTAACAGTTGAAGCGGTAGAAAGCGCCACCTGGTACAGATTGCGCGACTTTTTTATTCAAATGTCACCAATAATTTTAAGAAGTGATATATGATATATAAAAATCGACGTTCTTCGATTCTATTCGCCTTTTATGTATATCATATCCCACATTTTAAAAAAAATGTGGTGGCTGTTGAATAAAAAAGTCGCGCAATCTGTACTAGGTGGCGCTGCCTACCACTTCAACTGTTGCCAAGTTTCCGAGGTACGCGACAGGCATCTAGTGTAGGAGGCTATGGATATATATACATGCTTGCCAACATACTAATTAATATTCCGTAGTACTGTTGGCCCCGGCATCTTTTTCATACCAGTATCCTTTTAAAGTATTTATCGTCTTATTTAATCGTAATTGCATTTGAAGAACATTACTCTAAAAATTTACTGGTAGGAAAAATAAGGCGGGACGAGCAACACTGCGAAATATTAATATGTATATAATCGACGTTTCTTCGATTCTATTTGCCTTTTATGTATATCAAATCCCACTTTAAAAAAATATTGGTGGCTGTTGAATAAAAAAGTCACGCAATCTGTACCAGGTGGCGCTGTCTACCGCCAAGTTTCCGAGCCACGCGGAAGGCATCTAGTATAGGAGGCTATGGTCCAAATTACGTTTACAGTCCAACTTTGGTTAGAATTGATTAAAAATTTGGGAACTTATCATGATGGCAATATTTCAAGTGGCCACTTAAATTTTGAGTAGCCGCCTGATTCAATGTGGCTGCCTTTTAGAATAAGATGGCATATTAAATGCATTAATAATCTAGGCTGAGGCCCTGATATGTACAACATATACAGCAAATTTTAAGCTAATATTTTCTTAAATACATTTTTTAATATGTCGGTTTGAAATTTTCAAGATGCTGCCACTGAAAAAATAAAATAGCGTTCAACGCTAATAATTAATAGCGCTCAACTTTGGTTTTAATTGATTGGGATAAAATGGAATAAAATAGAAATAAAAAGGCGTTCAATTGAATTCAGTAAATTAACAAAACTATTTATGTATATGTGTTTAACCAAATCAATTGTAAGGCTATTTATGTCAGTTTAAGAAAACATGCCATTGAAATCAGGTTAAAACTTCTTTAAAAAAATTTTTAATCATAAATCTTTTATGAATGAATGCACGCATTAACTATATTTTTATAAAATTTTATTACAGAATTTTTAAATGGACATGTATTGAATACGAAAAGGATACTGAAGCTCCACAAGTGTACAGGTGGGTTCCAAACAAATATTACAGAAAATGATATTTATATCCGAACATCTCAACAATTACTGTACTCGATAATATTATTCAGATTTATAGCAGAATGTATTTTGAAATAATGATTTATGATACCAAATTACTGTTATTGTAAATATGTCGTTAAATTGTAAATGTTTATAAAGCTTTGAAAAATCTTTGTGTGTATGTGTGTGTTTTATGTTTCCTTAAGAACCACATATAATCGTCAATAAATGATAATAAAACATGCATCACATTGAATGCGCATTCAAATATGATACTCATTCGCATGACAATACTCTAAGCAAAATTCATTTCTATTTTATGATCACAAGGAGCTGCCACTATAACAGTGTTCTCAGATGGTCGACAATCAATTTCCCCAAACAGGCTTTCAAATTTCCCCCAAAATCAAGGGTTTTCCCAAAAAAAATTTTTTTTTAAATTTTTTTGAAATATTTAACAGATTTAAGCCCAAATTTTTCCTTAACATAAAGCTCATTTTTGAAAAAAATCCCCATATAATAAAACCACTTTTATACACACTAGTTATGAATAAAGACTAGTTAATTAACTTTCAATTAATTAATTTTACACTGGTTAATTTTAATTAATTTTACCCTAGTTTATTAACTTTTTATACATACTGGTTATCGAAAATTTTTTTAATTACATGAAGTGCTGAGTCTAGTTTCCTCAGTTTTCCCTTGGTTATTCTTGAGGATGTATTATTATCTCCTCTAATCAACTGTATTTATAATAAATTCTGTATATGTATAACAGCGGTTTTTGGTGACTATATAGTGTATGAAAAAATAAATAAAAAGCAAGGAAAAGCACTAACAAAAGAAACTATTATACTATGTAACTATTTCAAAGACTAAATAATCAATGTTAATCTTTGAAATAGTTACATAGGTTAGTTAATCTTATTGATATTTGCTTAAAAGAAACAATAAAGACAGAAGGTGAATTAACAGCTAACTGTATTATTAGAAATATTGCGTATCTCTGTTAATGCTTTTCACTGAATTTAACACTGCGCTTCTGAAGAAAGGATAAAAATATTAAGAAGCTTTATTGCTTTCGTGATTAATTACTTTAAATAATGCAAACAATAAATGAAGAAAATTTAGTATAGATTATAGTTAATATATCATAATGTAGATCTATATATGATATAGATATAGCTGAAATCTGAACATAATATAGATAAGTTTTTTTTTTTTTTTTTTAATTAAAATCACACAATTAACTGATTGGAAGAAAATCAGATTTATTGAAATTTTATTTTTCCGACTGAGTAAACATAATGCCTGGACCGGGAGTCGAACCCCGGATCTTTGACTTACAAGGTCAAGGCTCTACCAATTGAGCCAACTTTGAATTTTTCAATAGCAACACCTAGTTTTGACTTCATAACTGAATTCGATGAGAGCCTGACAGTTCGAAAAAGTATACAGTTTGTATACTTTACTTTAATATTTATGGAGTTATAACCAAAAATGTGTTAGGGGTCCATCTATAAATCTAGAAAAATAAAATTATAATCCTTCAAAAATTAGACAAGATTTTGTTGTTTCACGCTGGAAATGTTTTAAGAATTTTTTTTTTTATATACAAATTAATGGTTAAATGGTATCATCGTTATAGCATCTTGGCTGTTCCTGATTTCGAATTTTATATACGTATATACCACGGAGTAAGAAATAACGTCATTTCTTACTCCGTGGTATATACTGAAATACTTCATTAGAGAATACATTTCAGATCGCTCGGACAGCGTTCTTTGAAAAATGTGCGATATTTTTCAATTCAAAAGTGTCATCGTGGCTATACTGATCACCAATAAAACATAAGTTTTCCTTCACTTTATTTTGCAAGTGTGACATTATATAAGAACTGAAATGATTTATGTGGATATATATACACATAAAAATGCATAAACTAAATCTTTTCCGATAAATTGTTGTAAGGTATCATTAAGTAAACAAAACATTAAACAATTTTAATCGTACATTCCAGTTTTTATCAGTTTAACTCTTTGAAACTGCACGATTTGTTTTATAATTTCTATGAAAATATAGTTTTTTAATTAAAATATACACTCTGTCACAAAAAAATCTATGCACCCAGAAGAAAACGAACCACAATCACGAAACTGGCCACAAATGTAGTCTGGTAAGAGATATGCAAATGATTAAAATTTCAACGTCAGTGATATAATGCTAAGAGCGTTATGCGAATCTGAACTGCGCAGCTGGGCGAGCTTAAAAGCATGATTTCTCGCGCTATAGAGATATTCAAACGAATCTGTCTACTTTAATGGACGGTATTGTGACTTGAGATGCCTCCGAGACGTAAAAGGCGACAGTACAGACAATTGTTGGATAGTGAGAGGGGCCGTATAGTAGGCCTCAGAGAAGCAGGTTGGTCGCTCAGGCATATAGGCCACCACATCGTTCGGAGCGATATGGTAGGTGCTCGGGATATGCAACAGTGGATCACGGAAGGGAGAATCAACCATTGTGGAGGTCACGACGTCCCAGGAGCGCAAATGAACGCAAGGATCGCGCAATCATAAGAGCGGCTACATCCGCACTAACAGCGTTGTGAGCATCGATTCAACGCCATTTACCACCTTCTAAGCATCCAGTAGTATCAAGGGAAACCATTCGGAGACGACTGGCCGACGCTGGTATAAACAGCCGACGTCCATTAAGACGCCTACCCCTCACCCCACATCATAAGCAGTGTCGACTGGATTTTTGTCGACCCAAGGCAAGCTGAAGTGTGACCGACCTGGCGTGCGATCTTCAGCGATAAATTACGATTCAGTCTAAGTGCTGATGACCATTGCACACGCATGCGGAGGCAGCCAGGCCAGTGGTCTGATTCGGCATTTGTTTCGAGCGGCATGCAGCTAGTGTAACAGCGTGGGGAGCGATCTGTTGAGACACACGATCACTTCAAGTCGTCTTTCAAGGCACTATGACGGCAAGCAGTTACGTGGACAGCATTTTAATGTCGGTTGTGCTGCTTATTCTATCAAGCCGCCCAGGTGCCATTTATCAGCAAGACAACGTTCGCCCAAATATTGCTGGACTCTCCCAACAAAGTCTTCAAGTATATGATGTACTCCCATGGCCTACCAGGTCATCAGACCTTTCGCCAATAGAGCACGTCTGGGACGTGCTAAGAAGGCAACTGAAGCCATGCCGGAACACTGGTGAATTAACTGCTCAGTTCCAAAGGTTATGCATATTTTCCGCAAGAGGATATAGATGACCTAATTGATTCGATGCCACGCCGTGTTTCAGCTTGTATAGCTGCCAAAGATGACTATATACTTACTGATTTTGTAATCTTTTATATCCTATAACTTCTTAATAAAACGATCTTTTGTTCTAGATTTTTAATCATTTGCTTATCTGTTCATACACTACACACATCTTAAGTTTCATGATTGTAGCTCATCCCCTTCTGGGTGCGTATACTTTTTTGTGACAGAGTGTATTTATAAAAGTAATTTTTTAAGAGTAAAGTATCCTTAAAATAATAATCACCCCTCCACCCCCCTCCCTCCACAAAAGACAAATAGAAAAGATAAAGCATATATGACCCAAATTAACCTTTTAACTATTGACGGTAGTTAAGAAGCGATTTAATAAGTCTGCATTGCATTCCAATATCATTCATTTTTTTTTTAATTGACAATTTTTACGTTCCACCTATTTCTCTATTTTAAACAGTAAGCCCCGCCTATTTAGTTCATTTTTTTCTTCTTGCGTTCATTTAAAGGATTCAAAATTTATCACCAGTAGTGGATAAGGCAAATCCCACTTATGTATATTTTTACCAACGTAAAATAAAAGGTTTAATACGAATACACATATTCACATTTCCTTTTTTTTTTTTTATATAATCTTTTGTTTCAGAAGAACGATGAAAGGCAGGGCTGGATTGTTTTCTTTAGGAAAAAAGAATTTGTTTTTTAACATTAATGTCTAAAAATCACCCTTTTTGTTTCATTTCTTCGCATTTGATGTTGTTGTTATACAATTTGAATCGGAAATAAAAATTTAAAATATTTTATTTAATTTTTTCTGTTTTTTTTTTTTTTAAGATTTTCTTCGTTATTTCATACAAAACTTTATAAGAGATGCAGGGATGGAACACGGGCGCAGAATTCCTACCGGAATCCGTTTAAGAAATTTCCCTACCTATAATATAGTTGATTTAAGAAGTAGAAAATTTTCTTACATTGATAGTGGTATGAATTCTGCGCCCGTGTTCCATCCCTGGAGATGGCTCCCTAAGCCTCTTAAAAAGAAAGATTTATTTATATCTCGAAAATTAATAGCTGCAATGAGCTGCAAATTTTCAGCATTAGTATTAATTTTATGTAAAAATTAATATAGGTCATAATCTATATATATAAAAATGAATGTTTGTCTGTATGTTACTTATAAAATCGTAAACGGCTTGACCGATTTCGATCATTTTTTTTTTTTTTGTTTTTTTCCTTATAGGTCAGGGATGGTTTAGGAAAAAAAAAATTGAAAAAATCTTTAAAATTAATTAAAATATGAAAATAATAAACTTATTGACTTATATTGACTTAATATAAGCCATTTAAATTTTTAATTGTTGCCAAAAAAAGTTTACGAGATGTACTTATTTATTGTTTTCAGCATAAAATGAAATATGCTTTCACGCGAAAAATAAGAAATTACTAAATGTTAAATTGGTCGATGAGAAAATGACACATTATAATTTTAAAATAAAATAGTAATATTACAAATCTAACATATTTCTTCCTAATTTTATTTCACAGCATTTTTTTATGTACCTCAACTTCAGATTTTTTTTTTTTTTTTTTTTTTTTTTTTTTTGTAGTATGGCGGATGAAACGCGCTTGGCATAAACGCTAATTCAGCAATATATTAAAGGTATTTTCTTATGATAATTCTTGACAATTTTTATAATTTTGATGCTGAAGTAGATCGGACATTTTTCGCCAAGGAAAAGATAGAAAGAAATACGCAAGCGAAGTGATAACGTCACTGGCCGTTCGTGGATGCAAGAAAAATATTTCCTATGTTAAACGCCCATTGGATTTTTTGTAAAAAATTATTAAAAATCGAGGAAAAATAGTTCCCGATTTTAATCCCCGTATTTAGGTATAGATATGTATTAGTTATCATGTCCATGCATTAGATTAAGTTATTTTTGTAGTAAAATTGACAAAATTTGAATTTTTAATTTCAAAACTCTAGAAAAAAAAATGCCAAACTTCCATATTCGATTGAAAACACAAACATTTCATTTCAAAGGATGATATTTACACAATATCCAACTAATATACTGATTGAAAGGGAAATGATAAATATTCTATCATAATTTGAAGTCAAATTTGTTTTCAAATGTCTAAATAAAGTATCTAATATAAGATACTAATATGTTGTAGCGGAATAGATTTGATATCGGTCATCCTCGGTAGAAAAATAAAATATCGCAAAAATTATTTGGCGAACAAAAATTAATTCCTTTCAAAAATCATGGTTATTTTAACAACTTATTTTAAGACAGTAATGAATAAGGTACAACTATAGTATTTCCCCTCAGCTGAATTTGGCGATTTTTCTTTGGCGCCGATTTGAACGATAACGATGTCGTTCTGGATTGTTTGCGATATAATATGGCAGCCTGCATGCTATTTATTTTGGATTTATGATTTTATGATTTATGATTTATAATTAAGTTACGATTTTATCATTTATGCTATATGATTTATGATTTTTAGATTTATGATTTAGCCATAATCGCCAACGAAAAATCGCCAAATCTAGCTGAAGGGAAATACTATAGTTGTTCCCGTTTTTGATCACCAAATACAATAAGCGCCAAGAACGACAGAGTTTTGAAATTTAAAATTAAAATTTTGTCAATCTGACAGAAAAATAACTCAATCTAAACACATGCACATGATAACTAAAACATATATGTACCCAAATATGGGAATTAAACTCGGGAAATAATTTTCTTCGATTTTTAATCATTTTTTACAAAACATCCAATAGGCGATTAACATAGGAAATCATTTCTTGCATCCACGGACGGTCAGTGACGTCACACTTCGCTTGCGTAGGAACAATAATCGCATAAATTATATTTTGGTCTAAAACGGCAACAAAAATTTAAAAGTCGCCAAGGGCATTAAGGCTGTACCATGATCAAGTTTACATAATAATTTATTTATTTTTCTATATACCAACTACTATTAACTAAGCATGAAGTATATATAACCACAAAATAATAATAATTGTCTCATGCGATAGAAGTAGCCGATCATAGCATATTGTAATATTATATTTGGCTTGAAATTGCTGTCATTCTATGGTTGATCGATTAAATCAAATAAATATTGAGAATAACTTGAAAGCAAATATTATGTACATCACGTATAATGTTGCTAATATATAACTAGGATTCAAATATAAAGGGCTACTTCAAAATTTTCGATACTGTCCGTATCGAAATTGTCATATATGATAAGCACCTAAATGGAAGCCCACGGGTAAGTCATTGTCGCAGGCAATAGGGACAGGTATCGCAGGATGCGAGGACGAACAAGGCGCTGCCGAAGGTAGCGGGAACCCAAAGCGAACTTTTGCGCGATTTCAGTATTATTATTTTCTCTTTTTTTCATAAGACTATATAGAAAAGAGTTTCCTTTAAATATGGTGACCAGCGAAGCGGGCAAAGCCTGCTAGTTCATATATATATTTTAATATAAATTTATTAATATTTTTCAGAATAAAAAATGTTAAAGGATTATGTTTGGTTTTTCTTCACTGTATCTTGTGGGATATATATATATATCGATCAAATTATTTTTTATGAAATTTTTATTATTATTTTTTATGACTTTTTTACTTTCCGAACACTATAGTGAGGAAAGTATTGTAATCATGTCAAAAATCCGAATTTGAGATTTTGATGTTTCTGTACGTTTCAAGGTCCAATGAGTCCGTTTTCACTATTTTTGCGATGATGTATGTATGTGTGTGTGTATGTATGTGTGTATGTAAATGTGTATGTATGTGTGTATGTCTGAGAGTGAACACGCTAGCGTCTAAATGCTTTGTTCGAATAAGCTGAAAGTTGGTACGTATATTGTAAGTCACCATAGTACGAACCCTATAGATTTTGGTGAATCTAGCACTTATAGTTTTTTTTACAGGGACACAAAGAAAAATTCTTTATCATTACGGCCTATGGGACCAAAATCTTAAAAGTGCGATAGCATCTAAACGCCTTATTCAATTGAGCAAAAAATTTATACTCATATTATAGGTCACAGATACTCAACCTGTATAGATTTTGGAGAATCTAGGTCTTATAGTTTCCTTACAGGGACATAAAGAAAAACTCTTTATCATTATGGCCAAAGGGCCAAATTTTTAAAAGTGTGATAGCGTCTAAACGCCTTATTAATATACACAAAAAATTTTTACACATGTTATAGGTCACACTTGCACACACTGTATAGATTTTGGTGAATCTAGCACTTACAGTTTTTTTACAGGGACACAAAGAAAAATTCTTTATCATTACGGCCTATGGGACCAAAATCTTAAAAGTGCGATAGCATCTAAACGCCTTATTCAATTGAGCAAAAAATTTATACTCATATTATAGGTCACAGATACTCAACCTGTATAGATTTTGGTGAATTTAGCACTTACAGTTTTTTTACAGGGACACAAAGAAAAATTCTTTATCATTATGGCCTATGGGACCAAATTTTTAAAAGTACGATAGCATCTAAACGCCTTATTCAATTGAACTGAAAATTTATATGAATATTATAAATCACTGTTGCACTAACTATGAGCATTTTGGTGAATCTAGCATTTATAGGTTTTTACAGGGACACAAAGAAAAATTCTTTATCATTATGATCTATGGGCTCAAAGTTCAGTAGCGTTAAATAAAACATCATGTAATATATGGAGAAAAATACTCAAACACTCTATTATGGTTTTCTCTCTTTTGTTTGTTAAACAACTCCTCCTTCTTTACTTTATTTACAAAACTGTTAATTACTCAATGTTCGGAAAGTCGAGTGGAGTCACTCCAGATTTTTTTACTTTCCGAACACTATAGTGAGGAAAGTATTGTAATCATGTCAAAAATCCGAATTGGAGATTTTGATGTTTCTATACGTTTCGAGGTCCCCTGAGTCCGTTTCCACTATTTTTGAGATGATGTATGTATGTGTGTGTGTATGTGTGTGTGTATGTATGTTTGTATGTGTGTGTGTATGTATGTGTGTATGTCTGTGAGTGAACAAGCTAGCGTCTAAACGCTTTGTTCGAATAAGCTGAAAATTGGTACGTATATTGTAAGTCACCATAGTACGAACCCTATAGAATTTGGTGAATCTTGCACTTATAGTTTTTTTACAGGCACACAAAGAAAAATTCTTTATCATTATGGCCTATGGGACCAAAATCTTAAAAGTGCGATAGCATCTAAATGCCTTACTGAATTGAGCAAAACCTTTATGCACATATTATAGGGCATAGATTCTCAATCTGTATAGATTTTGGAGAATCTAGCACTTATAGTTTTTTTACAGGGACACAAAGAAAAATTCTTTGTCATTATGGCCTATGGGGCCAAATTTTTAAAGGTGTGATACCGTCTAAACGCCTTATTAATCTGGGCAAAAAAATTTTACACATGTTATAGGTCACAGTTGCACCAACTGTATAGAATTTGGTGAATTTAGCACTTACAGTTTTTTTACAGGGACACAAAGAAAAATTCTTTATCATTACGGCCTATGGGACCAAAATCTTAAAAGTGCGATAGCATCTAAACGCCTTATTCAATTGAGCAAAAAATTTATACTCATATTATAGGTCACAGATACTCAACCTGTATAGATTTTGGAGAATCTAGGTCTTATAGTTTCCTTACAGGGACATAAAGAAAAACTCTTTATCATTATGGCCAAAGGGCCAAATTTTTAAAAGTGTGATAGCGTCTAAACGCCTTATTAATATACACAAAAAATTTTTACACATGTTATAGGTCACACTTGCACACACTGTATAGATTTTGGTGAATCTAGCACTTACAGTTTTTTTACAGGGACACAAAGAAAAAATCTTTATCATTATGACCTATGGGACCAAATTTTTAAAAGTGCGATAGCATCTAAACGCCTTATTCAATTGAGCTGAAAATTTATATGAATATTATAAATCACTTTTGCACTAACTATAAGCATTTTGGTGAATCTAGCATTTATAGGATTTTACAAGGACACAACGAAAAATTCTTTATCGTTATGATCTATGTGCTCAAAGATCAGTAGCGTTAAATAAAACATCGTGTAATATATGGAGAACTAGTATGTTGTGGCCACCACAAGACTTTCTTCTATATTTTCCTATACATATTCAATCAGTAACAATATTTTTAAAAAAAAAAAGATTTTTTTTTCCTTTTTTTTTTTTTTTTTTGTGAAAATTAATACATATTCAATCACTAACAATATTTAAAAAAAAAAAAAAATAGAATTTTTTTTCTAAGTTTTTTTTTTTTTTTTTTTTTGGTTAAAAGTAAAAAAAATCGATAACTTTGTTTTAAATTATCACAGATTTATAGTTCAACCATTCGTTTTAAAGGTATTGACGAGACCTTTCGAATGATACCCATCTTCAAAATTTACCCCCCCCGGGGGGGGGGGAAGCGATGCCCCCCATGCACAAAATTTTTTTCCTAGTTACGTACTACTATTATCAATAATTCATATTAATTTTACAAACACAAGTGTAAAATAACTCTTATTATGCACATTTATACGAATTTTTGTCCTATGCTGCCATGTTAAAAATTTAGATAAAATGCTATCACAGCGCCACCTGTTGAGCTATTGATCCCCAAATATAATCAGCAACAGTTTATGTCGGGGACCAACTAAATACCAAGTTTGATAAAATTTCGTTTAAAAAAAAAAAAAAAAAAAAAAATACGATTATTTTTCTGTTTTTTTTTTGTTAAAAGTAAAAAAAATCGATAACTTTGTTTTAAATTTTCACAGATTTATGGTTCAACCATTCGTTTTAAAGGTATTGACGAGATCTTTCGAATGATACCCATCTTCAAAATTTAACCCCCCCGGGGGGGGAACCGATGCCTCCCCATGCACAATTTTTTTTTCCTAGTTAACTACTACTATCATCAATAATTCAAATTCATTTTACAATCACAAGTTTAAAATAACTCTCATTATGCCCATTTATACGGAATTTTGTCCTATGCTGCCATGTTAAAAATTTGCATAAAATGCGATTACAGCGCCACCTGTTGAGCTATTGATCCCCAAATCTAATGGGCACCAGTTCATGTCAGGGTGCAACTAAATACCAAGTTTGGTTAAATTTCATTCATATGTTCGTGAGATACAGCGTCCACAAAAAAATGATACAGACACACAGACAGACAGACAGACACACAGACAGACAGACAGACAGACAGACACACAGACAGACATTTTCTAAAAACTATCAATTCGTGTTCAGGACATCCCAAAACGTGTAGATCCGTCAAAAAACGGAGGTCGAAAATTTTCGCGAATCCAATACTTTCTCTATATTACATATAGAAGAAAGTAAAAATACTGAAACACTCTATTATGGTTTTCTCTCTTTTGTTTGTTTAACAACTCCTCCTTCTTTACTTTATTTACAAAACTGTTAATTACTCAATGTTCGGAAAGTCGAGTGGAGTCACTCCAGATTTTTTTACTTTCCGAACACTATAGTGAGGAAAGTATTGTAATCATGTCAAAAATCCGAATTGGAGATTTTGATGTTTCTATACGTTTCGAGGTCCCCTGAGTCCGTTTCCACTATTTTTGAGATGATGTATGTATGTGTGTGTGTATGTGTGTGTGTATGTATGTTTGTATGTGTGTGTGTATGTATGTGTGTATGTCTGTGAGTGAACAAGCTAGCGTCTAAACGCTTTGTTCGAATAAGCTGAAAATTGGTACGTATATTGTAAGTCACCATAGTACGAACCCTATAGAATTTGGTGAATCTTGCACTTATAGTTTTTTTACAGGCACACAAAGAAAAATTCTTTATCATTATGGCCTATGGGACCAAAATCTTAAAAGTGCGATAGCATCTAAATGCCTTACTGAATTGAGCAAAACCTTTATGCACATATTATAGGGCATAGATTCTCAATCTGTATAGATTTTGGAGAATCTAGCACTTATAGTTTTTTTACAGGGACACAAAGAAAAATTCTTTGTCATTATGGCCTATGGGGCCAAATTTTTAAAGGTGTGATAGCGTCTAAACGCCTTATTAATCTGGGCAAAAAAATTTTACACATGTTATAGGTCACAGTTGCACCAACTGTATAGATTTTGGTGAATTTAGCACTTACAGTTTTTTTACAGGGACACAAAGAAAAATTCTTTATCATTACGGCCTATGGGACCAAAATCTTAAAAGTGCGATAGCATCTAAACGCCTTATTCAATTGAGCAAAAAATTTATACTCATATTATAGGTCACAGATACTCAACCTGTATAGATTTTGGAGAATCTAGGTCTTATAGTTTCCTTACAGGGACATAAAGAAAAACTCTTTATCGTTATGGCCAAAGGGCCAAATTTTTAAAAGTGTGATAGCGTCTAAACGCCTTATTAATATACACAAAAAATTTTTACACATGTTATAGGTCACACTTGCACACACTGTATAGATTTTGGTGAATCTAGCACTTACAGTTTTTTTACAGGGACACAAAGAAAAAATCTTTATCATTATGACCTATGGGACCAAATTTTTAAAAGTGCGATAGCATCTAAACGCCTTATTCAATTGAGCTGAAAATTTATATGAATATTATAAATCACTTTTGCACTAACTATAAGCATTTTGGTGAATCTAGCATTTATAGGATTTTACAAGGACACAACGAAAAATTCTTTATCGTTATGATCTATGTGCTCAAAGATCAGTAGCGTTAAATAAAACATCGTGTAATATATGGAGAAAAATACTGAAACACTCTATTATGGTTTTCTCCCTTTTGTTTGTTTAACAACTCCTCCTTCTTTACTTTATTTACAAAACTGTTAATTACTCAATGTTCGGAAAGTCGAGTGGAGTCACTCCAGATTTTTTTACTTTCCGAACACTATAGTGAGGAAAGTATTGTAATCATGTCAAAAATCCGAATTGGAGATTTTGATGTTTCTATACGTTTCGAGGTCCCCTGAGTCCGTTTCCACTATTTTTGAGATGATGTATGTATGTGTGTGTGTATGTGTGTGTGTATGTATGTTTGTATGTGTGTGTGTATGTATGTGTGTATGTCTGTGAGTGAACAAGCTAGCGTCTAAACGCTTTGTTCGAATAAGCTGAAAATTGGTACGTATATTGTAAGTCACCATAGTACGAACCCTATAGAATTTGGTGAATCTTGCACTTATAGTTTTTTTACAGGCACACAAAGAAAAATTCTTTATCATTATGGCCTATGGGACCAAAATCTTAAAAGTGCGATAGCATCTAAATGCCTTACTGAATTGAGCAAAACCTTTATGCACATATTATAGGGCATAGATTCTCAATCTGTATAGATTTTGGAGAATCTAGCACTTATAGTTTTTTTACAGGGACACAAAGAAAAATTCTTTGTCATTATGGCCTATGGGGCCAAATTTTTAAAGGTGTGATAGCGTCTAAACGCCTTATTAATCTGGGCAAAAAAATTTTACACATGTTATAGGTCACAGTTGCACCAACTGTATAGATTTTGGTGAATTTAGCACTTACAGTTTTTTTACAGGGACACAAAGAAAAAATCTTTATCATTATGACCTATGGGACCAAATTTTTAAAAGTGCGATAGCATCTAAACGCCTTATTCAATTGAGCTGAAAATTTATATGAATACTAGCAGACCCGGCCACGCGTTGCTGTGACTAAGTTATACGTTGAATTATACGGCTGTAAACTATTTAGTACAGTCCAATTATTATTTACGAACAAAGACGAAAACGTTGTAGCCGATGTAAAAACCCACAGGGTTGAGATTTGAAACTTAGGTCAAAATTTGGAAGCGATTGATAAAAATTTTCGTAGTGTTGATATTAAGCACAAATTAATTTTATTGTAGGGTCCTATAAATTTTAATGGAGAAGTGATATATATTATTTCTAATGCTACTTTGGATAAAATTGCTAAAATGACTAATATATAAATTAAATTCTATTAAAATTCTACTAAAATAAAAGTATAAAAGAAACAGACGATTTTAAAATCAATTTTTATGGAGGAGTGAAATATAATATATGCTATAATGGATAATTTTACTATAAAATGACCTCATCATTTTAAATATTTTAAAGAGGGCAACAGCTGTAGTTATAAAAAGGAAAACAATAAGGCTAAACCAGAAAAATAAGTAAATTTGATAAATATTTTAAAACTTTAAAATTGGAAATCTTATGAAATATTGGACATTTAAAGTAAATACATGTATCATTTTAAATAGAAAAAGATTTTTGAAAAGTTTAGTGTATTTTAAGGAAGTGATGAGAAGTTTTTGAGTATGTTAAAATTTTAATAGTAAATTCAAGTTAATAAAGATGGGAAACATTGAGGATTAAGATAAGAATAATTATAAGATTAAAAAAAAAAAAACTTTTTATATACCATGCTTTTAAATTTTAATATACTAATAATATACTAATTAAAAGGAAAATGATAAATATTCTATCATAGTTTGAAGTCAAATTTGTTTTCAAATGTCTAAATAAAATATCTGATGTAAGATACTAATATTTTGCAGCGGAATAGATTTCATTTCTGTCATCCTTGGCGAAAAAAAAAAGAATATCGCCAAATTATCTGGCGAAAATATTTAATTCCTTTCAAAAATCATGGTTATTTTAACAACTTATATTAAAAGAGTAATGAATAATATGAAACAATATTTCGTACAATACATATTACATGTCATACATACGTACAATGAATAATACATATTACATTTCGTACAATGTATACATCTGGCATGTATATTTTCGTGTTACGCTTTTGATCGCCAAATAATAATAATAATAATAATAAAAGCCAAGGGCGACAGAGTTTTGAAATTTAAAATTAAAATTTTGTCAATTTGACAGCAAAATAAATCAATCTAACACCCGCGATAACTAATACATATCTATACCCAAATATAAGGATTAAAATCGGGAAATAAATTTCCTCGATTTTTAATAATTTCTTACAAAAAATCCAGTGGGCAATTAACATAGGAAATCTTTTTCTTGGCTGCACAGACGGTCAGTGAGTCACACTTCGCTTGCGTATAGAACTCATAGATATAGTATAGCATATATAGAATAGAGTGATCATTGGGGAGAAAAAAGTTATTCCTTTTCATTTGGGAAAAGACGACGTTTTTACCAAAATATGGCCGTCTTTCCCCGAGTGAATACACACGGGAATACATACTAATATTTTAGCAAATAAAATTTATGAATAATTTATTTTCTAAAGGGGAATGGAAGACTCCAGATACAGTTTCAAATTCATATTTCTTTCTTTCTTTTCTTTTTTTTTTTTTTTCAATACCACTTAATGGCTGTTTCCAAAGCTTTTATTTATTTTTATTTTTTCGGCATCAAAAATCTTGGTACGATAACATGGGGATGAGAGATCTATATATTACTATATCTATGATAGAACTACATTAGCACTTTATCAATGTGTATAAAATCTTTAAATTGATTATGACGTCAATTTTCGTGAGATGCATAATTTAACTTTTTATAATTTTTTAACGTTCACGTTCGATTAAATGTATTTATTTTTATGTCGAAAGAAAATGAACTCGTATTTTTTTTTTTTTTTTTTTTTTTTTTTTTTTTTTTTTGGCAACAATTAAATTAATGGAACTCACAGATATTTTGGAGCAACTTTAATAAAGGTCTATAATTAACAAATAATTGCAATAAAACAATATTGTGACAATAAATTGAGATAAAAACTATCCTATCTCTCAAGTTGGACCAAACTGCACACAGTATGCAAAATTTCATTAAAATCGGTTCCTTAGTTTAGGAGTTTACCCCGGACAAACATCGTGACACGTAATTTATATATATATACAGATTATAAATCACTTTTGCACTAACTATAAGCATTTTGGTGAATCTAGCATTTATAGGATTTTACAAGGACACAACGAAAAATTCTTTATCGTTATGATCTATGTGCTCAAAGTCCCCTGAGTCCGTTTCCACTATTTTTGAGATGATGTATGTATGTGTGTGTGTATGTGTGTGTGTATGTATGTTTGTATGTGTGTGTGTATGTATGTGTGTATGTCTGTGAGTGAACCAGCTAGCGTCTAAACGCTTTGTTCGAATAAGCTGAAAATTGGTACGTATATTGTAAGTCACCATAGTACGAACCCTATAGAATTTGGTGAATCTTGCACTTATAGTTTTTTTACAGGCACACAAAGAAAAATTCTTTATCATTATGGCCTATGGGACCAAAATCTTAAAAGTGCGATAGCATCTAAATGCCTTACTGAATTGAGCAAAACCTTTATGCACATATTATAGGGCATAGATTCTCAATCTGTATAGATTTTGGAGAATCTAGCACTTATAGTTTTTTTACAGGGACACAAAGAAAAATTCTTTGTCATTATGGCCTATGGGGCCAAATTTTTAAAGGTGTGATAGCGTCTAAACGCCTTATTAATCTGGGCAAAAAAATTTTACACATGTTATAGGTCACAGTTGCACCAACTGTATAGATTTTGGTGAATTTAGCACTTACAGTTTTTTTACAGGGACACAAAGAAAAATTCTTTATCATTATGGCCTATGGGACCAAATTTTTAAAAGTACGATAGCATCTAAACGCCTTATTCAATTGAACTGAAAATTTATATGAATATTATAAATCACTGTTGCACTAACTATGAGCATTTTGGTGAATCTAGCATTTATAGGTTTTTACAGGGACACAAAGAAAAATTCTTTATCATTATGATCTATGGGCTCAAAGTTCAGTAGCGTTAAATAAAACATCATGTAATATATGGAGAAAAATACTCAAACACTCTATTATGGTTTTCTCTCTTTTGTTTGTTTAACAACTCCTCCTTCTTTACTTTATTTACAAAACTGTTAATTACTCAATGTTCGGAAAGTCGAGTGGAGTCACTCCAGATTTTTTTACTTTCCGAACACTATAGTGAGGAAAGTATTGTAATCATGTCAAAAATCCGAATTGGAGATTTTGATGTTTCTATACGTTTCGAGGTCCCCTGAGTCCGTTTCCACTATTTTTGAGATGATGTATGTATGTGTGTGTGTATGTGTGTGTGTATGTATGTTTGTATGTGTGTCTGTATGTATGTGTGTATGTCTGTGAGTGAACAAGCTAGCGTCTAAACGCTTTGTTCGAATAAGCTGAAAATTGGTACGTATATTGTAAGTCACCATAGTACGAACCCTATAGAATTTGGTGAATCTTGCACTTATAGTTTTTTTACAGGCACACAAAGAAAAATTCTTTATCATTATGGCCTATGGGACCAAAATCTTAAAAGTGCGATAGCATCTAAATGCCTTACTGAATTGAGCAAAACCTTTATGCACATATTATAGGGCATAGATTCTCAATCTGTATAGATTTTGGAGAATCTAGCACTTATAGTTTTTTTACAGGGACACAAAGAAAAATTCTTTGTCATTATGGCCTATGGGGCCAAATTTTTAAAGGTGTGATAGCGTCTAAACGCCTTATTAATCTGGGCAAAAAAATTTTACACATGTTATAGGTCACAGTTGCACCAACTGTATAGATTTTGGTGAATTTAGCACTTACAGTTTTTTTACAGGGACACAAAGAAAAATTCTTTATCATTATGGCCTATGGGACCAAATTTTTAAAAGTACGATAGCATCTAAACGCCTTATTCAATTGAACTGAAAATTTATATGAATATTATAAATCACTGTTGCACTAACTATGAGCATTTTGGTGAATCTAGCATTTATAGGTTTTTACAGGGACACAAAGAAAAATTCTTTATCATTATGATCTATGGGCTCAAAGTTCAGTAGCGTTAAATAAAACATCATGTAATATATGGAGAAAAATACTCAAACACTCTATTATGGTTTTCTCTCTTTTGTTTGTTTAACAAATCCTCTTTCTTTACTTTATCTACAAATGTGGTAATTACTCAATGTTCGGAAAGTCGAGTGTAGTCACTCCAGATTTTTTTATAAAAGTTTGAAATAGGAATTTAACATTAACAGTATATCAGACGTAGTATAACACTAAATATCCCCCCCAAAAAAAGTCAATTTTGTTCTCAATATTACATTTTCTTTTTTTTTTTTTTTTTTTTTTTTTGTTAAAAACGAAAAAAAAAATCGATAATTTTATTTTAAATTATCGCAGATCGATGATTCAACCATTCGTTTTAAAGGCATTGACGAGCTTTTTTGAAAGATACCCATCATGAAAATTTACTCCCCTCGAGGGGGTCTTCCCCCCGGGGGGGTGGGTACGCGAGGCTCTTACATACACAAAAAATTTTTCCCAGTTGGATATCTCTATTACAAATAATTCTTTTAAATTTCATAATGATTATAAAAAAATAATTCTCTTTATGCACATTTATACAAAATTTTGTCCTACCACCATGTTAAAAATTTAGAAAAAGCGGGATTGCAACGCAAGCTTTAGGGCATTTTTTACCAAAATTTTATAAGCACTAATTTATGTCAAGGTGTAACTACATACCAATTTGTATGAAATTCTGTGCAGTAGTACCTGAGATACAGTTGCCACAAAATTTTGTCACACTCACACAGACTGACAGACAGACATTTTCTAAAAATGGTCAAACCGTGTTCTCTCAAAACGTGTAAATCCATCAAAACCCGAGGTCAAAAATTTTTACAAATCCAACACTTTCTTCTATTGAATACAGAAGAAAGTAATAAGTAAAATATATAACCAATATACTTTTTAGCATCGTCGAGACCCAAGGAATTCAAATATAAAATAAAAATAGGGTATTACAATTGAAAAAATCAAAGTTAGTGCGCATTTTAATATTTAGACAACCCCCAATTCAAAATTTTACTTTATTTTCTAAAAGTACTCACAATTCCCAGTCGAATGATACCTATTATATTTCTGTGCATCGAAACGCAACGAAGTTACATCGAGTGTTGCGGGTTTTTTTCCCCCTTATTGTACATGTGCAACGGAAATATTCAAGCAATGAAAATAATTCCAAATTTCTCAAAATGATAAATTTGATGTCCGAATTCTAATTCTAATTCATCACGTACACTTTTTTCAGAATAAAACTTAGTATCGGCAGTTCATATTTTGCCTTGTCCCGATATTAATAATAAAAATCCCCTGTTTAGCGCTGATGATGTCCGTAGGATGTACTTTGATCTTCAGTATATCCTAATGATGTCCAAGGGAGAAAGGGTACCTCCAAATTGTCCCTACATGCTAAAGAAAACTGCTAATACGTAACAACAAATCCCTGCAATTGACAACACTGATTAAAATAATGAGGTAGACCAATTGAAGACAAAAAAGTTGAAAAATTCCCCAGATTTCTCCAAAAGATTTCAGAAGTCCCCACAAATGTTCAGCGGCCAAAAAAGTGCCTAGAAGTTCCAAAAAATTCCCAAAATTCGGACAAATTCACCAATTTGGCAACACTGCACTATAAAGAAATTATGCTATTTTTATCGGTGTTAGTATCCTTTTAGCTCTCTACCATATTAAGGTGGGGGGGGGGTGTACTTAGGATTTAAGGAAACCAAAATACACAATACGGCGTAATGTCCCTGTCAAGAGTCATTTTGCTCTTTTGTTGACTCATTACTTTGTCATTTTGTTAGTTCGTTAATTTGTTCATTTTTTATATGATTGCACGTTATTACAAGAGCGAATAATACTAAAAAAAAAAAAAGAACAGCCCAGTTTTCAAATATCATTTATGATACTGTGAAACAGCACATTAATTTCCAAAATTCTAATTTAAAACTTCGTAAAATATTCGAAATTTATGATTTTCTTAACATGGAAAAATAGGGCAAAATTTTGTATAAACGGGTATTATGAGAATTATTTTTGTTGTAATGATGTTTGACTGCTTTAAAATATGATAAGATGCTGGTACAAACACTAGTGACTATGAAAATTCTATTCTGAAATGTTTGTATGTTATTCGAAATTTACGCTCTTCTTAGTAGGAGAGAATATGGCTAAATTTCACTCAAACGTGCATTAAGAGGATTATTTTCATAGTTTATTAGTTTGACCGGTTTTTAAATATTATTTATGATATTGTTATGGAAATTGTTAAATCTTAACATCTACCTTAAAAATTATTATGTTATTAGGATTTAAAATTTTCATAATATGACAGAATAGGAGAACATTTTACATAAAAAGGCATTTTACAGATTATTTCATTGTAAATAGTATTTAATTCCATGAGAGAGAAAATTAAGATACGAATTAATCAACAAAGATAATCAACGAAATTAATCAACAAATTAGAATGAGTTTAACGCATCGAAGCAGAAGGGGATATCCTACTGAGTTCGGCATAGCAGTGTGCAATAATACCATTTATAGAATTCTCTATGGCTGATGTTTATGAGAACAAATATAGCCGGAGGCAGTATAAAGAACAAAGGAAAATAAAACAAGTCCTCCCGGCTTAATCGAAAGGGTAGGTTGATTTCTTTTTCCTTATCAAGTAGCCGTCATTTTGTTTCAAAATGGCAGCTACAAATTAATAACGAATTAGTAGAAATATTGATGTAGGCTATCTACATACGTAGTTTTAAACAAATCGGTTCATAAATACCTTTTTATGTGAATTTAAAATTTTCAAGTGGCCGGCGCTTGGAAACAAGATGGTGGGCCAAGTTGACAAATATATTAAATGCATTTGTGAGATAAGACTACTGTACAAATATAGTTGGAATTAATTCAGAATCTCAAAAGTCATCGTGATGGAAAATTAAGTGGCTGCCGCGTGGATCAAAATGGCAGAGAAAGTTGCTCAGTGAACTAATTAATTTAAGATATTGTTGCAAATTTGAAAAAAAAATTATTTTAGATGTATTTATTTATTTATTTAATTTTATTTATTTATTTATTTTATTTTTTGTAGAAATTCTTTCAAAGAGGCTTAGTAAGTTGATTAAATGTTAATTTTATGCATTTCTAGTTTGTTTTAATGTTAAAATAGACTCATTTTCCCTTAAAAACGCATTAAAAAGCTCCAATATTGCAGGTAATGGAATTGGCGACAAATTTGGCGACTTTTCACTTGGCGACTTTTGGCGAGAAAATCCATACTTCATATTTAAACTCCATTGAGACACTTATATGGTTTATGTATACATCAAAATTTAAACAAATTCGGAATACGCTTTTTACAATTTGAATTTGAAATTTTCAAGTGGTCTACACTTGAAAACAAAATGGTGGAGCAACTTGGTTAAGACACTCACCCAAGATATTCATAACACAAGTTAAGACACTGTTCAAATTTGGTTCGATTTGGAGTATTATTTCGGAAGTTATCGGGTTTTTAAATTTTCAAGTGGTAGCCTGATTTCAAATAGCGCCGCTTAACTTAAGATACCCGCCACTTTATTAAAAATGGCGGATACGTTCATTAATAAACTTCATTGAAACACTTATATAGTCTATGTATACATCAAAATTCAAACAAATTCGGAATACGCTTTTTTTACAATTTGAATTTGAAAATATCAAGTGGTCTCCACTTGAAAACAAAATGGTGGAGCAACTTGGTTAAGACACTCACCCAAGATATTCATAACACAAGTTAAGACACTGTTCAAATTTGGTTCGATTTGGAGTATTATTTCGGAAGTTATCGGGTTTTTAAATTTTCAAGTGGTAGCCTGATTTCAAATAGCGCCGCTTAACTTAAGATACCCGCCACTTAATTAAAAATGGCGGATACGTTCATTAATAAACTTCATTGAAACACTTATATAGTCTATGTATACATCAAAATTCAAACAAATTCGGAATACGCTTTTTACAATTTGAATTTGAAAATATCAAGTGGTCTCCACTTGAAAACAAAATGGTGAAGCAACTTGATTAAGAAACTCATCCTTGATATCCATAACACAAGTTAAGACGTTGTCCAAATTTGGTTCGATTTGGAGTATTATTTCGGAAGTTATCGTGTTTTTAAATTTTCAAGTGGTAGCCTGATTTCAAGTGGCCCCTTTTAAGATATCCGCCACTTTATTAAAAATGACAGATAAATTTCATAAATAAAGTTCATTGAGATCCTTATGTAGTCTAGATTTACATCAAAATTCAAGCAAATCTTGCTTTAAATACGCTTTTTACAATGTGGGTTAGAAATATTCAAGTGGCTGCCACTTGAAAACAAAAAGTCGGAGCAACTTGGTTAACGAACTCATTCAAGAAACTCATCTAGGATATTCATAACACAAGTTAAGACACTGTGCAAATTTGGTTCGATTTGGCGTATTATTTTGGAAGTTATCGGGATTTTAAATTTTCAAGTGGTAGCCTGATTTCAAGCGGCCCTGCTTAACTTAAGATACCCGCCACTTTATTAAAAATGTCGAATACGTTCATTAATAAACTTCATTGAGACACTTATATAGTCTATGTATACACCAAATTCAAACAAATTCGGAAAACGCTTTTTACAATTTGAATTTGAAAATTTCAAGTGGTCTCCACTTGAAAACAAAATGGTGGAGCAACTTGATTAAGAAACTCATCCAAGATATTCATAACACAAGTTAAGACGCTGTCCAAATTTGGTTCGATTTGGAGTATTATTTCGGAAGTTATCGTGGTTTTAAATTTTCAAGTGGTAGCCTGATTTCAAGTGGCCCCACTTAACTTAAGATATCCTCCACTTTATTTAAAATGGCAGATAAATTTCATTAATAAAGTTCATTTAGACCCTTATGTAGTCTAGATTTACATAAAAATTCAAGCAAATCTTGCTTTAAGTACGCTTTTTACAATGTGGGTTAGAAATATTCAAGTGGCTGCCACTTGAAAACAAAAAGTCGGAGCAACTTGGGTAACGAAATCATCAGAGATATTTAAAATATCAATTCACTG
The DNA here is from genome assembly GCA_963930645.1 of Salticus scenicus. NCBI lineage: Eukaryota > Metazoa > Arthropoda > Arachnida > Araneae > Salticidae > Salticus > Salticus scenicus. Next base: position 177,020,292 of record OZ005655.1, on the reverse strand, counting down.
TCCACATTTGGTTCGATTTCGAGTATTATTTCGGGAGTTATCGTGATGACAAAATTTTCATTATAGATAGATAGATAGACAAGTCCTTCCGGCTTATTCGGAAGGGTAGGTTGATTTCTTTTTCCCTATCAAGCAGTCGTCATTTTGATTCAAAATGGCGGCTACAAATTATTAATGCACTTGGTAGAAATATTGATGTAGGCTACGCACATATGGAGTTTTAAGCAAATCGGTTCATAAATACAATTTCATGTGAATTTAAAATTTTCAAGTGGCCGGTGCTTAGAAACAAAATGGTGGGTTAAGTTGACAAATATATGAAATGTATTTGGGAGATAAGTCTACTGTACACATATAGTTCGAATTAATTCAAAATCTCATAAGTCATCGTGTTAAAAAATTAAGTGACTGCCACTTCGATCAAAATGGCAGAGAAAGTTGCTCATCTAAGATATCGTTGCAAATTTGAAAATATATTTTTTTTTTTTGTAGAAATTCTTTCAAAGAGGCTTAGTAAGTTCATAAAAATGTTACTTTTCTGCATTTCTAGTTTGTTTAAGCATTAAAATAGCCTAATTTTTCCTTAAAAACGCATTAAAAAGATCCAGTAACGCAGGTAATAGATTTGGCGCCAAATCTAACAATTTTTCCACTATGGCGACTTTTTTGGCGACTTTTGGCGAGAAAATACTATATACCAAAGATTGACACAATAACGTGATTTGTTCACGAGTTACGTGAATTTTCTAGATTTTTGTTGTTTGTATGATAAACCCAATTTTCAACTTTGATTTGAATTGATTAAGTATTTCTAAAGTTACAGTGATAACAAATTTTCAAGTGGCCGCATCTTGGAAACAATACAGTGGAATAAGTTGCCCAGCAAACACATCAAAGATATTTGAAGCATAGGTTCACTGTCTAACTGTGGTTTAAATCAGTGCCGTGTTTGAAAAGTTATTATTATGGCAAATTTTCAAGTGGCAGTCTAAGTGGCTGCAACTTGGAAACAAAATGACAAAACAACTTGCCCATCGAAATCATCCAGTATATTTGTATGATAAGTTCATTGTCCAGTTCTAGTTTAAATTAAATCAGTATTTCAAAAATTATCATCATAAGAAATTTTCTTATGGCACCACTTGTAAAAAAAAGTGGTGTGAGATGTCCAGCAAACTTAAGTGGGATATTTGAATGATAAATCCACTACCCAAATTTGATGCGAATTGATTCTGTATTACTAAAGTTACCATAATGACAAATTTTCAAGTGACCGCCACTTGGAAATAAAATTGCGGATCAAGTCACCAATTGAACTTATCCTAGATATTTGAACCATAAGTTCCCTATCCAACTTTTATTTGAATCAGTTTAGTATTTTAAAAGTTATCGTGTGGCATATTTTGAAGTGGCAGTGTGATTTCAAGTGTCTGGAACTTAGAAACAAGATGTCGGGACAAGATGCCCAGTGAAAACATTCAAGATAATTATATGATAATATCACTGTCCAAATTTGGTTCGATTTAGAGAATTATTTCAGAAGTTATCGTAATTTTAAATTTTCAAGTGGGAGCCTGATTTCAAGTGGCCCCGCTTAACTTAAGATATCTGCCACTTTATTAAAAATGGCGGATATAGTTTATTAATAAACTTCATTGAGATCCTTACGTGGTCTATATTTACATCACAATTCAATCAATTTCGGAATACGCTTTTTACAATTTAAATTTGAAATTTTCAAGTGGTCTCCACTTGAAAACAAAATGGCAGTGCAACTTGGTTAACAAACTCATCTGACAAGGGAACTCTTTCAAGTGATAATCACCGATTTCCTTCAAAAAACTACAGAATATAGTTTATGTTGCACTTAATTCACTGGAAAAAAATTAGCTGCTGAATCGCAACAGGAAAGCCGCAAAAAATTATTAAACTTTACGTTTTGAACGCCAAATACGAAAAAATTCATCGCCAAATCACATTAACTTTTCTTAAATCATGCCAAAGAGCTTAAGTATAGGAGGGTAGTATTTTCTATCTCTCTAGGGGTTCCTGAAGCAAGGAAGCCATCCCCTCTGCGGAGGATAAAAATTAAGATGTCATATCTCCGGAACATCTCTAAGTGTGAATATAAGGCAGTCTTTAATTTCCCACTGCGTAGCGATAGTGCGACGTTAAAGCCCACCAACACTCACGATAATTTCTGAAATCTAGAAATTTCTATTTAGAAAAAGTGACGTTATTATAATATTTGATTGAACATTTAATTATTTGAATAGTTGATTGAAATTAATACTCAAATACATAAATCAAAAAAAAAATATTTAAGATATTTGAGGTTGAGTAGGTTTTAAGTTTTAATTCGCACTACAGCTATGCAAAGGCGACAGTCTGGGACATATTCCTAGAGATGGTCCTTAGATGTGCTATTACAATTTTGATCTTTTACGGAGGGTTTATTTAAAATTGGAAAAATATGTGCATAACTACTACTTTATGGCTTCTTACATTTCTGGCAATTTATTTTATATATGTTTACGAATAATAATATAAAGAATTTTGTAAAAATATGCATTAGAATTTCATAAGGTTGGTTGGGTTTTACGTCACACTAGTGCTGCGCAATGAATTTCATAGGGAATTTTATAGAAGTATTAACTGCGAAATCTTGTTGTTTTAAAAATAATTGTTATGCTGAATGCAGACCCTCTGTGGTCGAGTGAGTATGCTACCCTTGCTAATCGCTTTCAAGTGTAAAAGAATGGGTTCGATTCCCCAGCTGTTTTTATTTTTTATTTTTTTGTATTTTAATCCGGTTATGTTATATCTGTCCTCATCTCGACGAAATTTACAGGGGTATGGGGGATGTCGAGTCAAACATACAAATCGGATGTATATATTAAAAATAAATAACATACAGTCGGTAACAAAAGTGTCCGAACACTAGCAAAAATTCCTATGTAAAAAAAAAAAAAAAAAAAAAAAAAAAAAAAAACACTTCGTACGGTTTTATTAAATAAATCCTTGTCGAATCCTATTCTTAGTCAGTGTAAGAACATGATTCGATAAGGATTTATTTAACAAAACCGTATGAAGTGCCCTTTTTTTGCATAGGAATTTTTGCTAGTGTTCGGACACTTTTGTTACCGACTGTACGCAGAATACAATCATTTATCACCAGCAGATGTCACCGGATCATCCTCAGAAGCTCATCGCAAACCGTCGCCAATTGCCCATAGTGCAGTACTAGTGCGACGTTAAACCCAATCAACAAACAGGTCGAAATTTAGGGTAGAATCATAAATCGTCTCCAATTGCTCATTGCGTAGATCTAATGAGATACTGTATCCACACAACTCATAGTCTGTTGAGTTGCTTTGTCGTCGAAGGTTGGTACTGCCCACTGAAATGATCTGACTTATAAGAAAAAAAATGTGTTCGGATACGAAATACTTTTATTTTAGTTTAAAAAAAAACAGCTTTGTGTTTTAATATATAATGTTTTATTTTATTTAAAATTATATAAAAGTCTTGATCATATATTTTTTTAAGTGTTGTTATTAAAAACTTGGTGTTAATGCCCTTGCAATTGTTATTGACACAGCTTATTTAATTGAAATATTAAATGTTATTTAGAATTTCGACTAAGAAAGTCTCAATCTGGTAAATTATCTGGTTTTTGTTAACTATTCTGAATTCTCAAGTGCTCGACAGCGTATGGAGTTCGTTTGGCTATCAAATAGAAAGAAGAACATCTACATCTATTAAATCTTCATTGCAATGAAATTCCGAAGAATGCAGTGGCCAAACAGGCGCTTTTTTGGAAATATTGCAGACAAGCTTGCCTTTTTAATAATTTTTTATAGCTTATCTATTGCGACTCAGCAGCTAATATTTTAGGAAGATGCTATTCATGATTGAGTCCTACGCCAGAATTTTTTTCAAGAAAATCGGCGATTATCACTTCAAAGCGTTCACTTGTGAGATATTTATAAGATAAGTTAAGACACTGTTCGAATTTGGTTCCATTTGAAATATTATTTCGGAAGTTATCATGGTTTTAAATTTTCAAGTGGTGGCCTTATTTCAAGTGGTCCCGCTTAACTTAAGATATCCGCCACTTTATTAAAAATCGCGGATAATGTTCATTAATAAAGTTATACGAGACATTTGTATAATCTATGTACACATCAAAATTAAAAAAAAAAAGAAATCGGAATACGCTTTTTATAATTTGAATTTGAAATTTCCAAGTGGTCTCCACTTGAAAACAAAATGGTGGAGCAACATGGTTAACAAATTCATCTAAGTTATTTATGAGATAGGTTAAGACACTCTCCAAATTTTCTACGATTTGGAGTATTATTTCAGAAGTTATTGTGATTTTAAATTTTCAAGTGGTAGTGTGGTTTCAAGTGGTCTCGCTTAGCTTAAGATATCTACCACTTTATTAAAAATGACGGATAAATTTCATTAATATACATTACTGAGACCCTTATGTGGTCTATATTTGCATCAAATTTAAAACAAATTCGGAATACGCTTTTCACAATTTGAATTTAAAATTTTCAAGTGGTCTCCACTTGAAAACAAAATGGCGGAGCAACTTGATTAATAAACTCATCTAAGATATTTATAAGATATGTTAAGACACTGTCCAAATTTGGTTCGTTTTGGAGTATTATTTCGGAAGTTATAGTGATTTTCAATTTTCAAGTGGTAGCCTGATTTCAAGTGGTCCCGCTTAACTTAAAATATCTGCCACTTTATTAAAAATGGCATATAAAGTTCATTAATAAACTTCATTGGAGACCCTTATGTAGCCTGTATTTACATCAAAATTCAACCAAATCTTGCTTTAAATATGCTTTTTACAATGTCGGTTTGAAATTTTCAAGTGGCTGCCACTTGAAAACAAAAAGTCGGAGCAACTTGGTTAACGAACTCATCCAAGATATTTATAAGAATAGTTTACTGTCCAAATTTGGTTCGATCTGAGTATTATTTCGGGAGTTATCGTGATGACAAAATTTTCGTTATAGATAGATAGATAAATAAATAGATAGATATAGATAAACGAAGTGATTGCAATAGGTCGATTTCTAAAGAAATCAACCTATAATCAGAAATCAGATAACTATGATATCAAGGCTCCAGAAATTAGCAAAAAAAAAAAAAAAAAAAAAAAAAAAAGGTCGCTAAGAAAAAATTTGGTAGCCAGTAAAAAATAACATCACACGTATTTATTATTATTATTATTTCAATTTTAAAATTTACTTGAATACAGAAATTAAAATTCTGTGTACAAAAATCAAATACTACTAGGATTCTATTATATATCGAGAAACACCTGTTTAAATTTAACATCATCAAACCGGTTTTAATATTTCCTCTAAACCAATACATCATTGGTATCGACGCATAGCCTCAACGATTCAGCACCAGATCGCAAAGCGAGCGAACAAGAATGGTGTAAATTGCACCAATTCAACACAGGATTCTTAAACATGCTCAGCGTAACGCAATGTAAATTTCCGATTGGTATATTGCTGAAACATTGTATCTCAATTCAACACGACGGTGTGTAAAACACGCACACTTAGCCATGAGTCGCGGTTTTCCTTCTACTTGTTTCTTACACGATATAATATGAATTGCATACGCTGTAATTCAACATAGGTTTCATCATTAAATTCTGGGTCCAATTTTTTCCTCAAAATATTAAATTATTTTTTAAATGTTGAGTTTTCGTTGGAAACACAATCGCCAGCTAAAATATATTGGTCGCCAACGGCGATTAGGCGACCGTATTTCACGAGCCTTGACGATGTGCAAATTTACAAGTTTTTTGTCCACAAGTATTTTTAAATGTGTATCTTGTTTACATCACGCAGGAGCAAAAGTATAATGACTTCATAATTATTTCAATACTACAAAGCTCCTGATTAACGTTTTTATTTTTTAATATTATTCAACAAAACATTTTAAAAACACCGTGATCGTATTCGTTCATCTCAGAAGACATTTGAAATATAGTCAGAGGATAAATATTCTCTGATATCAAAAGGAGCCTTTTATAACAAAGGGTAATGGATGCCGCCTTCAAAGAATTGCTGAAAAATAAAATGTAAAAAGTCTGACTTTTCTATTTCCTACGAATCCCAACTTCCAAAGGTAATGAAGAATTAACAGGAAGGTCAAGAATTATTTCGAAATGACCTGAATGTCTGATTTTTCGTACGGTAGCAAATAAAATATTGACAGCAAAAATAATGAAAAGTCAGATAAAGATACAAGCATCAATATGGATCATAAGAGATGCAGTTAAAAGATCAGAAATCCTCAGATATCTAAAAACAACCACGTCAATGCCCACTTTAAAATCTGGACATAACGAAGCTCGCCTTCAATTTTTAGAGGAACATCTGAAAAAACAAACAAATTGGTTTAAAATTAAATTTGTAGAAAAACCTTACTTAAGCTTCTTTAGTTTCAACAGAGTAGTTTGGGAAGGGGCCCATCTCTTCATCTTTAGTGCTTCAGTGGGAGCTTTCCTTGAGACTTGGGTGCTTTTTCTACAAATTTAATTTTGTTAATAAGCTCCTTCTTTTTAAAAATAGGTGGTTTAAAATTATAAATTATCTCGTAAAAGAGATTATGCTATTTTCACAGATAAAATAATCTGTGGTGAAACTCCTACAACTTTTTATTACGTTGCATTTCAATATTATAAGACAAATTGTATTTGAAGAGGTAAGATAACAAGTACAGTATCTCTATAACATACGAATCTACAGTAAAAACAATTCAAAATAGGATTAAGAACAGTTTTTTGACATATAATTCTGTGAGTGTAGGGGTCCCAACCTTTCAACCCCGTGCTTAAATATAGTTCTACATTTATAAAGAATTATAGGATGTTTATAAATTTAAAACGTTTATTCCAAATTAAACAAATAATTCTCACCCGCACCACGCTTCAAAATTACCAGTATTAATCACTTTCCTGGAATTATTTGCTTTTATTTTATGTTGATAACAGACATAAGCAAATATTAACCGTTAAAAATTTGAATATATTATTCAGTTCACTTCAAAATGTACAGAAAAAAAAATCCCTAAAAATTTAACTTGAAAATATTTTATCTAATGTATAGGAATGAGAAATTATTTTTCATTCCTAAGCAATTTTTCTGGACATGATAAAATGTAGTGAACTACTTCTATCAGTTACTTTCAATAGACAAGAATGTTTTCGCTAAATTATTGCCAACCCTTTATAGTCTATAGATTATGTTAGTGCCCATTGTGTACTTAAATATAGCCCAATATTGAAAACACATATCACAAGCTGAAAATCACTTCCATAAATTTCCAAATTATAGCCTGAAACATCGAAATTCTTTTCGGTTAGCCTGTAAACGAATGGTCATTACTTTTTATATCATATTCTTCACTAAACATATGCTTTTATGCTTATAAAAAATGCAAATTCATTTTGCTTTATTTTCTGCAGTCTATAGATATTGAACTACCATTTGGAGATTTCACAAGTAGAAGTAATGTATTTGTATATTTTTGGGTGTTCCTGAACACGAACTAATTACTTGATCTTAATGAAAGGTTTAATATAGCATCTCGATATGATATAGATACTCTGCATTTCAATACCATAAAGGGAGAATGCAAATTAAGTGGTAAGATAACAAGTAGAAGAGAGAAGGGTATTATGGAATACCATTTACATTTCTTAAAATAACTTTACTTGTTTTCAATAAAAATCCCCAAAATAATGATGAGTACATAGTGTAATTATTTGTAATGAATTGTCACTGAAAAAAAAAAAAAAATAATTGCTATTATAAAAAGTTTATTTGTAAAAAGTGTTACAATTGGTGGTTAATATGAAACAGTCGGATAAAATGGAATAGGTGGTTTAAACCATAGAAAAATTAATTAGACTTCATAAAATATAGTTATTTTTTACTATAAAAACCATATTTTTAAGATTATGTAAAAGCCATTTCTGCTTCGAGTCTATTTGCAAAAGTCACAGGTATAATCTTCGTTCTCTGCTCCGGTGACACGCCATCTTGGAAAATGAACTTTTAAATTAATGAACAATATACTTTCAGCTAAAAAACGACCAAAGTAGAACAAACTACAATTCTTTGAGTATACAATATGCTTAACATCAATGTTCAAATCACATGGGCACTAGTCAGTTTAGATGCTTGAAAACTTACCTGCAAAAACTCTTGAAAATCACAAAACACACTTTGTTCTGTAGGAAATGTTATGACAGGAAGCGATCGCTTCATACAGTGTTGCCAGACTTGGGGACTTTTTTATTCAACTACCACCAATAATTTTGAGAAGTAAAATTTGACATACATAATAGACGATTAATCTTCGATGTGATTAGGCAACTGTTGCTATAAAAATTTAATGGTGGATGTTGAATAAAAAAGTCCCCAAATCTGGCAACACTGGCTTCATACTGTATTGCATCATGGGAATCCTTCTTGAGTAATTCATGGTATTTCCACGAGATAGCAGCGCCAATCAGAGCCGAAACCTCGGTATTCCATAATACCCTCCTCTCCTCTACTGTATATAAACCTACATTAAAAATAATTCAAACTAGGTTTAGCAATAAAAATGGTGTTTTCTTACTATTAATTAGGTTTAGCAATACTTTTGTTTGACAAATAATTCTGTGTGAGGTTAGTTATCATTCCCTCAATCCCTGTTTGAATGTAGCATCAAAATTTATATAAAATTCAAAGCTGTTATTAAATTTAAAAGTATATTTCAAATTATTCAGAACTTCCACTCGCATTCGTAAAACGTATCATCTTGATCAAACTTTTCAAGTAACAGCCTCCTATGAACTTAAAAATTCAACATGTGTATTATCTGAATTTTTTCGTTTTTAAGTTACGTTTGTAACAGACATACAACAAGATCAACCGTTAGAAAAATTGACTTTAATATTGTAGGAATCTCAAAACACGTAATTATACAAAAAAAAAAAAAAAAAAAAAAGCGATGAAATTTTAACTTAAAAATACTTTAAAATATCATATGAGGATTTAACTTTCATTCCTGAGTAGTTTTCTTGGACATAGTAAAATACAGTAAAGCACTTTCACCAATTACATTTAATAACAAGAAGAAAAAAATCATGCGGTACCCTTTGATTATTAATTCATTCATACTCATGCAATTCATCGCATTGTTTAATTGCAATGTTTTTTGCCTACGTTAGCACACAACGGGCAGACAAAAGACAGAAAGGCAGAGAGGTAGACTTATTGAATTCATAATCACTATTAAATATTGTTGAAAAGTATTAAAAATGTTTAATACAGATAAAAATGCAATTGCAACCAGTAATCTACCTGAATATTTCAGTGTAGCGCTGTAAATCTAAAGTCTTAGCGTATCATATTCTATACAAAACAATATTTTAGCACATTAAAAATAAATGTCAAATTTATTATAATTTTAAATATAGAAAGTTATTTAAATGTGATTTGGAAAAATGTCTTTCCTAAAACGAAATGCATTGGCAATTTTGAGGTATCCTTGTAGATAAACCAATTGCACAGGGCCTATTAATGGCATTTAGAAAAAAATTAAATTGAATTAAATAAATAAAAAAAAATCCATAGTGAACTTTAATAACATCTATCATTCTTAGAAATTCTGACAATATTTACGGACGCTGGAGGCGGGTAGACGGACAGATAGATAGATGAACAGTCATATAAACAGACACTCTGATTCAAATCATATTCACTGTTAAACATTACTAACAAGTGTTAGAAACGCTTAATGTAAACGAAAATGAAATCCCAACAAATTTCCAATTAATGTAATTGAAAACTTTTTTATAGGCTTGTAAATAGTAATCCTAATCCTTGTATGTTCTATAAAAAGAATTTTTTTATGCCCATGAATTCAATTTCATTAAGATTTGTGCTAAGTAAAGGTATAAAAATATAGTTTCCGTAGCTGGTAAATTTTCTCGATTTTTAGGAAGACTTTGTACCAGAATTTTATGATAGTGAACTTCTAGATCTTAAATCTCCGTAAATTAAAATAAGAAATTTTTCAAAAAATATAGTGGTGAAAATCCTTATTTTAAAATTATAAAATTTGGCAAATATGGGTTTGCATAATTTCCTCTTATAGAATGCAATACTTTTGAATACTTTTGGGTGTCCCTATATATAAGCCAGAGGTGATATGTACTCCGTTTTCGATAAGGAACAGCCGATAGTGAACTTTAATAAAATATTTCAATATCATTAAAATTGTATTAAAATATGGTTTGCAGAACTACCTCTTATAGAACTTAGTGGTTTGAAATACTTTCGGTTGTCCCTGTACACAGACTAAAAGTGGTATGAACTCCATTTTGAATAGGGAACATTCAATAGTGAACTTAAACAACATATATCAATTTAAAGAAATTCCATTAATATTTACAGTAGTTGGAGCACAGACAGCAAACAAACCGAAGTCATAAACTCTTTTTATCTGTGTTGGATAGTGCTAAACAAGAACGTTTTCGCTTAATTATTGGTCATCCTGTATTTCTTTTATAAATTATGTACACATGTACACACCATATTATGTACTTAAATATAGTACTATATTTAATTATACACGGCACAACCTAAGTTGTACGTCCAGAAATTTTTAAGTATAGTCCCACGATATTCTAGTTCTCTTGTGTAACCCTGTAAACAAATGATGAATGATTTTCACATTATATTCTACTCTATACATATGCACGAAATATGTTTATATGCATATAAAAAATGCATTTTGATTTCCTTTTGTTGAGTTCAGCCAATAGGTATTAAACTGATCTACATATTGAACTTCATGCAAACATTTGTTCTTGTGATATGCTGATAATAGACACTTACACGCACAGAAAAAGATGCACACAAACCACCAATTAAAAACCTGATTTTTCGATGCAGAGGACCTCAAAACTTGTAATTATAACAAAAACTCACTTTCGAGAATTTGATCCCAAAGCAATATATGGTATAGGAGGAAGTAGAAAAGTGATATTAAGAAATCAGGAGAGTTCATAGCTATGGTGTCTAATTTGCGAAATAAGCCATGTGTTGGCGGCCGATTTCCAAACTACAGGATCATTTTGCTATTTTTTGACATTTGTGTTTAATTGTAGGAATATGCAATTTTCACGGTGGCGACAGATAATTCACGCTTATGCACTTCACAATAAGCGAATGAGTTATTTAAATTTTTCTGGTTGCCATTTTATTTTACTTATTCGACATGTTATAAATGGGTATTTTGTGGTCTTCATATGTGTTTTGATGTGTTTGATGATTCAATTTTACTACACATGCGTTTGTTCCTGTTTTTTTTTTTTTTTCTCTTTCTATTTCTCTATATAAAAAAATGCTACTGCCAAAGACGTCAAATTTTTTCGACTTTGACCGCATCTCCTCGCAAACTGGAGGATCCCTAGGGCCGTAAGAGGTACAGATGTTTTCAGGATAATCTAAAGAACACGTTTATCTTGGTTTCAAACTTCTATCGTCTTAATTAATGAAGTTATTAATTCAAAACTTCGGGTTAATAAATTTACTCTATCTGCCAATTTTCAAATATTTTCTCCAAATCGTTGTTTCTTTAATATAAGAACGTCAAAATTACCAGGGAATATAAAATGTCATCCATAGTGTAAAAATAAAATATAATAAAATACAATGTCAATGTTTCTATTATTAACAAAACATTTTGTCCTCTGCAAATAAATTAAAAGCATTAGCATAAACATTTTCAATTAAAAAATAAATTTAGGGCTGTAATGTGTCGTCTTCAGATACCTTTTATTTCTACTTTAAAAAAAATTAATTTCTGTTTTTGTTATTTATTCTACGTAAACGTTTCATTTAGAAATATTTTCGATATTCATATTTCCATTATATCAAGTTTTTATTGATACAAATATTTAAATTATTTATAGCAATATACTTGAAAGTCAAAAAGAAAAATATTAGTATCCCCCTTCCCCACATTTTTTTCTTTTTGTTGAAGTCACACAGACGACTAGTTTCAAAAACAAAAAACCGCTTCCATTATTCCAAATTCAATTTGCCCGGGCCGAAAAAAATAAAGAACTATTCCACCTATATAATCTCCTTTACTATAAAACCTTAATCGAAGACTATAAAAGCCCTACAAGCACATTACAGTGCTTCCTGTTTCAGCTTTTCCAAAGGTGCAAGAGTTTCTGTCTGAAAACGGAATACTGACACAAATATTCTTTACCAACAATTTCTATCACAATTGGTCAGTAATTTATTCTGATAGGAATTATTCATAAAGAATACTGATGTCAGTGTTCCTTTTTGACTCGAAAACTCTTGCCACCCTGAGTTTTTCCTTCATTCAGCAAAATTTTGCAGAATGAATGCCAGATGTGTTTGTTGTTCTGGAGAATATGAAACCAGAGATTGTAAACTTGTAAAAGAAAAAATCAAAAAACGGAAGGGCTGGAATTACAGTGGAAATCATATTGCTAGCTTTCATGGATGCCCATCTTTCCCTGAAATAAAGAAAAAATCGTTCATAACTAAGAAAGTTCAAACCGAAATCTCTTACGCTAAATTAGCCACTCCCATCAGCCAATCTGATATCTCCATCATCAATAGACAAACCTCCAAATCCAACAATCCTATACTCGAAATCAATAGCGCCCTAAATGAAATTGTGAAAGAATTCAACGTTCCAAATTTCTCTGAACTTATTGTGAAACTTAAAAATATTATAAATAAAATGAAAAACTGTCAGGATGTAACTTTTAAAAATCAGTTTCTGTGGGAAGCTTTCGGAGAACTCACACCCTAACTTGAGAGCTAGATGTCAGGATTTTTTCCGTTTCGTTTTCAACATCACTGATCTGCTTCCGTTCAATCTGTGGACGTTTTGGAATTTTATTTCCGTTAAATACCTTAAGTTTATGTATTGAAGGATTGTGCGACTAGGTCATAGGTGCCTCCTTTCCGCACAATCTGAAGATATTTCAGGGTTCCCACAAGTCACTTTTTTGGGTACTGGAAATTTCAAAGAGCATTTTCTTAAAAGAATTTCTTACGATCGACCTTAATTAATCGTGAAAAAATATTTAGAAAGTATACTACAAAAGATTTCCTGTGCCCAAAAAAGTGACGAGTGGTAACCCTGATATTTATAGAAGTGTATTATGCGGTAATAAATTAAAAAAAATAAATAAATAAAAATAAAAATATATATTTTATCAAAGAAAATTTAATATGGTTTTTAAATGGTTATGCTAAACTGTTTATGGAGTTTACATTTTATTTTATTTTATTTGAGCGCTAGGCGAAAAGCATTTAGCGATAAACACCATGATTTTGTTAAACAACTGTTGCTATGGCGTTTTCAGCTAAACCTATAAACCTTTAAAATGAATTTAAAAGACATCAATACAGACAAGTTTATATAAAGATTTAGTTTTTTTTTTTTTTTTTTTTTTTTTTTTTTAACTCAAAAAACATATTTAAACGGCTGGCTAAGTGGGAACAGCATTAGCAGATTTGCCAACTTTTATAATTTATTCCGGAGCATTGTTAGCTTCGCCCTGTTTACACAAGGTGTCGACAGTCAAATATTTTTCACTGATTCTTCCACCAGTATATATAAATATATATATATATATAATTAATCGTGCAAACTTGCTACTGAAAATTTCTAAAGAAAAATACTGGTGGAAGAATAAGGGAAGAAATTTCGGGAAGAAAGAGGTTGAGGGAAGAAAGAGATAGGTGAACAGTTATATAAACAGATATCCTGATTCAAATCATGTTCACATTTAAACATTACTAACAAGTGTTAGAAACGCTTAATATAAACGAAAATGAAATCCCAACAAATTTCCAATAACAGTCCTTAATGTAACTGAATATTTTTTTATAGGCTTGTAAATATTAATGCCAATCCTTGTATGTTCTATAAAAATAATTTTTTTGTGCCCATGAATTCAATTTCATTAAGATTTGTGCTCAGTAAAGGTATAAAAATATGGTTTCCGTAGCTGATAAATTTTCTCGATTTTCAGGAAGACTTTGTACCAGAATTTTATGATAGTGAAATTCGAGATCAAAAATCTCCGAAAATTAATATAAGAAATTTCTCAAAAAATATAGTGGTGATAATCCTTATTTTAAAATTGTAAAATTTGGCAACTAATTTGCATAATTTCCTTTCATAGAATGCAATGCTTTTGAATACTTTTGGGTGTCCCTGTACACAAACCAGCGGTGGTATGTACTCCGTTTTCAATAAGGAACAGACGATAGTGAACTTTAATGAAATATTTCAATATCATTAAAATTGTATTAAAGTATGGTTTGCAGAACTACCTCTTGTAGAACTCAGAGGTTTGAAATACTTTCGGTTGTCCCTGTACACAAACCAAAAATGGTATGAACTCCATTTTGAATAGGGAACATTCAATAGTGAACTTCAACAACATGTATCAATTTAAAGAAATTCCTTTAATATATACTGTAGTTAGAGCACATACAGCAAACAAACCGAAGTCATAAACACATTTTATCTGTGTTGGATAGTGCTAAACAGGAACGTTTTCGCTTAATTATTGGTCATCCTGTATTTCTTTTATAAATTATGTACACATATACACACAATATTATGTACTTAAATATAGTACTATATTTAATTATACACGGCACAACCTAAGTTTCAGGTCAAGAAATTTTTAAGTATAGTCCCACGATATTCTAGTTCTCTTGGGTAACCCTGTAAACGAATGGTGAATGATTTTCACATTATATTCTACTCTATACATGTACACGAAATATGCTTATATGCATATAAAAAATGCATTTTGATTTTCTTTTGTTGAGTTCAGCCAATAGGTATTAAACTGACCTACATATTGATCTTCATGCAAATATTTGTTCTTGTGATATGCTGATAATAGACACACACACACAGAGAAACAGATGCACACAAACCATCAATTAAAAACCTGATTTTTCGATGCAGAGGGCCTCAAAACTTGTAATTATAAGAAAAACTCACTTTCGAGAATTAGATCCCAAAACATTACATGGTATAAGAGAAAGTAGAAAAGTAATATTAAGAAATCAGGAGAATTGATAGCTATGGTGTCTAATTTGCGAAATAAGCCATGTGTCGGCGGCCGATTTCCAAAATACGGGATCATTTTGCTATTTTTTGACATTTGTTCTTAATTGTAGGAATATGCAATTTTCACGGTGGCGACAGATAATTCACGATTATGCACTTCACAATAAGTGAATGAGTTATTTAAATTTTTCATGTTGCCATTTTATTATACTTATTCGACATGTTATAAATGGATATTTTGTGGTCTTCGTATGTGTCTTGATGTGTTTGATGATTCAATTTTACTACACATGCGTTTGTTTCTGTTTCTTTTTTTTTTCCTCTCTATTTCTACATATAAAAGAATGCTACTGCTGTTGAAGAGTTTTCCGCAACTGTGTAAAATAATTAATAATGAAATAGTTTAATAACGTAATTTAAAATAAATCCCTGGAAAAAGAGAGAGATAACGGCTCTTTGCCGCAGATGAGAGAAAAAGAGAAAATATCTTTTCGCTTCCTTCTGACTCGGGAAGGGAAGATTGACCTTGGAGGGTCAGGGAGGCAGATATTCTCTCTCCCCCCTCGCGTGTCAGGAAAAACCCAAGAGAAAGTAACAGAGTATGGTACTTGCGGATTTTAATAGCCTATCGGGTGAATGAGCCAGGGTTTTTCGGGAGTTTTAGTTTGTGGCAACAGCCTACAAGGCGGGAAGAATCGAGGCACGCTATCGTCTCGGGGAAGAGAGCGTCGCGACCAGGGATGTGTAAGTAACAGGAAAATTTCAGGAAGAAAGGGGCTCTGGCCCCCTTTTTGGGCCCCTGGCAGTAGGAAAATTGTTCATGGAACCTCCCAGGGATTCAAGAAAAGGACCGTGGAAAATAGTTGAATAGAAAAAAAAAAAAAAATGTGATTATTGTGACCGCCGGAGTAACTTATGGAATCGAAATCGTGTAAGTCAGCAAGTTTGGACAATCCTGAGAGAACGATGGGGACTATAAAGTGAAGGCTCGTCTGGGTGGATGCTATTGAAGTCTCTCTATATTGGAGCCATTATGAATCAGTTATTAACAGTAAGCAACACCCGAGGTGGAAGAGATCGGTGTGATACAGCTATTCCCGAAGACCTTAGAGCCTGTGAGACATTTTTCATATTCTGTTGAAGTGGATGACTCCGGGTTTAGTGATGCTAATTCCCGACGGCTCCGAATAAGTGAAAAAGAAATTCCGTCCAAATAAACATTCCGAAGAAGTGCCATACCCTCTACCTGATGCTGAATGAATCACAATATTCCTTGGGATATTTCTCCCTCAGCCCCTGGGATCTCAAAGATGTTGAGTGATGCAAGTGAATGTTTTTTTTTTTTCTTTCGTGGAGACCCAATCGCTTCTAAATTTTATCAAAATAGTGTTTCGAGTGCCAAGAGGAAATTAGTGTACATCCGAATCATCTGGTTACTCATATAGGAGAAAAGCGAAAAAATCACATGTGTAAAGAGAGTATCGAAACGTGCAGGGTTCAAATATTAGATATCTAAAGAAAAGAAATTTCTAGAGAAAAAATGGAACGCCAGTCATTCGCATGACATCCCTGGTTGAGGAATAAGCATGTGGTAAATATATTTTTTTATTTCTCTATTGTATTAATATAGTGTGCTCGTCGTTTTTATAACTGCTACTAACTGATTTAATTTATGAGTAAAATGACTTCAGATGCGCTTGCAACACATAAGTGATTTTATTTTTACGTAATGAATCAAGTTTCCATAAGAATGATTTATACAACAAGGAGGCCACTGTTTTGTTTTGTGTTTTTTGTAATTCATCAACCTAAGCATATACTGCTATGAGACTGAGATAAAACATTTGAATGTGGAGCTATTTGACTCTAACTTTGAATTTACCTGGAATATTTCAATAAAGTGTAAGTTAATTTTATTTCTGGTCTATTTATATGTTTTTCTTTCCTTTAGTTTAAAGATATATTTTTTTTATATAGGATTGGTGTGTAAAAATGAAAATTTAATTTAGTAATAAGCTATACATTTCCTGATGTTGTGAGCTGCTGTCTGGTGAAGTTTTGAGCTCATAAGTAGGTTTATGAGAAAGTAAATAAATAAAGTGATGAAGGTTTAAAGTGACCCATCACCCAATAAGGTCTATGTAAATTAACAGACAGCACCTCACAACATGCGAGTTAAGTTGAAAAAGACAAGAGTGTATATTTCAATATGTATATATATATATATTTTTATATTTTGTGGGCAATTTAGTACCCTGCTGCGAGAAAAGTTTTTGACTAAAAGTCCTAGGATTTAAGAAAAAAAAATATCTGTATTGTTGTTCAATGAGATCTATTTTATATGTTAGTGCTGACTACCCATAACTCACAGCAGGATACATGACTAATTTTTATTTTTGTTTATTTTTGGGGGGGAGGCAATTGCCCACTAGGTATTTTTTTTATATTATTATTTTTGTAGTATATGTATTATCAGTTATAATATTTAAAAAGGTTGTCTATGAGAGTCTCTGTATATGCATAATGATTTAGGTAAAGTTTTAAGGGTATTTAAGGTAAGACAGAGGCTGCCATAGACAATAATGTAGGAAAAATCATTTTTACACCTATATCGTGTAAAAAGGCACAACAGGGCTGGCACATAGATTCTAGGGTGCAAGTTCATTGCACAAACTTTGGTTATTGTTGGGGAACCTGGGTATTGCAAAAATTTAACACAACGCGCTTTAATGTGATGTAGTAGTAGGATGAGGAAAATTTAAAAGATAATAATAAATTAACTTAAACAAACGATGAGAGAGTAAAAACAAAATCCCAACTTTTTCATCGTAACAACTGGAGCCGAGACCAGTTCTAGAATTTGTGTTGCTGTTCTGTTGTGTACATATATAAATATTTCAATTTTTTTTGTAAATATATTTTATCAGTTTTTAATTAATGTTTGCATGTAAAATTTTAGTTTGTTTATTTGAGTTATAATTTAAATACTAAATCAAGTGTTTTCATTTCTCTTTAAATTTGAAATTTTGTATTTTCTTTTTCAATGTATGAGAAAAGTTATCACTCTGAGTGTGGGTCACAATTTTAAAATACTGAAAAAGATAAGATTATTTATTTGCTGGGTGCGGTTCTATTTTTATATTGTTTTGAGCTGATATTCCAATGCTGGCTAACCTCTCCCTTGCACGCAGAACTAACTTAGCTCTGTTGTGTTTGTCCTCAGGTTGACTTGATTTTTTTTTTTTTTTTGGGGGGGGGGGGAGTTGCCTTTATTGAATGCCTAAGTGCATGATTTTGAATTTTCTGTACCAGCTCTAATAGGGTATTTGTCTACCTGCTTATATAAATAGAGAATAATTTTTCCCAGCATCTGAAAATTTTCTGTTTTTTTTTTAAATAATATTAGTAATATGCGAATAAATGAAAAATATTGAAATAAAAAATGCGACCACCTAGTTAGGTTTTGTGACCAGCTCTCAGGGTGGCAGGGTATAAATTTTAGAAAACTACACGAGTAAGCATTTCACCTAGATCAGCTGTAAAAGTCTTTTAAATTTTTCAAAAATGTAAACAAAGTCTTTATGAGTATAGTACCTCTTTCAACAGTAAATTAATAAATGTGTTAGGAGGGTAATAAATTTGTTTCTTGCTAGGCAGAGTTAAATTAAATATTTGTCATTTGTTTGAGGCTTATAAAAAAAAAAAAAAGAAATTCCAAAAGTTTAACTAACATTGAAATAGAAATCAGTTTTTGTTGCTTCTGAAATTTTTATTCTGTGCAATTTATGAATGATATGAGATAAAAAAAGTAAATTTTAGAATTTTTGTTAGACATTTTGAATGGGAAAAGGTGAATTTTGGGATATGTTGGTGTGAGAACTGGAGTATGCCAGAAAACTCTTTGCCTCGCAGATATGAAATAAGTCTGTTGTGGGTCTCCCACTGAATTTTTTTAAATGGCTATGAGTTTACCTATTGGGGCGACAAATTTTGTTGCTAATACTTTACAAAGTTCTCACTGACAGGGTTATGCTCTTGAAAGTATGAAATGTTGATAGTGATATAGTGTTAGTGTTACAGAATTATCATGATGAAATTTTTCTCGAGAAGAGAAGTTCATGTTGGGAAAAGGTGAATTTACTTAGGGAAAATTTGGAGGTAGAATAGATTGGTGGTTATGGAAAGTTGAAAGAGAAAATAGTGAATATTCAGATTTTTCTCGAGCTGCCCATGTTGTTTATTCCATTTAAGCTTATTTAAATATCTTTCAATTTAATAGTATTGGTTGAATTTTTTTTCTAGAAAAGTTATGAAAGCTCACAATTTTTTTCTGCATTACATAATTAAAATTGAGTTTCAGTGAGATACAGAATTTGGTACATGAAGGTACTTGGTTATGAAATAGTGAGGTCTCTCAGTGCATATTGGTTTCTTAAATGATTAGTAATGGAGGTAAATTCTGATAGTTTGGAGTGAACTGGGGTCTAAATGTTAAAAATAATAAAAATAGAAAAATGTGAAAAAAAAAAAAAGGTGTAAAAATGTAAATTTTTTTTTAATATTTGGCTCCTAGAGTACTTTACTATTTACTGACTAGGAATTGTTATAAGGTATGGACATTGAATTTTGTGTAAATTGCAAAACAAATCTTGGTTTACCTCATATGTGTTGCACTGAGAGAGCAATAATTAAGACTCAATCTGTACTTATAGTGGGGTAGAGAAATAAAATATGAATAACAAAACCACCCTAGCACATTCTGTAAAAATATCTTAAATTTTGTTTGTTTGTGATTCTGTCAAAGGAATTTTTTTTATATACATATTTCAGTGTTTTTTTTTTTTCACTTTGTGTGAAAAAACGAAGAAAATTGTGGGGTAAAATGTCAATTACTAAATTTCTAACAGCACATAAGTGGATTTCTTTTTCATTTTCTCACTCGCATTGGTGATTTATACAAAATTTTAATTTGCATTAAGGTTACTGTTGTGAAATTTATAATGCTAATATGGAAAAGAGGTTGTTTATGAGTTCTCGAGTACAGTAATTGTTGGGGCGAGTTTTACAAAAACTTCTTTTACCTCTAACTGTTAGTGTTTAAGTTGTTAATCAAAATTGTAACTTAACTTCTGCTTGCAAGGTGCACATTGTAAACAGATTTTGAGTTTTAAGAGATTAGTTGTGTTCTGGGCGTTGGTGTAGTAGGGTCGGTGTTTGACTTTATACACTTTGCTCGGGACATGAGCTGTCTCTTCTGTTTGTTTTTAAATTGTTTTAACTAGTATGGCATTAAGTTAAGGGATGCTTTAACTTTGATTTTATGCGAGTGTGGGTGAAAAAGGGATTTGCTTATTGACTTCAAAAATTTTCAGCTAAAGATTTTTTTTTCAGAGGTATTGAGTAATAATTTTCATTAAAAATTTTTAATGTTGAATTTTTTTTTTAAATATTCCATTCTATATGTGTGAGGTCATGTAAAAATTTTTTTTTTCAGGATTTTACAAATTTTCATAAAACTTTCTGAATATATATGTAGTTCAGGTCTTTAAAAGAAGAAATTGTCAGTAGAATTTCATTAAAAATTTTAATTGCAAGTTTAATTATATGTCAGTGTACGCTTGGTCATACAGACCTTGTTAAAAAATTTTTTTTACCAAATGTCTGTTGTTGTGTGTTGTGTATATGTTTTTGTGATATTACAAAGAGCATGTGAAATTTTAAGATAAATGATTTTTATGTCTTGTAATCAGTCACTTTGCTACTTCTCAGTGCATGTATTCACTTTCGAGACAAAATTTAGATTTAAAATTTAGTAAGAAATTTTAAAATAAGAATATGTTAACCTGTGCCAGATGTAGGTACACAGGCACTTGAGCGCGGATCCAACTGTATATCTTGATGACAAAAATAGTAAATTTGAAACAAAAAAAAAAAAAAAAAAAAAAGAAGTAAAAATTGAAAAAAAAAAATAAAACTTGCCTTTGGTATATGGTTGGCGAAGATGAAAACTCTTGTTTTGCTTGGAAAATTTTGGTACTGGTGTGGGTATGCTTTACATGGTGGAGGTAATATGTGCACTGGGAAGTTCAAAAAAAAAAAAAAAACTCTAAGTTTTGATTTTATGTTTAAGTACAAATTTAGAAAAAATACGAGTGTGGCTGAAAAATTTAGTTTGATGTAATATTGTTATTTATTCCAGATCTTGTCTTATCCTGTTGTTGATAGTATTTCTATGCCATGTAATGTGTTTTTGTATTTTGTAATAGGGAGGTCAGTGATGGCTGGTGGTCGCTTTCTTTACCCTTATAGGACATGTCGAAAAGCCCTTAAATTGCAATTTTATTTTTTTTTTCTGTTATAGAAGTCTCCATATCATGCTCCTGGAAGACAGTATCTTACTTTTGGTTTGAAATTTTTGTTTTTGTTTACATTTTTGTTTTACAGGGGTCATGTGCGAGTTATGTAGATCAGTTTGTTAATGTAACTAGCCCTGAGGTTGGTGAAGATTGGCTAAATGACTGTGGGGAATGAGGATGTGTTCAGAGGAATGAATTTTAATGTGCTGTTGTAAAACAAAATATATGCAGTTATTAGTTGTCAAATGTAGGAAGTTGGGGTCTTTCATAGTAATCATTTAAACGGTGTAGATTTTAAATGTGGTTTTTCTTTCATTTCGTCTGGTGCTAGGGAGTTTAAATTTCGCAGAAGTCACCCATGGCTGGGCACTTTAGATGAAAATAAGTTGATAATAGTAGATAGTTAAATTGAAAAAAAAAAAAAAAAAATTATTATAACTGATTTTTTTTTTGTGTAATGTAAGATTAAGGCGGATAATTTTTTTTTGTGGGATGTTTTGCTGCTGAATATTGGCCACGTATGTTTCATATGTTTCATGTAGCTATTACAGTTCTTAGTGTTTGCTACCTCGCGGGGGTCGGTGTTTGACTTCTCTTGGATTCGGGGCATTTGCTGGGTGTCTGGCATCCCTTTAAAAAAAAAAAAAAAAATTGTGCCAATTTATTTTTCCGGAAGACGGAGGGTGTTGTTGAAGAGTTTTCCGCAACTGTGTAAAATAGTTAATAATGAAATAGTTTAATAACGTAATTTAAAATAAATCCCTGGAAAAAGAGAGAGATAACGGCTCTTTGCCGCAGATGAGAGAAAAAGAGAAAATATCTTTTCGCTTCCTTCTGACTCGGGAAGGGAAGATTGACCTTGGAGGGTCAGGGAGGCAGATATTCTCTCTCCCCCCTCGCGTGTCAGGAAAAACCCAAGAGAAAGTAACAGAGTATGGTACTTGCGGATTTTAATAGCGTATCGGGTGAATGAGCCAGGGTTTTTCGGGAGTTTTATAAAGGCAACAGCCTACAAGGCGGGAAGAATCGAGGCACGCTATCGTCTCGGGGAAGAGAGCGTCGCGACCAGGGATGTGTAAGTAACAGGAAAATTTCAGGAAGAAAGGGGCTCTGGCCCTCTTTTTGGGCCCCTGGCAGTAGGAAAATTGTTCATGGAACCTCCCAGGGATTCAAGAAAAGGACCGTGGAAAATAGTTGAATAGAAAAAAAAAAAAAATGTGATTATTGTGACCGCCGGAGTAACTTATGGAATCGAAATCGTGTAAGTCAGCAAGTTTGGACAATCCTGAGAGAACGATGGGGACTATAAAGTGAAGGCTCGTCTGGGTGGATGCTATTGAAGTCTCTCTATATTGGAGCCATTATGAAACAGTTATTAACAGTAAGCAACACCCGAGGTGGAAGAGATCGGTGTGATACAGCTATTCCCGAAGACCTTAGAGCCTGTGAGACATTTTTCATATTCTGTTGAAGTGGATGACTCCGGGTTTAGTGATGCTAATTCCCGACGGCTCCGAATAAGTGAAAAAGAAATTCCGTCCAAATAAACATTCCGAAGAAGTGCCATACCCTCTACCTGATGCTGAATGAATCACAATATTCCTTGGGATATTTCTCCCTCAGCCCCTGGGATCTCAAAGATGTTGAGTGATGCAAGTGAATGTTTTTTTTTTCTTTCGTGGAGACCCAATCGCTTCTAAATTTTATCAAAATAGTGTTTCGAGTGCCAAGAGGAAATTAGTGTACATCCGAATCATCTGGTTACTCATATAGGAGAAAAGCGAAAAAATCACATGTGTAAAGAGAGTATCGAAACGTGCAGGGTTCAAATATTAGATATCTAAAGAAAAGAAATTTCTAGAGAAAAAATGGAACGCCAGTCATTCGCATGACATCCCTGGTTGAGGAATAAGCATGTGGTAAATATATTTTTTTATTTCTCTATTGTATTAATATAGTGTGCTCGTCGTTTTTATAACTGCTACTAACTGATTTAATTTATGAGTAAAATGACTTCAGATGCGCTCGCAACACATAAGTGATTTTATTTTTACGTAATGAATCAAGTTTCCATAAGAATGATTTATACAACAAGGAGGCCACTGTTTTGTTTTGTGTTTTTTGTAATTCATCAACCTAAGCATATACTGTTATGAGACTAAGATAAAACATTTGAATGTGGAGCTATTTGACTCTAACTTTGAATTTACCTGGAATATTTCAATAAAGTGTAAGTTAATTTTATTTCTGGACTATTTATATATTTTTCTTTCCTTTAGTTTAAAGATATATTTTTTTTATATAGGATTGGTGTGTAAAAATGAAAATTTAATTTAGTAATAAGCTATACATTTCCTGATGTTGTGAGCTGCTGTCTGGTGAAGTTTTGAGCTCATAAGTAGGTTTATGAGAAAGTAAATAAATAAAGTGATGAAGGTTTAAAGTGACCCATCACCCAATAAGGTCTATGTAAATTAACAGACAGCACCTCACAACATGCGAGTTAAGTTGAAAAAGACAAGAGTGTATATTTCAATATGTATATATATATATTTTTATATTTTGTGGGCAATTTAGTACCCTGCTGCGAGAAAAGTTTTTGACTAAAAGTCCTAGGATTTAAGAAAAAAAAAATATCTGTATTGTTGTATAATGAGATCTATTTTATATGTTAGTGCTGACTACCCATAACTCACAGCAGGATACATGACTAATTTTTATTTTTGTTTATTTTTGGGGGGGAGGCAATTGCCCACTAGGTATTTTTTTTATATTATTATTTTTGTAGTATATGTATTATCAGTTATAATATTTAAAAAGGTTGTCTATGAGAGTCTCTGTATATGCATAATGATTTAGGTAAAGTTTTAAGGGTATTTAAGGTAAGACAGAGGCTGCCATAGACAATAATGTAGGAAAAATCATTTTTACACCTACATTGTGTAAAAAGGCACAACAGGGCTGGTACATAGATTCTAGGGTGCAAGTTCATTGCACAAACTTTGGTTATTGTTGGGGAACCTGGGTATTGCAAAAATTTAACACAACGCGCTTTAATGTGATGTAGTAGTAGGATGAGGAAAATTTAAAAGATAATAATAAATTAACTTAAACAAACGATGAGAGAGTAAAAACAAAATCCCAACTTTTTCATCGTAACACTGCCAAAGATGTCAAATCTTTTCGCCTTTGACCGCATCTCCTCGCAAACTGGAGGATCCCTAGGACCGTGAGAGGTACAGATGTTTTCAGGATAATCTAAAGAACACGTTTATATTGGTTTCAAATTTCTATCGTCTTAATTAATGAAGTTATTAATTAAAAACTTCGGGTTAATAAAGGTACTCTATCTGCCAATTTTCAAATATTTTCTCAAAATCGTTGTTTATTTAATATAAGAACGTCAAAATTACTAGGGAATATAAAATGTCATTTACAGTGTAAAAATAAAATATAATAAAATAAAATGTCAATGTTTCTATTATTAACAATGTTTCTATTGTCCTCTGCAAATAAATTGAAAGCATTAGCATAAACATTTTCAATTAAAAAGCAAATTTAGGGTTGTAATGTGTCGTCTGCAGATAACTTTTATTTCTACTTTAAAAAAATTTAATTTCTGTTTTTGTTATTTATTCTACGTAAACGTTTCATTGTATTTATTCTACGTAAACTTTTCATTGTTTCAAATATTTGGAAATATTTTCGATATTCACATTTCCATTCTATCAAGTTTTTATTGATACAAATATTTAAAGTATTTATAGCAAGATACTTGAAAGTGAAAATAAAAAAAATGTTATCCACCTTCCCCACATTTTTTTCTTTTTGCTGAAGTCACACAGACGACTAGTTTCAAAGACAAAAAACCGCTTCCATCATTTCAAATTAAATTTGCTAGGACCGAAAAAAGTAAAGAAATATTCCACCTAGATAATCTCCTTTACTATAATATCTTAATCGAAGACTATAAAAGCCCTAGAAGCACATTGCAGTGCTTCCGAAGCCAGCGTTTCCAAAGATGCAAGAGTTTCTGTCTGAAGACGGAATACTGACACCAATATTCTTTACCAACATTTTCTGTCATATTTGGTCAGTAATTTATTTTGATAGGAATTATTCTTAAAGAATACTAATGTCAGTGTTCCTTTTTGACTCGGAAACTCTTGCCACCCTGAGTTTTTCCTTCATTCTGCAAAATTTTGCAGAATGAATGCCAGATGTGTTTGTTGTTCTGGAGAATATGAAACCAGAGATTGTAAACTTGTAAAAGAAAAAATCAAAAAGCGGAAGGGCTGGAATTACAATGGAAATCATATTGCTAGCTTTCATGGATGCCCACCTTTCCCTGAAAATAAGAAAAAATCGTTCATAACTAAGAAAGTTCAAACCGAAATCTCTTACCCTAAGTTAGCCACTCCCATCAGCTAATCTGAAATCTCCATCATCAATAGACAATCCTCCAAATTCACCAATCCTATACTCGAAATCAATAGTACCCTAAATGAAATTGTTAATGAATTCAACGTTCCAAATTTCTCTGAACTTATTGTGAAACTTAAAAATATTTTTAAAAAAATGAAAAACTGTCAGGATGTAACTTTAAAAATTCAGTTTCTGTGGGAAGCTTTCGGAGAACTCACACCCTAACTCTTTTTTGAGAGCTAGATGTCCGGATTTTTTTTCCCTTTCGTTTTTAACATCACTGATCTGCTTCCGTTCAATCTGCGGATGTTTTGGAATTTTATTTCCGTTAAATACCTTATCTTTATGTATTGGAGGATGTGCGACTAGGGGCGTGTTCAGTAGAGCGCCCGATCCACGACCGGTCGAAAGATTCCGAGCCAAAGCGTTCAGTGGTGTCGACCGATCGAGAGCGATCCAGAGTCACATCGTTCAGTGGAATGGACCGATCTCGACCGGTCGTGGATCAGAAAGCCCAGAAAAATTTCTTGATCCATTGGGTCACGTGATGCATCAAATGCGCAATAGGTTGAAAATCAGGCTCTGATTGACATTACGCAGTGAAAACCTGAACAATGAACACATGTTTTTGACAATGATTGTTTATTTGTTTGATTAGCTGAGGATTAATACAGATGTACCTATTTATATGCATTGTTTGTGCTGTAGAAAATAAGGTAAGTAATTCCATAAAATGCTAAACTATATTATGTTTATTTATTTATTGTGTAAAAAAGATTTTTTACGTAATAACGATTTTCGATACGTAATTTTTTTTATTGATGAACGTAACATTCAAACATAAAATTAAAACAAAAATTTACACAATTTTAATTGAAACAAAAAAAAATATATTTTTTTAATTCGGACGCTATCATATTTTGTTAATTTAATATATAAAAATAAGCTGGGAAGAATTATATTTCTTTTTTTTTTTTTTTCAGACAAAGCTTTTCATTCATGCGATTGTTTTTTGTTTACAAATAGAAAAGTTTGTAAACGATTGTATTTTTTACCTTTAAAACAATAAGTTAACTATAAGTAAATAAATTAAAATCCTTCCACATATTTTTAATTTAGGTAAAAATAAGTTTAAGATGTCAATTATTAAATTTAATAAACCAAACAGACAAAAAGTAGCTATAAAATTATGCAGTGTTGTTTACATTGCTAGTTTATTTTAATATTCGGTCGGTAATAAGAGAAAAAGCTCTTTATATTGATTCATAAATCGAAGAAGAAAGTAAGATTATTTTTTATATAAATCCATTATATTAACTGAACAGCATATTTCATATTTTATATAATTTATTTATTTATTTATTTTTTTTTTTCAAAAACGTTTTTGTTGTACATTTCTGTTCATAATAAAATTCGAAGAGAAAGAAAGGTGTTTTAAGTGCTCATTTAAGATAAATCTACTCTGCTCCTTTAAAAATAAATGTAACGTAACATTCTTAACATTTTCATGATTAAAATTTATACGTGAATTTAGAAAAATCATAACCAAAGTAATGTATATTAGTAATTTGTCAGTACAATCAATTAATAGCTTCTTATTTTTTGTTAGCAGAGTACAGAATTCTACATTAATAAGAAAGAAGTAAAACTGTTATTACATAAAAGATCTTTCTTTCTTTTCTTTTTTTTTTTCTTTTTTAAGAAAAAACGTAATATAGTTTAGCATTTTATGGAATTACGTATTAAAAGTCCAGACAAAATAAACAGAAATACAATAACTTGCTAATACAGGTCAAATTAGATAGATGGCGCTGCTCCTATCACGTCAAAATTTTTCCAAAGCGTTCAGTAGATTCCTGGCCCGATCCAAGACCGGTCCAGGATCAGTGACGTCATCGCCCGGTCGAATTGATCCATCTCGGGCGCTCTACTGAACACGCTCTAGGTCATAGGTGCCTCCTTTCCACACAATCTGAAGATATTTCAGGGTTCCCACAAGTCACTTTTTTGGGGTACCGGAAATTTCAAAGAGCATTTTCTTAGAAGAATGTCTTACGATCGACCTTAATTAATAGCAAAAAAATATTTAGAAAGTATACTACAAAAGATTTCCTGTGCCCAAAAAAGTGACGAGTGGTAACCCTGATAATTATAGAAATAGTATTCTACAGTTATAAATTAAAAAAAAAAATATTTTATCAAAGAAAATTTAATATATTTTTTAAATGGTTATGCTAAACTATTTATTGAGCTTAAATTTTATTTTATTTTATTTGAGCGCTAGGCGAAAAGAATTTAGTTATAAACACCATGATTTTGTTAACCCTTTGGGTACTGAATTATTTGAAAATTTTCATGCCCAAGGGACGGATTTATTTTGTCGCTATATGGAATGATTTTGAATTTTTGACAGTAAGGTCCGCCTGTGGGCGTTATTCTCCCATGTTACAATGTTTCAGAACAAAATTTTCTGTATTCACATTTATATTACAAATGGATATACATTTTAATTTTATTCTTTCTAATCAAAGTATTTGTATCCATAGTATATTTCATTGTAAAATTGTGAATATTAATTATATATTTAAGAAAAAAATAGCATACAAATTGCAAAAGAAACGCTCACTGGTGGAGTTACATATTTTCAAATGGTTTGAATCTACGTCAGCGGTCGCGAAAGTGTTAATATGTAAAAGTAACACATTTTATTTGGAATATACTTATATTGATGATATAAGTATGGTTGTAAGATATCATAAAAAACGGCAGGAAAGTGTTTGCGATCGACGCCCACTGGCGGGGATGCCGCAAACATTAACGCCTACTTCCTAAATTCAGATGACGAGTCAGACTCGTCCACCGTAACTTCGCCCAAGTAAGCACATGACGAGTCTCACTTGTCAAATGTACTCAAAGGGTTAAACAACTGTTGCTATGGCGTTTTCAGCTAAACCTACAAACTTTTAAAATGAATTTAAAATCCATCAATGTAGACAAATTTATATAAAGATTTAGTTTTTTTTTAACTCAAAAAACATATTTAAATGGCTGGCTAAGTGGGAACAGCATTAACAGAATTGCCAACTTTTATAATTTATTCCGGAGCATTGTTAGCTTCGCCCTGTTTACACAGGGTGTCGACAGTCAAATATTTTTCACTGATTCGTCCACCAGTATATATATATATATATATATATTTAATTAATCGTGCAAAAATGCTACTAAAAATTCCATGAAAAAACTATTGGTGGAAGAATCAGGGAAGAAATTTCGACTATCGGCTATAATTTAAAGTATATTTAAGGCGGGGTGCGTCCCCTATGTAGAAGTTTTAATTAATAAAAAGTTTAGTTAGTAAAGATTAAAATATTATTACGCACCTACACTTTAAATTACAACTTTATAATGCAGCGAAAAAATCTAACACAGATAACAAAGAATGTTGAAAGAGATTAGGATTTATTAGATACATGCGGTGTTATTGGCAGATCTTCATTAAGCTAAGCATTGAGTACCCGGGATTCAATAGCGGCGGCGAAATTTGATATCAATCCTTTTTCTGGCTGCTTAAGAAAGGTAAGAGTTTTTGCTGGGCGGGGGGACTTTTACAATAGTATTTTTTTTTTTTTTTATGAGAAAATATTATAATAATCGATTTTCTTTTTTTTTCATTTTTAACGGACACAAATCATGAAAAAAAAAATGCATTTCCTAAGACATTATTTAAGCTTACAGTGCAGAGACACATAAAAGAATTCAAAGCCTTGCGTTCTATGAGAGGTATTTCTATAAAGAAGAATTTAATATTTTATATGGTATAAATCATAATGAAATTAGCATTTATTATTTATATGTACAATAATAATATTATCTATGAAGTACAGTATGATTAGCAATAAGATTCGCAGAGCTGCCCAAAATATTCAGTTGCATTAAGTGCTATTATTGATAAACGTTTACATTAAGTGTTTTTAACGCTTTCTAACAACGTTTAAGGGTGATTATGATTTGAATTATCTATCTATCTGTCCTTCTCTTCGCCTAACTTTCTGTATGACTCTGTATCCGTCAGTCTGTTTATAACGTCCATACATATTTCCAGAATTTTTTCAAAATTATATTTGTTATTCAAGTTTCATTATGGCATAGTCCCTAGTTAAAATAGTATAAGTCGAACAACTGGTTTGTGGTTTGTGTACAGATACATACAAAAGAATGTGCATGCATTTCGTTTTATGAGAAGCATTTTTATAAATGAGATTTAGGTAATTTTATACTGTGCAAACTATAATGAAATTGACATTTATTGTTCATAAGCTAAAGAAAATGTTTTCTTTAAAATATGGTGTGTTTAGCATTAAGATTTATTAGGATATCCTAAAACTTTTAAATACATTAAGGGCTACAATTGGAAATTGCTGGAAATTGTACTTACATTTGTGTTATATAATATGTGCTTTTAAAATATTTTATAACAATGTTTAAAAGTGATTATAAATTCTATTAATTTATCTGTCAACATTTTTGTCCTTCTACCTGTTCGTTGTGTAAACACGTAGGCACAGTATATAGAAAAAGTAGATTTATACAAATATTTTATGCGATAAGTTCGGTGCCAATAGGATGACAGTCGGAGCTTTTTACTTTTATTCATTCGTGAATTAATATTATTAATATTTCTTTTTCTGTATCTCTTTTTTTTTTTCCTTGTTTAGTTTGTCTTGAGTTCTGGATCTTTCTTTTTTTTCTTTTTTTTTTTTCTTTTAAGAAGAAAGAAAGAAAAGAAAGGGAAAAAGTTATTTAATGTAGATGTTTATTTAATCACATGGCACAAGAAAAGCTAAAATATATTTATGTATGCTTTAAAATCGCATCTTATTATCGATTGCACTCTATTGAGAAATTAAAACTATACTTCGCGAAGATGTATTTGCTAATATTTTACTTTACTTTGAAATGAATTAATACAGTTTTATAAGAAGTTTTTCACCAAATACTGAATCTATTTTTCTCATAACAGTAGAGAATTTTTTTTTTTTTTTCGTCAAATTTGCAAAATTGAGTTTCCGTTATATTTACATGTTTTGCTATTAAGATCTCCTATATCCGAAAATCAGATTCATCGCTCTGTCTGTTATTAGCATATCTCAAAAACAAATAACAGCAAAAAGTCCAAATTGATATTTTAAATCTATATCATATACGGATGCTGCAATGAATTTTCCTTAAAGAATCGGTAAAATGGTTCATTTACAGGGACATCTAAGAGAATTGAAATACATTACGTACATGCAAAATAAAATGAGTATATATTTTTATATGCATGAAGCATACGTTTCGTGTGGAATTTAGTTTAAAAATCATTCACCATTCGAAACAGGTCGACATACACAAATGAATACAAAAATATTACGGCTGTACTTGGAAATTGCTGGAAGAGCATTTTAAGTTTGTTTATGTGTTTTTCCAATAGGACAAAATTTAAATACAGTATGTAGTGTGTTTATAACTTATACTCAATATACTGATTTACCCTAGACCAAGCGAAAAATTTCGCTACTGAATGTAATTGATGGAATTTTTTGTTACATTCTATAAAGTCTTAAAAAACTATTTAGTTATGATACTTTGTTTCCAATTATTATTTTGGATGCAATAGCAAGACTGTCTTGCCTTTCCCTCCAAAATTGAGCACATTTTTTTTTCGCCTGAAGAAAAAATGCCACAATCTTTTGAAACCGGTTGTTCTTACATTAATTTTATGGTGTGTGAAGAAGTTTTCATATTTAATTATTTATTGTACACCAATTCTTTAATGTATTATAAATCAAATTGTGTTAAGATCCTTTGGTATATTTATAGTATTCTCTTGATTCCATTCCAACGCTTTAGTCATATGTACACGTACAGTCAGCAAAAAGAAAAGGCCACCCCTTCACCTAATTTTGCCGTAAATTATCGTAGAAACATGCGGCTGGTACGATCTGTAATAACGTCTAGTTTATAATGGAATAGTTAGATTTTGCTTAAGGGGTCATATACATATTAAAACAGGCATCAACTTCATTTTTATTCAATGGCAACCCCTATTTTTGATCTCATATTCAAATTCCTGAGATCAAGGCGGTTCGGGAAAAGTCCTATTTATACAAATCAATTCTTGATAGAGTGACAAGCGAAAATGTATTAGGGGTCTCTGACTATACATTTAGAAAAAAATAAATTATGATCTACCACAGAATGAACATTATTCATTAAGATTCATACCGGAAAGAAAGCACGAAAATATTAATTATAAAATAAAAAACAAAGAGAGTTTACAGAATGTATTGCATATTTACCAGATTTCCGTTATCTTAACGGAGAGGGGAGACTTCAAACCGGAAAGTTTTTAAAATGTTTTCAGTTTATTTACTCGCCGAAAATATATATGGCAGAATCATTTTTATAGATACTGGTATTAAATCTGATTTAAAAATTAGAAATGTTCGCAAGTATGGTATTGTGTTTTCTTATGAATTAAAAAATTTCAAATAGTTAAATTTTTAATAAACATGGAACAGTTTATTATGTCACTTCATACGTTAATATTTAAATAGTTTAAGTCATATGAACCCTACAATGTTCAATTACAAAAATCTAGATAACAAGATAAAAGAATAATAGTAATAATGATAATAATAATAATAATAATAGCGTTAAAAATAAATAAATAAATAAATAAAATGGTGTTTAATATTTAAGAAAAAAATTATCTACTTCTGTTGGGTATACTTTTATTTTATACAGTAAGCCCCGAATGAAAGTGTTACTATAATGTTTTACATTTAATCTGAGGCGTTCAAACCTACAATATACAATGTCAGGGATGGAACACGGGCGCAGAATTCATACCGGAATCTGTTTAAGGAATTTCTCTCCCTATAATATCGTTGATTTAACAAGTAGAAAATTTTCGTACATTGATAGCGGTATGAAGTCTGCGCCCGTGTTCCATCCTTGCAATGTACAAAAATATAATAATAAGATTTAAACAAAAATCGGAGAAAGGATATTTAATATTCAATAAAAAGAAAATACTGTTCAAAAGCATTGCTACTTTTAGTAATAAGTCACGCCTTTATACGTTTCTCTAAAACGTCAAATTATTTAACAAATTCGTGATTAAATAACTGGAATTTCGTCATCAACAATTGAAACGGTAAATTTCATTCGTTTATATATGCTAGAGTTCTATAAAGAGTCAAACAAACTAAAATTAAGGAAACAAGAAACATTTTTTAAAGTAAAGTATTGTTTCAGAAAAGCCAGAGGGTGGGGTTATTATTCTTTTGGAAAGCCATCAAAAAATTTTGCGTGCAATGCGTTAATTTTACAAAAATAGGTTAATTTGTATCGTAAACATCGGAACCTTACTGAAAAAAACTATTAAATAAATAAATAAATAAATAAATAAAAATAAATTGTTTCAGTATTGGACTGAATTTGTATAAATTGGTCTCATAAAGTATGTCCCACATAACACGATTTCCTATTGCCCAGAACGAATATCCCTCGTTATGCATGTTGTCTACTGTACTTGAATTCTTAATTTTAAACGTGTAAGAATCTTTAAAAGTTAAGTAAGTAGTTTTTTAAGTATCTTTAAAAGTAATAAGACATATTACTTTCTTTTAAATTCTTTTTCAGTAATAAATGTGTATTTTAATTTTACGCCGTGATTAGAATTAATCGAAAATAAATAATATTGCGCTTTGTTTCAATAATAGATTTTATAAAGAAAAAAAAATTCCACTATTTTATTCTGTGTTAAAAAACATTTAATGAAACTTTAATATTTTATTATGTTACGTCATGCGATAAAATTTAAATAGCATAAAGCTTACAAACGGTACATAGTAAACAAATGCGGAAATGTCACAACAAGATTAAAACCGAAAATTCGTTTTAAAAAATCTTATAAAAATTATTAAATATTAATTATATTAATTTAAAAAAGGAAAAAAAAAGATTATTAATGGCGTATTGATCTTTTAAACAATAAACCTCGCCTCACCGCGTTTCCTAAAACATGACATTTAACTTGAGATGTACGAACCTGCAATATTCCTGTGAAAAAAAAAAAAAAAAAAGGACAACAGGGTTAAAATAGAATTTTATCAGTGAGAAACTAGGAAAAAGTTATTTAACCCTTATCGCTCGCATGTCCCTTCTCAGGGAACATTAAAAAATCGAGCCACGCCTTAAGGCGTTCCTCTGCAAATGAAATGTTATTTTTCTAGAACGTGTAACGATAGGCTACCTTTCAGCTACCGGAAAATTTTAACAGAAACATTTATTTTATTTAATGATGAAGTAAAACAAAACAAATTATTACAATTTTTCGGTAGCCAAAAGCTAGTAAGTTAGAAACTATACGTGTGACGTTTTAAAGGAACGCCAAAAGGCGTGTATACTGTTTAAAATACGAAAATATGCCGAGCGTTAAGGGTTAATATTTAAGAAGAAAGACTTAACATTTCAGGATCGGAAATATTCCTATCTTGCAACGTAAGCCACGCCTTTAACATTTTTCAAAAACTTCACATTATAATACAAAATCATTTTACATATTTGCAATTAAATCATTTAAGTTTTGTCTTCTGCAATGATGTAGTAAATGTCATTGAGATTTGTGCATACCAGCGTCACATATAGAGTCAAATATGAATAAGCAAACTAGTTTTTTTAATATTGTTTCAGCGATATAGAGGCGGAGCTTGTTTTCTTTTGGAATTCTTTCACAATATCTCGCCCGCAATGCAATAATTTTACAAAAATAAGCCAATTTGTATAATAAACATCGAAATGTTGATTAGAAAAAAATCAGAATATCATAAAGGTGAATTAAAATTTTTTTTTTTTTTTTTTTTGTCAGAATATATACAGATATTTACTCACAGAGGATACAGATTATAACAAGCATCAAAAAATGAACAGCAACAAAAAAATGAAATATCACTGTAACTTAAAAAAATAATGTTAGGAACGAGCTGCAAATTTGGAAATCCATGTTTTTGATGATGTCTGTTCTGTTCGTGCAAAAATTAATATAGGTCATAATTCATAATGTTTTCGATTATGAATTTATTAATAATTTTCATAATTCAAAAAATGTTTTTTTATCAAAAGTATGCATGGAATATGTTTGGGTCACTTCATTCTAACGCCCAAAAAAAAAAAAAAAAAAAAAAAAAAACAGAATTTGAATATAATGAATTTTTGGGAAGATATGAATTACTGTTTGTCACATTCATTTAACATTAGCATCCCCACACTTTGAGAGCGTATATCTCTATGAAAAATTGAGCAAAATATATGAACTATACCATTTTCTTCGATGATTTGATACAAATAATTCAAAAATATTATAAAAAAATGGGAGTTGATGCCAGTTGTAATATGTAGACGATTCCCTAAAAAAAAAAAAAAAAAAAAAAAAAAAAAAAACTAACTATACCATTATAAACTAGACGTTATTAGAAATCGATCGGTACCAGCCGCATGTTTCTACGACAATTTACAGCGAAATTAGGAAAGGGGGGGGGGGGGTTAATGCTGACTATACATAGCAGAAAATAAATAAATAATTAAATATAGTAGTAATAATAATCAGGGATCGTGAAATACGGTTGCAATATATCCAATATACTTTAACTGGCGATTATGTTTTAAACTTTAAGGAAACTCAACTTTTTTTTTTTTTTTTTTTTTTTTTTAATAGTTTGGTAAAAAAATTGGTCCCAAAATCAAGCTTCGATTCCACTCTCAGTGTAGGCTAACTCTCACCGTTTTTATTTCCGCTCTTCTCACCACGTTTTGAGACACTGTGTTGAATAAATACACCATTAGGGGATTACACCACTTTTCTCTGTACATGCTTTACGACTCGGTGTTAAATTAGTGCACCATTTTAGAGAATTTGTTTACAGTAAGGCTCCCATATATACGAGTTGACGCATCAGGCATTTTGTTGCCTTAGGGTTGCAACATGTACCCAGTGCGTTTCTCTGATAAACAAACCACAAACATTTTTTTAATCATCTTACGTTACTTTAGAGTAATTTATTTTATTATATTTCATAGTTCTAGCTAAGTAAACTATGATATGGAAGTTTGTTTTGCGATAAACTGCTATAATCATTCAAGAAGTGAATATAAAGTGTTCACAGACCTTCTATTACTGTGTATTTGAGTTTTGGCAACATTTTGTAAAAGAAACAGAAACCACCCTAACAACACATCGTACATGCATAGGATATCCTCAGAATAAAATGGCATCCTGAGAATGTACTGTGAAAAAAATTGTGTTTTTAGGAATATTATTGTTGCTTATTGCTCTTATCTTGACCGGATTAGCTTCAGATCAAGATTTCTTAAAATCATTATGCAAGCGATAAGGACGCCAAGCGGGAATGCTGTCCTCCTTGGAGGCAAAAACAGGGATGGAACACGGGCGCAGAATTCATACCGCTATCAATATAAGAAAAATCTCTACTTCTTAAATCAACGATATTATAGATAGTGAAATTTCTTAAACAAATTCCGGTATGAATTCTGCGCCCGTGTTCCATCCCTGCAAAAAAAAAAAAAAATGGCGGTGATGCGCCGGCCTAGTATTTTATTTAGGGGCTCTAGTTTACAGTGCTCTTGTTTGCGCGTGCTTTGCGGCACAGTACTGATTTGTTGTACCAATGTAATGATGTACCGATGCCGATTGGGTGTATCAGTTTAGTGAAACTAATAAAACTGGTTTCATAATGTTAAACTTAAACAGGTGTTTCTTTTCTATCCTAATAAATATTTTGCTTTTATGCAGAGAATTTTGATTTCTCAATTCAGGTAAATTAAAAAAAAAAAAAAAAAAAGACGGGGAGATATTTTTTACTGGCTACCAGACTTTTTCAAATTCTTGGAGCCATGGTAATAATACTACAATAATCTTCCAAATATAATCTTCCAAATAAGAATTTTATGCAACTGAAAACTATAGTAAAATATAATGCTTAAAATAATAATCGTTCTTAAAAACGCAACGGACAATATTACGAGATATGTTGCTCAATTATTGATCATTTATGATTCAAGAAAAATGACAAATATCAGAAAATCAAAAATAGCAAGCGTCGTCATTTACATATGTTTTTTACTTTCTTCTATATGTAATATAGAGAAAGTATTGGATTCGCGAAAATTTTCGACCTCCGTTTTTTGACGGATCTACACGTTTTGGGATGTCCTGAACACGAATTGATAGTTTTTAGAAAATGTCTGTCTGTGTGTCTGTCTGTCTGTCTGTCTGTCTGTCTGTCTGTGTGTCTGTCTGTCTGTATCATTTTTTTGTGGACGCTGTATCTCACGAACATATGAATGAAATTTAACCAAACTTGGTATTTAGTTGCACCCTGACATGAACTGGTGCCCATTAGATTTGGGGATCAATAGCTCAACAGGTGGCGCTGTAATCGCATTTTATGCAAATTTTTAACATGGCAGCATAGGACAAAATTCCGTATAAATGGGCATAATAAGAGTTATTTTAAACTTGTGATTGTAAAATGAATTTGAATTATTGATGATAGTAGTAGTTAACTAGGAAAAAAAATTTGTGCATGGGGGGGCATCGGTTCCCCCCCTGGGGGGGAAGTACCCCCCCGGGGGGGTTAAATTTTGAAGATGGGTATCATTCGAAAGATCTCGTCAATACCTTTAAAACGAATGGTTGAACCATAAATCTGTGATAATTTAAAACAAAGTTATCGATTTTTTTTAGTTTTAACAAAAAAAAAACTTAGAAAAATAATCGTATTTTTTTTTTTTTTTTTTTTTTTTTTTTTTTTTAACGAAATTTTACCAAACTTGGTATTTAGTTGGTCCCCGACATAAACTGTTGCTGATTATATTTGGGGATCAATAGCTCAACAGGTGGCGCTGTGATAGCATTTTATCTAAATTTTTAACATGGCAGCATAGGACAAAAATTCGTATAAATGTGCATAATAAGAGTTATTTTACACTTGTGTTTGTAAAATTAATATGAATTATTGATAATAGTAGTACGTAACTAGGAAAAAAATTTTGTGAATGGGGGGCATCGCTTCAAATTTTGAAGATGGGTATCATTCGAAAGGTCTCGTCAATACCTTTAAAACGAATGGTTGAACTATAAATCTGTGATAATTTAAAACAAAGTTATCGATTTTTTTTACTTTTAACCAAAAAAAAAAAAAAAAAAAACTTAGAAAAAAATTCTATTTTTTTTTTTTTTTTTTTTTTTTTTTAATATTGTTAGTGATTGAATATGTATTAATTTTCACAAAAAAAAAAAAAAAAAGGAAAAAAAAAATCTTTTTTTTTTTTTTTTTAAATATTGTTACTGATTGAATATGTATAGGAAAATATAGAAGAAAGTCTTGTGGTGGCCACAACATACTAGTTATTTATTTGTTTTACTAATATAATTTTCAACTGCTGTTCAGATAATTTAAACGATTGTGAGTTAATAGCGTATAGGATTTTAACAGATGTTTTAATGCTATATATGAAATTCTATAAATAAAAAAATAATAATAACACGACAGATGTTTGCAAATAATTTCATACATCAACAATTTTGCGGGCCCTATATATATTGAATCGGGAACGTGTATTTTCAAAAAAATATTTGCTAATTCTCGGTAAGTGAATTTGCATTAGCATGTGATTTTCTATTTTTTGTGAAATGTGAAAGTTAATATTATTCTTACAAATTTTGTTTTGTTTTAATAGTTTTCCTTATAAGAAATCAAATATTTTAGGGGAAATGTACAGTCGGTAACAAAAGTGTCCGAACACTAGCAAAAATTCCTATGTAAAAAAAGTACACTTCATACGGTTTTGTGAAATAAATCCTTGTCGAATCCTGTTCTTAGTCAGTGTAAGAACATGATTCGATAAGAATTTATTTAACAAAACCGTATGAAGTGCACTTTTTTTACATAGGAATTTTTGCTATTGTTCGGACACTTTTGTTACCGACTGTAATATTGAGGTAAAATGAATGTTATACATTCTTATTCAAAAGCTTATATTGAAAATATTAATAATAATGATAATAACTATTTGCCTATTGAATGTAATAAGCCGGAATATAAATCATGATAAATCAATTATTATAATTTTGTATAATTTTAGAGTCCCAAAATGTAAATTATGGCATTTAGGTTTCCTGTTTAATCTACACTTATATATAGAGGAAACTTTGTTTGTGTAGGGTAATATCCATAATTACTGAACAAAAAAAAAAAAAAAAAAATTGCTAATCAAAAGCTACACTGTCCCTGAGTGCTATAGACTATAGTTAAACAAAATATTTTTTGTAATTCGAAATTTAAATATTTTAGTTAAAATCCACTATAAAATCCATGAAAAAAAGAATGAAATGTGGCAACAAAAGCCTATGGTTATGAAGTAAAACATCGGGCTCCGAATCCAGTTGTGAGTTTGATCCCTGTAAAGGGAAATAGTTTAAAAATGGTTTTTGTTAAAATCTAAATTATTTATTTTTCATTCTGTCATTATCTAATTATGTTTATGTTATCAATACTGATATATAAAGAGGAAACTTTGTTTGTATGTGGAGGGTAATCTTTAGAGCTACTAAACAAATTATTATTATTATTTTATTTTATTTTATTTATTTATTTATTTATTCGCTAATCAAAAGTTACTCTATCCCTGAGTGCTACAGGTTATAATTAATTTTGATAAAATATATGTATTTTTTTTTTATTCGAAATTTCAATATTTTAATTAAAATCCCCATAAAGTCATTAAAAAATGATTTTTAGTTTTTATTTATAAAGCGATATAAAAAAACAGTGATACAATTATTTTAAAATTCATTAAAATATAGTGACCAGAGAAGCGGGCATAACCTGCTAATGTTTTATAATCATATATTTAACACATTGTTATCGGGTATTTCTTCCCATTCCTGAAACAATACTAAAGCAATTCTCCAACCAGTCTTTTGACATTATTCTCAAACGTTACATCATCTACATACTTGCCAACATACTAATTAATATTCCGTAGTATTAATATTCCGTAGTACCTATTTATAGTACCTTTTTAGAGTATTTTGCTTACTATTTAATCTTAATTGCATTTGGAAAATAATTACTCTAAAAGTTTACTGGTGTGAAAAATACAAGTCTGTAGTAAATTTGCTTTCAAACTTGCCAATCTGAATTTAACCCTTTGCGCTCGGTACATTTTCCTTAAGACACGCGTCCCCAAAACACTGACATTCACAATTGAATATTGCAATTGTAAATTTTTTATTGGTCTAGAATAACATTTTGAAAAGTCTTAGCCCCCCCCCCACCCCACCCCCCCCAAAAGTTAGGTTCTGGATCCGCCACTGTTTCGGCTACCAAAAAATTGTAATAATTTGTTTTATTTTACTTCATCATTAAATAAAATAAATCTTTCTGTTAAAATATTCCGGTAGCCGAAAGGTAGCCTATAGTTACACGTTTTAGAAAAATAACGTTTCATTTGCAAAGGAACACCTTAAGGCGTGGCTCGATTTCTTAATGTTCCCTCAAAAGGGACATACGAGTGATGCAGTTTAATTCGAGCTACGAAATACCATATTTGAATTTTCTGCAGTTATTTGTTTTTAAGTTATGCT
Source organism: Salticus scenicus (assembly GCA_963930645.1). NCBI lineage: Eukaryota > Metazoa > Arthropoda > Arachnida > Araneae > Salticidae > Salticus > Salticus scenicus. Next base: position 176,979,603 of record OZ005655.1, on the reverse strand, counting down.
GATAACAGATATATTACAAATCAACCGCTAAAAATTGGACTTTCGTAATCAAGGAACCTCGAGGCGTGATTTTATACATAAAATCAGAGTTGTCGTTTTTTTTTTTTTTTTTTTTTTTTTTTTTTTTTTACTTTGTTTACAGTACGCGTATAAAAAATTAATTATTCTTCCATTGTAGTGTACGTTCACATAGTAAAATTTAGCAAAGCACTTCCATCAATCACATTCAATAGAAAAGAACATTTATTATGGGTAGCCTTGTATATTGTATATAAACTATATGCACATCGCACTATGTACTTAAATTTACTCTCAAATGAAAATCATCTAACACAAAATGAAATACTCTTTTAGCAATTTTGAAGTACAGAACCAATATATCCAAATACTTTGGGTAGCCTTGTAAACGAGTAATGAATAATTTCCATAACACAATCTACATAAAACATGCTTAAATATAAAAATATATGGTTATTATATTTTGTTTAGGGCAACTGATAGATGTTACATTTTACTTACCGAAATTTCCCCCCACACACACACACACAGACGTGATGTATTTTAATTCTCTTGGACAGCCCTGTACACGGACTATTTCCTTGATCTCAACGAAAAATTTTCCGTACCATCATTATATGACACTGATATAGAATACTGAGTTTGAACTTCCTGCTATGCTGATAACAAACACACAGACCAAACACTAAAAACAATTTTATTTTTTATTTAGGGATCTCAAACCGTGTAAATATAACAAAGACTCAATTTCGAAAATTTGACCCAAAAACAATACTTTCTCTACCATGTATATGGGTAAGAGGAAGTAAAAGAATGACATATTTGTGAATAGATCAGTTAATTTTTACACTCAAGAATCGATGCGGTAAATATATATGCTGTCGGCACGTAAAGTGCCGAACTCGAATATGCAAAATCCTTTTTCTAAAATATAGGAAATCGCTTAAAGGGGATGTTGTTTTTCTAGAGAAACTTACGTAACCTGCAAGCAACGTAAATTTATTGCAGGAATAAAAATTTGTTGTAGAATTCATATGTGCGTATAATTCGTATTTAGCAAAAATTTTACAAAATCTTCTTGCCCAATCTAACATTCATTAAGATAATTTTTCTTTTTAAATAGTAGTATGAAATCTACGCCAAATTCTCGTATCTTTTCCTTGTTTTTCTTATATTTTTTGACTTTTATATTCTCCAAAACAGTTTCCAATGAACAGTTTCCAGTAAATATCTTGCAGATTTTGCATGTATGCATGGTTAATAAGGTTTAAAAGAATCGAAATTATGTTAATTTTTTTATTTGTATGTACTATTAAAGGAAAATTGAATATGCCGAGTGACCATGGAATACTCTGAGAAGCAAGGGGAAGAAAATTATTTTATTTGTAATTACTTCAGAACAAATTATAGAAACAAATATAACTGTCATGTTTGCCAAAATGGTGGCTAAAACAAGACATTACAATGATAAAAAGGCAAAGGTAATTTTGGACAACATTTCAAAGTGATAGATTCAGTAGAAGGAAAAGTAGGCATAAAATAAACAGAATTACGATTTGAAAAATTTCATTACTGTAATAAAGTGGGGAATGAAAAGAAATTATTTGATAAAGTTTCAAAGCGATAAGGCCAGTATGATAAAAGACAGACACAGGTGATGTAAGAATATATATATATCTGCTAAACTATGTGCTGGGTTGTGTTGTTGTTACTTATACCATTCGCATACTTGCCAACCTAACCCGGCAACAGTGTTGCCAGATTGGAGACTGTTTTTATTCAGTTATCCACCCACTAAATATTAATTGTGACGGTTACCTAATCACTTATAAGATTAATCATCTATTACATATATCAAATATTGCTTCTCAAATTTATCGGTGACTATTGAATATAAAAAGTCCCCAATCTGGTAACACCGCCCGGAAGTTTGTTATTCCCGCCCCCTTCCGCCTAATTTTTCACATCAGTGTTTTTTTTAAGTACTTCTCTTCCTATTTAATCGTAAATATATTTGAAGAGAATTACTCTAAAAATTAAGAGGTGTACAAAAAGGGACGGGAACTAATAATCTTCGGGGTTCGGCTGGCAAGTATGCTAATGCTCCCTTCTTGGTGCGTTATTTTCAATGTTCTTGAAAGGAAAATAAATTTCTTTTATATTCTCAAGGCCTTTTTTTTTTTTTTTTTCCTTTCTCGATTTCTTCAACATAAAGGAAAGCTCTTGCGAATCAACTTCATCACGTTAAAGAAGATCGTAAATTAAACTCGACGGAACGCAACTTGCATGCAGCAGCTGCGGTGCTTAACTAAAACCACGCCCATATAACACAACCTTGAAAATTTTATACACTCATCACCTTTCCCATGAGACTTTTCATTTCATCAATAATAATAATAATAATGTCAAGATATTAAATTACGTGTTATCAATATCATTGATATCTACTCACATATAGTCGTAATGAACCTGAAAATGCTGGCAGCTACGCATTATTATTATTTTTTCCTCTAGTCAGTTTTTGTAAATCTTCCCCTTGTTCTTGTAAATCTTCTTTTGTAAACTTTCACCGCTTCCACCAGGTAATGTTCTCCTTATTCAAAATCGTAACTGCGATGCCTTTATTTCTATTGACGGGACTGCGCTTTATAGTATTCGCTTTAAATACACTGATGGAAAAAAAAAATCCCAACACCAAGAAAAAATTATTGTACAGTAATGAAATTTCAGCAATACATTTGTCTAGGTAACGTATTTAATTGATTAAAGTTTCAAGATCACAGGTAGAGCCATTTCAAATGTGAAATGTTGGTACATTAGTAACCGGTGTAACCGCCAGAATTTTGAATGCAAGCATGCAAACGTGCATGCATTGTGTCGTACAGGTGTCGGATATCAGTTTGTGGGATGGAGTTCTATGCCTGTTGCACTTGGGCGGTCAATGCAGGGACGGTTAATGCTGGTTGTGGATGACGCTGGAGTTGTCGTCCAATGATGATAATACGTGCTCGATTGGAGAAAGATCTGGTGATCTAGCAGGCCAAGACAACATGTCGACACTCTGTAGAGCATGTTGGGTTACAACAGCGGTATGAGGGCGACCGTTATCCTGTTGGAAAACACCCCCTTGAATGCTGTTCATGAATGGCAGCACAACAGGTTGTATCACTAGACTGACGTACAAATTTGCAGTCAGGGTGCGTGGGATAACCACGAGAGTGCGCCTGCTGTCATACGAAATTGCTCTCCAAACCATAACTCCAGGAGTAGGCCCTGCGTGTTTAGGCCGCAGACAGGTCGCTAGCAGGCGTTCACCTGGCCTCCTTCTAACCAACACACGGCTATCACTGCGACCAAGGCAGAACCGGCTTTCATCAGAAAACACAACAGATCTCCACTCCGTCCTCCAATGAGCTCTAGCTTGACACCACTCACGTCGCAAACGGCAGTGGTTTGGAGTCAGTGGAATGCACGCTACAGGGCGTCTGGCTCGGAGCTGTCCTTGAAGTAACCGGTTTGTAACAGTTCGTTGTGTCACTGTGGTGCCAACTGCAGCTCGAATTTCAGCTGCAGACGCAGTATGATTAGCCACAGCCATACGCCGAACACGGCGGTCTTCCCTCTCAGTAGTGCTACGGGGCCGCCCGGAACCCGGTCTTCTTGAGGCAGTACCTTCCCTTGACCACTGCTGCCAACACTCATGCACAGTTGATACATTCCTGCCAAGTCTTTATGCAATATCGCGGAAATAAAACCCACCTTCTCGTAGCCCTACTACACGACCTCGATCAAACTCAGTGAGCTGTTGATAATGGCTTCTTCGTCTTCTTAGGGGCATCCTTGACTAACATTAACCCACTACGTGAAATCTCAACTGTAAATAACGATCACGAACCTTATAGCGCTTATTTAAAGCAAACCTCATTTGCATGTTCATAGTGTCACTACTAGCGCCACACTTATGCGCGTAGCTCGAAATTTGAATCGACGTCATCTTTCAGATGTATAAACACGCCTACCAAATTTCGTTTATCTAGCACAGCTCCTTCCTGGTGTTGGGATTTTTTTTCCCATCAGTGTATAAAGCAGGGATGAAACAAAATTTCCTACTTCTTAAATCAACGATATTATATGTACAGAAACTTCTTAAACAAATACCGGTATGAGTTCGGCGCCCGTGTTCCATTCCTGTATAAAGACACTACAAAATCTCTCAATTTTGTACGATTTATAGAGAAAAGTCTTACATTATTCCTATAGGTAAATAAAAATGACAGGGTAAAGTTTTATTCTACATAGGCAAATATTTTTTACTTTTATCAATCAAGAATTTGAAGTTATCGACAAATATAATTTTAAGCTTGATTCAGGCCAATTAAGTGTCATTCTATTCCGCTAGCTATTTTTATGCATGATCCTCGGACGTGCACACACGGAAATCATTCTGATGGCAGTTTTGGCTTCCTTGATGTCAAAAATATAAAGATATCACAATTTATTTTAATTCTGTGTGATTTACAGAGAAAAGCATTATTTTATTTAAACAGATAGATTAAAATTACATATAATTTTTTTTTACTCTATTAAACATAAAGGTTTTAAATTAAAAAAGGTGTATTCATTTTTTCAATAAGTGATTTGACAAAGTATGGGTTTCATCGATTGTAATACTGGTCGGACATCTTCTAAATACAAAATTATGAGCTACTTAAATTAATGAATAAATGGCATTCTTTAAACAAGAGTCGATATCGTTATGAAAAATCTCACTTTAGAAAACAGCCGAATACATATTTCATAAAAATATTCTCATCACGTTAATACATTAAATATTTGCCAACATCCTAATAAATATTGCGTAGTGTTGTTAGTCCCGCCCTTTTTTTCACACCAGTTAACATTTAGAGTAATATTTTCCAAACGGAATTACGATGAAATAAGAAGGAAAATGCTCTAAAAAGGTACTAATGTGAAAAAGAAGACTGGGCTAACAATACTACTGAATATTAATTAGTATGTTGGCAAATATGACATTGTCGTCCAAGTATTTTTCTATTCTGAACATTAAGCTCCGCTTTTAAGAGTTTTTTCTAAAGTGTTACCTATTTAGCAAAAGGATTTTACGTAATAATGATTAAATCATTTAATTTTTATCCTCAATAATCGTTTGAGTAAATGTCATTAGCAAATATACACGTGCCAGAGGCAAATAAATTGTTGAATACGAATAAGCGATTTTTTTTTTTTTTTTTTTTTTTTTTTATGATGACGTATTGTTTTAGAGGAAAATCTAAAATCATGAGCTCGTTGTTCTTAAGAACATACTTTTGCATAACACGCAAGTAATGTACTTAAAAAATAATTAAATATCGATATTTGGAGGGTTTTTTTTGTTGCTGTTGTTGTTTGATTCTTGTACGGTAGAATAAGCAAAAACTTTCACTATATGATAAGATTAAATTTCCAGATTTTTACTTTGATGTGGCTGTTAAGCGATCTAATACTTTTAAATCACTCTTGTTTTAAATTATTTTAGAAATAATTTGATTCATAATCACAGTATTTTGAAAAAAAGAAATTGAACTTTTTCTATATAAAATATGTATACTTTTTTTAATTTAAAATGTAAATAATGTTCCAGTATAATGAAACAGCCTAGTTAAATTTACATATTTTATATACTTGCAGTTGAGATTTATAGGCTCTGATAGGACATCTGTCAAAATGATGATGGTACCACTAGTCAAGTTTGTTGCACTAGGTTTCCTTTTAGTATTTATACAGAGTGTTGACTGCAGCAATAAATATAGAAAAGCGTCAGAGACAAAAAGAACAGACTTGCAAACTGTAAGATCGGACAACGATGTTGAACGATCGTGGCTCATAGCCCCAGGTAAAGATATAATTTTTTCCTAAACAATTATCAGACTTTTCCTTGTTTACATTTTCATCATCATGAAAATACAAAGATACAAAATCAAAATTGCTGTTTGTTAAAACTTAGTAAACTTTTGGACGTTTGGGAAAAATATCCTTACAGATACACGGATCTGTAAAGTCAATAGATTTACAAATCCACATTTACACTGTCTACCAATAAGTATTTGGACACTTTCAAATTTAGACATTTTGTCAAATATCTTGAAAAGTTCTTTAGGAATCATCTTGGAACTTTGGTAGTGTAAAGAACATGTTATACCTCATATTTTTCAGTAAAAGTCTTGTTCTGAAAAGTAAAAGGGGACCAGTAAAAAATTAAACAAAATTCAAAATGTTTACACCTGATGTACATGTTATCACCCTGTAAAAAGTAATGCTTTAAATGGGTTTTGGCTGTAGCATGTGATTAAGAGGATTTCTCTCATTATCTGTATAAAAAAAAAATTATGAGGCTACCGCATATATTCATGGAGATATAATGGTTTTTTTTAAAAACTGCAAAAAGTATTTTCACTTTTTTAATTACAACACGTAGGGTAATAGACCCAGTGCAAAGTCAATTTTAAGATATATGGCATATTAAATTAGACACAGCATACAGCAATCAGAATGCAAAAATGTTAAATATCTTACGAAATACGAGCACCTTCAGTAAACTATTTTTAACTACGCATGCGCAAGCTTTATAAAAATTTCATTTGCCTAGTTTAATAGCAAAAGGTATTGACCAACTTGTATGAAAACCCCAAACAAATATCATGTAAATTCAAAACGTTGAGTATTAAGTTTCAGTTGAAAGAGTTGCATTAAAGTAGGGGCGCCTTATTTTTCAGCGGAACACAAAGACACGATGAGGAAAATCCAATTTCCATAAAAAGTTTCTAATATATATATATATATATATATATATATATATATATATTACTTAAATTTTTATTTTGTGCTTTTTAATAACTAAAAAAGAATTTCTTAAAAGACTCTTCAGGTACTGTGTAGAAAATGAAAAATTGCTTTTATCAATTTACACCTTTCCTATTGATTATCTGCAAAATTTACCATATCGGCTCTTCGAGAATCGAACTCACGACCATCACGGTATGAACTTGATGTTCTAACCAACCGAACCAATTCGAGATGAAAAGAACGGCTTACATTTACTTTAAATTGGAGGCGCCTTTTTTTTTTTTTTCAGCGTAACAAGAAGACGCGCTGTCACAGTTCAATTTCAATAAAAAACTTTTAATAATAAGTAAAAAAGATACACTTTAAAGAGAAAAAGAAATGTAGTCAATTATACAGACACGGCATTATTTTATTACTCACAAGAAAAAAAAAAAAAAAAAAAAAGAAAGAACTTATAAACAACAAATTTATAAAATTTGTTGTTTAATAAATTCAAAACAAAAAATTTATAAACAACATATGATATTGCCAGTAAGAAAATTTATTTTCTAAGAGTAGGGAAAAAAAAAATAGGCGAAAACTTTCTTATACTAATACCAAAATTGACATTTATTTTATTTTATTTTATTTTTTACACTACGTATCACATTTTAATTTACCTGTGGGAAATAACATAAGGACAGGAAAAAAAGTTATAAGAGAAACTTTTAGATAAGTGGCAAATAGAGTACCTTCATAAACAAGGCGTTTTCAATTAATAACTTCGTTAATTAAAATGATAGAAGTTTCTAAGCAGCTGAAATGTCTACCTTGGAGTATTGGGTTAACATTGATAACTCTCGTGACATTAAGGTCACTGCCCTCTACGAGGAGATGCGGTTGCACACAAAAAATTTTGTCGCCAGCGAGAGTAACTTATATATACATATATAATATTTGATATTGGGAGCTTATTATTTAGAGTTATTTCACAGGGACGCACAAAAGAATTTGTATATATTACGATCCATTACACGACATATAACTTGGGGTAAAACAATGAACACTCAAACACCCAATTATGATTTTTCCTTTTGTCTTTTTAATGACTTCTCTTATTAAATTAATTTAAACCACCGTTCATTACTAAATGTTTTGTAAACCGAGTGGAATCACTCCAGAACTTTCTTTTGTGTTCAACAGAAGAATGTATTGGATTCGTAAAAATTTTCAACTTCCGATTTTCGATGGATTTTCATATATTGAGATGTCCAGAAGACGTTTTGACCATTTTTAGAAAATATCTGTCTCCGTCTGTGTGAGAAGAATTTTGTGGGGATCAAAGGTCAGAAACTACTCCAGAGATTTTCGTATAAATTTGTATGTAGATGCACATTGACATAAATTAGTGCCTATCAACTTTTAATGCCAATAACCCAATAAATGGCCCTGCTACACAACGATTTCCGAAATTTCCGGAAAAGCTATATCTCTGAAACTACTGCATAAAATTTCATATAAATTTATAGGTAGATGCACCTTGAAATAAATTAATTTCTGTCAACTTTTGTCGTCAATTGCTTAGGTGGCGTTGCTATACAGCGATTTCTTCAAATTAAGGGAAGAATATATTTCAGGTTCTATTTCGTATAGTCGAACAAATCTTGTTATATAAAAAAGCAATTATGAGACACTATGCGGATTCATCTTCGGTAGATATCGGCTGATAGGTAGCGCTGCTATATTTTAATTTTCCCTGGGAACGGATGGGAACGGCAAGGATTTCATTTGCTCACTAAAAATTCACTTCCTTCGGACATTTAGTCTAATACCTCTGTGAGATAAAAACTTCTGCATTCTAAATGGATAAAATAAATAAATAAATAAATTGTACTACGTGAATTTGTATTAAAAAAATCAGGTGTGAAACAACCACACGACTTCCATTACCCAGTATTAGATGTATTATATGCACTTTTTGGAGATAATGTTATCAGAAAACATATAACGGACCTAATGAAATAGATACCTAAAACGTTTCCGGTAAGAGAAAGTTAACGCACGTGTAAAAACATAAAACAGAGTTTACACAGCAATTTTTTTTTTTTTTTTTTTTTTTTTTTAGAAGAAGAAATAAAAAGAAAATTGATAGAGTTAAAAAAAAAAAAAAAAAAAAAAAAAAAAACTCCAATTTCCGAGAACTAAAATTGATCTATTTGATCAGGATTACTATTAATTTTCCTGTGATAACTAAGTAAAGCATGAGAAAGGATATCTAAAATGGGTTTATGTAACAATTTTCAAGAGTATCGTTAGAGCCGTTTTTCAGATACCGACTTTTACCAAAACTTGGCACAATTAATTGTTGACCAGAAAAGAGCAATTACATGCAAAAGGCTATTTAAAAGAGAGTTAATATGGCAAGTTTGAATAAAAAAAATTATACACTTGCAGGACCTGAAATTCAGCTATTTATACAGGACGCCTATCAATTTTCCTGAACTAACCAACTATATCATTCGAAAGAACATCTAATAGAGTTTTATATAGCAATTTTGAAGAAAATCGATGGAGCCTTTTTTGAGATATGGACTTACGGCCCCACTTCCGGTTTTCCTATTTTCACTAAAATTTGAAATATTCATCTGTACACCAGACCTGTTTCAATTCTAAAGTTTCGTAGTTCTATATTTAATAGTTTCCTAGATAAAATAGCCAGAAAATTCCGCACATACTATAACGTTCCTTTTATTAAAAAAAAAAAAAAAAAAAAAAAAAGCTAAGCTAAGCTTTTGATTGCAAATACAGGAAAACACTTGACTGCTGTTGTATTTAATCCTAGAACTTAGTGACCAAAAAAAGTAAATGCTCTAATTACTGAGCCACCCTATACAAGTTTATCAATTTTAGAAAAAAATTACTTTTAACAAATTAAACAACAGTCAACTGCTTAACTGAAAAGTCAACCTATGAATTTTATAGTGGCCAAAAGTAAAAACTTTTATTTTAAATTTTTCTAGAACAAGTTGTGTTTACAACTTCAGCCAGCCAGGCCATCTAAATTAAATTCAGAACTCTCAAGAGAAAATAAAAAGCCATTTTTTTTTTCTTTTTTTAACACAAGTTGGTAAATAGATTAAAATTTACCATTAACAATAAAGCCATTTAACCCAAATTAAAATTGCAATTTTTTTACTCATGCAAAAGCCAATTATCTCCTAACAATTGAAACAAGGTAAATAAATTAATTCATTCATCTCCACATTCCTAACTTGCATAACTCCAATAGATCCAGAATAACAAATTGTAAATTTTTACAATTACAAGATCTAGTAGAGACCATACAAGTTTTTTCTCCAGATGAAAATTACTTTGCTTAACATTGAAAGGTAATAATTAAAAATCGTGAGGCAAAATATGAAAATTTTACATTAAACAACATGCACAATCTGGAAAATTTTAATTGTAACTCAGTATTCAAACATTTAATTAACCAGAATTATTCTACTAAAAAATATATATATATATATATATCTAAATTTTTAAATGACCAAAAATTTAAACAATCACATCAATTAGATTTTTCTTTTAAATCTATAACTTTCTTCAGATGTACAGTATCTAATTGACAGGTAAGACAAACATTTTGAATTTTTCCAAATTGTTTATTCACCAACTTAAAATTAACTCCTAAAACAATTCACAATTTTCATAACTTGAAGTTCTTAAATAAGTAAAGAAAAATCTAAGGGAAAAAAAAAAAAAACTGTTAATATTACTGGCTGAAATAAATTAAACAATAACCAAATTCGAAAGGAGGAAATACCTCTATTAGGAAAAATGTTAACAATTGTAAATGTTTAATTAAATTCATGAAGACTAATTACTATTAATTTTTCCCTTTCAACTTTTAAACCCTTCGCAAGGACAAGATTTGCACAGTGAATTTTAAGTAATAAATACTCTAGACGAAATTTATTTTAAGCTTTATTAAAATATAACAACATTTAAAATCATGATAATTGAAATTTATTCTTTTCTTTTACACTCTTTAAGCTATTTATCAAACTGAATTACCACACAGGGTAACATGAGCATTGGATTTCCATAAGTTAAATCACTTAACTCTACCTTACAAACCCGACATCATATTTTAAAAACACCCTGAAATTTGTAAGTAAAGATATTAACTTCCACCAAACATTCAAACACTTTCTTTTTTTTTTCTCTCTAAATAAACAAAAGTATCGTTAATCAAGCACATAAAAATATTACATACTTTTGATGACCAAATACATTACTTAAAACAGCAGCAATGAAGACAACAAAGATATCAGGAGACTCCTTTTTCTTTAGATTCTCATAGCTGATAACACAACGATCGGAACGGAGAAGCTTCCATGGGACTATTTTCGGGCCTGGTCGTTTCCCCTGATTTAAAGCCGGTGAGAGAAATTTGTTTTTTCCCTTACAGGTCGATTGCGCTGATGAATTCCCCCACATTTCTTTCCCCATCTCCCCTATCCCACTCCACCCCACTTCTTTTTCAAGATAACTAAAAATATTTATTTACTACTAGAACTATTTGTCTATAGCAGTGTTGTGCAAGTTCACGAAAAAAACGAGCTAGTTCAAACTCAAGTTCATCGTCTAAAAAACGAGCTAGTTCGCGTTCAAATTCATTTCTTTAAAAATGAACGCGCTCAGTTCAAGTTCATTTTTAAAAAAGAGCGAAACTCATTTAAAGTTCATTTTTACGTATTTTTTTTTTTTTTCTACGAAGATTTTCTACTCTGTGAACGCTTTCATAGATTATTTATTTATTTTTTTAAATTACCATGAAGATTATTCTTAATTTAATTCTGAATTATACTTACAACTTTTAATTATAATTTATTAACTTAATTGCAGTAAAAAATTATTTAGCGGCCATTTCTGAATAGAGGACTCGCTGTTTTTGTGTGGTTTTTCATTCTCAAATTCCCAATACGTTTGTTTTTGCGTAGGAAAAAAAATGTTAATAGAAGACAAATTCCATCATTTAGAGTTTCCGTTGTTTTGAAGTATACTATTTTTAAAATAGCATCATGGTTTGATTTTATTAATTTTTACTTGATTGCGTCATGTCCAATGTCGGCTTTAGGCTTTCAGATAAATCTCTATAAAATTTTGCTTGCTATTTAGTGTATCTACATAAAAGCTAAAATCAGCTGAAAAGATGAATAAGTCACCCTCAAAAATAATGATAACATAACTATTTTGATAACTTTAAAGTAGAAGGTATTCGATACTTCTCTACATATAAAAAGAAAGTACTAAATTAGTGAAAATTTTCAAACTCCAGTTTTTGATGGAGTTCTACATTTTGAGATATCCTGGATACGATTTGACTGTTTTTAGGAAATGTCTGTCTGTGTGCGTATCACACATTTTGTGGACGCTGTATCTCACGAACCAATGAACGAAATTTAACCAAACTTTCAATTTAGTTGCACCTTGACCTAAACTGGTTCTGATTAGCTTTGGAGATCAATCGCTCAACAGGTGGCGCTGTGATCTTGTTATTATTAGCGACCCTATATATAGAGATACTGGACATTGGCCGAAAGTCGGCCATTTTAGTGCCAATTCGGAGCAATCCCCGTAGAACGTAATGCTTTTTTCTTCGCGATTGACGCTTTACTATACAACATAAATGAAAGGAAATTATGCTAAATTTGTGCAGAAAGTAATGCAAAATATATGTAATTTTTTTCGTCTTAGAAAAAAATAATTTGAAGAAAAACGAATTTTGTTTTAACCTTCGACGTGGTTACTTTTTCAACTCCTATCGGAAAACAGAGGAATTTTGTGTTGTATATTTCTATATTAAGCAAAATACGTTGATTGTGAAAATAATTCTACCTTATTTTTTCTGAGGACATACATTCTATATATAAAAAGTTAGAAAATATTTAACAAAAATATGGTAATCTTAGTTTTTGTCAAGTAATTCATGAATAAATGTAAAACTACGGCAGAAGAACAGAAATTATTTTTTATTATTTTATAAAAATATTTGCGTAATATTTTTACAAGCTAAAAATACATATTTTATTTATTTCAGTTACGCATCGCATTATTAATAATAATGACTTAATTAAACATTAAAAATAAAAATTTTATTAATAATAATTTGTAAAAATATTCACTAATATCTATTAAAAAATGTTTTTATTTATTTTATTTACATTTGCTTACTTCATTGATTCTTTTTTTTTTTTTTTTTTTTTAGTTTTTAAAAATATTATGTAATTAAAAATAATTACTTATTTAAACATTATTTATGAAATTTATTATGGGAATTATTATTTAAAAGAAATTTATATTTCATATGCTAGCAAATATTATACACCTTATTTTCTTTATTTTTATCAATTTATTTTACTAAGTCTGATACATTTTGCGTACTAGCAAATAATCAAAAAATATCTTTGTATATAGTGATCTTTTTATATGTATTTTAAAATATATCAGAAAAATGTATTGAAATCTAACATATTAAATATATTGCAAACAGAACTTAAAAACTAATAGCTAGCAAATAAATAATGTAATTATCTCATATGTTAGGAAATAAATACGTAAAACAGCATGCATAATACGAGTATTCAAAGTATTTAAAGCATGATATAAAATAAATAAGTATGCATTTTTATCTTTTAAAAGTATTCCAAAATTAAAGTAATTTATCTCCCAACAAAGTAAAAATGTAATAAAGAAGTTCTCTTTCGATTATGACGTAAAATAAACGAAATTTCTTCTCAGCGTAATGGTAAGCAATGGAGCAACTGGCACTAAAATGGAGGATTTCGTCAAAAAGCCGGCGCGCCAATGTCCAGTCTCTCTCTATATAGGGTCCCTATAGTTATTATTAGAAACCCAGGATATTCTCAGAGATACGACAGGTACTTAGTACGCATGCTCAGTGAACAAACGCTTGTCCAGATTCCCTCTTGTTACAGTAACCCTTTTACAATGCTTGGCGCTGATCGCGTATTTGATAATTTATCGGTGTAAGTTTTTAAAGATATTCTCTAAAAGTAAAGCAAAAATTTTTTTCTTTGCAATCAAACTAAGATACATTATGCATTACGTTACATTCGTTTTATTATTATTATCATTATTTAAATTTAAATTACATTTCTATTATATTCATAGAAATAATTTACACCATCTTATCTATCATACTGCATATCAAAAATTCTGAATTTTAATACTCTTTAGTTTTTAATAATATACTATGGAACTGTAGTCTAAAAAAATATATTTATACAAACTGATAATAATAATGATAAAATTATGTTTATTTATTTTAAAATATAATTTATTTTATCAAATTTGTCCTTGTAGGTTACTGGTAAGAATGTTCATTGATATTAAGATTAATTAGTAAAAATTTGACGATTTAACAGTTGATTTGATATATTCATTTGAGAGATGAACGTTTAGTTTATGATTAATTTTATTTATTGTAATAACTTACAAATATATGCATTCTCAGCGCATTAAATGATTAAAAATTGTTTTAGTTGGTTTATAAAAGGTTTTTCAGGGGGTCAAATGTTTTTGAGACTGTAACATTAACTTTGCCCTCAAAGCTGGTAGACGAGAGATATCAGGTTCGATACCAGGTAGCGCTCATTGGGCTAACTTTTCGAAATTATCTGTAGTTTTCTCCGACACAAGCGTAAATATGGACTAGAACCCCTTAAAAAGACCACCCCTTACTTAGGTTATTCAACCCATACCTCGGCCTTTCTTTTGTAGGCAACTGGCATATTAACACCAACATATTTTTCTTAAAATAATTCAGTTTAGGGAAATTGAATTAGTTTAATACTTAAAAACATACCAATATTTTATAGTTAAATGCATAATCATTAATAATCGGAATATTTGTAAAAATATTTTTCATTTTAAAAGTTTTATACATCCTTGTTGTTCATGTCAAAAGTTTATTTTTCTTCAAATGTAATACAAATATATATTTTTTTTTTCTTTTTTTTTTTTTTCGTATTTTGTACCTTTGAATAAAATACGATAAAAGATAAAAAATAACGTATATGATAAAAAGAAATATGACACCTAATAAATAAATTAATTAATTAATAAACAAATAAATAAAAAGAAATAAAATAAAGAAATAAGCACTTATAATTTTACAACATAAAATTCTAACATATGTTAATCTCATAAAGAATGCTTGATTGGTTGTATGGCTTAAGACTGATTGACTACACTAGGGGCCTAGGCCTACAGGAGAAATGCCCTCCGTGGGGGACTTTCTAAGTGGATCTAGTTCGTATTTACATGAGTTTTAGAGATAACTACGGAAAACTCCGAACGGCTAGATCGATGAGCGCGTTTTTTGATCGAACCCGGCACTTCCCATCCACCAACTTTGACCGTAGAACCGCTTGGCCACCATAGAGGGATTTACTTCTATTAATGCCTTGATTTCTCCATAAAAAAAATAAAATAAAATAGAAAAACAAATAAAATAATTTTATGTTTTTAAATTAATAAATAAGAGAAAATTAAGCATTTTAATATTTTTAACCTTATTCTTTTCGCCGTCGTATTCCATATTTTAGAATAAATATAAGAAAAATATAAGGCACCTATTGAGTTTAAGCTTTATGCATTAAATAAATGTAATAGCCTTTATTATTATTATTATTATTATTATTTCTAAATTTTTAACGTGGCAGTATTAGACAAAATTTCTCATAAATGCACATAATGAGAGTTATTTTTATCGTGCGATTGTTAAATCAATATGATTTATTAGCAATAGTAGTAGTAAACTAGGAAAAAGAAGTACATGCAGTACGTGGGAAGGAAGCGTGTAAATTTTGAATATTAGTATCTTTGAAAAGAACTTGCAAGTACTTTTAAAACGAATGGCTGAACCATAGATTTGGGATAATTTAGGTTATTTTTTATTTTATTTTTATTTTTATTTTTTTTAATTTTTAACGAAAAAAAAAACTTATTTAAAAAAATAATAATAATTCTTTTGATGTTGGCACAAAATTGACTTCTTTCTTTCGGCATAATTCTCTGAGATAAAAATCGTTTGCATTCATCATGGAAAACATTTTTAATAAATAATAATTTAATAAGTAATTCGTACTGCATGAATTTGAGTAAAATTATATTGAAGAAAGTCTTGTGGTGACCGCAACATACAAGTTTTGAATAACAATTAATTGACAATTTTCCTTTCCTTTTAGAGAAAGACTGGTCGATCGAAGATAAGAAAGGAGGGGACATAAAGATAATTATTATGGGAACAAAATCTGATCGTGTACCCAGCAAAAGAATGTACACAACAACACTGTATTGGGGGGGGGGGGGGGGGAGGAAGAAAGAAAATCAGAGAGAGAGAATCCATTGTTGTATACTTGACTGATATAAATCAATACTTTGATGGAAGGCGACTTCCTGCATTTTAGAGGACTACCCGTATCCCAGCTGCAGTACGCTACGAGGCGAGCACCGGGGACCCATCTATGAGACGTACTACTGTTATTATAAGTGCCTACTGTTATCAGGAGGCCCGAAGGCAGGTTGTATGGGCGACAAATTACCATGCAAATAACATTTGGACATTTCATTGTCCACTGTCCACTGGGAAAACATTCCCTGAAGGTGGATTTTCAGAACAGTATACTCTGTTGTCCTGTGAGACTTCCGCTATTTCTTACATGTGAATAGTCGTAATAAAAGTCTTGACTTGAGAGACAGTTTCTTTAAAACATAAAAGATTGAAACTAGTATTCCTTACCGATTTATTATCATGTTGGATTTGAAGTTTTAAACTAAATTTATACATGCTACAGATAGACTAAGTAAAGTATTAGTATATTTTCTAATGTCTATTTATATTTTTAACCATAAAACTATAGATATATTCATATTATTCAATTGTTTTCAAATATCAGTTTTAAATTAAAGTTTTTTTTTTTTTTTTTTTTTTTTCAACACTTTAGGAAAAATGTGAAGAATTAAATAAGTTAATTAACAAAACTAGTATCACGCAGTGGTAGAAATTATAAAATACATGCTAAACACTAACGAGAACGTAAGTGTTTCTGTTTCTACGTCGGGAGGGCGGGGGGGGGGATTAAAGGGACAAATTCAGCCCCTGAAGTATGTGTGACACTGTATTTTTGTCATGAACAGCAAGTGACTATTAGAGAAAGTTTCATTAAAATCAGTAAGAAGGTGATATAAAGACAATTATTCTCTTTCAATCTGCTCCTAGGCACCTCCCCCCCCCCCATCCTTCAGATATATACTAAGTGAAAGTGGTACCAATTTAATTGATTGAAACTTCTAATAACGTATTATGAAAATAATTATTTTAATTCATTCTTTGGTGTTCACTGTTTTTCGATATCCGAATTTTAAAAATGACCTTTTTTCCTGTGCCCTTTTTTTCCGGGTGCCCTTTTTTCTGGGTGCCCTTTTTACCAGTGCCTTTTTTTCCAAGTGCCCTGTTTTCCGGGATCCATTTAGCACAATTATTCTCTTTTCTGCCCTTTACTTCTTCTACTTTCCTTTTTATATTTCAGACAAAAATATTCAATATGAGTTTGAGTTTGAATTGCTTTTTCACGCTCAAGTTCGTGAATAAAACGAACTTCGCTCAACTCAAGTTCATAATTTTAAAAACGAGCGAAGTTCAACTCAAAACTCAAAATTTTTGAGCTACGCTCACGAACGCGTTCAATTGAACGCGTTCGTGCACAACACTGGTCTATAGGAAACACGAATACTAAAATTGGCAATTTTGACTCCTTTAATAAAAAACATTTCCATTTTCACAAACTATTTTTTTCCAAATCCTGCCATTTTTTCCTTTTCTTTATATATTTATAATATATAATAATAAAAGTTTATTTTCATGCACCAATTTTAAATAAAAAAGTTAAACTTAAAAAGCAAGAACTAAGGCAAATATTAGGTTTCTAATAAAAAAAAAATAAATTACTAGTACATTTAACAGTCGTAGAAAGCACACATTTTAAATGAGAGATATGAAAATTTCTGGTTTCTCTAAAAACTTCTTTTACAGTTATAATATTACTAATTAAATAAATTTGGGAACAACCATACTGCCTTATTATTGCCGTTTAAACTAATACTGCTTAGCGAAATAATAATAATAACTATTTTAATTAATCCGTCCCTTTTTTAATTATTAATGAAAGCAAACCTCTTTTCCACTTTTGCGATACACACACACACACACACGCATATATTTATATATATATATACACTAGAGAATGAAAATATTTACTTGAAATTTTAAATATGAAAGTACAGATTTTGGTAAAATTTTGAATTTGTGCGCATGAAATATTTTCTTTATTTTCAAAGATGTAAGTGGTATGCCAAGCACATAGTACAAAATAGGTGCAGAGTCATAAATTAAAACAGAACACTTTTTGAATGCGCTATAAAATATATGTATTTCGAAAGAACAAAATATTCCTTCATTAGGAAAGAAATGCCTTTTACCTTGCGGTAAAATACGGAGTATGATTTCCTATGCTTCTTTATAGAATAGTACGCATTTCTTGTCTGAGGAAATAAGACTTATCTTCTCAAAACGCGAATGTATTTATTATTCATATATAATGCAAAAACTTTTCATTAGAGTTCAGTTTTGTAAAGTTAATGTCAGATATGTCAAACGCAATTGGAAATTTTAAGACTTTAGTATTTAATGAACACAGAATAAATATATTTTTAAAATCTTCATTTGATATTTAGCAAAAATGGGAATACTTTTTTGTTAATTAAACAAATAACATAAATAAACAACAGTGTATAAATTAGCCAACTTTAAAAAACTGAAAGGCTTGTGAAAATTAAATACGTAATTCATAAGTAAAATTCCGGATATAATTATTTTCCTAAATTTCTATGAAGCTAAAATAATAAAAACAAAATAAATTTTTATACCCCACCCTTCGTTTCCATCAACAAAAAGTATATGCCTATTTATGAAGTAATATAATTCTAGAATGCAAGAGAAACAAATGAACAATTACCAAAAATATCTATAAATTTAAAAATATATATTCAGAATTCAAATGAAATATGAATTAATCCATAGTACTTATACTTTAATCAAACAATTATACATGGAAATGAAACTTTATATAAAGCAATAGATATTGAAAAGTTAATGAGCTTTTCTGGGAGCCTGTATAATTTGACCATACATAATAACAAATATGAAACAAGTATAACAGAAATAAATAAATGATAACTAGAACAAGTAGCAGAGGCCCCTTTGGCTATATATATATATATATATATATACTAGCTGACCCGACAAACGTTGTTTTGTCGTATAAATTATTTCTAGAGAATATTTTGCTAGAAAAAAATAACTAACTTATTGTAAGTGTGTAAGGATGTGGTATATAAGTGGAAGATGTATGGAGCGCTGTGAACGGTGAAAGAATATAAAAATAACAAAACACCAATCATTTATTTTTTTAATTTATTAAAATTGATTCTTTAAAATTATATACATATCGCTACTTATAACAATATTACTAAAAAACAATATCAATCCCTTAATGCAACAGAGTGTACAATATTTTTTGTTATCCCATCTTTCGCCAATACAAACAAACTGGATGGTTTGCCCACTCGAGAGCCACGTATAATTGTCCGTGTGAAAAACATGATGTGCTCAAATCTAAGCCACAGACAGACATCGTTTGGCCCTGAGACTTATTGATAGTCATTGCAAATGCCAATCTAATTGGAAATTGAGGGCGTTTAAATTGAATTGACACATCTGTTGGTATAATCGGGATTCGCAGTAGTAATATATTTTCACCTCGGAATTTGTCATTTAAATTGATGGTTTCGATAACATTTTTCATTAATTTTTTTATGACTAATCGCATGCCGTTGCACAACCGTTGTGGGTTCAAATTACGAAGCAAAATAACCGGAGATCCAACCTTCAGTTGTAAAATATGCGGTGGCATGCCTGGTAAATCCAATGAGTTTAAAAACTTTATTGGATAATTTACAGCTTCGGTGGCATCGCAAACTGTATCATTAGATTTGTATGACACCAAGTCTCCTGGTAACAAATGTTGTATCTTGAGATTCAATTCGTTGACGTCCACATTTTTTGCTGCTAAAATTGCTCTTTCTGCCAGCCACTCATGATTTGTGTGTCGTCTGTGTACATCGGGAAATATCTGGTCAATAAGAGCATCTTGAGAATCAATGATTGTGCAGAAATCGGTCGGTAATTTTATGCATCCAGTTTCATCTGTAGTAACTTTTCCATCGCCGATATCTAACAATTGTTTTGAGAATGTTTCAGCAGATGGATCTTGAAGCTTTTGAACGCACAAATTTACTTCCAGTTGTACTTTTTCAACATTACGCCACAATGACGATAATTTTAAGCACGCGTTGATCTCATCAGCGTATGTTGAACGCGGAATAACGGGAAGTGCTTGTCTGAAATCACCTGAAAAGAGTAACAGAGTGCCGCCAAATAGTTTGTCGTTGTTTTTTTATATCTCTCAATGTCCTGTTCGACGCCTCATTCGAATGTTTGTGTGCCATAGAGAATTCATCCCAGATAAGAATTTTACACTATTTCAGCACTGTGGTCATGGACGATTGTTTTTTTATGTTGCACTCTGCGTCTGGGTTATTTTGAATATTTAGTGGCAGTTTAAATAATGAATGAGCTGTTCTGCTCCATCCAATAAAGTTGCCGCAATGCCAGATGATTCAACAGCCAATGCGATGCCATTATTTGATCGTATTTCGGCGAGGATTAGCGAAATAAAGAATGTTTTGCCAGTTCCACCTGGTGCACCCCCAAAAAGAAAAAAAAAGAATCCACCTTGTCCTGCCAAAACTGCGAGCATGATGCGGTCGTAAATGGTTCTTTGTTCTTCATTCATTAGTGGGACATTGCGAGCAACAATCGCTGCCATTTCTACAGTATTGTATTGTAGTTCACGATTCAATTCAGTGCTTATTAAATCAGATGCATTTCGATTTGTTGAATGCATACCGAAATGACTGAGTGATATGTTGGCAATGATAATGCAAAGATCTTCAATAGCAATCAATACTTCATTGTACATAGCGTCACTGAATACTATCGTTAGATCGTTGCGCCTTGAACGATGTTGATGCAATATATCATCAGTCATTGAATCTTTGTGATTATCCCATAATGTCTCTTCTCGGGCCGGGAAACATGTAGTCAACACTCTAGCGAATAGTAGACGAATTTGTTTTGCTGTACAGTTCAGTCCTACTTCAGCAAGCATACACTCCCACTGGTTGTCGTCTTCCAGCAAGCCGAGTGCAGGGCATGCATCTTTATACGTTGGATACTGGTGTCCATTCACTTTACGTAAATCTTGAAATGACAAAGGGCCGATAACATTAACCAATAACAGTCGAAGATAAAAGCACTCAGTCTCCCTTGGATTGACTGTAAATACTCGTCCCAAGGTGTTTGATTTGAATAAACCGGGACATGCATCAATCGGCGTGCCTTGCTTGCGGGGCATCCATTATTTTGTTGGAGCCCATGTGAAATAGCGTGTTACTTCTGAATAGAGTAATGTCCGTGCAAAAGCACCAAAATCATTCGCACGATTACACAATTCAAACAAGTCCTTCCGACTTATTCGGAAGGGTAGGTTGATTTCTTTTTCCTTATCAAGTAGCCGTCATTTTGTTTCAAAATCGCGGCTGCAAATTATTAACGAATAAGTAGAAATATTGATGTAGGCTATCTACATATGGAGTTTTAAGCAAATCGGTTCATAAATACCTTTTTATGTGAATTTAAAATTTTCAAGTGGCCGGCGCTTGGAAACAAGATGGTGGGCCAAGTTGACAACTATATCAAATGCATTTGTGAGATAAGACTACTGTACAAATATAGTTGGAATTAATTCAGAATCTCAAAAGTCATCGTGTTGAAAAATTAAGTGGCTGCCACTTGGATCAAAATGGCAGAGAAAGTTGCTCAGTGAACTAATTAATCTAAGATATTGTTGCAAATGTAAAAATAATTCAATTTTTTTTTTTTTTTTTTTTTTTTTTTAGAAATTCTTTCGAAGAGGCTTAGTAAGTTGATTAAATATTAATTTTCTGCATTTCTCGTTTGTTTTAACGTTAAAATAGCCTAATTTTCCCTTAAAAAGACATTAAAAAGCTCCATTATGGCAGGTAAAGGATTTGGCGCTAAATTTGGCGAGTCTTCCACTTGGCGACTTTTTTGGCGAGAAAATCCATAGTTTATTAATAAACTTCATTGAGACACATATAATCTATGTATACATCAAAATTCAAGCAAATTCGGAATACGCTTTTTACAATTTGAATTTGAAATTTTCAAGTGGTCTCCACTTGAAAACAAAATGGTGGAGCAACTTGGTTAAGAAACTCATCCAAGATATTCATAACACAAGTTAAGACACTCCCCAAATTTGGTTTGATTTGAAGTATTATTTTGGAAGTTATCGTGATTTTAAATTTTCAAGTGGTAGCCAGATTTCAAGTGGCCACGCTTAACTTAAGATATCCGCCACTTTATTAAAAATGGTGGATACGTTCATTAATAAACTTCATTGAGACACTTATATACTCTATGTATACATCAAAATTCAAACAAATTCGGAATACGCTTTTTACAATTTGAATTTGAAAATATCAAGTGGTCTCCACTTGAAAACAAAATGGTGGAGTAACTTGGTTAAGAAACTCATCCAAGATATCCATAACACAAGTTAAGACGCTGTCCAAATTTGGTTCGATTTGGAGTATTATTTCGGAAGTTATCGTGATTTTAAATTTTCAAGTGGTAGCCTGATTTCAAGTGGCCCCACTTAAGATATCAGCCACTTTATTAAAAATGGCAGATAAATTTCATTAATAAAGTTCATTGAGACCCTTATGTAGTCTAGATTTACATAAAAATTCAAGCAAATCTTGCTTTAAACACGCTTTTTACAATGTGGGTTAGAAATATTCAAGTGGCTGCCACTTGAAAACAAAAAGTCGGAGCAACTTGATTAACGAACCTATCCAAGAAACTCATCCAAGATATTCATAACACAAGTTAAGACGCTGTCCAAATTTGGTTCGATTTGGAGTATTATTTCGGAAGTTATCGTGATTTTAAATTTTCAAGTGGTAGCCTGATTTCAAGTGGCCTCACTTAACTTAAAATATCCTCCACTTTATTAAAAATGGCGGATACGTTCATTAATAAACTTCATTGAGACACTTATATAGTCTATGTATACATCAAAATTCAAACAAATTCGGAATACACTTTTTACAATTTGAATTTGAAATTTTCAAGTGGTCTCCACTTGAGAACAAAATGGTGGTGCAACTTGATTAAGAAACTCATCCAAGATATTCATAACACAAGTTAAGACGCTGTCCAAATTTGGTTCGATTTGGAGTATTATTTCGGAAGTTATCGTGATTTTAAATTTTCAAGTGGTAGTCTGATTTCAAGTTCCCCCACTTAACTTAAGATATCCGCCACTTTATTAAAAATGGCGGATAAACTTCATTAATAAACTTCATTGAGACCCTTGTGTGGCCTGTATTTACAACAAAATTCAAGCAAATCTTGCTTTAAATATGCTTTTTACATTGTCAGTTTGAAATTTTCAAGTGGCTGCCACTTGAAAACAAAATGTCGGAGCAACTTGGTTAACGAACTCATCCAAGATATTTATAAGATCAGTTCACAGTCCAAATTTGGTTCGATTTCGAGTATTATTTCGGGAGTTATCGTGATGACAAAATTTTCATTATAGATAGATAGATATATATATATATAGATAGATAAACGAAGTGATTGCAATAGGTCGATTTCTAAAGAAATCAACCTAAAAATTCGGTGAGTGTAGTTTTTGGTGGATTTATAGCACGATCAATCGCTGTCTCGCTCGTGAAATATACGCGCTGGCCATTTTCAAGATGGACGGCTAAATGAAGAACAGCTGGATCCCGTTCATTAATTGGGAAACCAAAGATACGCCAAACAGCCTCATTGGAGCTGACGTACCGGCCAATTTGGTATAGTGTTATTTCATCGTTGTTATTCACCGGAGGAGCATTCCCATTGGTATTTTCAACTCGAAATACAGCCATATCACTGCCTTTATTCACATACTTACTCACATTTGGTTGAAGGGAATTGGAATTTATTGGATTTTATTTATAAATTCCAATTCCCTTCAACCAAATCCCCTGTTCCTGAGCTTCAAAAATGGGGTATCTGTAATGTCCCTTGTAATAACTGTGATTTATCTTATATTGGTCAAACTAAAAGAAATCTTGAATGTCGTTTACGTGAACATTCTCGGTATGTTGTTAATCAAGAAATTTCTAAATCTTCTATTGCGAAGCACAGTTGGAAATTTGATCATAGATTTAATTTTAAGAGTGTCAAAATTATCTTTCATGCCAAACACGTTTCCGAACTGGATTTTTTAGAAAATTTAGCTATTTACGATAAAATTGTCAATGAAAAATCTGATTCCACTTTGCTGTCTACAGCCTGGAAAAATTTGTTTAATTCAATTAAATAATTTCCTTCATTATGCTTATAACATCATATTAGTTATAATAGAATAATTCTAATTTAAATGAAAATAATAATAATTAATGGATAAATTTTATTAAATTTACTTATTAGTTTAATATTATTGAAAAAAAATAATTGTTTACTCCTTTCCTCCTTCCTCATTTTGTGGTGTGTGTGTACGTGTGTTCCTCTCTGATTGGTCCTGTCCTGCATGTTGCTTCCTATTGGTTGTTTGTGTTGCTCCTTCCCCCTCTGGATTTTGTCCTGCTTTCAGTCTTGCTTTTGCCTCCAAGGCAGTTGCACGTGTTTGCACCTGATGAAGAAAGGCTACGTCCTTTCGAAACCGGTTGTGCTGATTTAAAATTTATGGTGTGTGAAGAAGTTTGAATTTCTTGCTATTAATATGAGCATTGAATGTTTTGCTCAGCAGAGGCGAATATGGGACCACCCAACGGTTATCAATGTCAATATCTATGTTATTGACATAGATGACCGCCATAGATGATAAGATTGTCCGCCATTATCGGGATATCTTCAACGATATATTGGATATCCGTCAACATTTGTGATCGTGAAATTTTTCGGAAAACTTTTAGTACATTTTCCATCTGCACAAATAATAATGGCCTAAAAATTCATTTTTCATTTTAACATAAAATAACTCCGTCGGATATTGGCGTTTTTTAAAGAATATACCATTTTAACTAATTTTAACATTTTAACAATATTAACGTTGAAAAAATATTTTAAACACTTACGATTAAAAATTCATTTTTCATTTCAACATTAAATAAATTCTGACATCGTGTTTACGATTCTAAAATATTAACTTTGAAAAAATATTTTAAACACTTCGTAAGATACGGTTAAAAATTCATTTTTCATTTCAACATTAAATAAATTCTGACATCGTGTTTACGACAACTCATGCCATCTAGGTGGAAAAGTTGTTGAAAGAGTTGGTTAAAAATTAATTAAGAAAGAACTAATTAAGTTACAACTTTCATTTGTAAATCTAAACCATTCTCGAATCCACCTGAAGACACACAAAAAATTTCATTAAACTCAGTCCAGCCGTTTAGGAGGAGTT
This sequence comes from Salticus scenicus, assembly GCA_963930645.1. Classification (NCBI taxonomy): domain Eukaryota; kingdom Metazoa; phylum Arthropoda; class Arachnida; order Araneae; family Salticidae; genus Salticus; species Salticus scenicus. The sequence continues at coordinate 176,953,999 of OZ005655.1, read as the reverse complement.
CAGTGACATACACACGCACAAAAGAAATATATATATAAAGATATATATATATATATATGTTACCGCTAAAGTGCAGAAATCAGTTAATCTGCAGATTAGCTAGGCAATCTGCACATTAACTAGGGTGATCCGTTAAAGTGAGGAAAATTATTTTATTTCTCAAATTCCCTAGGTAATCTGCGAATTACCTAGATAATCTGCACATTACCTACTAGGCACTCGTTAAAGTGAAAATAAGATCTCTGGTGGTATAATTTTACTGCACGCTGTGTTGTATTTGTTTTTATCATTCGGGAAAAGAAAAAAAAAAGATTAGTTTTCTTTTCTTTTCTTTCTTTCTTTACATATTTTAATCTGTATATGTTTTAATTTTTATGTGTTTTAAAGTTATATTTGTTTTATTTATTTCATCTTTTTTATTCTGTCAATATAAGTTTGAAGATGTTATGCATTTTTAATATGAAATATAATATCTTTAATAGCTTACAATAAAGTTTTATAAATGAATGTTAGAATTGTAATACAGTAACGATTTCTTTTCAAATAAAAATATTTAACAATTTAAAAAAAAAAAAAAAAAACATTTTATTAACAACTTATATTGCTATTACTATATTTAAAAAAAAAATATGCACCAATTTTTAATTAGCTAAAGAAATATTAAATTAGACAAATCAGAAGCATTTTAAGAAGTACTTCAAGCAATTAAAACTGCTTTAATAATTTTTAGAACGCATGAAAATTAAAATGACAGTTTTCCAATGCTTTATTAAACTATATTTTGCAGCATACATATATCTGTACAAGTTTAGGAAATATATTAATTTTACAATTAAAAAAAATAAAAGAAAACTTTATTAACACATTTTATGTGATAAACTACAACGAAATTATTTGAAAAAGCGAACAAAATTAAAAATAAAAATATAATCATGATATATAAAATATGTAAAGGAAACTTGAAATGAAAGAAACAAAAGAGAAAAATTGTAATGAAATGCTAAAAAATGCATAAAAATTTCATTTTAAGTATTTAGAATAATGCCATAATATTGAATGCCATATTTTCCAGAGTTAAAAAATAATACATGTGTTCTTTTTTTCAGTAAGTAATAGTAATTTAAATCAATTTTAAACTAAAGTAGTTTTAAAAAGTTGTGGTTTAATAGTTTTATTTCGGGAGAAAATAATTACTGTGCTGTAAATTTAAGATTCATAATTTAAAATGAAGTTTCACGAGAGAGAGCTTTCAATTAAGATTATATTTCATTAATAAAATGCAGACCCTTATCAAACTTATATTGACAGAATTAAAAAAGAGAAGAAATAAACTCAAAACAATTATAACTTACTTGTACTTTCAAATTTGTGTTGATCAGAATAAGAAATCTAATGTCATAGCTTCGATGATCCACGTTTTGCGCTTACTGTTTATCACAGCGGAGAAGAAGGGATAAAAGTTTCGGTTTGTGTTTGAAGGTCAATCGCGTCACAGACTAATCTGGGATTCGCGTATCTGTATCACATGACTGTTTGACGTCATAGTGAATGTAAAAAAACTAAGGCTCGAAACAAACATTTGAACTTTAACGACACAGAAGCCGTTAATCTGCAGATTACCTAGTTAAAATGCGGAAAACTCTTTATTCCGCACTTTAACGGGTCATTTTAGTTAATCTGCAGATTAGCTAGGTAATCTTCAGATTAACGGGTTTCGCGCTTTAACGGTAACATATATATATAAAGAGAAAAAAAAATTACCGTACTTCAATTATTTCTTTTTTTTTGATCTTATGTATTTCATACTGCAAATTTATTTCAATTAAAGTATATTGTAACATTTTTCTTTTTACAAAGTATTAACACTACTATATAACAATTAAGGATTTAAATAACTATTTTAGCTTTAATATGAGGGCTATAACTTTATTTAACGCGTAATAAGTTTAAATTATCATCACAATAATTGTATTTTTTAAAAAGTAAAATTATTGATGAAGGTGTTTAAGAAGATAATAGTTAAATTATTATATCGAATTAAAATTCATTTTACCGAGTGTCTTTCAATAACATAATATAAAATGCTGTCTAACACAACTGTTGATATCCTATAATTGTCTCTAATCTCATTTACCCCCCCCCCCCCCAAGAAAAAAAAAAAAACAAAAAAAATCTGCATTATGGTCCTAAAATTACTATGTATATTAGTTACATTTTTCAAAGCTATCTCGTTAAGTTTTAATTTTCACTTGTTAATTTTTTTTTAATTTATAGTAATTGTTATCTTCATTTTAACTACCATAAAGTCTGTCAGAGACTTTGAAAAATGTTAAGCGCCCATCAAACTTGTTTAACCGTATCCACTTGTCTGTGGTGGACTCTGCTCCTTATTCTAGTAAAAAAAAAAAAAAATTCTGTTGCAGTTTGTTTGTATTTTTAAACATAACTCATCAATCAATATAGCAGATACAAATCATTAACTTTTTCAGTATCTTCTGGCTATACTTCTGTATGTAACTGTTTATTCATTAACTCAAACTTTCTTTCCTTATGTTTGATCACAGTAATGATAAATTATATATATGCATTATTTATTCAAACTTTCTCTTTTCTTTCACCACTTGTTGGTTATAAATAATTATTTATAGTGACAATTAAAAAACAAAAAGAAAGAAAGAAATACATTTAAGATTATTTTTTTTCTCTTCAACCTAGTTGAATTTTTTATCGCAAATTATTACAAACAAAAATTGTATTTTAAAACTTAAAAATAAGAAAATCAAATATTCCCATTGTATTCCTTATGAAATCTTTACAAAATAACTTATTAATATTGTTAATATAAAAATAATAGATTTATATTTTAATATCATAACCTGATAAATCAATACTTGAATTTCTGGTAAAATAAAAGTACAGCACATACATATATAAATAATTACGCTATACATAAAGACCATTTATGCAATATACATATGCAAATAAAACTATTTTCTTCCGAGATATTATTTATAAATGCTATAAATGTATCACAGAATTTGTTTTGCCTTGTGTGTGTGTACAATTTAAGTTACCTGTAGGGGTATGAAGACCCCCCACCCCTTCCTGTTCAGCAGTACATGTCAATCATAAGCATGGACAAAGGAAGGGGTGATCAGGGCAAACGACCTGTGCCTTCGAAAAAAGGATGAGGGGAAACGACCCATTTTTTCTGTCAAGATATCATACATCATGGGAATCGACCTCCACCCCTATTTTTTGGATACATTAACGGCAAGACATTTATTGTTGATTCCCTCTCTAGGTCAACGCACCTCCGAGCTATGTAAACATCCCGTTCCGTGAGCCCCTCCCCCTTTTGATGTTATCCCCCTATGTAATTCAACAAACTCTGAAAATTCACTAGCTTCTCTCTAAAACTACCGAAATAAGACTTCAAGTGTTGCCGACTTTTCATAAAGTTAAACTGCTCTAACACGCATACCAAGGGCGGCAAGTTTTTTCACTTTCTCATAAAAGTTGCATAGTCGTTCGTTCGTAAATCATCGAAGGGGTTACCAGATTGATATTTCAGATCACCTATCTTCTTTTCTCAGAGAGCCAAAATCTCAGTCACGTCAAACCCCAACACCCTCATTTGGGCTACCGAAACCATGATCATAGACTTCGTGAAGAGGCGTCCTCAAAACATACGAGACCTTTTTTTTTCTGGAACTCAACTTTCGAAGCGCAAACATCGAAGAGAAAAAAATATCAGGGGAGGTCAGGAGTATTAAAACTCCAACCTCCCCTTCAAAAAAATAGAAATCCACTAATTAACGTTACCAAAAGTGGTCAAAACGTTCTCTAGACTCCTCAAAACGTGTAAATTCATTAAAAGCCAGATGTTAAAAGTTTTTACAAGTACTTTCTTATTAATGAATACAAACGCAAAAATCAACAATGGACCATAGAAAAATTATTTTAGTTTAACCAAATTAATATTTTTTCTCGAAATTATGATTTTAATCACAGACATTTTTTTACTAAAATAAGGCCTTTGAAAAAATCAGACTTCTGATAAAGATATAATGTTTATACTAATTTTTATAAAATTATTCATTATTTTCCACAGTTCAAAATTTACACATCGCAACACAGTATAATTAATATAGCGCAGTTTTCTTTTACCCCAAGTTATAGAATTTCACATTGACTCGTGACGTGACTTTTATGAGTAATCTTCAGAACATTTAAAAACACCCCAATTTATTATTATTATTATTATTTTAACTAATTAATAAATTCAGAATTTTATTATTTCTTATTACTTTTTAATCCATTAAAATTTTTATATTCCCCACTTACATACGAATGAATTGCAAAATGGCAATCAGCAGAAAATTGCTAATTAATAGAACTTCACACACGATATTAAATTTCTATAGTGCCATGTATCCCTAATAAATATAATTCTTAATTAAAATTTCCTAAAACACAATTTCTTAAAAAAAAAATTACGAGATTTTCTTTTTATTGAAGATTTGAAATTTTTACTTATTTTAGATTAAATTACATAAAATACTACAAAATACAAAAAGATTTAAATAACTATAAATCAGTATAGAAAAATAAAATTGATAGAAAGAACAGCAATTTAGTGCATTGGAAGGAGAAAAAAAGCATCAACTTTCACCGTATTTAAAATTATTTTTAAATACCCATACTATATGCTGTTAATAACTGACTCCGAAATAAATAAAAATTAGATATTGAAACATTAGAATAATCATATCTAACTTAGATAACGCCGTTGTTTAAATTAATTTATTTTTGATAATATGACAATGTCATATTCTGTACTGAAATTAATGAATTTAATGAAAAAATATTAATTATATAAAATATTCATAAAGAATAGTTAATTCACTTATCTAATAAACAGAAACTGGGGTTTCTTAAATTATAAGAACTGGAACTATAACAATAAATAGCAGAATAAAATACTAATATTGATAAAATAAATCTCCAATAATCAAACGAATTTTGAATGAATGAATAAATCTCATTTCAACTATAGTCAAACTTAACGTCTTAACCGGAAAGCTCTGTTATCAGAATCGGTTTTCATTTTGCTAGTGCGCACGCGTTTTGGCTCGAAAGAATGGTCTTAATCCGATATTCTCTTTTTCTTAATGCGCCTGCGTAACACTAAATCGAAACGGCACTTCAATCTTCATGATTTAGCTGTCTATGACTGCGCATGCTTTAGACTAAACCGGAATTTTTTTGAATGAATATCTGGCATTATTCCAACTATATTCAATCGGGATTTTCATGATTTAGCTGTTTATGACTGCGCATGCTTTAGACTAAACCGGAATCCCTTTGAATGAATAATAAATAGTTACCTGGCGTTATTCCAACTTTATTTATTCAGTTTAGCCTGGAATGGGAATCATACATTCGCGTTTTCGGATGTTTCTGCATCGATATTTTACGGAAGATGAAATATTTAAATCGGATAAACGATATTAGAATTAAATCGATATTTTAATTTACATCGATATAAAGCCCAGTCCTACGTCGACGCAGATTTTTTTTAATGATGTGTGGCCGGTCATATACACACATTTGACAATTCTAAAATACGTCATTAACAGAAACTGTTTATAAATGATGGGAACCGACTTAGCGCTTGAATTAAATAGAGATAATCGTACTTACATTTTTAATCCCTAGAAATTTCTATCTAATTTTTAACCTTACAATTTCTTTCCATCATTATTTTGAAAATAAAAACTGTTTAGAATTAAAATGTCATAATAGCTTATGACAACATAGTTGAATAACTTACAATCGATTGTTTCGCTTTACTTCAAATACAGAGCCGCCTGATGGATACTTCAATTAACTAATCTTAAAATATGTAAAATAAAATATATAAATAATCAAAAAATAAATTAGTTGTTTCATGCGGTTGAATAGTGCTCATATCATATTGTAGTATTATATTTGGTATGAAATTGCTATCAATTTATGGTGGACCGGATAAATTAAATAAAATATAAGCAATAACGTGAAAGTAAATATTACATATAATACGTATAGTATTGTTCATATGTATTTGGGATTTAAATATAAAAAGGCTTCTTCAGTTTTTTCGATACAGTTTGTTTCATCTGGTAAACATCAAAATGAATGTCCACGGGTAAGGCATTATTGTAGGCATAAAGGACACACGTCCCGAAATTTTGAAGATGGGAAAACTGCTGCCGGACGCAGCGGAGACACGGAGCAGGCAATTTCAGTGGATTTTCTTTTTCTTTTTTGTTTATAAAACGTTATAAAAGAGAACGATTCTGTTTTTTAATTTATTTAAATATAGTAACCAACGAAGCGGACAAATCCTACTAAATTTCTATAATTTAAAAAAAAAAAAGTACAAAAAGAAAGAAACATTTAGATAAATAATAAAAAAGTTAAATCAAGGTAGCATCAAACTGAAGACCTCCAGATTGCAACCGCGGCCGCTTCTAAATATGCCACTGAAGCGTTAACACTTTCCCGAAATAACTTGTACATACGCAATTACTGAAACATTAAAGGCCTTTTTTATTTTCATGATTGCTTGGCTAGTGAGTGCTACTGTTTTAACGTGATGTTACTTTCATAATATACTACATTTTTGCGCAATTAAATAAAATATTAACAAAATAAATGAATAAAGGAAAGATAAAAATTATTTATTTATTTAACTGATAAAACAAGATTACATTTTTTTTTTTTTTTTTTTTTTTTTTTTAACTTAAAGTATTTTATTATTTGATAATTCAACAACGGATTTTTTTTTTTTTTTTTTTTAATTTAATAATTATTTTCTCTTAAACTATTCTTTTATTTTCATTTTAAAAAATTAAACATTTTTAAACAAGAAAAATTAAACATATATTTTATTCATTTATTTAAATTAATATGAATTAAACGAAACAACATAAGTTAAATAAAAATAAATTATGCATCTCACAAAAATTTACGTTATTATCACTTTAAAAAATTTATACACATTGATAAAGTGCTAATATAGTTTATGATGCTAATATATATTGTTCTAATTTTTTATTATTTATTTATTTATTTATTTATTTATTTTTAACTACTATTTTTCATATTTTTACTGCCAAGTTGTTATTTAAAAAAAATCATGTATTTTAAAATTACATATTATACAAACTAAAGTACTAAAATTTGTTGACTGAGATGTAAAATGTTTAATTATATTTTGGGAACAGAATATAATCTCCTGAACTCAATTTTGTTCGACTATTGCAGAAAAGGAAACATAATACAGTTTTTTAATTAGTTTAGCAGAAATCAATATATTCTGTGTCTGGCTAAATAGAAAAAAGAAACAAAATCAATTGAGGTAGTGAATCAACGAATGCTTTGCCAGATTCGCTGGTCACTATATTTAAAGGGGACTAATGTGCAAGTTGTACCTGACGGGACTAAAGTGAAAGTTGTACCTCAAGGGACTAATGTGAAAGTTGTACCTCACGGGACTAATGTGCAAGTTGCACCGAACGAACAAACTATTTCTTTCAACGAAAATGCCTACTAACCCTGGACGATAGGTCCAATATATCGTATCATATTATGTATCGTATTTATCGTAATATAACTCAATACTTATTTCGCTTCCTTCTTCGACTCGTTTTAATACGCATTTTTTATATGCATGAGCAGCCCCCGAAAAACAAAAACATTAAATCATTAAATTCCTTTTTTTACTTATTTTTATTTCATATTATTTCACGCGCACTTTTTATTTCCTAATTCGAAATTATAAAAAAAAAAAAAAAAACTTTTTCGATATCGCTTGTAACGATACTAATTATTATTAATTTTCTTTTCTTTTTCTTTCAATAATAATAATAATGATAATAATAAAAAGATTTTGATGAAATTCTGGCAAAAGCAGAATTTAGTTTAGGACGGAGGACTATTAGTTTTTTTTTTTTTTTTTTTTTTTTTCTTTTTTCAAATTATAACATCGCTTTCAAATTATTCAATTATATTTTCGATAAATTTTAGATTTCGACAAATGTCCAACTATATCGAAATCGATAACGCAAAAATCCCAGATTGAGACTAATAGGCCCTCAGTCCTAAAAAGTGCGATATAAAAATTATCTTCTTCTAAATTATTCATTTATTTAATACGTGTTAACGCTCCAGTGGCATATTAGTAGCGGCTGCGGTTGCAATCTGGAAGCCTTCAGTTTAATGCTACTTTAATTTAACTTTTTTATTATTTATTTAAATGTTTCTTTTTTTTTTATACTTTTTTTTTTATTTATTATTATTATTATTATAGAAATTTAGTAGGTTTTGTCCGCTTCGCTGGTCACTCTATTTAAATGAATTAAAGAACAGAATCGTTCTCTTTTATATCTCTTTTATATTTAAAAACAAAAAAGAAAAAGAAACATTTAGATAAATAATAAAAAAGTTAAATCAAGGTAGCACCAAACTGAAGACCTCCAGATTGCAACCGTTGGCCGCTACTAAATATACCACTGGAACGTTAACACTTTCCCGAAATAACTTGTACTTATGCGATTACTGAAACTTTAAAGGCCTTTTTTTCCCCCCTTCAAGATTGCTTGGCTAGTGAGTGCTACTGTTTTAATTTGATGTTACTTTCATAATATGCTAAATTTCTGCGCAATTCCATTCCGAGCAGAATGTGTGTCTCCTCTTTGTCGCTCAAATCGCGCATGCTACAATTTTTCATCCTTGTCACTTACGTTGAAACATGTCGGCGCTAAAGATTTGACAACTCTTGATAAGTGTAAATAACACTGGGCTCAATGCAGTCACTTTTGTGAATACCAATAACTTTAATAGAAATATTTAGTAATCCTTTACAATATTTTTCTTTGATTGCATATTACAAAGATTGTATGAATATTAATATTAAAAAAAATAAAAATAAAAATAAAAAAAATAAAGCTGAGTCCCACAGTTCCAAATACAACTCAATGTAATATACAATCAACAATCAATAAAATTCAGATTGAAAAGGGAAAAAAATGTTTAATTTAAAAAATACGATTGAAAACAAATTATAGGATAAAAATATTATTTGGTATAACCCCCATGATATATTAATATGTCTTGAACTTCAGCCGTTTTCCATTAAAAAAGAAAAAGAAAGAATGAAAGAAAGAAAAAATCTGGAGTGACTCCACTCGACTTTCCGAACATTGAGTAATTAAGAGTTTTGTAGATAAAGTAAAGAGAGAGGAGTTGTTAAACAAACAAAAGAGAGAAAACCATAATAGAATGTTTGAGTATTTTTCTCCATATGTTACACGATGTTTTATTTAACGCTACTGATCTTTGAGCCCATAGATCATAATGATAAAGAATTTTTCGTTGTGTCCCTGTAAAAACCTATGAATGCTAGATTCACCAAAATGCTTACTTAGTGCAGCAGTGATTTATAATATTCATATAAATTTTCAGCTCAATTGAATAAGGCGTTTAGATGCTATCGCACTTTTAAAAATTTGGTCCCATAGGCCATAATGATAAAGATTTTTTCTTTGTGTCCCTGTAAAAAAACTGTAAGTGCTAGATTCACCAAAATCTATACGGTGTGTGCAACTGTGACCTATAACATGTGTACAATTTTTTTGTTTATATTAATAAGGCGTTTAGACGATATCACACTTTTAAAAATTTGGCCCCATTGGCCATAATGATAAAGAATTTTTCTTTATGTCCCTGTAAGAAAACTATAAGTCCTAGATTCTCCAAAATATATACAAATTGAGTATCTGTGACCTATAATATATGTATAAGTTTTTTGCTCAATTGAGTAAGGCGTATAGATGCTATCGCACTTTTAAGATTTTGGTCCCATAGGCCGTAATGATAAAGAATTTTTCTTTGTGTCCCTGCAAAAAAACTATAAGTGCTAGATTCACCAAAATCTATAGGGTTCGTACTATGGTGACTTACAATACACGTACCAACTTTCAGCTTATTCGAACAAAGCGTTTAGACGCTAGCGTGTTCACTCACAGACATACACACATACATACACACATACATACACACATACATACACACACACATACATACATCATCGCAAAAATAGTGAAAACTGACTCATTGGACCTTGAAACGTATAGAAACATCAAAATCTCAAATTCGGATTTTTGACATGATTACAATACTTTCCTCACTATAGTGTTCGGAAAGTAAAAACAGAACAAGCTTCACGGCAGGTAGAGTGTGGCTTAGGGGTAAAGGATTAGATTTGTGTCTCGTGGATACTCAGTTCGATCCTCGACGATGTTTTTTTTTTTTTTTTTTTCAATTTACTTTTAGCATGTTTTTATTAACTTCGATTCTTGTTTGTTTGTTTGTCCAGTACAAATCTCGCAATCGATTTTTAACTAACTTCCCGACTAGCTAGACGTTTGAAACTTTCACAATAGTTCAGAACACGGTGAAAATGCATTTTTTTAATACCTTTAGCCAACTGTTTCTGGTTCTGTCTGCCTTCGGCAGTGTTATCAGTACAAAGCCTGCAATGGATTTTTCACTAACTTTTCGACTAGCTAGACATTTGAAACTTTCAGGATAACTCAGAACACGGTGACAATACATATTTTAAATACTTTTAGTCAACTGTTTCAGGTCCCTACTGCCTTCGGCAGCGTTTATATGATACAACAGAAAATTTATTTAACTAACTTCCCGACTAGCTAGACATTTGAAACTTTCAGAATAGTTCAGAACACGGTGGAAATGCATTTTTTAAATGCATTTAACCAAATGCTTCGGATTCCTGCTGCCTTCGGGATCGTTACCAGTAAAAAGCTTGCAATCGATTTTTCACTAACTTCCCGACTTGCTAGACATTTGAAACTTTCAGGATAGCTCAGAACTCAGTGACAATACATTTTATTCGGCAGCGTTTATATGATTCAACAGAAAATTTATTTAACTAACTTTCCGACTAGCTAGACATTTGAAACTTTCAGAATAGTTCAGAGTACTGTGAAAATGCATTTTAAAAATATTTTTAACCAATTGCTTCGGGACCCTGCTGCCTTCGGCATCGTTACCAGTACAAAGCTTGTAATCAATTTTCAACTAACTTCCCGGCTAGATAGTCATTTGAAACTTTTATAATAGCGCAAAACACAATAGCAATGAATTTTTTTTAATACTTTAATTCAATTGATCCTGGTTCCCGCTGCCTTCGGTAGCATTTATATGATCCAACAGAAAATTTAAAAACATGGTATATAAAAAGTTCTTTTTATTTTGTAATTATTTTTAAATAGATAAATAATTTAAGAAAAAGGCAATTATTAAATGTAACTTTTTTTTTCTATTTTAATAAATATATTCTATAGAAAGAACATTATAAAGGAAAAGAGAGAAAAATTATTTATTTAAAGGGAAGACGATCAAATATAGAAATTTAGTACAATAACAATGTTAATAATGACTGTACATATATATTATATAGATCTCTCTCTCTCTCTCTCTCTTTATATATATGTGTGTGTGTGTGTGTGTGTGATTAAAAGTTAAAAAAAAAAAAAAAAAAAGTTAAAAATCTCCCGGCGAGGACTTTTTTCTTTCCTTTGTTTGTTTGTTTCTTTATTTTTTTTAATGGATGAATAATGTAAGAAAAATAATAATAATAATTATTATTATTTTTTAATAAATATACTCTACTGAAATACATTAAAAAGGAATAGAGTAGAAAATTATTCATTTGAAAGGAAGAAGATCATATTAAAATATATAAATTTAGTACCTGGTTAATGATTATATATACATATATATAATTTAATTTAAATAACAACTAACTATCTAGGAATGATATTAAGGTAAGTTTGAAATTAAATTAAATAGAAAAATCAATAAGTAAAATTTATTAATTCAAAAATAAAAATTAATTGTTTCAATAATTAACAACAAGTCTTCACAGGTAATTTTAATTTGATGAAATTTTATTCTTATTGATATATATGATTAAAGGTTTAAAAAAAAAAAAAAAAAAAATGAAGGTGTAAAATAATTAAAAAGAGCGGGAACGGCGGTCGAAAGTACGTTGCCACAAGCAGTAGGGGCCCGGACCGATTATTATTACACCGATGAGAGAAGAATTTTTTTGTACTTTGTATTTATGTTTTTTTCCTTATACGATAATATAAGTGATTCCTTAAGAGTGTCAATCATAAATGCGCGCGCGCAGCGCACAATAGCCTGCGCTGCCGAAGGCAGTGGGGCATTTTTCCCAATCACAATTTTTTTTCTTTCTTCCTTCCTTTCTTTTTTTTTTTTTCTTTTTTTTTTCGCATGATAAAAAAATTAATGCAATTTTGAAAATTCATTAGTTATAGTGATTCATTTAAAAATAGTGACCAGCGAAGCGGGCGTAGCCTGCTAATATTCAACAAAATGACACAGTTGCAAGTAAATAAATCAGTAAAAATGAAAAATGAATAAATCGTGATTTCAAAACTAAAAAATTAAAACAATTACAGTAAAATTAATAATGAGATAAGCATTTGACAATAAAAACTTAGTTAAAAAACGATTTATAGATTTTAGAGACCTTTTCTTAAAGTTATATTTCAGAAACGCAATAGATGATCTATGTATTTTTATGTTTGTTTTATTAATTAATTTCATTAATCTTACTTTATTTATTTTTATTTTTATTATTATTTTTATTATTATTATTATTATTATTATTATTATTATTATTTTTTTTTTTTTTAAGGTACCAAATGGTGTGGGAGTGGAAATAACGTTGAAAACTATGATGATTTGGGGTCGTATGAAAATCTTGACAGATAATGCAGAACTCATGACTTTTGCAATGATAGCCTTGCTGCATGGGAAACAAGAAATGGTCTTACCAACAATTTCTGGTTTCCAAAGTAATTGACAAGATTTTGTTAATTGGAAATTTATGATACATTTATCTTTTTTTTAGTGTTATACAGAACACCATGTATGAATTTTATTTTCATTGTAAAGAATGTAATTAACCCTTTCGCTACCAGAGCCTCAGGAGAAAAACCGCCACCACAGCCCAGACGTCTTACTATTTAAATATGATAAAATTGTCATTTATTTTTGTGGGATGTATCTATAACGTTTTAACTAAAATCAATAACATCCTGTATCTATTTTATTGTTTTATAACATAACCCGTCTGTGTGCGACACGATTTGATGCAAACAATTATCATAAACTGATAGTGAACACCCGTCACATATTTGTGACGCGGGCTCAGGTAAGAAAATCGGATCGTCACATATATGTGACGCTGGTAGCGAAAGGGTTAAGAACCGGATGCCAGAATAACGTGGCACTTTTGAATTCAGGTGTTTTGATGGAATTTTATGAAACTTCAATGATGCAAAGAACATGTTACACCACACATATTTCAGCGAAGATTTTGTCTCAAAGGCAAAAGGCTGGTCAGTAATACATTAAATAAAGAATTATATTTGGATACTCTGTAAAAAATAATGCATGAAATGGATTGTAGCTGTAAAATTTGATTATGAGATTTCGTTTAATTATCTGAATTCATTTTTACACGATAGCACCTATATTTCTATGTGAACAGCTATATTTACATACGAGTATAAACAGCATATTTATTTGTATATCATTAGCACGTAACGACCCTACAAATACACTTATCCACAGTTCATCCTAAACATATCCTTTTCATCCACATTACATCCTAAAGATGTCAATTTCATCCTCACGATGCCTTATAAATGTCCTGAAATGAAATTATGTTTGTAGGAGATATGGTTTCGTTAACAAAATTGTGTTTTTGTACTTTTGCATTTTCCGACAACCTAACATGCATTAGATACAACATAACACAATCGGAATATAAAAATATTCAATATCTAATGAAATAGATGCCTATTGATAGAGGAGGTTTAATGTTGTACTAAAGCTACGCAATGGGCCATTCTAATAAAGTTGAAGGATTTTTACTAAATATTTTAAACTGCACCTGTGCAAATTTCCACTAAAATTCTTTTGCATAATTTATTGACCAAATTTATGAAGCAGAAACGGTCGTTTTTTTTTCAAGCTAAGCTCAAAAAAAAAAAAAAAAAACGCGCTAATAATGAAATCGCCTGAAATAACCCAAGCCCGTTACATACTTATTATATAGAAACCAACTTTTCTTTGTTAAATCGGCAAACCTCTTTTCAGTAAAGATTTAAATATTGGAAGAACCAAATATCGAAGAAAAATGAAACAAAAAGTAAAATATTTGTATCAACGAGAGCTTTAATTTGAGATAAAAACGAAGTTTCTAAGTTAATAAGCAAGAAAATGGAAGCATTTTCAATTTAGCGTAAAATTAGATGTTTTGACAACTTTTTGAAAAAATTTTCTTCGTCAAGAAATTTTTTTTTAAATAAGCTGGAGAGTTAATAGATGGGCAGAATTCTTTGAAAGCTGGTTTTTCAGATAGATAATTACTTAATCTAGGAACTTTTATAAAATTTAACTTTTAAAAATCAAAATTTCGTATTTAATTGCTGAAAAACTGTAACAGTTTTTCAGCAATTAAATACGAAATTTTGATAAAATACGACGCTTTAATAATTATAATGCATTAAAAATTTATTAATTTTCAAAAACGACGAAACAAGTAAAAGTAAAGAGGGAAAGAAACTTAAAATATGAAAATGTGTTTCATCGTTACAACCTATTCACATCTCTTTATCTCGTATATATCTTTATATATAAAAATTACTTTTCACGATGTTTGTCTGCGATGAACTCATAAACTAATGAGCCGATTTTAATGAAATTTGGACACTGTGTGCAGCTGGATCCAACTTGAGAGATAGGATAGTTTTTATTACAAAATTCGCCCCTCAAGGGAGGGGAGGGAACCTGATTTCACAAACAAAAAAATAGAAATGCAGTTTGACCGTTTAAAATTGGTACAGATAGGTTTTAGAGGCCTGCAAATCAAATGAGAATATGTTCGAAAGTGTAAATTTATTAGGAGGGCCGGAAAAGGGTTCGGAGAAGCAAAAAAATAAAAATAGAGTTAGATCGTTCAAAATTGGTACAGAGGGGTTTTGATATCTACAAATCAATTGCGGATATTTTCGAATTTGTAAAATTATTAGGAGGGCGGGAAGCGTGGGGCCAGAGGGGCTAAAAAATAAAAATTGAGTTAGACTGTTCAAAATTGGTACAGATAGGTTTTAGAGGCTTGGAAATCGAATGAGGATATTTTCGAAAGGGTAAAGATATTAGGAGGGGCGTTAAGGAGAGTGGAGGGTCAAAAAAATAAAAATAGAGTTAGATTGTTCAAAATTGGTACGTAGAAGTTTTTGATACCTACAAATCGATTGCGGATATTTTCGAATTTGTACAATTATTAGGAGGAGCGGAAATGGTGTATAGGGGGGGTACAGAGGAGCAAAAATTAAAAATGGAGTTACAAAATTAAATTCAAAACTGGTGTACAAATAATATATAAACTTTAAAATTTCTTCACACACCATAAAGTTTATTTAGATCGTTCAAAATTGGTACACAGTATTTTTCATACCTACAAATCGATTGCGGATATTTTCAAATTGTAAATTTATTAGGAGGAGTGGAAAGGGGCTGAGGGGCAAAAAATAAAAAATAGAGATAGATCGTTCAAATTGGTACATAGAGGTTTTTGATACCTACAAATCATTTACAGATATTTTCGAATTTGTAAAATTATTAGAATAGACGGGAGTGAGGAAGGCAAAGAGGCAAAATAATAGAAATAAGAGTCAGAGCTTTGAAGATTAGTATTATTAAGTTTTAAGGCCCGATAAATCGATTGCGGATATTTTCAAAAGTATAGAATTATTAAGAAGGGCGGGAACGGTGGGTGAAGGAACACGCGTGCCGTGCGCACAGGTATACGCTGCCGCAGGCAGTGGGGGGGGGGGGGGGTCCGTACAGATTATTTCACCGATGAGAGAAAAATTTTTTGTATATTATATAATTTCCCTTTCAATAATATAGGGATTCATTATGAGTGTCGAACACAAATGCGCTCGCAGAGCACAATAGGAACCCGATACGACATTTTTCCCGATCAGATTTTTCTCTGCTCTTTTTTTTCACATGATAAAAATTAATGAAATTTTGAGAATTCTTTAATTATATTGAATCATTTAAAAATAGGGACCAGCGAAGCGGGCTAGGCCTGCGATCAAGAATGTTACCAAGGATGGTCTTTATTCGTAAATAATAATTTGAATATATTGAATATTTTACTACAATGTAATTCAACGTATAACATAGCCACAGCAACGCATGGCCGGGTCTGCTAGTATATATGTATATATATATATATATATTCATATACAAAGATTACGCATGACTAAAAATTTAAACTTCTGGCATGTTTTCTTTTGAAAGGATGAGATTTGCAAGGTTTGTAGGTCACCATTGTTTGAAAATTGTGCTGGATCCAGCGACGCAAGAGATGGGAAAGTTAAAATGCTTTGACACCAGTAGTCGGCGAAATTTTAGTTTGGAATAGTTTTGCGTCAGCATAGTGCTGCAACGGAGGAAGTAAGTTGCGGAGTGTAGACGAATGCGAGGCGGTTTAATGTTTGTTGAAGTGATGAGATGGGAAGTTGATAGAAGGAAGTATAAATAGGAAGTTTGTTTCGTAGAGTGTGTGGTGTACTGGAGATATTTCCGATGTCCAAATAAGTTATAATTTGTAGCATATTGCTTAAATTAGTTTATTATTCGAAAGTGGAAGTCTTGCGATATTGCAGTTAGCAAGTTTGATGTGCATAATAGTGTTTCAGAGATAGAAAAGCTGAATGGAAATTCTGCCGGCCTTGTGAATCCACCGGATAGATTGTATTCACATCGCATAATAATAAAGAGTCATTATTCTTCTTTTATCTACTCTGGGTGAGAGCTATTTTACAATTATCTAAATTATTTCTTATGATTATTTTCTACAGTACTTAAATTTATACCGATTGAATATACTGAGCTGGATTAGCCTCCCATTTGTTCAGTTGAATAAAAGTCTTATTTTATTTTACATCGTTTCGTGTTCTACCTTAAAGTACCCTAGTAGCACATAACGTTGTTATAACTAATTTTTCACTGTTCAGACTTGTTTGCAACGCTATAAAAACGTTATGTGCTACCTGGGTAGTTACATAGTTAAGTCAATTAAGATGGGGTCTGCATCCACGCAAACCTCACACATTTATCACCCGAGTTGCAAATATTACAGATTTAATATATATATATATATATATATATATATATATAATGGCTTGATTGAGATTTGATTATTTTCAGAAAATATCTGTCATCTGCATTTATTTGAGTGAGACACAAATTATGTGATTTCTATAGCTCAAAAACTAATACGCAGTATTTCATTAAATTTATATTTAGTTGAACCTTTATTTGGCGTTGAATAGATTTTGGTTTTTATCACTCAACGGATGGTATCCCTATTTTTCTTTTTGCATAATTTTGGAACTCCAATTTCCGACGGATTTACAGGTTTTGAAATGTCCTGAACACTGTTTGACTCCTTTCAGAAAAGTCTGTCTGTATGTGTATGTATCACAAATTTTGTGAAAGCTGTATCTTACGAACCAATGAACGAAATTCAACCAAACTTGGTATTTAGTAGACGTTGACATAAACTGGTGCTAATTACATCTGAGTTCAATCGCTTCACAGGTTGCGCTGTCATCCCATTTTTTGTGAAATTTTAATGTGGCACTATAATATAAAATTCAGAATGTGCATAATGAGCGTTATTTTTTATGCATGATTGTAAAGTTAATATGAATTTCTGATAGAAGTCCTAGTAAACTAGAAAAAAAAGTGTGTGCAAGTAGGAGCATCGGTCTCCACTCTGGAAGCTGTACCTCCGGGGGTTGTAAATTTTCATTATGGATAACTTTCGAAAAACCTTGTTAATACCTTTAAAACCAATGATAATTTAAAACAAAGTTATCGATTTTTTTTTTAAATAATTTTTAATGAAATAAAAACTTAAAAATTCTTTTTGTATTTAGTGTTGTACTTCTTTCTAATTTAGATAAATAATCGTCTGTATTCATCATGGAAAATAATTTTAATAAATACTAATTAAAAAAATAATTTGTACTACATAAATTTGTATATGATTATATAGAAGAAAGTCTTATAGGTGACCACAACATACTAATTTTCTTTCTTTTGCAAAAATCTAGATTAAAAATCATATTTATTTTCAAAAACGAGAAAATAAGCAAAAATATAAGGTGAAAACAAACTTAAAATCTAAAAATGTCTTTCATCGTTGTGATCCATCCATAAAAAATATTATATGCTGAAAGAAGTTATGCATGACTGAATTTCTATATTCAATACAAGAAAGTATTAGATTAGTAAATTTTTCTACTTTCGGTTTTTAATGGATTTGTACGTTATAAGAACTCCAGAAAACAATTTAACTATTAAAAAAAAAAAAAAAAAAAAAAATCAGTTAGTATGTGTGCGTGTACTAATGTGTGTGACAAAAATTTTGTCCTAACTATATCGCAGGAACTACTGCTATGAAAAGTATCAGGTTAATTCAAGTAAATATAAAGGTTGTTTAAAAGTAAATAAATGTTATCTACAAAAAGCAGACATTTAAAAAGTAAAAAAAAAGCCAAACTCAGAGAAAAGAGAATGGATTAAAGTCGTGTTTAAAAGGGTGTGATGTCAAATTCCCAAGCCTACATTTTATTACTTCTTTAATATTCCCTTTTAACTAAATATTCACATGTAAATCAAGTGCCTTATGTTATGTTGGTAGAAATCCTTCTCTCCGGTACTAAACACACCATAGCGTGTTTCTGAAAATTATTTTTTTTAATTTATGCATGATGGGTTTGGCGGCCATCTTTCAAAATTTTACGTTGATTTGAATTCTTTTATAAATTTCACCAATTATAGGATGAGAATGCACCAAACTAAAGACTATTAAAACTTAAATTGATTCAACTTGTGTGCATAACGAAAGCTTTTGCGCAGTTTTTTTTCTTTCTTTTTTTTTTTTTTTTTTTTCTGTTTTAATCTGAATAATTCGGTCTCTGTTAAGTGGAATAACCATGTTATTTTTACGAGATATTTATTCCAAGAAGCTACATTCAAATTCGATAAATATAATAAAGGGGAGGGGGGAAGGACAGAAGCTTTTCTATGCTTTTTTTTCCCTTCATATTTTTACGTTAATTTAAATTCTTACATTCTTTTATTCTGGGCATTTATAGGATGGAAGTGCACCAAACTTAATACTAAATACTTATAATAAGATATCGAGTTTATTGAACTTGTGTACCGAGCACTTTTGCGATGTTTTCACTCGTAATTTTTGCTATCGGAATATTTCAGTCTCTGGTTGAATGGAATAACCAAATCATAGATATAGTAATAAGACATAAATTGATCAGCGAGAGGGAAAAAGTGATACCTTTTTCTTTCGGGAAAAGTCACTCTAATGGCTGCCTTTCCCCGACTAAATCACGCACAGGAATACACACGGATAATTTAGTAAATAAAATTTATGAATAATTTATTTACTAAAGGTGAATGAAAAACTCCAGATACAGTTTCAAATTAATTTTTCTTTTTATTCTTTTTTTCAATACTCTCTAATAGCTGAGTTTAGAACATTTTTTTCAGCATCAAAATTTTTTGATCGATAACATGGGGATGATAGATATATATATATTACTCTATCTATGAACCAAATTAATTTTATACGAGATATTTATTTTAAGAAGCTTCCTTCAAATTGTGTAAATGTTTATTCATATTTTGAAAGATGGCCGCCAAGCCCATCATGCACAAATTAAAAAAAGTAATTTTCAGAAACACGCTATGATGTATTTAGTACCGAACAGAAGGATTTCTATCAACATATCATAAGGCACTTGATTTACATGTGAATATTTAGTTAAAAGATTAAATAAGTATTAAAATGTAAGCTTGGGATTTGGTATCACACCCTTTCTAGACACATCTTTAATCCATTCTCTTTTCTTTGAGCTTGGCTTTTTGGTACTTTTTATTTTATTTTATTTTATTTTTTGTAGATGTAATTACTCTAAAAGAAACCTCAAGCAAATATCGCGAAAATTCAGAAATATATCGTTGATAGAATTATTTTAAATTTCATGTACTTTGAAAGAGAACGTAATTAAAAGAGGTTTTATCTATATTTTTATTTTGAATCAACGTATGAAAAGTTGAATACTTGGGAAAAGAACGTCGTCAAATCCGTATGGCGACAAGAAATGCCGCCGACAATGTAAACATCGACTACATTGTGCCGAATGATATCAACAAGACTGGAGGATTACAAAAGGAGTTAACATTTTCAACGGAGGAAGGCTAATCCTTCGTCCAAACATTAACATAGAAGAAGGACTTGAGAATAGTGCAATGAGCACTGTTATTGAAATTGTTTGGCCTTCATTTCATCGGGATTAGGTTTACGATACTGACATTTCGTCTGTTACTATCGACCTTAGCGAAGATGGAATTCATTTAATCAAACCAAAATCAATACAATTTCCGGCGCTACGAAAATTTGGAACAATCGAGAGAACACAGTTCCCAGTAATACTGTGTTGGGCATGCACAATTCATAAAATGCAAGGATATACAGGGGACTACTGTTGTATGTATTGGATCTAAACTATTTGCATACACACTAAGGGACAAAAAAAAAAAAAAAAAAAAAAAAAGATTGCATTGCAGAAAAATTGTCTTATACATTTTGTGCTTGTAATAACGTCAAAAGTAATAATTGAAATTAATAAAACAGTTATGTTTGTATAATACGGAAGTCATAACCGTAAATTAAATTAAATTTTTATTAAATTTTAATAAATTTTTTATTTAATAATTTGCTTTATTACACTCTACGAAGTAAAGGGTGATTATAATTAAATTTACGATTTGAAAAAGCTATAATTTTGAAACTACCCATCACAGCGATTTGATATTTTACCAGAGCAATCGTGAGGCAATAAAATTTTGTTTGGCAAAAAAAACAAAAAAAAAAAAAAAAATCTAAAATGTGCCGTTAATTATCCGTAAAGTATTTGTTTCATGAAGCCCCTCTTTTTCCTTTTCCACAATGACTGTTTCCGCTGTAAACACGTATTCTTGTCTTTTTACCAAAATAATTGTAGTAAACTTTTGAAGTCTACTGTTTCCTGATATTCCATTGTGTTGCTAACAACATTTCTGTGTTTAATGAGTCCATTTACGCGTTTCCCCTGACATTACCATCTATAGGAACATGTTGGAACTACTTGTTTTTTTCCCCCCAAACGAATTTTCATTGCCTCACGATTTCTCTGGTAAAATATCAAATTGCTCTGACGGGTAGTTTCAAAATTATAGCGTTTTGAAATCGTAACTTTAATTATAATCACACTGTATAGTGTAACCACGTTTTCTACGCCTAGCAGTGAAGAAGAGTCGAAAATCTTGGAGGGTTTTCAAGTTGACCAGCAGGTTTGAATTTAGTAAACATCCAGTCATTCGGTATTCCATTATCGCTTATTTTCTCTCAATGAAAAGCTTGTCTCCCTTATTTTACTAGTGGACTCGTTGAATCCGCACTTGCGCAGAGGCTTCCATGGTCGCATGAAATGTAGTTAAAGAGTATTTAATAAAAATCTACATAAAATTTTCTTTTTAAACGTAATATAGTAAACATATACTTTGTATTCTATTATGATTTATTATATGAAATAAACACATTATATTTTAATGTACGAAATAAACTATTTTTTTGTTAGATCTAAACAATTACTTAATAAAAATATGTATTCTGCATTGGATAATTCCACCTTCGTATGGATTTACTGCTTTAATGCGCAATGGCATAGTACTTTACAGTTTTTTAACATGAAACTCAGAAATTTCACTGTGCCAAATATCGTAAATATTTTTTTCTTGTTCTTGCAATGTTATAGACTACAAATTTTGAATCCCCGCCCTGTTTTATAGACTAAACATTTTCGAACGGATTGAGATTAGGACTAATTTCAGCTCTATTAAAGAAGAAATTCTATTATATTCTTTGTGGGATTTAACTTTAAGTCAAAAAAATTATGATAACTTACAAAATTATAGAGGTTCGTGGGAATGGATAGAAAATTTTAAACAGTTAAATCAAAAAACATACCACAGGCACTATGTAACAAGGTGTATTACCATCTTGAAAGGCTGATTGTGGAAAAGTCTGAAATACCACAAAATAGTCATGTCAGGCATCAAATTTTTAATGGCCGAGTTTTATTTCGGGTTAACTGATCCCTTGAACATGAAAATTTACGCGGCTCATTGAAAATTATGCATTTTCGTATCATAATGTACGGATCATGTCACTGTTTTAAAAGTGCGATTTTCGTTAGGTCAGTCACATTTTCGTCATCAGACCTATTTGTTTCCAACAGCTCGAAATAAGTTAAACTTGACTTATCACAGATAACCACTTCAGCCCAAAAATTAACTGATCATTTAAAACTTTTTTAACCCTCTGAAGTCTTGCTTTTCTAATTCTTTTCGTTAAGAATGGATTTTTTTTTATTTTTATTTTTATTTTTTTATTTTTCAGATTTTCTGGCACTTAAACTTGTTTTGTTTAATCGTTGTTGCACTGTATTTAAAGAAATTATGTTACAAAACACTTTTTCTGAATACCTTCTATGTACTAAAAGTAATCCAAACTGAATTTTTAAGAACTAGCTTTTTAACTTGCGTTTATCTAGATTGGATGAGTAACGTGGCCGCCTAGAGACAAATTTCCAGTTTAAATAATCAAAAAATTTTAAGTCCTGCTAAAAACCAGATCACTAATATTTCGTTAAAATTTAATCATTTTGACATTCCACATATTAAAATATTTTGTGATTTTCACTCTGAAATTAATATTTTTTATGGTATCATTAATTGCCTTACACTGTTAAAAAAAAAATGCAACTTTGCTGCCAGAAATTATCTGTAATTACAGAAAAATACGTTTTGTCAACATAATTTTTCCGTAATTTACAACCTTTTTCTCAAATTACAGATAATTTCTGGCAGCAAAGTTGCATTTTTTTAACAGTGCAGTCTTGCCATTTAAAAAAAAAAAAAAAAAAAAAACTTTCTCAAATTATAATTTTTCGAATAATTGCATCTATTTTTTAATACTTGGTTTAATCCTAAATTGTCCGTGGAACACACAACGTAATAAAATCTGTTCGAAAATTTACTTTTAAAACAATAAATTTGGCGATTGCAGAAAGAGAAATGGAAAATATATTCAAGTGCGGCTTTTTTTTTTTTTTTTTTTTTTTTTTTTTGTACCTTAGTGTATATGGAAAAGCACATACACTAGCATTGAGCTGAGTCAGATCATCAGATGGACTAAAAATAGAGGAACTCGGTTGCTTAAAACTGACTGGCAAGACACTGTGCAATGCAGATGCAATGAAGGAGATGAAAAGAAAGAGACAACTAGACCTCCAGCACCGTAGGGGACTCATATATTTAAAAATGGTTTTAAAAAAATTAAAAAGAAAGACGGATCTGGCATTAATTTTATTTTAATATGGAATTAAAAATCTTATAATATTTACTTTGCTTATCTCTTTATTTTATTCATCATCATCATCATCATCATCATCAACTTCAAGGATTAGGCATAGTGCCTGTTCCGGCTTCATTGTTCAGTCCACCGCTTTCTCGGTCGTCCTCGATCTCTCCTGCCCTTTGGGGAGTAGTCGAGGGCAGCTCTGGGGAACCGTGTTTTTTTTTTTTTTCAGGAAAATAACAAACAGATTATCAAATTATTGCTAGACAGGTAAAACAATTTTATGTTTCAAATGTGATCAGGTGGAAAGTAACTGAAATAAACCTGAAATTTAACAGATACAGCTATCATAATTCCATCAATGTGTTAAAATTCGATTGCAACATTTCACACATACAAGACTAAACAAGAGCGAAAAAACATACGGTGCGCATTGATTATTAACACTTTCCAACTGTGCGTACTTGTTGTATCGTATAAGTTTCAAAGTTCTTTGCCTACGTTATAACACAACGGACAGACAGAAGCTCAGAAAGGCATACAGATAGACTAACTGAATTCATAATCACTCTTAAACATCGTTGGAAAGTGTTAAAATTGCTTAATGCAAAAGGGAAATGCAGCCCTTAATGTATCTGGATATTTTAATGTAACCCTGTAAATTGGTAGGCCATATCTTACTCTGTACAAAACATTATTTTAGCATATTAACAATAAATGCCAATTTTTTTTATGAATTTTGCGGTAGAGATTTACTTAAATGGGATTTATTTAAATGTCTATTGGCATTTTTTGAATGTCCCTTTACACAAAAAACGTTATACAGGACCTATTAATGCCATTTTAAATAGGAAACATTCCATAGTCAACTTGAATAACACACATCTTTTTTTTTTTTTTTTTCTGAAAATATTTATAAACGCTTGAGGTGAGCAGATAGACAAATATACAGGTGGACAGTCGGACAGACAGATGCACACATTCAAATCATATTCACACTTAACAAATACTAGAAAGTGTTAAAAACGCTTAATATAAACGAAAATGCAATTCCACCAAATTTTCAATAATACCCATTACTGTAACTGAATATTTTTCTCTGGCCCTGTAAGTTTAATGCTAATCATACTGTATTCTATGGAAACCATTCTTTTGTGCATATGAATAAAATAGCTTAATTCGTTTACGATTTGCAAAGTAAAGTTATTAAAATTTGGTTTACAGAAATATCTTTCAAAGAACACAGTGCTTTGGAATACTTTCGGGTGTCTCTGTAAACAAACCAGTGGGGGTATTTACTCCATTTTCTATAGAAAATATCTGACAGTGAATTGAAGAAAATATTTCAATTTCATTAAGATTTGTGTAAAGTAAAGGTATGAAAATATATACAGGGTGCGGCAGCTATTTGAGAACACACGTTATAAGTGATAAAATGCCCTGTATATCATCTTTAAACAACCATTTATAATACAGATAAACATGGCAGAACCTATTCTAACTCAGGAAAGGTAAAAGCACGCTGTTAACATATCTTTGGCTGCAGTATACTCCGTTTCTGAAATAGCTGCATTTCTGAAAGTCGCCCGATCATTCGTTTTCAGAGTTCAGAGAGAACTGAGGGTTAATAATGCTAATGTGACAACTGTTTTGCACAGGAAACATCATTGCCAGGTCTCAGACATTCCCAGGACACCTGATTTCATCAATTCTGTTCAAGCTGCCATCGAAGAGGACCGTGGAAAGTCCATAGGGATACTCAGCTGAAATTTGCTGGTCAGCGAGGTCACAATTCCCCGTGGGGTTAATGAAGACCTCTGTTACAAGTCGTATGTAATTTGGAGAGGACAGTTCATGTCCGAGAAAACCAGAGAGAATAGAGTAATCAGAGAAAAGACCCTCTTAAAGAAGCTGAAACATCAGGAACAGACAGAAACACACTGTTTTTTTTTTTTTTTTTCGGACAAGAAAAACTTCGTCCAGGACCGGAAAATCAACCGGATAAATAAGCTTTGACTGTGTTAAAGACAAGAGGATATACCCACTGTCATGTACACTAAATTTCCTGAGTCTGTTATGGTCTTAGGGATCGTGAGGAATGAAGGTGACGTCATGCCTCCACATTTCTTTTTACAACGTGCCAGAATCAACGCAGTTACTTATACCGATGTGTTGAACACGGTAGTGAAGCGCTGGATTATTGCTCTAGCCCGTGGCAGGCCATATGTTTTTCAGCAGGAATTTGCACCAGTCGATATGGCCCATTCAACACAAGAGTGGATGGTAAACAATTTTCATGATCGCATCACTCCCCGCATGTGGCCCCCTAGCTCACCTGATGTTAACTCTTTGGACTATTACGCTTGGGGCGTTGTTGAAAGGGTCTCTAATAAGTACCCACATAACACCGTTGGTGTCTCCAGACAGCTATTGTGGGTGCCACGGCAAATATTCCCAGTGTCCACCTCATTTCTGCCTGCGGGCGATTTCAACAGCGTGTTGAGGTTGTTATTGCAGCTGATGTTGGATTTATTGAATGGTGTCATGCATTAGGTCCTACTTCTTGTGTACACACCGTTCCATGTTCATTAAATGATATATCTATAGTGTTTGCTCCCTTTTTCTACGGACGATACTTTGTTCTCAAATAGCTGCCGCACCCTGTAAATACCTCTCATAAAACACAATGCTTTGGAATACTTTCGGATGTTCCTGTACACAAACCAGTGGAGGCGTTCATTCTGTTTGCGGTAAAGAACATCCGATAGTGAACTTGAATAACATATGACAGTTTCAGGAAATTCTATGTATATTTACGGAAGACAGACACACGGACGGACAGACAAACCAAAGTCATTAACATTTTTCAACCTTGTTGGAAATGTTAAAAAATTAGAAAATAATTAGTTAAATATTTTTTTAATATACCACGTTTTTTAAATGGACTAAAAAGTATAAAATAATTTCTCCTACCGCCATACAGATATGTAACCCCATAGTGATTCCCCTGATAATTTGAGATCGTGAATTTTTAATAGCTATGAAAATGTTTGTAAGATCTAAAACAAACAAACAAAAAAAAAAAAAAAAAAAAAAAGAAAAGAAAAGAAAAAGAAAAAGAAAAAAAAAACATTAGGCACGTGCAATAAATGATTAATACATGAATAGTTCACCTATACGTCAATAACAATTTTATTATGAACTGTCGTATGAATTTTCTCAACGACAACTACTCCCTACATTCCTTACTATTATATCTATTGCATGCACCCCTTACTTTTCGTTTCAGACTTTATGAATTTTCAATAGCTGTGAAAATATTTGTAAACTCAAATTATCAGTGTAATCTTTATGGGGTTACATATCTGTATAGATGCCAACTTAGAACTTTTTGGCTTCCGGATGGATGGTTGGGTTTTACGTCGCACTAGTGCTGCGCAGATGGGCAATTGGCGACGGTCTGGGACACACCCCTAGAGGTGGTCCGGAGACATGCCATCACAATTTTGATCCTCCACGGAAGGGATGGCTCTCCCGCTTCGGTGTCCCCCAGAGGTATAATATTTGATGGGAACATGGAGGACATTGCGGCCGCGACAGATTTTACGTGCACCAGCCCCCATTAGTGTACACGATAGTCTTTGGCCGGCTCAAGTACCGAACCCGCAATCTTCCAATTACGAAGCCGGCGCTCTACCGACTGGGCTACCGCGGCCCTTTTAGCTGCCGAAAAATTTTAATATATATATATTACTTAATCAGCAAAAACCGTTACAGTTCGCTAATTAAATAAAAATTTCTCTTAAAATTTTTCGGAAGCCAAAAAATGCTAAGTTGGCAGCTATGGCTGTATGAGGGTAGGAGAAATTATTTTATACATTTTAGTTCATTCAGAAAACGTGGTAACCCGTCTTTTAGTTAAATAGATATTTTCTGTTTTTAGTCCTGTGTGTGTGAAGTTTTGCAGTCGAATTTAAACACATTGATGGTATTATGACAGAGACTAGCAATAATTTGATAATGCAAAGTCAATATTATAAGACTTTTATTTCAATATTAAAGCAAATTAATTACAAACCTTCTTCTTCCTTTTCCTTTTCTTTTTTTTTTTTTTAACAAAATGCAGACGTGGGCGTGCCTTTCGAATGTTGCATTTAAAAAAGTTTTTACATGCTCATGCCTAATGTTCACATAAATGAATATAATCTGCTTCTAATCGTTGTATTCGTCGCACTGATTGCATTAATATGATTAGTCGTTTATGATTTTACACCGTAAGTGGTGCTACAGATAAACAAGAAACTAGATGTTCTTATTTATTATTATTATTATTATTATTATTATTATTATTATTGTAAAAATAAGTACCGGTATCCAGTAATTGAAACATTTCGCAACTACAAAGTTATCCAGTTTTGGAATTTAATTAGGTTATACCTAGAGACACGTTTATTTTGCCACTTCAATCTTAAATATTAAAGAAACTTCGTTTTATTCTATAAGTTTATTGGTACATACATTGCAAATTATAATGTCGTAATTAGATATTATGCTTCACTTGATGTTTCTTTTATTATTATTATTATTATTTTAAGGTTTAATTGTCACTGTGAGGAAGAATTTTATAACTGCCTTCGTAAAGTAATGATATCACCACCAAGTCTTGAAGAAGGAGTACTTGCAAATGAAATTGGTGCAACGTACTTCCAGCTTGTACAACACTATTGCTATAAAAAAGATTATCCTGAAAAATGCAAGAAATATAGCACGTAAGTAAAATTAACATGTTTCTAGCGAGGAAATGTATCGTGATATGTTCTACTTAATTATATAGACATTTAAGGTAAAGTATGGGGCTATTAAAATAAAAACATTGCCTCGTAATTTTTTTATGTTATAGTATGGTTCGTTAACTCCTGAGGTTAAAATATTATGGTAAATTATGCATATCTATATAAATAAAATCAGACTCTTGTCTGTAAATTGCTCAGAATTGAAAAATTTTGCGACAACTTCACGTTTCACACATCGTGAAAGCAAAAATGCCCAGCATAGAATATGTTGTAATCAGAGGTCCGTGAAATCGAAATACTTGAATATACGACAAAAACGTTTATTGAAGACGATAAACATGATGAATTACGATGCACACACAGATTCAAAAATAAGAAGAATTAAAAAAAATATTTAAGTGTATATTAACTTCATACATCTTAGTTTTCTACCACACAGGTAACAGCCAGGTAGGCCGGCGCACTTAGCTACATTTTCTTTCAACTGGCGCGCTCGCAGCCGGAGCAGTTGGGGAGCTCTCTCTCACGCGCATGCTCAATTAAAGGCGCATCTGTTTTATTAAAATGAATCGTTCGCTACTTCCAACAGAATATTTTCTGTGGGGGGAGGGGGAGGGAAGGGTGGTCATTGTGTCTGTATATCTGTATTTTTTATCCAAGTATCACATGGGATCGGCTGGACAAAATTAAATGATATTTCGCATGTACTTAGGCCTGTGACCAACTTAAAATTATATCTCGAACATTTCAAAATTTTGATTCGATTTAGAGATATGCGCAAGAAACCTTACCGCATGCACAATAATTCTTTTATCAGTAAAACGCCTTGAATGAAAAAAAATAAATGCAAAAGGTTTACGTTTCAGACATTAAGAAAGCTCAAAATGACTCTAGAGCATTTTCTTTGTGCATGGGGAAATTTAATTATAATCTGGACATTTTAAATATTTATGTGAAATAACTTTTAAAGATTGCATAATTTAATACAAACGATATATTTTTTTTAAATTCATTTTTTTATCCCCAGAATTATTTCATTTCAATACAACTCAAGCGATTTTTTTTTCTTTTTTTACATATCAAAATAAAGATTCAGAGTTATTTAGTTTCACATTGTCAAATTAAGAACAAAATATAATTGTTTATGTATTATGGTATTTTTAACAAATGATGAGCTGTTCAAATTAACAATGATTTATTCTCAGTGCAATAAAAATAATGCAGAAACTTCTCGGAAATTTGGACGGCGATATCTGAATTCGCCTAAAATTTCACGTACATTTGTTTATCGAATGATGAAACGATTGAGAACTATTGTTACTATTCATCCAACACCTGGCCCAGGGAGATGTCGATTCTACACTGATTACCAATCTACACTGAAGGCTAAGAAATTGACGTTATCGCATATTTTGCAGCGAATCCACAGTCAAGCATTCGGCAAGTAAGCTCACATACGGGAATATCTAGGACGTCATTTAATAAAATACTTAACACAATTGACATCCATATTGTATTCATGGAGTTCAAGCATTATACCATTCTGATTATCACCGACGTGTAGCATTCTCCAACTGGTTGCTAATCGAACAAGACAAGGATTTGAATTTTGTTAAGAACATTGTGTGGTCAGATGAATGTTTATTTACGGAAAATGGGTCAATAAATACACATAATGATCATTACTGGAATAATACAAAACCCTTTTTTGTGCAAGAGATTCATCACCAAATAAAGTTTTCTGTGTCAGTGTGGTGCGGAATTTGGAATGAAAAAATGATTGGTCCTGTGTTTCATGAAGGGACACTTACAGCCACAAATTATATGCAGTATATTTTAAATGGTATAGTAACAGATATTTTGGAAACAACGCCATTATCATTAGTAAAAAGTATGTATTTTCAACAAGATGGAGCTCTTGCACACACAGCTAGAAATATGACAAATTGGCTGACCGAAAATGTAGACTGGATTGAAAGGACCCACAGAATGGCCCCCAGATCCCCAGATCCCCAGATCTAAAACCACTCGATTTTTATTTTTGGGGTGTCTTAGATCATTAGTTTATAATGCTTGGCCCGTAAACTTGAATGACCTTAAGCAACAGATAATCGTTGCTTGCAACAATATTTCTGGAGAAAAACTCCAAAATATTTACAAAAACATCATTAGAAGAGTTCAGTTATACATTGGAGTTGATGAAAACATTTTGAGAATGCTTTGTGAAGTACATTTTTTAAATTGTTTTCCTAATAAATTTAAAGAAATTATCTTGAGCATCTCTGTATACTAGTGAAGGGTCTCACCCGACATCTAAACAGACCCAGATGGAGGAAGTCGTCTCGTATAAGATCTTCTGCCATGGATTTTGGCATCAAAATTACATGATTGATTTTGTTGTTGTTTCTTGATTTTCTCTTAGCTATGTATTTGATTGAGCTTGGGTAGTACAACGGTAGATTTAAGTGTTCTAAGGTGGTATCTTTAATTCTGGTTTCCTCAACACCCTCTGGAACGTTTAGTATGATGATTTTGATGTTTTTTATAAACTTTTGTTGTACTCTTAGACAGTGGCGGCTCGTGCCAACTTTCCGAGGTAGGGCCCGGTCCATTGCATGCCATGTGAAATACATATTCATAATTCAAACGCAAAAAGAATAAGTTATTTAATGGGAGGGTGGGGGGGAATTATCTTTTTTTTTTTTTTTTTTCATATTCAGGGTGTTTTATGTATATTAATATTATTATTATAATTCATTGTGAATATTATAAAATTTTACTATGTTACAATGCCAGAATTTTTAAACTGAAATTCTTCTGCATGCATTTTCTTTTTTTTTTTACTTTTGTGCATAACAACTCTAAATCTTTTAAGTATAAACGAAAACATTATATATTTAATATATATGTTTCTTGTATGTTTGTTTTTAAAAGCACTGCCAAAATATAAGAAATTAAACTAAAATAAAAAATTTCATAAACGGTATTTTTAAAACGTATACACATTTTTAAAATCTCGAATTTTTAAATTAAAGTGTTTGTGATTTTACTTTTTTGTATATAAAATTTAAAATCTTTAGGTGACTTTGTAATTATATCAAAGTTAAAAATTAAGCCTGTACAGAAAATTTAGTTTAAAATTTTTATATTCCTTCAACAATACAAAATTTTATAACTGTCGCAATAAAAAATAATCTGGTGTGTCACTCACAGGACTTTCTCTTACCCTGAAATTTAATACTATAAATACAGGTTGCAGATTAAGAGGTAAGATAACGAGTACTGTTATGTAAACCTGTGTTAAACAATTCAAATTAGGCTTCGGAAGAGATAATTAGTTATGTGTATATGAATATGATAATTAGTTATGTGTGAGGGGGAATACCACCCCCTCTACCCCCCGTTTCATTAATGCACCTACAGTTATATAGAATTTAATTCAGTTATTAAAAAAAAATTCTGTTAAAAAAAAAAAAAAATTGTTAAAATAATTAAAAAAAAAAAAAATATATTTTATGATAATGCAGACGATTTCCATATTAGAGAAGTAGTATAACACTAAATATATATATATATATATATATATATATATATATATATAAGTTGAATTTATTCTCAATATTACATTATTATTATTATTATTATTATTATTTGTTAAAAATGAAAAATATCGATAACTTTATTTTAAATTATTGCAGATCGATAGTTCAACCATTCGTTTTAAAGGTATTGGCGAGCTCTTTTGAAAAATACCCATCATGAAAATTTACTCCCCTCGAGGGGGGACTTTCCCCCCAGGGCGGGGCTCCTACATACACAAATTGTTTTCCCAGTTGTCTATCTCTATTACAAAAAATATATATTCGTTTAATTTGGTTTAGTGAAGTCTATAGATGTTAAACTCTACTTACCTGCAATTCCCCCCATAGACGTAATGTATTTGAATACTTTTGAGTGTCCCTGTACACGAACCATTTGCTTCATCTCAACGAAAAGCTTACTGTAGCATCCCTATATGATACACATTTAGCATGCCTAGTTTGAAATTTCTGTTACTATTTGTTCTTGAGATATGCTAATAACAGAGACACAGACATCCATCCACACAGACCATTTGCTAAAAACATGATTTTCGTAATCAGGGTACCTCAGAACATGTAAATATAACAAAAACTCACGTTCGAAAATTTGACCTTTAAACAACACTTTCTCAACCTTATGGGTAAGAGAAAGAATGTCTGACATTTTATTTCTTTTCAGTTTTTTGTATAATGTCGAGTTAAAAATACGCAAATAAAGATACTTTAAAAATCCATCGCTATACTTAAAAAAAAAAAGTGTGTATGTATATATATTTAAAAAGGATTGATTTATCCCTTAATAATAATTATTATTTAGAAATATATTTTTTAAATAATCAATATTAATTTATGTAAATGCGATTAATATTATTAAAAATACTTTAATCAAATAGTATTTGACTGAAAAAACAATAATTATAAAAAATATTACACTAAATCGCATGATTTTTTTTTAAATGTATATAATAAAAAGGTTTACAAATTTAGGCAGCCAAAACTGTTCAAGTATTTAAATCTGATTATTATTTATACAAAAATAAATATTCTGCTCACCGAGTTTTTTGTCGAGCAAACCTTCCAATTGCTTGTGAAAATAAAGTCTTTGTGGTTTGCGAGAACCGCAAGTGCATTTAAACATTCCTGTCCCATAGAATTTCTCAAAAATGTTTTAATCATTTTGTTCCTTTCAATCACTGTTAATTTTTAAACAATCATAGATTTATTTAGAAAGAAAAAAACATCGCAAATGTCTCCTCTTTTTCACTATCAGTAGAAAAATAAATAAATAAAAAGTACTGTGAAGTTCGCCAAATTCTTTCTACGATCCTTATGGTTATTGCATTTTAAAGGAGGCAGTCATTTTTCATTATACTGCGTGCGTTACATGGGCCAATTCGCCAAGTGCCCCTAACACTTTAAAAGTATGGGAATATTAACATTGATAAAGCGCTACTTCGCCAAACGTGTTAACCCGCTGTTCCATGCGCAAAGCAATAAATACTATACTAATTAATGCGCGAGATCGGGCACAAATCAAAGTGCCCATACGGCTGAACTTCGAAGACTAGCTGTAATTCGGTAAAAGACAAGCAAACTTTATGTCCAAGAAGAATAAGAGGACATTGGATGCGCGTTTTTAACTTGATAGATACATTTTTACAAGCGTTAGAATTAAAAAAATAAAAAGAAAGAAAGATGTATTACTTGATTTTTAACAGAGAGAAAAATTCAAGTGGGGCCAGGCCCAGGTGCCCTCAATGACGAACCGCCACTGCTCTTAGGCTATGTAAAATGAAACGGTTGCTGTTTAACTCTTCCTGCAGTCGTTTGGCTTCTCTAGAGGAGTTGCTCGTGATATCAATATGCTTTTGCTTGACTCTTATATTTAGGTTGTTGGATGTGGTCGTGATTTGTTGCTCTTTGATAGCTTTTAATATGTCTGAGCCTGTATGTGAACTCTTGGTAGAGGTAACCGCCAGGGTGCTCCTATACCAGTGTAGAATCCGTTTCAGATCAGAGTGGGGTGTGGGACTGGTAGAAGATGTGGTGGTGTTGGCTGTAAATGTAGGAGTAGTTGAGGATAGTGAGGATGTTGACGCTGACGTGGAGAACTTCGGTGCATATGTTGTTGATGTTTTGTGTGGTGTGGGAGGTCTTGATGCTGTGTCTGGGTGTTGTTCTTCATTTTCAGAGTTGCCTACAGGGTCAACATTACTTTCCAGAAGGGATAAGATAACTCCTTGAGATGATTGTATATCTTGCAGTATTGATTTTGTTCTTTTAAATTGGCCATTAATGTTGTCATTTAGTTTCTTTAAGTCTTCTGTGTTTTTTGAGACTTCTTCTGCCGGGGGTTGGGCACTTTTTGAAGTTGGGGAGGAAGCTTCTGTTTGAGAAAGGGCTTGAATTCGGAGGAATGTGCTTTTTAATGTCACAAGAGGTGCTTTGCCACTTCTTAGCCTGGTTACTTTAATTAAGTCTATCGCCGCTGCTGTGATTTCAGAGATGGATGTGTAGCTTCTGAAGTTTACATTCCGCTTAAGCCGTATTTGTGGTGTTCTGGGCACCTGAGATGTTCGTGTGTTTCTTCTGAAAGGACTTGCAATTTTGATGGGTCTTTGTGATCTTATAGAGTGCGAAGATTTTATTGAACTCAATGACTGAGCTGATTCGTCACTCGAGGGGTTAGGAGAATCTTGTTCCTCAATCTCCGAGGAGTTTTTGGATCGTGACATTCTGTGTTTTATTAGCTTTGAGAAAAGCTTTTATATATATATATATATATAGATGGTCACAAATAAGTACTAGTGCAAGATTAGCACTTTTGGATTAGAATATTATATTATTTTCAGAGAAAACTATTAAACTGCGCTTAGAAGATTAATTGAACAAGAGCAGTTCTAACAGAGAACTAACAATAGATATTGCTTTAAATAATAAAAAAAACGAATCGTCCAGAAGAGTGGATGAGGTTTTCCCAGCCGCACCATGTCTCAAAAAAAAAAAAAAAAAAAAAAAAAAAAAAAAGGCCAATTTAGAATTTTTAGGTATTTTGATTGCTATTCTAAGAATTTTGTTAGCTTTTCTGAGAGTTTATGAGCTTTAGAGAATATTGTTTATTAGAATAAAAAAGGGGGGGGGGAAGAGATGTCTGAGCAAAAGTTAGTTAAATAGAATGAGAAATTAGTTTCATGATGGTAATCATTTTCTTTTGCTTAGGGCTTAGTGGACTGTGTTGATGCTAGTTGGTTGTAATTTAATTAATAGATGATAGTGTGTTAGTTGGGTTTGAGATTAGGAAGTGAGTTGAGGCCATGCACTCTCCCCCGCATCAAAGGTAGAGGATTCCACTTGTTCCTAGCTTTGACATTAGTTTGGAGCTTCGAAATTAGAGTTTTGCTGAACGTAATTTGTTTGAATTAACTGTGAGTTAGAAGATGTTTTTCCTTAAGGTTTCGGCGATTCAGAGAAGAAATGCGCCTGGATTATAGACTTGAATTTAAAAAGCTTAAAAATGTGACCTTTCCTTTTTTAAATTTAAAAAAAGTAATAATAATAATAATTGTTTTAGAGTCTAATGAGTGAGTTGATGTTCTTTACTTCAGTTAAACTTCGTTGTTGTTGTAAAGGCTTGCTAATGTTTGTGTTTCTGAAAATTGTTTAGGGCGACGTAATTAGAGTTTCTTTAACCTTGTTAAGTTTGCTATTGGGAGTTAAGCGTATTGGAGACTGTTGAGTTAGTTGAAGTACTTTTCAGTAGTTAGGCATGGATCCAAACGTCCCCATTTTCTGGGGACAAATGGGGACTTCCTTTTCTTTGAATGTATTTTTCTAAGTTTTAAAAAATTGTGGAAAGTAAATTATTAATCAGTAATACTTTATTTTTAGCCTTTATTTATTAGGTATAAAAAAAATACATCCATAATTGAACAGTTGTAGAAATTTTTAACGCTTCTCAATTATAAAGGTACTTTGATCTGGTCAGCCTATAGATATGGATGTTGTAAAGACTTTCACTTGTTTCTATATGTGAAAAATGATTTACAGCATCAATAGTTGAGTTTTGTTGAGCGTTATTTGTTTTGAAGAGCTGTGATTAAGTTGATGTTTTAGAATTTGGTGATGTTGTTTCAGAGATGTCATGCACCTAGTTTGAATCCCTGAACTTTAATACACTTAACTCCCCCGCCAACACATCAAGGCTAAAGACCCGCGTACTGAGTCTGATGAGTAATTTGTTTCCTTTGCTTCATTTGGGCGTGGATGTTGTAAAACCTTGCTCTTGCTTTTATTTGCGAAAATGGTTTTCAGCGTCGTAATTAGGGTTTTGTTTGGGTATTTTGATTAAAGATCTGTGAGTTAGAAGATGTTTTGCATTATAGTGTTGGCGTTTCAAATTTGAGAAACACCGTGTTAATTAAACTGAACTTAAGTCATTAATCTTGAAAAAGTAGCCTTATACTTTTGTCTGTAAATCTGTCGGAATAAAGAAAAAAAAATGCGATATATTCACTTTTCACACACCATGAGAGCCGAAAATGTCTTCAGAAAAGTTTGTCTGTTTGTGTGTGTCATCGTGTCTGTATGTCTGTAACGCTGTTTTGTCCGGGTATCACATGAGAACGGCTGGACGGAATTCAACGGCGCTTTGCAGAAATTTAGGTCTTCATTCAACTTAAAATTACATCTATCAACTTTTTCGAATTTCCCCCAGTTCCCTCCTGGGGAGGGGGGGGCAAAAGTTAAAAACACGTTTGTAAGCATAACACGACTCCAAATTACTTCACAGTAAAGAAATTGCCCGTGGGGAGACTAGACATGAGCACGAATAAAATATTATCTGCGATTTAGGAATTTTCGATTTTTAAGGGGAAAGAGGGGGAAAGTCGATTTTTGGCGGAAAATTTCGCAAATTCGGTTATTTTCAAAACACGTTTTTGGTTTTTTGTGATCTGTTTTTTTTTTTGGGGGGGTGATGGGAATGGGGGTGGTTGGTTCATTGGTTGGGTTTTACGTCGCACTAGTGCTGCGCAGATAGGCAATTGGCGAAGGTCTGTGACTCACCCCTAGAGATGGTCCGGGGACATGCCATCACAATTTTGATCCTCCACGGAAGGGATGGCTCTCCCGCTTCGGTGACCCCCAGAGGTATAATTTTTTATGGGAACATGGAGGACATTGCGCCGCGACAGATTTTACGTGAAAAAAAATTGCGTTATCTTCATATTTTACACACCATGAAAGCCAAAAGTGACTTCAGAAAATTTTGTCTGTGTGTGTCGTCGTGTCTTTATGTCTGTAACGCTATTTCTGTCCGGGTATCAAGTGAGAACGGCTGGTCGGAATTCAACGGAGCTTGGTAAGAGTTTAGGTCTTTACCCAACTTAAAATTATATCTGTCAACTTTATCGAAATTTGTTTCCGCCCCCCCCCCCGGAGAGACAAATGTTAAAAACACGTTTGTAAGCAAAACTAGGCTCCAAATTGCACATGGGGAGACTAGACATGAATACAAATAAAACGTTATCTGCGATTTAGGAATTTTTACTTTTTAAGCGGAAGCAGGGTCAAAATCGTTTTTTTGGTGGGAAATTTCGCAAATTCCGGATGTCTGGATTGTTCATATATATCCGACACCTAAAGTAACGGTATTTATCGAAATTAACCCCGTTACCCCCCTTAAGGGGGACAGAAGGCAAAAACACCTTTGCAAGCATAACTCGACTCCAAATTACTTCACAGTGAAGAAATTGCACATGGAGAGACTACACATGAGTATAAACAAAACATTACTTGCATTTTAGGAAATTTCAATTTTTAAAAAGAAGGAGGGGGATCAAGTTTTGACAGGAAATTTTACAAATTCCAGATTTTTGAGTAGAACTCTGCTAAAAATGGAACAAAAATGTTGAAAACAGCCATGCGGCTTCTTAAGATATTTCCAAAACGCGTTTTTGATTTTTTTTTTTTTATCTGCCTTTTATTTTTCTAGTAAAGTGTACTACGAAGGGCAAATTCGAGACAACCCTTTTAGCACTAAATTTGTCCTGTGAAATTTATAGGAACTGCGGTCACAAAGTTTGGTGCTTGGATTGTATATATATATCGGACACCTAAAGTAACGGGATTTATCGAAATTCCCCTCCTTCACCCCTAGGGGCCAGGAAGCAAAAGAAGTTTGTAAGCATAAGTCGGCCCCAAATTACTTCACGGTGAAGAAATTGCACATGAGAAGACTAGACTTGAGTATAAATAAAACATCATGCACGATAGAGCCATATGTCTTCTGAAGGATATTTCCAAAAGCACATTTTCGTTTTTTTTTTGTGATTTTCGATTTTTTTTTACTGGGGGGACGGGGGGGGGTTACGAAGGAGCAAATTCGAGAACCCCCCCCCCCCTCTCTTTTTTTGGTAAAATTTGTCTTGGGAAATCTATGGGATCTTCGGTCATGAAATTTGGTGCGTCTACTTTTTATATATATCCCATACTCTTTGTAACGAGATTTTACGAAATCCCCCCCCCTTACCCACCTCGGAGGCGAGTGGCAATAAACACTTGTAAAAACATGTTTGCCCGTTTGAATTCGCCTCAAATTATCTTAGAATGGCGAATTTTGGTGTGTGGATGTTGAATAAGTGTATGCATTATATTCTAGGTGGAATTTCGCAAAACTTTGAACCTACTTGCTGGGGAAGGGGAAGTAAGAAGCGGGTAAGTTACTGCCAAGAAGGCAGTGGGGATCCGGACACCCCACGTTGCGAGCGAGAAAAACCTATTCCGAACACAGCTGGAACTTAGGTTATTAATAATTATATGGGATTTCGACAACTCATTTAAGTATAGTTCCCAGTAAAGCGGGCAAAGACTGCTAGTTATTCTATAAAAATTGAATACTCATTGGGGATATTTATAACTCCTATAGTACGTAACTGTCGTAAGAAACCTAATTTTTATAAATAAATTCAGACTTTTATCTGTAAATTGATCAGAATCGAAACATTTTGGAACACATCGGGAAACATTCGAAACATTTCGAAAACATCGATGATTCTTTTATAACCCATTTCACGAAACTGATTCTGCGCAAAAATTAAACGCAAATCCATTAGTCGATCACAGTTCAATACGCCAGTAATTTTAGAAAAGTACCCGATTAGAGGCAGGTTTCAGGGGAAAACATCTTTTGCCTGTGTCAAATCGTGCGATTTCTTTTTGATGCATTTCTGCAGAACCGATTTTACTCATATTTTCCACATGAACCGATAATAGTAATTAGAAGCATTTTCGAGTAATTGTCTTACCAAATGCAGAAATTTGTCAGCATTCATTTTTAATGCTGAAACAACTGCTTCTTGCTGAATTATTTTACTAATATTTTCGTAATGAATCCATTTTCAATGACATAACAATACGGAAATATTTCTTGAGTTCTATCTCATCAGGAGCAGATCTCGCGAAAAAATTTATCTGCCGGTATCATATCTTGCTATTACTTATTAAACTATTTCCGCTGAGTCGGAGGTTTTAAAACACTATGGAATAAAAGCATCTTTTTTTTTTCCTTTATTTTATTTTATTAATTTTTTTTTTTTAATGTGGTATTATTTTTCAAATTTACATAAAATGTTGTAACCATTGTCAATTTGTTCAACACTTTCCAACAAAATTGAAAAGCATTTATGACTTCGAATAAACTACTAGGTCAGAAACGACAAAGACAAATATTTGAGATGTATACAACTGTTTCGGTAGCCTTAAGCGTACCGTCTTCAGTGCAAAAAGAGAATTCTGAATCTGGAGAAGTGCTCGTATATATAGGAGAGGGACCGAATTTAGTTCAATCAATAGGATTACGGTCAAGGTGGGGAGTGTGGCCAATAGGAAATTAGGAATGTTAGCTGTGTAAACAGTAGAAAAATTAAGAAATTGTGGACTGCATGTAAAATTTCCAACAATCAGACAAACAGGGAACAGCGAAATCACAATTTACAAGGTTTTTAAAAATTTTATAGATATGAAAAGCTTCAAAGAAATCGAGTTCGTGAATGGATTTAGGTCTGCAAATTATTTTAGCTGAATTAAATTTAAAATTATGATTTTTCTCCCAGCAATGTTTAGAAATAGCCGATTTATTGGTTTCTTGTTTGCGGACGTAATTCATATGTTCTTTTAGACGAAATTTAAGACTGCGTTTAGTTTAGCCAATATATGACAAACCACACTGACAGGAAATACTATAAATGCCCAAAGAATTATGCATATCAATGGGATCTTTTAACTGAGAAAAGGTGAGTTTATTGGAAGGCGAAAATATTATTTTAAAATCATATTGTTTGAGAATTTTAGGTATGGTTTGACGGGATTTAGGAAAATAGAGTAAAACAATACTGATATTAGAAGAGACTGATTTCAAGTAGACGAAATACGAGGGAGGTGTAATTTTTTATAGCTTTTTGTCTATAATGGAAGGGTCATAACCTCTGTCAATTGCAATGGCTTTCAGGTATTTAATTTCAGATTTTAATAAAATAGGATTTGAGCAAATAATAAGGACACGGTTTAAAAAATTCCAGAAAGCAGCCATTTTTTAGCTAGGTGGGTGACATGAACGCGCATGGGGAGGAAGGGAGGCTGCAAAATTTTTACGATAGACGGTGGTCGAAAATCCATTTACAGTGCGAGAGACGAGGGTATCAAGAAATGAAAGGTAACCATTATTTTCTATTTCATATGTAAACTGAATATTTCTGTCAATTGAATTTAAAGTTTCTAAGACATGGTCAATATTGTGACGCGAT
Source organism: Salticus scenicus (assembly GCA_963930645.1). Taxonomy (NCBI): domain Eukaryota; kingdom Metazoa; phylum Arthropoda; class Arachnida; order Araneae; family Salticidae; genus Salticus; species Salticus scenicus. The sequence continues at coordinate 176,913,144 of OZ005655.1, read as the reverse complement.
ATGTCGATAAGAGTGAAGGTGTCGTCAACGTAACGGGTACAAAAAGAAAAAGATATTTTCTTAAAAAGTTTGCTTTCGAAACAGTGAATGTAAATATCTGCGAGAATTGGGGAGAGAGGGGAACCCATGGCTAAACCTTCAGACTGACGATAGCATTTTTTTTTGAAAGAAAAAGTGGTTTGTGATAAACAAATGCGGGTAAGAGAAATTAATTCTTGTATTTCAAAAGATGTGAAATGAAACTCTTTTAATCTATTTGAAGATGGTACGCTTAAGGCTACCGCAACAGCTGTATGCATCTCAAATATTTTTCTTTGGCGTTTCTGACGTAGTAGTTTATTCGGGTTTTAATATTCCAACGCAAAGTCTCCTGTTATTATTATTTATGACTTCGGTTTGTATGAGTGCCTTCCTGCGCTCCAACTCCTGTAAATATTCATGGAATTTCTCGAAACTGATAATATGTTATTAAAGTTCACTATGGTATGTTTCTTATTGAAAATGGTGTAAATGCCACAACTGATTTGTGTACAGGGACACTCGAAAGAATTCTAAAGCATATAGCTATCTGAGAGGTATTTCTCTAAATCATATTGTAATACTTTATTGCGCACAAGTCGTAATGTATTTAACACTAATTATGCATATAACCCCCCCCCCCCAAAAAAAAAAAAAAAAAAAAATCTAAATAATATAGTATAATTAGCATGAATATTTACAGAGCCGCACTAACGTATTCAGATACATTAAAATTGAAAATTGCTGCAATAGCATTTTCGTATTTAACTGTTTCTATAACACTTTCTAATAATGTTTAAGATTGATTATGTTTTGAGTTACTCTATTTGTCTGTATTTCTGTCCATCTCTCAATATATATCTCTGTCCGCCTCCAGCTTTCGTAAATATCATTTCTTCAAAATAATATATGTGTAAAGATTGATGTAGGTAGACGTACTTCAAGTTCTCCGCATGTCCAGAAAGACACTATTATCCGCCCTACTATTAGTTTCTGTTGAATGAAAACAACGTTTTACCGGCAACAAGAGTTCCAATTCCGAAAAAAAACCAAACCACAGTTCTTCACTGCGCGCCGAAAGGGTCAGATATGACTCTCTTAGATATGGAACACGGGGGCAAAACTCATACCACTATGAATGTAACAAAATTTCTTACTTCTTAAATCAACGATATTATAGATAGAAAATTTTTCTTAAACAAATACCGGTATAAATTCTGCGCCCGTGTTCCATCTCTGCTCTCTACTCTCTATGATGCTGTGTGAACATAAATGCTCTCAAATTGATGTGATTTTTGTTATTAGAATCGGAACTAACACAGGTGGTGCTATATTGATAATATTTTTATAAACACCTTTCCTTATTGATAATTCGTGTAAATTAGTGAACGTTATTAAATGTTAATTAATGTTATTATTATAGAATCATTCTTCAGTGCTTCCTAGATAATTTAAACTTACTTATTTAATGACGAACTACATCGAGATTAAGTATGAGAAAATAATCGTCTGACATATATTATTCAAGTTCACTATGGCATGTTCCCTATTTAAAATGGTAAAAATAGCACAGCTGGTATACAGGGAAACCCAAAAGAATGCCAATATTTTGCATTCTATAAGAGGCAATTTAAAAAATCATATTTAAATAACTTTGTATTGAATAATTCCTAATGAAAGTAACATTCATTTTTCATGCACTAAAATAACATACTTTTTATAGACTTTGGTATGTTCGGCGTTAAGATTTACAGAGCTACACCAAAATATTCAGTTACTCTAAGAACTACAATTCGAAATTGCATTTTATTTTATTTTAACCCGTTTGATATTTTAAAACTTTTCAACAATGTTTAAAAGTTATTATGAATTCTATTAAAATTGTCTATGTTTCTGTTATTATGTTTGTGCGTTGTGTAATCATGTAGTCAAAATAGTAGGGGGAAGGAGGGGGAGGATGCAACACTCGGTGTTATTTCGTTATTGGCACAGGAATATACAATAAACATACTTCAACGGTAAATTGAGTACATTTTCCAAAAATGACATGAAATTTTGGATTAACTGTGATCTAATTATTAAAAAGAACGCCAACTTTAGTTTTATTTCAATAGTAACACTTAATTTTGACTTTATATTTCAATTTTTCAAAGTCTGACAGTGCAAAAAAATATATAATTTGTGTACTTTTTCTTTAGTATCCATAGAGTTATAACCATACCTACCAGCATACTAATTAATATTCCGTAGCATCGTTAGTACCGCCTATTTTTTTTACACCAGTATTTTTTTTAAGAGTATTTTTCTTCTTATTTAATGAGGATTGCATTTAGAGAACATTGTTCTAAAAATAAAGTGGTGTGGAGGTGTTAATATATCAAAAATGTGTTAGGGGGTTACCTGAAAATTTAGAAAACTAAAATTCAGATCATCTAAAAAGAAAACTTAATAGGTCGATTTCTGAAAACAATCAACCTAAAATTCATATTATGTGATTTAATTCGGTAAATTAACAAAATCAAACATGGTATATTTATATCAGCTTAAGAAAAGTTACCACTGGAACCAGCAATAGGCTTTTTTAAATAGTTTTTTTTTCTTTAATTATAATTTTTTTTATAAATGAATACATTAATAATATTCTCATGTAATTTTATTACAGAAATAACAATTTGGAATGTATTGAATACGAAAAGGATACTGAAGCTCCACAAGTGTACATGTGGGCTCCAAACGTAGAATACGAAGAAATTTTCCAAACACCTCAATAATTACTGTACTCGGTGTTATTGTTCAGATTTATCTCAGAATGTATTTTGAAATAATGATATATGATACCAGTATACTGTTATTGTAAATATATTGTTAAAATTCAAAAGTTCATAAAATTTTAAAAAACTATCATATGTGTTTGTTATGTTTTATTGATGAACTAAATATACAAATAACCATATAAATAAATGGTAGTGAAACATGTAGCATATTGAATGTTCATTCAAACATAATATTTATTCCATAATAATACTCTAAAAAAAGATTAATTTTTGTTTCATAATCACAAGTGGGTTGCCCTCATGAAGAAGTTATACCTATTCTTCATTTTCCCTAAAGAAAATCCCCATTTCCTGTCCTTTAATATTAAACTAATCCATAAGAAGTTTTTTTTTTTTTTTTTTTTTTTTAAATCCAATCCCCTATTTATTTTTAGCGGTATCAGTAAACTTTTAGCCTTCTATCATATTAAGGCGTGAGGTCATATTTACCGACAGCACCTATAGGCAACCGGAAATTTTAAATAGAAAAACATATTTTATTTAATGAGTGAACTGTAGTGGTTTTCACTGAATAAGTAAAATAAAAAAATATATTAAAATTTTTCGTAGCAACTATACACTAAGCGACAAAAAAAAAACCGCACTTAGATATTTTCCTTTTCGCTTTCTACAACCGCCAAATTTATCGTTTAAAAAGCAAATTTTCAAACAGATTTTATTATGTTGTCCACCACATACACATTAGTACTCAGTCCAGTGTTAAAAACAAAATACAATAGTCAGGAAAATTGTAATTTTAGAAATTATTTCAAAAATGATAAGAATAAGGTAGTTAACGATGCCACAAAAAGCATTAATTTTTGAATGAAAATCAAAAAATGTTTTAATACGCTAGATGTTAACATAATTAAATGCTAACGAAATATTGGTAAAACGGTTTTTAGCAAGTTACAACGTTTTTTGGTAGTTTAAACTGGAAATTTGGTTTATGGCGGCCATGTTGCTCATCCAAGCGAGATGACCGCAAGTTAAAAAGCCATTTCTTATAAAATCGGTTTGTATTACATTTAGAACATAAAAGAGATTCAGAAAAAGTGTTTAGCAGCATAATTTCTTTAACTACAGTACAGCAACTATTAAACAAAGCAGGTTTAAATGACAGAAAATTTGAAAAAATCCCATTCTTAGTGAAGAAAATTAGGAAACCATGACCTCAGATAGCTAAAAAAATAAAAAATGATTAATTAATTATTGGGCTGAACTGTTTCTCTTTGATGAGTCAAGTTCAACTTATTTCGAGCTAAAGAAAACAAGCGGAACTGACAACGAAAATATGACCGATTTAATGAAAATCACACTTTTAAAACAGTGACACAATCTCCGTATATTATGGTACGGAGGTGCATAACTTTTCAAACAGTCGGACAAATTATTATGCTCAAGGGATCAATTAACTCAAAATAAAACACAATCTTCATAAAAGTGTTGCCTGACCGACTATTTTGGAGGTATCTTGGACATTTCCGTAAACAGCATTTTACGCTAAAAATGCACCTTCCTACGCGGCGTCTGTGGTCAGTTTATTACTTCAAATTGTCAAAATTTCCTATCCATTCCAATGAGAACCTAAAATTCTGTAAGTAATCATATCTTTCTTCACTTTAAGTTAAATCCCACAAAAGATATAGTAAAATTTCTTCTTTACCAGACATGAGAATAGTCCTAATCGCTATCTTCTCGAAAATGTTTCGTCAATAAAGAAGAAGGGGAGGGGGGGAGAGGATTCAAAATTTGCAGCCTATAACTCTGCCTGAACTAGAAAAAATTATTTGTGATATTTTGCACGTTGAAATTTCTGAGATTTATATTAAAACACTGTATAATACTATGTCATTGCGCATTAAAGCAGTAATTCCATATAAAGGTGGAATTAACTCAATGCAGAATACATATTTTTAATAAAAAATTGTTTAGATCTAACAAAAAAGTAGTTTTATTTCATATATTAAAATATAACTTGTTTATTCCATTTAATAAATCATAACAGAATACAATGTGTATGGTTATTGCATTATGTTCAAAAAGAAAGTTTTATGCACATTTTTAAAAATTACTTCGTAGTGTGCAATAATGCAAATTATTAAATCGAAAATGTACATAGGTATCATTTCATCCCTTTGGTATTACGCAAATAAGAGAGTCTCATTTGTTTCAAACATTAATTTTAAAGTTATTACGAATAAAAAAGGTATAAGTGATTTTTTCTGCAGTGCGGCTTTTTTTTTTTTTTTTTTTTTGTCGCTTAGTGTATGTAGAGTACTTAGGTGTTCTTCTTAAATTTCGATGTTTTTACATGTTTTGAGATTTAAAGAAACCAAAAATAAAAATTTAAGTAAAAAAACATTTTTTAACAGTAGAAGCTATTTATTGTGAAGCCCTAAAAATCGTAAAATAAAAAATTATTCTTGCAAAGACATGCTATAAAGAAATGAAAGTTTCAATACTAAGAAAATTCTAGTGAAAGACATGTGTTTCACTTTTGCAAGAGATGAAAATTTTTAACTATTCAAAATATTTTAAAAGATATTAGAGACCACATTCTTAGACAATGGCGGTCCGTCATTGAGGGCACCTGGAGCTTGTCCCCGCTTGAATTTTTCTCTCTATTAAAAATCAAATAATATTTCTTTCTTTCTTTTTTAATTCTGACGCTTGTAAAAATATATCTATCAAGTTAAAAATGTGCATCCAATTTCCTCTTATTCTTCTCAGACATAAAGTTTGTTTGTATCTTGTCCGCTTTTCTCTTACTGAATTACAGCTACTTCCTATTCGGAGTTCAGCCGTTTGGGACTAAGACTTGCGCATTAATTAGTATAGCATTTATTGCTTTGCGCATGGAACAGCGGGTTAACACATTTGGCGAAGTAGAGCTTTATCAATGTTAATATTCCCATACTTTTAAAGTGTTAGGGGCACTTGCGAATCGGCCCCTGGTACATAGTTTAATGGAACATAACTAATTCTCTTTTAAAATATATTAACCATACGGATCGTGGAAAGAATTTGGCGACTTTCACAGTACACAGTACTTTTCATTTATTTATATTTCTTCTAATAAGGAAAAAAAAGAGACTTTTTTTATGATTTTTTTTTTTTTTTTTTTTCAAATAAATCTATGATTGCTTAAAAATTAACAGTAAAAGAAATGAATTCTGTTGAAAATTTTTTGACAAAAGGATTAAAACATTTTTGAGAAATTCTATGGGACAGGAAAGTTTATATGCTCTTGTGGTTCTCGCAATCTACAAAGACTTTATTTCCACAATTCCAGAATTTAATAAGAAACTAATTGAAAGATTTGCTCAACAAAAAACTCGGTGAGCAAAATATTCATTTTTGTATAAATAATAATTAGATTTAAATTCTTAAACAGTTTTGGCTGCCTATATTTGTATATCTTTTTATTATATATTTAAAAAAAAAAATATTAAGTACAATGCATAAGGATAAATATCTTTTAACATTTAAAAAAAAAAATCTTTAAAAAATTGACATAATCTAATATGTTACTTTATTTTTAAACTAAATATAGCTTCAGCTATACTAAAGTTCGATAGTGTACATAGTTTCAGGCACAAAAATTGTATAAACAGAGTAAATTTGAATAATGGAAGCGATATATATATATATGAATATCTAGTAGTTCATATATACATATTACAAAACACTATCCTTTCAATTAAAATCATAAAAAAAAAATCTCAAAATTAAATAAAATTTATATACAGAGTTATATTTACACGCATAACCAATTCCAGCAATACATAATTATTTAATCTAATCAAAATTGTTTTATTATTTTAGGTTTGAACATGATCTACAAAGAACTTAAATCATAAACTGACCAAACCACAGGAAAAAAAAAATCAATTGAGGTAGTGAATCAACGAATGCTTTGCCAGCTTCGCTGGTCACTATATTTAAAGGGGACTAATGTGCAAGTTGTACCTGACGGGACTAATGTGAAAGTTGTACCACGGGACTAATGTGCAAGTTGCACCGAACGAACAAACTATTTCTTTCAACGAAAATGCCTACTAACCCTGGACGATAGGTCTAATATATCGTATCATATTATATATCGTATTTATCGTAATATAACTCAATACTTATTTCGCTTCCTTCTTCGACTCGTTTTAATACGCATTTTTTATATGCATGAGCAGCCCCCGAAAAACAAAAACATTAAATCATTAAATTCATTTTTTTACTTATTTTTATTTCATATTATTTCACGCGCACTTTTTATTTCCTAATTCAAAATTATTAAAAGAAACTTTTTCGATATCGCTTGTAACGATACTGATTATTATTAATTTTCTTTTCTTTTTCTTTCAATAATAATAATAATAAAAAAAAAAAAAAGATTTTGATGAAATTCTGGCAAAAGCAGAATTTAGTTTAGGACGGAGGACTATTAGTTTTATTTTTTCTTTCTTTTTTCAAATTATAACATCGCTTTCAAATTATTCAATTATATTTTCGATAAATTTTAGATTTCGACAAATGTCCAACTATCGAAATCGACAACGCAAAAATCCCAGTTTGAGACTAATAGACCCTCAATCCATAAAAAAAAAAAAAACACGCGATTTAGTGTAATATTTTTTTATGATTATTTATTATTTTCTCAGTCAAATAGTATTGGATTAAAGTATTTTTAATAATAATAAATGCAGTTACATAAATAATTATTGATTATTTAAAAAAATATATTTCTAAATTATTATTATTATTAAGGGATAAATCAATCCTTTTTAAATATATATGTACACACTTTTTTTAATAAGCTATGGATTTTTAAAGTGTCTTTATTTGTGTATTTTTAACTCAACATTATGCAAAAAACTGTAAAAAAAATACAATGTCAGACATTAATTAGTTCCCCATCATACTATAGGTATTCGTGAAAAGTAGTAACTTATGTAATCCTGAAAATTTTCGACCTCGGTTTTTTGAATTTCTTACATGTTTTCAGGTGTGGAGAATCCGAAAATGACAAAATTTGTATGGTGTCCGTCTGTAGGAGTCGGTTAGTTTGTTAGTTCGTTTGTGTGTTAGTCCGTTAGTCTGTTAGTATGTTAGTCTGTGTTTACGATATCTCCCGAACAAATGATTGCAGAGAGGTCGGACCAGTTTTAAAATATTATTTATGACACTGGCAAGAACTCTATTCATTTACAACATTATAATTAAAAAACTTCAGAAGTTATTCGAAATTTACGATTTTCTGAACATGGAAGAATAGGGCAAATTTTCACTTAAACGTGCATAAAAATAAATATTTTTAATCGTAAAGATGTAAGAACAGCTTTTAAATATCAGTTTGGATGCCGGGATGAACATCATTAACTATAAACGTGCTACATTGAAAATTTCGCAAATTATTCGAAATTTACGAATTTCGTAGCATGGCAGAATACTTCAAAATTTCGCATAAACGTCGGTTTTTAGGGGTATTTCATTGTATAGATGTCAGACTACTTTTGAAATATTATATAAGATACTGGCATAAAGATCCTTGATTATGAATTTTTCAACTTAAATATTTCGTAAGTCATTCGAAATTTACTATTTACTTAATATGGCAGAATAGGGCAAATTTTCGTATAAACATCCATTTTGAGGGATATTTTCATCGTAAAAATATCAGAATATTTTTAAAATATTATTTAGGATACTGACATGAACATCCCAGACTAACAATTTTAATTTAAAAATTTCGTAAGTTATTTGAAATTTACGATTAACTTAACATGGCAGAATTGGGCTAAAATTAAACATAAACGTCTGTTTTGAGGATCGTAAATATATCGAACAACTTCAAAATAGCATTTATGATACTTGTTTGAACATCATTTACTGCAAATATTCTAATAGGAAAATTTCGTTAGTTATTCGAAATTTAAGATTTTATCAACATAGCAAAATTGGGCGATATTCCTTATAAATATGCATTTCGGGGATTGTTGCATTGAAAATAGTACCATGAAAACTTAACTACTAAATTGACCCCATTAAAATAAATTAATAGATTAGAATAAGATAAATATATCGAACTGAATGGTGGATAGCCTATTGGGTGAAGTTTTAATTCTATCACTGTGACAAGAGTTTTATCAAATTCATTTCTCTTTACATTAATATAATATGCCTTGCACTAGAAATTTATGAGAACATACATATGATAGGGAACTAAGCAGAGTCCGTCTATGCCAATTAGTTTTTTATTGCGACAGTAATAAAATTTTGTATTGTTATTGTTGAAGGAATATAAAATTTTAATCTGAATGTTATGTACAGGCTTAATTTTTAATTTTAAGATACATTACAAAATCACCTAAAGGTTTTAAATTTTATATACATTTGTCCTACATCGTTGTTTTTAAATAAGCTAGAATATAAAAAAATAAAATCGCAAACACTTTAATCAAAAAATTCGGAATTTTAAATATGTGTATACATATTTAATGTTTATGAAATTTCTAATTTTAATTTAATTTCTTGTATTTTGGCTGTGCTTTAAAAAAAAATCTGAAATGACTCCACTCGACTTTCCGAACATTTAGTAATTAACAGTTTTGTAGATAAAGTAAAGAAAGAGGAGTTGTTAAACAAACAAAAGAGAGAAATCCATAACAGAGTGTTTCAATATTTTTCTCCATATATTACACGATGTTTTATTTAACGGTGTTGAACTTTGAGCCCATAGATCATAATGATAAATAATTTTTCGTTGTGTCCCTGTAAAAACCTATAAATGCTAGATTCCCCAAAATTCTTATAGTTAGTGCAACAGTGATTTATAATATATAAATTTTCAGCTCAATTGAATAAGGCGTTTAGATGCTATCGCACTTTTAAAAATTTGGTCATTTAGGCCATAATGATAAAGAATTTTTCTTTGTGTCCCTGTAAAAAACTGCAAGTGCTAAATTCACGAAAATCTATACAGTTGGTGCAACTGTGACCTATAACATGTGTACAATTTTTTTGCTCAGATTAATAGAGCGTTTAGACGCTATCGCACTTTTAAAAATTGGCCCCATAGGCCCTAATGATAAAGTATTTTTTCTGGTGTCCCTGTAAAAAAACTATAAGTGCTAGATTCACCAAAATCAATAGGGTTCGTACTATGGGGACTTACAATATACGTACCAACTTTCAGCTTATTCGAACAAAGCGTTTAGACGCTAGCGTGTTCATTTACAGACATACACACAGACATACATACACACATACATACACACGCACATACACACACATACATACACATACATACATCATCGTTAAAATAGTAAAAATGGACTCAGGTGACCTCGAAACGTATAGAAACATCAACATCTCAAATTCGGTTTTTTGACTTTTTTACAAGTTTTCAGGTGTGAGGATTCCGAAAAGGACAAAAATTGCATGGTATCCATCTGTAGAGTATCTGTTAGTTTGTTAGTCCGTTAGTCCTTTAGTTTGTTAGTCTGTGTACACGATATCTCAAGAACACCGCAAAGAAGTCAGATTAGTTTTAAAATATTACTTTCGACACTGGCAAGAACCCTATTCATTTGGAACATTCGAATTACAAAACTTCGTAAGTTATTAGAAATTTACGATTTTCTCAACATGAGAGAATAGGGCAAAATTTCACTTACACGTGCATTAAATGGAAAATGTTTACTGTAAATATGTCTGACAAGTTTTAAAATATCAGTTTTGATGCCAGAATGAACACAAGTAACTATAAAGATGCTAATTTGAAAATTTCGCAAGTTATTGGAAATTCACGAATTTCTTAACATGACAGAATAGGGCAAAATTTCACATAAATGTTAATCCTGAGGGATATTTTCATCGTCAAGATGTCAGACGACTTTTGAAGCATTATTTAGGATACTGGCACGAATATCATAGACTATGAATTTTCCAATTTGAAAAATTCGTAAGTTATTTGGAATTTACGATTTACTTAAAATGGCAGAATAAGGCAAAATTGAGCATAAACGTCCATTTTGAGAATCATAAATATATCAGACAACTTCAAAATAACATTTATGATACTTGTTTGAACATGATTGACTACATTTACTCTAATAGGAAAATTTTGCAAGTTATTCGTAATTTAAAATTTTATCAACATAGCAAAATTAAGCGATATTCCATATAAATATGCATTTTGGGGATTGTTGCATTGGGAATAGTAGCATGAAAACTAACCTACAAAACTGACCCTATAATATAAATTAATAAATTAGAATAAGATAAATATATCGAACTGAATGGTGGGTAGCCTATTGGGCGGAGATTTCATTCTATCACTGTGTCAAGCGTTTGATCAAATTCATTTCTCTTAACATGAATATAATATGTCCTGCACTAGAAATTTATGGGAATATAAATATGATGAGGAACTGAGCAGAACCCACCTGTATGCCAACTAGTTTTCTTTGATATATGTAGAAAGCTGGAAGAAATGATACACATAAGATAGTATTAAAAAAACTGCTAATAATCCAAAAATTTGCCCTTCTTTTCAATTAACTGAATCCTCCTCGAGGTCATAGATTTAGAACGTTTCTTCGAAGTGCCTTTTGGTATATTTTTTCAACTATTTTCAGTGACTAGTTTTAGCTCACCCACGGTGTTGTAAGTTTTCCCATTTCCATAAATGTCACCAACCAGAATGACCCATAAATTTTCTATTGGGTTTAAGTCAGGGCTTTTTGGTGGCCATTCAAGTACATGATTAGCTTGAAGCCAGAATTTTGTGGAGCTTGATGTGTGTATAGGTGCATTATCTTGTTATATTTCAGCAAGATAATGCATCAGTACACACATCACGCTCCACAAAATCTTGGCTTCAAGGTAATCATGTCCAAGTGCTTGAATGGCCATCAAGAAGCCCTGACCTGAGCCTAATAGAAAATTTATGGTGTATTCTGGTGAGAAATCCTACATGATAAGAGAGACTGGACATTGGTGCGCTGGCCGATCCGCCATGTTTGTTCAGGCTGTTACATAGTATGTTACCACTACGCTACAAAAATATCTTGAATGGCTCTCTGCATGGTTATCTGAAGATAAACTAGTTGGCATAGGTGGACTCTGCTCAGTTCCCCATCATATTCATGTTCTTATAAATTTCTAGTACAGAACATATTATATTCATGTTAAGAGAAATTAATTTGACCAAACGCTTGACACAGTGACAGAATGAAATCCCCGCCTAATAGGCTATCCCCCGTTCACTTCGATATATTTATCTTATTTTAATCTATTAATTTATTTTATCAGGGTCAATTCCATTGTTTAGTTTTCATGCTACTATTTCCAATGCAATAATCCTCAAAATTCTTATTTATATGAAAAATTTACAATTTCGCTATGTTGATAAAATCATAATTTACGAAATTTTCCTACTAGAATATTTGTATTCAATCATGTTCAAACAATTATCATAAATGTAATTTTGAAGTTGTCTAATGTATTTATGATCCTCAAAATGGACGTTTATGCTCAATTTTGCCTTATTCTGACATGTTCAGTAAATTGTAAATTCCAAATTACTTACGAATTTTTTAAATTCGAAAAATCATAGTCTATGATATTCATGCCAGTATCCTAAATAATATTTAGAAAGTGGTTTGACATCTTTACGATGAAAATATCCCTCAAGATTGACGTTCATGTGAAATTTTGTTCTTTACTGCCATGTTAAGAAATTCGTAAATTTCCAATAACGTACGAAATATTTATATTGGAAAATTCATAGTCATTAATATTCATGCCTGTGTCCTAAATAATATTTCAAAAGTAGTCTGACATCTTTACGATGAAAATATCGCTCAAAATTGACGTTTATGTGAAATTTTGCCCTATACTGCCATGTTAAGAAATTCGTAAATTTCCAATAACTTGCGAAATTTTCAAAGTAGCATATTTATAGTTACTGATGTCCGTTCCGGCATCAAAACTGATATTTTAAAACTGGTACATTTTTACAGTAAAAATTTTCCATTTAATGTACGTTTAAGTGAATTTTTGTCCTATTCTCCCATGTTAAAAAAAACGTAAATTTCTAATAACTTACGAAGTTTTTAAATTCGAATGTTGAAAATGAATAGGGTTCTTGCCAGTGTCGAAAGTAATATTTTAAAACTGATTTGACCTCTCTGCGACAATTTGTTCTTGAGCTATCGTTTACACACACTAACAAACTAACGGACTAACGGACTAACAGACACCCTACTGACAGACACCATACAAATTTTGTCATTTTCGGATTCCTCACACCTAAACGTGTAAAAAATTCAAAAAAAAGAGGTCGAAAATTTTCACGATTACCTAAGTTCCCCATACCTATAGTATGATGGGGAACTAAAAAGAAAAAAACATTTTTCCCATGATTTTAATTTTAAAAAGTGTCAGACACTAGTAAAAGTATATTATGTTTTATTGCGATCGAGTGGTCAATGAACGTCCACCGCTTTTGTTCAATGTCCAGTCTATCTCTATTGAGGGTCGCTAATTCTGGTTCATGACATTTATGGAAATGGGAAAACGTACAACACCGTAGGTGAGCTGAAAATGGCCATTGGAAAGGGCTGGAAAATCATACTAAAAGGCACTTCGAAGAAACTTTCTAAATTTATGACCTCGAGAATGATTCAATATTGAAAAGAAGGGAAAATTTTTGGATTATTAGTAGTTCTTTTAATCTTATACTATTAAGTGAATAATATTTGTATATATATATATGTATATTTCACTGTTCTCGAAAACGGTAGCTCGGACTGTCACGTGATTTAACACAAAGGTGCCCTCCGAAGGGTCATTGTGCACATCGAAGTCAGATTTTCGAATTTTTGATTAGTTTTCTTTAATTAATAAAAATATGAAAAATAAAACTTTCCATTTCTATAATGACGCAGAATGGAGAATCTTTGGAGAGATTTTTTTCGTTTATTTGATTTGCATTAATTTAGTGTATTTTACATTGAACTACAGCTACGTTATGAAGATTTACAAGATATTTGATTGGTTTATTTGATTTTCATTGATTTGAGTGCATTTTACGTTGAACTAGAGCTACGTTATGAGGAATTACGAGAGATTTGGTTGGTTTATTTAATTTTCATTAATTTGAGATAAAGCTGTCCTGCGATTTTTTTTTTTTTTTTTTTTTTTTTTTTTTGTTTTAACATGCTTGACAGTGATTGCTACGGATGGTTGGTTGGTTGGTTGCCTTTTATTGGCGCAAGGTCCACAATGGGACATGCTGCGCCAAACTGTGATGAAAGAAAAAACAAAGGTAGCTTCTGGATGGATTTACCCATCCAGATGGTCATCTGAGAAAAAAATAGTAAAAAAAGACAAGGTAAACATATAAAAGATTACAAAAGTACAAACAGAGTAAAGAATGTATAAAGTAAAAACAATTTTAAGAGTTCTGAGAAGTGTATACATAGTAAAAACAGAAGTAAAAATAGATAAACAGTAAAAAAAATAAAATCAAATATCATCGTAAAACCCAGCCTCTTTTAAAAAGTTAGTCAAATTGTAATGAGGATTAATGCCTAAAAAGCTTGTCAGATTTGGTGATGATGAGTTGAAGTAATGCCTGTATAGATGGCGTAAGCAGGGACAGTCAGTTAAAATATGGCGAATGATGAGTGAGCTATAATGACATTTCGGACATGAAGGCTCCTGTTCCTTTGAGAGAAGATGCCTGTGGGTTATTCTAGAGTGCCCAATTCTTAGCTATTCTTAGTGATTGCTACGGAAACGAGTTTCGTGCGTTTTCAGATTCATGCACAGTGAGGTAGGGGTGTCCATTAATGTTTTTTTAGTTGTAACATGCGTGATAGTGATTGCTGCGGAACCGAGTTGCGTGCGTTTTCAGGTTCATGCACAGAGGGGTAGGGGTGTCCAGTGATGTTTATTTGGTTTTAAAATGCGTGATAATTATGTTCGCGGAACCGAGTTTCGTGCATGTTTAAATTCATGCACAGCATGGTAGGGGTGTCAAGTAATGTTATTATCATTATTATTATTATTTTTTTTTTTTGGTTTTAACATGCGTGATAGTGATTGCCGCAGAACCGAGTTTCGTCCATTTTCAGATTCATGTGCAGCAAAGTAGGGGTGTCCAGTGATGTTTTTTGGTTTTAACATGTGCGATAGTGTTTGCCGCGAAACCGAGTTTCGTGTTTTCTGAGATTTATGCACAGCAAGGTAGGGCTGTCCAGTGATTTTTTTTTTTTTTTTTTTACATGCGTAATAGTGATTACCGCGGAACCAAGTTTCGTGTGTTCTGAGATTCATGCATAGCGATGTAGGGCTGTCCAGCGATTTTTTTTTTTTTCTTCCATGTGAAAGCGTACATACGTGCGTTATAGTAATTGCTGCAAAAACGACTTACGTGCGTTCTCTGATTCAACCTTTCATCGAATAGCGACTTTTACTGTACGAGTAACAGTTTCAACTGTTTTCCGAATATTCGAAGAATTAACATTTCTATTTGACTGTTTTCGAGAATATTCGTTTTAATAATAGTTTTGTTGCACAGATTCCGGAAGTTCAAAAAATGTTTGATGTTGTCAAGGAGATCCCATACTAAAACTGTGAAGAAAATAGTCGCCAATCGAAATACATTTGTTTAAACGGTTCAATTATTTAATTAAAATTAAATTCTTTAAATATAGTGCCCAGCGGAGCGGGCGAAGCCTGCTAGTACTATCTTATGTGTATAATTTCTTCCAGTTTTCTATATGTATTAAAGAAAAAAATGAATTGTAAAATAAAAAATAATTTTAATTTTTAAAATATTTTTAAGGGTAGGGGCTCCAGGGATTGGCATGCTCCAGTAACTGACATCTATCTCGAAATAATTAATAAATAAGAAAAATAATAAAATCATGTATTTTACATACAAGAATTTTAACATTTTATGTCAAACTCTGGAGCATAGGGTGCTAATAACTGGTAAAATGAATAACTAGCAGTGTCAAACACTGGAACATAGGATAGGGTGCCAATTACTGATAAAATGAAAAACTGGCAGTGTTAATTACTGGAACATTGAGTGGGTGTAAAATAAAAATTCATTAAAAAAAAAAATAATCATTCTTATCAAATGTATATATTTTAACATATATGTAGTTCTGAATGTCTTTCACACCATATGTACTAACTTAAGATTTCAAAAAATATTTTCTGATGACTAAAACATTAAAAACCTCAGAGATTGCTCTAAAAGTGTCAATCACTGGAGCACTTACCCAATATACATATTTCAATTTCTCTCGATTGCCATCATCTTAACGATCCCTGTAAGTCTTAATTTCATTTTTGTAATAAAAGAGGTGGCAAAATTTGACCTAATTAAACAAATATATATATTTTTAAAAAATATGGAGTTACACCGCTTTTACAATGAGCCGTCCATGTATTATTCAAGCTCACTATGTATTGTTCTCTATTTAAAACTAGTTGGCATAGGTGGACTCTTTTCATCTCCCCATCATATTTAGGTTCTCATAAATTTCTAGTGCGAGACATATTATAATCATGTTCAAAGAAATGAATTTGATCAAAGCTTGATACAGTGACAGAATGAAATCCCCGCCTAATAGGCTATCCACCGTTCACTTCGATATATTTATCTTATTCTAATCTATTAATTTATTTTATCAGGGTCGATTCCGTTGTTTAGTTTTCATACTACTATTTCCAATGCAATAATCCTCAAAATTCATTTTTATATGAAAAATTTACAATTTCGCTATGTTGATAAAATCGTAAATTACGATTCATTTACGAAATTTTCCTATTAGAATATTTGTATTCAATCATGTTCAAACAAATATCATAAATGTAGTTTTGAAGTTGTCTAATGTATTTATGATCCTCAAAATGGAAGTTTATGCTCAATTTTGCCTTATTCTAACATGTTAAGTAAATCGTAAATTCCAAATAACTTACGAATTTTTTAAATTGAAAAAATCATAGTCTATGATATCCTAAATAATATTTCGAAAGTGGTTTGACATCTTTACCATAAAAATATCCCTCAAGATTTACGTTTATGTGAAATTTTGCTCTATTCTGCCGTGTTACGAAATTCGTAAATTTCCAGTAACTTACGAAATTTTTATATTGCAAAATTCATAGTCATAATATTCATGCCAGTGTCCTAAATAATATTTCAAAAGTAGTCTGACATTTTTACGATGAAAATATCTCTGAAAATTGACATTTATGTGAAATTTTGCCCGATACTGCCATGTTAAGAAATTCGTAAATTTCCAGTAACTTGCGAAATTTTCAAAGTAGCATATTTATAGATACTGATGTTCATTCCGGCATCAAAACTGATCGTAAATTTCTAATAACTTACGAAGTTTTTTAATTCGAAAAATCCAAATGAATAGGGTTCTTGCCAGTATCGAAAGTAATGTTTTAAAACTGATCTGACCTCTCTGCGATCATTTGTTCGTGAGATATCGTGTAAACAGGCTAACAAACTAACGGACTAACGGACTAACGCACTAACACACTAACGGACTAACACACTGACACACTAACAGACACCATACAAATTTTGTCATTTTCGGATTCCTCACACCTGAAAACGTATAAAAAAGTCAAAAAACCGAGGTCGAATCCATACCTATAGTATGATGGGGAACTAATAATATAAATAGCACAACTGCTTTATGTACGCAGACATCCAAAAGAATGCTAATGCATTGTGTTTTAACCCTTTCAGGGGCGGTGGCTAGAGGGTCTATCCACCTACTTTAGAAATTTTTCTCTAAGTGTGCAGTGGCTACTTTTTTTATCCACTTTTATGAAAAGTTAATGTGTACTTCTAAAATTGAAATAGAGATGGCAGAACTACAGTAACTTTAAGCAGGATGTGCCTGTGACTTTTTTAAATGGACAAGTTGCGGGAAATTTTTTTGAAGTTTCTTTTATATATTTTTATGAAAAATAATTTTTTATTCAAAAGTATTTGGTAGTGTAAATATACTGTAATGCACCTTTTAAATAGAACAGATTTACATATTATCTTAGATCATTAATTTTAGTTTGATTTTTAGGAGCATCTTTTAGGTGGATAGCGTGGCTAGAACGCCTAGCCACCACCCACAAAAAAATCCCCACATGCTGAATTTTTTTCTTCATCAAATATGACTTGTAGGGGATGTTTACTTTATGATATATATATATTTAAAAGGAAATTCAATCATTTTTACTTAGTGCCCCTGAAAGGGTTAAAAGAGGTATTTTTATAAATCACATTTAAATTGCTTTGTACTGCAGAAATCATAATGAAATCGACATTTATTTATCATAATCTAAAGAAAATGTTTTCTGTAGAATATGGTACATTTAGCTTTAAGCTTTACAGGGATACACAATAATATTCAGATACATGTTTTTAATACTTTCTAACAATATTTAAGAGCAATTATAAATTCATTTTAATCTATCTGTCTCTATTTCTGTCCTATCTGTCCACAATATAATCAATTACACACACTGAAGGTAAAACGATGCAACAACTACGTACAGTTCAAAAATAATTTATTGACGGATATAGTAGTATATGCTAACCATGTGAATTTTCATTCTCATTTTATTATTTTATTCAGTTGAAATGTACACATGCAAACCATAGATAAAATTTTATTTTATATTTTTTATCTTAGTATATTGTTGTTAGTTATGGTGTCAGTTTTCAGCGTTGTTTCGTGAAACTTGAGCTTTGTTTAATCAAAAAGATTGTTGTAGGCTATATATATATATACCTTTTTTTTACTAAAATGAACATTTTTAAATCGTTTGTTATATAGTCATGAAATTTATAATCATCTATTTATTTATTTTTTATTATAATCTTTATATACAAAAGTTTCGTGTCACGGGGTTCGGCCGCGATGAACTCCTAAACTAATGAACGGATTTTAATGAAATTTTGCACACTGTGTGCAGTTTGGTCCAACATGAGAGATAGAATATAGTCACGATGTTTTTTTATTGCAAATTATTTGTTTATTATATGACAAAGGATTATACAGTGCAGATACAAATCCTAAAACTAGCAGTGAGGACGCGTCCAAAATGTTGGAGGGATGCCAGCTTCACCAACAGTTTGAAATTTGGAAAACATCCAGTAATTCCGCGCTCTGTGTTATTGCTCGTTTTCTCTGAGTCAGATGACTGTCACCCTTATTTTAGCATTGGACTCGAGTTAGCACTTGCGCAGATGCTTCCATGGTTTCATGAAATGTGGTCGAAGAATAATTTTTTGTAAGTTCTATAAGTTTAATTGTTGCCAAAAAAATTTTACGAGTTCATTTTCTTTCGACATAAAAATAAATACATTTAATCAAACGTGAACGTTAAAAAATTATAAAAAGTTAAATTATGAATCTCACAAAAACTGACGTCATAATCACATTAAAATTTTATACACAATGATAAAGTGCTTGTGTAGTTCTACATAAGGCTCCTATATATACGAGCTGGCGCATCCGACATTTTTTTGCCTTAGGGTTGCCGCATGTACCCAGCGTGATAAACAAACGGCAGCCATTGTTTTGTTTCTACCGTCTTGCTCGTAATTGTTGCGAAATAAACTGCAATATGGGAGGTTGTTCAGCGATAAACTGCTGTAAACACTCGAGAAAAGGATACAAAATGTTTAGGTTCCCTTCAGATAATGCAAGAAGGAGAAAATGGGCAGCGACTTGTCGTCTAGATTCTTGGATCCCGGGACCTAATGCACAGCTTTGCATAGTAAGTTTTATTGTTATTCACTTATACTTTTCTTTGCATTTCTGACATTTATAAAGTAAAAAATTAAAAAAAAAAAAAGTATTATTTAAATCTAAATATGTATTTTAATAACCATAAATTATTTTAAGAAACGCTTTTTTACTGTGTGTTTGTAGAGTCTTGGCGACGTTTTTTTGGTTCGCCAAAGTTGTCTTGTTTCCGTGTCCTGATAGTATTAGGTCGTTGCAAAAGTTCGTGCGGACGCGGATCATTTTATTGCCTCCAAAGACGGGAAATTCTATTGCCGTAATATACATTTGTTACCCGAAAAATGGGTAAAGGTTGTAGAAAGTAATAGAGAGTATTTTGATTAAAAATTGTCATTTGATTTGATGTATTTTTATGAAATGAAGCAATAAATAACCGCACGAATTTATGCAAACACCTAATATATTTTTTTTATTGAACTTTTGATTAATTAATTAATTATTTTGTTCTATTTTTAGATTTCTTTTTCTTGAGATATTTATTTCATATTACAATTTATGTCTACTTTCTAGGGGGAAAAAAATTAAAAAATTCATACTTTTTCTTTTTCTTTTTTTCTTTTTTTTTTTACTTAAAAAAAATGCATTAAATTGAAATAAGCGTCTCTATATTAATATTACATATACATCACGTAACTGTACATAAATTCATATTAATAATGACTGCTAACTTACTTCCTTTAAAACTGCAACTTATTTGTTTAAAAAGTTTTGTTATAAAAGCGATATAAAACAGTAGTATGAAAAAAAAAAAAGTTGTACCTGACGGACTAATGTGCAAATTGCACCGAAGGAACAAACTATTTCTTCCAACGAAAATGCCGACAACAGTTAGAAGTCGCTGAACCACTTTAGAATGTAAAAAATCGTCTGTGTGTGAGTAGGCATTTATTAGAACATAGTTTTTTTTTTTTTTTTTTTTTTTTTTAAGTTACTTTATCAATGGCATCCTTAAATTACTAACTCAAATATAAACTTAATTATGTTGTTTCTTTCTTTCTTTCTTTTTTTTTTTCTTTTTTCATGCGCACTTTTTATTTCCTTATTCAAAATTATTAAAAAAAAGAAAAGAAAAGAAAAGAAAAAAAAATCATGCTTTTTTATGAAAAATAATTTTATTATGTGCTTTGTAGAGGTTTTATATAGCTAAGCAATAGAATGTTCTTTACCGCAACTGTTCAGTACTTACAAGATAATTATAAAAAACAGAAGTTCATTATTACAGACATACAGAAGGCAGAAAGACTGACAGAAAGTCATATAAAAAATATTAGCATTTATCAAAAAATATAGGAAGGTGTTTAAAATGATTAATACTACTAAAAATGCACTTTCAAGCATTTCCTCTTATATACTGTAATGTATCCGAATCTTTCATGTGATCCAGTAAACAAAACTTTAATGCTAATCTAACCATATTCAATTAAAAAGATGCTTTTGCACATGCTAAAAATGATGATACTTTTACCCATTGACCTGGAGAAAAGAAAAAGGATCCTTAGAGAAAAAGTTAAAGCGGAATGATTTTATTAGCCTTCATCGCTTCCTACTACCTAAACTCTGCAGACTATAGGGCATAAAGTAACATACACAGTAAGGGCACATAGTAACGTATTTAATTTCTTTTGTTTGTACATGTGCCAAACTAGTAGTGGCAAGCATTCTATTTTGAATAGGAAACCATCTAATATTACTTTAAATAAAATACATTAATTTCGAGACATGCTAAAAATATTTGCAGAAAATCAGATCGCGAACAGACTGATAGACAATTAAATTGAAGTTACAGGCATAAAAAAAAAAAAAAAATGTGACACACCAGCCTGTAAAATTATGTAAAATAAATGAGTGAAGATTTTATCATTTTCCTTTTTCGTTGATTACCGAGGAAGCTAGAAAAAGATTCGGGTCGAAACGGCCCATAAAACATTTCCTCATGGGCCGGCCCGAGTATACACACACACAAAAAAAAATGAATCCGAACCCGGCCCGGCCCGACAGCAGATTAAAAAATTCGGCCCGAACCCGGCCCGTAAATCTGACCCGTACAGACCTCTAATGTGCTTATCAGAAATTACTCCATAGACGTAATGTATTGGAATTCTCTAGGATGTTACTGTACACGAACTATTTCCTTGATCTCAACGAAAAGTATAATGTGTCATCCCTATATGATCGACATTGAGAATACCGATTTTAGACTTTCTGCTACTACTTGTTCTTCACACAGACTAACCGCTAAAAACATGATTTTAAAACGTGTAAATGTAACAAAAACTCAATTTTGAAAATTTAACTTAAAAATAACACTTTCTCCATCATATATATACGAGGAAGTGGTAGAGAAAAGAAAATTAATTTAAAAAAAACTTTCCAATTTTAATTGGTACGCTCTTTTTTTTTTTTTTCTTCCCCTTTCAAATGTTATGAATTATTTAAGAAACAGAAACAGATTACTTGTGTTGCTTATCATTTTTGGCCGATTTTATTTTTAGATGAAAATTTCTTAAAACCGCCAGTGAAGCGATAAAATCGCCAATCGGAAATGCTGTCCTCTTACGAGGCAAAAAAATGGAGGTGATGCGCCGGCCTATTATTTATTTAAGGGGCTCTAGTTCTACGCACAAGCGAAGTGTGACGTCACTGACCTTCTGTGGAGCCAAGAAAAAGATTTCCTATGTTAATCTCCCATTGGATTTTTCGTAAAAAATTATCAAAAATCGAGGAAAATTATTTCCCTATTTTAATCCCCATATTTGGGTATAGATATGTATTAGTTATCGCGTGCATGCGTTAGATTGATTTATTTTGCTATCAAATTGACAAAATTTTAGTTTTAAATTTCAAAACTCTGTGGTTCTTGGCGTTTTTTTTTTTTTTTTTTTTTTTTTTTTTTTTTCATTTGGCGATCAAAAACGTAACACGAATATATTCGTATACAGGCCAGATGTATATTTTTGTAATATGTATTGTACAGAATATTGTTTCATATTATTCATTACTCTCTTAATATAAGTTGTTAAAATAACCATGATTTTTGAAAGGTTTAATAAAAAAGCTCGACAAAACTGGCGTTGTAAAAAATATTACTTACAAACTTTGAATAAACACCATATGGTGTTTATTCAAAGATTGTAAGTAATATTTTTGAAAGGTATTAAATATGTTCGCCAGATAATTTGGCGATAATTTTTTAGACAGGTATGACATCTATTCCGCTGCAACATATTAGTATCTTATATCAGATACTTTATTTGGACATTTGAAAACAAATTTGACTTCAAATTATCATAGGATAGTTATAATTTTCCTTTTAATTAGTATATTAGCTG
Source organism: Salticus scenicus (assembly GCA_963930645.1). Lineage (NCBI taxonomy): Eukaryota > Metazoa > Arthropoda > Arachnida > Araneae > Salticidae > Salticus > Salticus scenicus. The sequence goes on along the minus strand of OZ005655.1, from coordinate 176,890,131 downwards.
GATATTTATTGTGTAAATATCATCCTCTGAAATGAAATGTTTATGTTTTCAATCGAATATGGAAGTTCGTCATTTTTTTTTTCTAGAGTTTTGAAATTAAAAATTCAAATTTATCAATTTTACAGCAAAAACAACTTAATCTAACGCATGCACACGATAACTAATACATATCTATACCCAAATACGGGGATTAAAATCGGGAAATAATTTTCCTCCATTTTTAATATTTTTTTCAAAAACTCCAATGGGAGATTCACATAGAAAATCTTTTTCTTTGCTCTACAGACGGTCAGTGACATCATCGCTTCAACAGAAAATGTAAAAACATGGTATACAAAAAGTTTTTTTTATCTTATGATTATTTTTATCTTAATCCTCAGTGTTTCCCATCTTGATTAACTTGAATTTACTATTAAAATTTTAACATGCTCAAAATCTTCTCATCACTTTGTTAAAATATATTAATCTTTTCCAAAATCTTTTTCTATTTAATATGATACCTGTATTTTCTTTAAATGCCCAATATTTCATAAGGTATTCTATTTTAAAATTTTAATATATTTATCAGATTTACATATTTTTCTGGCTTAGCCATATTGTTTTCCTTTTTGTAACTACTGCTGTTGCCATCTTTAAATATCTAAAATGATGAGATCGTTTTATAATAAAATTATCCATAATAGCAAATAGATATAGTAATAAGACATAGATTGATCATTCGGGAGGGGGGGGGGGAGATTCCTTTTTACTCGGAGAAAAGTCCCACTACATGGTCGTCTTTCTCGGAATGAATACACGCGGATACATTGTGCACTTTTTATACACTAAAACTAACGATCTTTTTCTGCGCTGCTGCTATTTATATTTAAAAGAATTTTGAAAATTACATGTTACTTACTAATATAAAGTCCTAAAAAATATCAAACTTTAAAAGAAGTATTCCATTAATAAACAAAGCAGTACTTTAAACAATAATAATAACAATGCAACTGACTATAAAAATTATATTTTTTATAAATTAGTCAAATATAACTTACTTATGAAAACCTGTATATTTCCTTTCCTCCATTTAGTAGTACAATTGTATGCCGCGTAATACTTCGGCATTTTAAAAACTTATCAACATTCTATTCTATTACAATTGCTCAGTTTCAATACCACTATATGACTGATGCCGAAAAAATTTTTCGGCATCAATTATCTTTGCATGATAACAATGGGATGATAGAGCTATATAAATTACTACATCTATGTAATAGCATATTGTTACAAAATTGTAAATAATTGTGTTTATTTTTGTATAAATTCTTTTAAAGAGGCTTAGCAAGTTGATAAAGTGCTAATTTTGTGCATTTCTAGTCGTTTTAGCGTTGAAATAGCCTTGTTTTCCCTTAAAAACGCATTAAAAAGCCCCAATAAGGCACTCTCTAAAATATGAAGAGTGAGATCTCACTCTCAAAGAGTGGTATATCACTCTTTGAACATGCCAAAATGGAGCCAACATCTAAAGAGTGAAAAGTCTCTTTTCGAAAGAGTGAGATTTCTCACTCTTTATTAAGAGTGAGATTATTCAGAATAATTTAAAGAATATGACAGTTTTTTTCCCCTTAAAAAATTGTGTACACTAGACGATGTTGTTTCATTTCACCTTGCGAATCGACTCCAATTCAACGGTGCAAAGCATGCAGTTTGGATCTGTCGGGAATCGAACCCAGGCCGTTCCCGTAGCAAGCGAGTATCTTATCCACTGAACCACTGAGCACATATACAAGCTGCTTAATTTATATTATTAAGTCATTCTCATACGTGATCAATCATATTTTTAAATTTTTACTTCATTTATCAACAATATAAAATTAAAGAATTCTAAAGGATATTTTAAAATTTAAATTATTTTGAAATTGCTAAAATTAGAATTATTTTAAAAGCTGTATACTTGAAAAAAAATCTTTATGACAGGCAGTCATTTAAAGTAGCTTATGCGGAAAAGAAGTTACTCAAGTGTACATGTTTTAAAAAAAATAAAAAAATAAAAATAACTGTTCGCATACAAATCTACAGAGTTTCCTGAATAAGTCGCCTGTTCAGAAGTATAAAACTTGCTGTTATTAGAAAAAATTAGTAAAAAATTATAGCCAAATTTTTGAATATTTCACATGTGTTAGCTGTCAATAAATATAATAAAAATATAAACTGTTACAGATTTTAAGGCGTTGTGCATTAAATATTTGCATTGATATTTTCTCTTATACCTTATATATTTCTAAATAAAACTATTTACTTTCTAAGACTAATTTCGTTATGTTTCTTGTGATTTTCTATTCTCCATTAATAATATTACTTCGATTTTGTCAATCGTATAGAAAAAATTATTTACCAAACTATCTTTTAACATAATTATTTTCTTTTTTTTATTCTTCAAAAATCTTCAATACGTTCTGTTAAACAAATACATACATGAGATCGTCCGGAAATAGTCCTTCATATTTCTTTCGAAATATGATAACCAGATGGCGCCAGCAATTTCTCACTCTACAAAAGTTTCATCTTGCAATAGATGACGACCTCACTCTTTGTGACAGAGTGACTATACGTCACTCTTTCACAAAAAGTGAGAAGTGTCACATTTTTCAGAGCGATATTCTTGTTTTCTCACCTTAATCGGTGTCAAAATAGGGGTCACTTTTTTAAGGAGAGAGATTCTCACTCCAGAAATTTTAGAGAGCAGGTAATGGACTTGGCGCCAAATTTGGCGACTTTTTCCCACCTTGGCGATTTTTTTTGGCGACCTTGGCGAGAAAATCCTTATATGGGATATACCAAATATGGAAGCTGTAAGTTGATTGGTTGACCACTTTCTAGAGTTTTCTCGAAAAATCTGGGTTCCATGGAAGAGTATATAAGGAGCACTTCTCGCCAAGGCAGTGAGTCAGTTCAGTTCAGTCTCAGATCAGCTTCTGTCAATGTGGCATTGCTCTTGAGCCTCTTTGGAAGAGACTTGCTTTATGTGTTATTGCTATACAGTTTGTACTGTGGATTTGCTATTGACAGCTGTTGTTTAAGCTGTGTTTACTGTTTGAATTGAAGCTGATACTTGGTTTATAGACCTGTATTTTTCTGGAACTTCCTGTGAATAAATTACTGAATTTTTGTACGTTTGGCCTTTCATTCTCGGACAACTCACGAACCCCCAAGTACGCAACATTTCTGGTGTCAGAAGCGGGGTTTGTCTGTGAATGGTGATAACGAGAGCTATTGAGCAAGAGATGAAAAAGCTTCTAGAAGGTCTCACTGCTCAGATGAATGAGTTAAGATCTGGATTGATGGAGAAAATGGAAACAGGACAGGAAAAGATGGAAACCGGATTGATCGAAAGAATGAAAAAAAGGACAAAGAGAATTGAAAGCCGGCTTAACTGAAGAAATGAAAGCAGTACAGGAGAAAATGGAAACATCGCAAAGAGAGTTGAAAGACACTATGGGTGAAGTTCAGGAAGAAATTAAGTCAATCCAAGAAAAAGTTGAATGCAATCAAGAGGAGATGAAGAGAGAACTTTCGGCAGTAAAGGGAGTGATTGAAAGTAAATTATCGGATATGGAAAGCAGAGTAGATGGAATAGAAGAGAAAGTTTTGAAAATAGAAGAGAATTTTGAAAAGAAAGCTATGACGATACAAGAAAATGTTATGAAGGTTGAAGAGAGTGTTACGAGGATAGAACGGAGTTTCGAGGAGAAAGTTAAAGAAAATTTTGATCAGGAACTGAAAGAAAGGTTTTCAGAGATAGACGGTGAATTGAAGAGAATAGAAGAAGATCTGGAGAGAAAAGTGGAAGAAAAGTTAGAATCCATGCCCCAGGAAACTGAAAAGAAAGAGAGAAGAATCCAGAATCAGGAATCTATTAAGCTATCTACCTACGATGGCAGTTCCTCCTGGCATGTATATAAGACGCAGTTCTCCATCGTGGCTGAAGCAAACGGCTGGGACTCTGTTGCAAAGACTGCTCATCTGGTAGGGTCGTTGCGGGGCGACGCCGCAGATATTCTGGAGACTCTTTCGAAGGAGCAGCTATATGACTTCGAAGCTGTAACCAGAGCACTAGAGCTACGTTTTGGAGCGAAATGGTCCAAAGAATATAGTCGACTCCAGCTAAGGTCCCGTCGCCAGAGACCAGGGGAAAGCTTACAAGAACTGGCATCAAACATCCAGAGGCTTTCACATTTGGCTTTCTCAGACTGTCATCCTGAAACACGCAATGATCTGGCCCTAGAATATTTCTTTGATGCTGTCGGAAATCCAGATATTCAAAAAGCCCTCAGACTCTCCGGCGTGAAGGATGTGGAGTCAGCCTTGGTGTATGCCCTAAAGATCGAGGCAGCCCAACAAGCCTCCCACGAACATCGCCCGAACAGCACAGTAGACAAAGTGAACCGTTCTCAAGATGATTTTAAAGAGATTCAGAAAATGATTGCAGAAATTAATAGAAGACTACGCATTCTTGGGAGTAAGAAAGAAGGGAAGACTCCAACAACTAAATGCTGGGGCTGTGGAAAAGACGGGCATATCAAACGAAGCTGCCCAGTAAGAACACCTGGAGACGCAACCGCGAATGTATCTGAAGTATGCCACCCAGGAGGAGCGCTTCTTAAAAATCCAGATGCCTTCTTGCGGAAGCCTCCATATGAAGATCATAAATACAGCTGTAAAGCCGATGATAGAAACCAAAGAATACAGCCAGTTGCCTGCCAAGTTACTGTCTCAACACCATCAGAACAAGATCCCGATCCTTGGAGTGACGAAGAACTTAGACAAGCCCAGTTGGAAGATCCTGACATAAAGCCAATATTACAGCTGAAGGAGACCACCAGCAACAGACCTACCTGGCAGGACATTTCCAGATTCAGTCCCATTACGAAGAGTTATTGGGCACTTTGGGACTCTCTTCATATCAGAAACGGCGTATTATACAGAAAGTGGGAATCTGATGATGGGAAAAGCTTCAGATGGCAATTTGTTTTACCAAGATCAAGAATTCCAGATGTTTTAGAACAATTGCATAGTAGCTCTACCGGCGGCCATTTTGGGGTAATGTAGACTCTGCAGAAAGTTCGGGAACGCTTCTACTGGTGCAAGGCAAAGGAGGATGTGGAGAGATGGTGTAAATCCTGTGATGCTTGTGCGGCACGTAAAGGCCCGCAGAAACGAAGTCGAGGAAGACTGCAACGGTATAACGTGGGAGCACCATTTGAACGGATTGCAATCGACATCTTGGGTCCTTTGCCACGGATCTCCAGTGGAAATAAATACATCCTCGTCGTGATGGACTATTTCACCAAGTGGCCTGAGGCATATCCCATTCCCAATCAAGAGGCATGCACAGTCGCAGAGGTCCTAGTGCAGCAATGGGTGTCAAGGTACGGCACGCCCCTACAACTTCATACCGACCAAGGTAGGAACTTTACCTCTGATGTTTTCAAAGGATTGTGTCAACTACTCGGCATAGACAAAACCCGGACAACACCCTTACATCCCCTGTCGGACGGCATGATCGAGAGGTTCAATCGTACCATCCTGAATAACCTCTCTCTTCCAGTATCAAGGAACCAGCAAGATTGGGACTTGAAGTTGCCATTGTTCCTGCTGTCTTATCGAAGTGCTGTCCATGAAACCACCGGCTATACTCCAGCTCAGATGCTCTTTGGACGTGAACTTCGTCTCCCTTGTGATCTCCTGTTTGGTTGTCCACCCGATGCGCCTTCAACGCCCGAGGAGTACATCCAAGATCTCCAGTCACGATTTGAGGACGTACACAACTTTGCTCGGGAGCGAATTCACATTGCAACGGAGAAAATGAAGACAAGGTACGATCTAAAGGCTACGCAACATGAGTTCCAAGAAGGAGAGAATGTCTGGTTGTGGAATCCTGTTCGATGCAAAGGACTCTCTCCCAAGTTACAGTGCAACTGGGATGGACCGTACACAGTCTTAAAAAGGCTGAATGAGTGGTGCGGATCACTAAAACACCTTCATCAAAACCGAAGGTGGTGCACTATAACAGGCTAGCCAAGTACCACAATTAACGGTAATATTAAAATTTAAAATGTAAATACTGGTAAAATTTGCGCATGCGCAATCTAAATATTTGTATATAAATATTTGTACATATTTGTGAATTTTGTAAATATTTCTCACTTGATTTGTATTTCTATTTTATCGTTATATGCAACTTAGTTTTTGTATTTTAGATTGTGTAAATTTGTTTAGTTTCGCCTCTTGATCAAGGGTTGCACTGCCCGGGACGTGCAGTCCTTGGGAGGGGGGCAGTGTTACAAAATTGTAAACAATTGTGTTTATTTTTGTATAAATTCTTTCAAAGAGGCTTAGTAAGTTGATAAAGTGCTAATTTTGTGCATTTCTAGTCGTTTTAGCGTTGAAATAGCCTTGTTTTCCCTTAAAAACGCATTAAAAAGCCCCAATAAGGCAGGTAATGGACTTGGCGCCAAATTTTGCGACTTTTTCCCACCTTGGCGATTTTTTTGGCGACCTTGGCGAGAAAATCCTTATATGGGATATACCAAATATGGAAGCTGTAAGTTGATTGGTTGACCACTTTCTAGAGTTTTCTCGAAAAATCTGGGTTCCATGGAACAGTATATAAGGAGCACTTCTCGCCAAGGCAGTGAGTCAGTTCAGTTCAGTCTCAGATCAGCTTCTGTCAATGTGGCATTGCTCTTGAGCCTCTTTGGAAGAGACTTGCTTTATGTGTTATTGCTATACAGTTTGTACTGTGGATTTGCTATTGACAGCTGTTGTTTAAGCTGTGTTTACTGTTTGAATTGAAGCTGATACTGGGTTTATAGACCTGTATTTTTCTGGAACTTCCTGTGAATAAATTACTGAATTTTTGTACGTTTGGCCTTTCATTCTCGGACAACTCACGAACCCCCAAGTACGCAACAATATATTATATTATTCTCCTCCATAAAAATTGATATGATTTTAAAATCGTCTGCTTCTTTTATACTTTTATTTAAATAGAATTTTAATAAAAATTAAATTATATACTAGTCAATTTAACATTTTAATCCAAAATAGCTTTAGTCATATTACATTTCACTCATCCATAAAAATTTATTTTAAAAATCGTCTGCTTCTTTTATACTTTTATTTTAATAGAATTTACGTGCCAGTTGTGGAAAAAGGGGGGGAGGGATTAGCAGTCCCTTCGAATTCATATGGTTGAAATATTATAAAGATTGTCCTCAAGAGAAGATTTATTGCTTCAAAAAATTAATAAAGGAAGAGAAAAGAGATGATAATAAAAATATTGCCCAAACAGCAATATAGTACTGTCAGAGTGGTATTGTATAAATTATTGTATAAAAAGTAAGCATTATATTAAACGCATTTATATTAAACACAACTATATTAAACACATTTATTTTACGTAAACTAATTAAGACTAACTTAAATTTTGAAATAAAGATAACTTACATTTTGGGAACACACATGATTTTATTCAAGCTACTCAAATTTTGTTACAAAACTCAGGGCTTTTAAGCACTTTACTAGATCTTTGTTCTTTTCAAATTCAATAATAATATTTTTTTATTCTCTCATCAGTCTTGATGTATATTTTCTTCTGTTTCGTTTCTGGTTCTCGTAATTGTTTCATTTTTAACAAATGTGATATTTTTTCAGCTTCTTTTTTAGAGTTTTTACAACTAGATGCACATTTGGTTCTTTTTAACCCGTCAGTTTATTAAGTTTTCAGTTCCATCCTTCCACAACATTGTTTGTTCTGTGACGCTGTTTTTAAACGTTCCATATATTTGAAGGAAGACTGGGGTTGTCTAACCACTGTCCGACAAAATAGTCCAAAAATATGGATAGCTTATCATTTTGTGGTGCATTTTCCATAATAGTAAGCCAAGCCTCATCTGTATATTCTAAAGGTATATGGGATAACGCTGAACACATCCTACAAGTTTGTCTTATTTCTTCATTTTCTTTATACATTTTACAGAGGCCTATTGCTCTTTCAAGCGCTTGTTGTTCTATGTGAACTGATTGCTGCTGTTTTCCTTTTTTTTCCTCTTTTCAGACATGCTACTGCTGTTCCACTAAAGACGACATCCACACGACAAACTATCTGACTAGGCAACCGAGGACGGTCGCATGCGTCAGAGGTGGCCCATGTAGGAAGCCAGATCACCAGTCCCCCGTAACATGTTCTTTCAACATTGTCCCCATCCCGCAGCTGCTGGCGGAGCAACCGAGGCACCACTCAACTTGAGGAAAGGGAGAAACATCCATGATGAATCTGGTAACGGTAATCTCGTGTGCCAGAAGACGTCGACGTACACTGAAGGACGGATGAACTCGGGCTCGCAAACTGAAAACTAAACAGAACTGTTATAAGATGATTAAAAACTCTGAAAAGGCGATCGTTAATTTTGAAGTGAATTATTTTACCATCTGCATATATAATTGTCAATATTTTTTAATATAGCTTAGAACTTTAATTAATAGTTGTAAAAGGTAATTTACCGATATTCTTATATGAATTATGAGTGTTTCCAGAATTTACTTCTTGTTTAAAAATAAAACGTTCGGCATCCCGATATGTATATGTACTTTCAATGTTTAACGATTCACGTTGTATTTTCAGTAAATAAATTTTTAAATGCCACGTACGTAGAAAGAAACCTGAAAAAAGTAAAAAAATTGGGAAAAGACAAATTCAGATCTGAGGAAAGTATTGAACAAAGAGAAGTACGACTGCAGAAAGTTAAATTAAACACATCGAAAGCTCGATGCACAGAAACTCTTGAACAAAAACAAGTGCGACTGCAGAAAGTTAAATTAAACACATCGAAAACTCAAAGAAAGGAAACTATTGGGCAAAGGCAAGTACGATTGGCAAGAAAAAGACTAAATGTTATACAAATCCGAAAAATGGAAAGTATTAAGCGAAGACAAGTGCAACTGCAGAGAGACAAATTAAACAAGTCGAAAGTTCGGAGCATGGAAACTATTGTGCAAAATGCTGTTCGCATGCCACGAGATCGTATACGCAAATCGAAAATTAGAACTGATGAGAGAAACGGACAAAGTAATGATAGACTTTGGAAAAGAATACATTATTCTATTAAGAAAGCTATTACTAATGAAAACGTATCTACATTTCAACTGACACCATTTGAAATATATCAAAAAAAATTCAGTTGGAGAGGTTGTGAAGTTTTCCTGAAAAAAATATAGGAATGAAAACTGTGAATGGGGTTGCAATAGATGACTAAAATTTCAAAATCGTTTCAATAAATTTATTTTGGAAAATTATATGGATACAGGAGTCGTACCACAGGGAATTACTAAATTTATCAATGTTAGAGGAAAACTTATTGCTCGAGTCCACCCAGTGATATCCGAATAGAAATTACGTGGAGGTCAGCTAGGTTATAGTGGCCAAATAATTAATTTTCCTCAAGGTATTGAAGAAGTTGTAAAAGTACTTCCAAAACGTATCGAAGAGTTGAGAAATATTATTGTATTTAGACGGAATGAGGGATCAAGTTTTACTGATTTTAATGTAAACAGAAATAAGATTTATAAATCATTACTTTGGTTAAAAAAAAAATAATAATAAATAAATTAAAAAAAAAAACATTTATTATAAAGACATTGAAATCGACTCTGATACTTTGAACACAATACCAGAGGATGGAAATGCATTAGATTAGTTATCCACGCAAGTAGAAGAGGTCATAAATCCTGAGGAAAAGGGCGATTGCATCGTGAATGCTACTGATGCACCAGATTTATTACCTTGCAACAATGAAGCGATTGTCCGAAAAACTTTGGGAGCTACTGATCCAACACCTTGGCCTCGAATTATTCCAAACCCCATAAATGAATTTATGGGGTTGCAATGGCATTTCCAACACTTTTCCCAACAGGATCATGTGATTTGAGAAGTATTTCCAACACTTTTCCCAACAGGAGCATGTGATTTGAGAAGTGCGAGACAGCAAAAAATTTCTCCTTTCGAATATTTCCGCCATTTAATATTGTACAAAGATCAACGTTTTTCAAAGAATCCTAGATTTAGGTTTTTTTTCTATGAATAGTATAATGCGGTGGGAAGCTTTAAGAAAAGAAAATATCTGCATCCAAAAAAACTCTGAATTTCAAAAGTGCACTCCGATACAGCTGAAAAAAATTATCCAATCAAATCCTGAAATTGCTCGAAAGCTCTTGGCTTTTAATTCGTCATTAATAGGAAGCAGTACATATTGGTTCTCTAGATCTAGAGAGTTGCTAGACATGGTTAAATTTTTAGGTCCACCTACGATATTTTTAATTCTTAGTGCTGCTGACTTGTATTGGCCTGAAGCGTTTAGACTTATCTAAGCTTCCAATGTAGATAAAAATGTCTGTGAGAATAAAAAAATAAGAATACGCACGACACTCCTCAATGAAAATCCTTTAGTTTTCAGCTATATCTTTAAGGAACGTGCAGAGTTTTTCATTCACAAAATAATATGCCCAAAATTTAAAGTAAAAGACTTTTGGTACAGAACAGAATTTCAGCACCGTGGAAGTCCCATATCCATGGTATATTTTGGTTAGAAGGAGCACCTGACATTCTAAATTTAGATAACAAAACTGAAGAAGAAAGAGATCGCACTGCTGAATACTTCGGAAACATTATATGTACGATAAACGCAAATTATACTGCTCCCAAACCTCTGGTTCCTCCATGTACTTTGCATTATGAGGAAGTCAATGACCATGATAATGATTATATCAATTTACTGAATGCGTGCCAAAGACATACAAAACATGGACCACAATATTTTTAAGGAAGCTCAAGAAATCTGGAGGAAAAGTGTGCCGTTTTAAATTTGCCTTCGATGTAGAAGAAAAAACATATCTTTCTAAGAAAGAAAACAAATGGGTTTTGAAAACAGAAAGAAACGACCCCCTTATAAATAACCATAACCGATTTATAACTGAGCACTGGAGAGCGAATACTGATGTTCAACCATTTTGCCAATTGATGCCGTACTGAATTACATAGCAAAGTACGCAAGCAAAAGTGAACCAAAATCAGGTGAGTTTGAATCACTGATTGAAGGTACACTGTCCAAAACTTCAATTGAAGTAGTTACTGTTAAATCATTAATTAGAAAAATTTTCGTAAAAATATGCAGTGAAAGAGATTATTCAGCGCAAGAGTCGTTTCACATTCTCATGGGATGGCCTTTGTACCATTCTTCACGAGAAATTGTACGACTCAACGTGGAAGAAGATAAATGAATATCGGTAGAAGGGAATCAAGTGATAGAAAACATTCACAAGTCACATGCACTTTACGACGCATATCCACTTCGAATTTCAGAATTAGAAGATTTATCCATTACGATTTCTTTTCGCAGTATTATAAAAAAGGAAACGCTTTAATCAAACGGCGAAAACCAGCTGTTGTCCGAATACTACCAAAATTCAATCCAAGTTGTCAAACAGAAAATAATCAATTCTACAGGTAGCAAGTAATTGCTAGAATACCTTGGAGACAAATGTCAGATTTGAAATGACGCGGACCTACAGGGAAAACAATCTATGAAATTTTTTTCCAAGTTCCTAAAACAGATATTACATATTTAATGGAGAATATCACTGAGGTCGATGACAAATTCGAGACCAAAGAAGAAGAGGAAAAATGGCAGGATAGAGAAGACTGGATGTTTATAGCTGGACTAGGAGCTGTAGAAAAAGAAACTGAGGTTGGTATCAGAGACAAAAATATTAGTTTTGACTAGAATGCCAGCTCCTCTGCATATGAATCACCGATGTCTTTGCCGTCGTTTATTTACCTGCAAAAATCAAGAATAAACCCAACTGAACACAATCTCATGACTTCCATGCCTGATGTTATTTTGTCTGGTGAATAATCTTCCGTTTTGAATATTTTAAAGGATCGATTGAAATTATAAAAGTACCACCCCGATTCAGTCCGTAATTGTTCAAGGCCGTGCTGGAAGTGGCAAAACTACTCTCATTCAAGCCATGACCCATATGATTAGTGAGAAACTTGTCAACAGAAGCTATCTCCTTTAAGCCCCTATCGGAGTCGCTGTTGTAAATATCTATGGATCTACAATTCATTCGCGTCTGCACATTGGAAACGAACGCCAGCACAGACCTTTGAGTAGCGTATCATTACATGCCTTTCAATGTGAACTGAGTGATTGTCATTTCATAATAATAGATGAAATAAGCATGCTTCGATGCTCTCTCTTAAAAATATTGATTTACGCTGTCGAGAAGCAAAACCTGACTGCGCTCACAAACCATTCGGAGGCTCATTATAATTTATCTTTTGGGTGATATTAAACAGCTACCATCCGTTAAGAATAGGCCTTTATATGGAGGTAGTTTTAAAATGGCTATATATATGCGATCAAGGACAGCTACTTTTTCAAAGCATGGAAAAATTCGTTATACTATATACGAAGATGCCATAGAAGCAAGAAGAAACACAAGAACGATTTTGTATTGTTTTAGATAAATTAAGTACTGGCAAGACTTCAACAGAAGATTGGAAGTACCTAATGACTAGAAGTATAACGCAAATTTAACAAACAGAATTAAAAGAGTTCGTAAACAGTATTCACCTGTTTTCAACAAACACTGAAGTACAACAATATAATATGCAGAAACTGGAAGCTCTCTGCTGCCCTGTTGCTTTAATTCCAGCGAAGCACAATGATAAAGATGCTAACAAATACGACCAGGATATTTTGCAAGGTTTAGAAACGCCCATGTATTTATGTGTTCGTGCACGGATTATGCTGCGATCAAACCTGTGGACAGAAAAAAGTTTAGTAAATGGTGCTTTAGGCACAGTAAAAGATATAATGTACAAGCCTGGTTGCAAGCCCTTCAAAATATTTGAAAATTACCGTCCTTGTCAAATTTGATAAGTATACTAGACCTTCTATGAACGGTTTAGTCCCTATACATCGAGTAACCCGTACATAGACAGTCAATGGAAAAAAACATTTACAGAATGCAGTTTCCTCTTTCCTTAGCTTGGAGGTTGACCATACATAAGTCTCAAGGATTGACTTTGCCAAAAGTAGTAATAAATATCGGTGAAAAGGAGCTTATGCTCGGTATAACTTACGTCGCTTTGTCCAGAGTACGCCGTATTAAAGATGTCATTTTGGATCCTGGTTTTTATTTCGACAGATTGGAATGTATTAAAAAATGTAAACTGTAAGCTTCAAGACTGAAGGAGAAAGAGCGACTCTTCAAATTAGCGTAACTTTTCTAATATTTGAAACTTTGCAAATTGTTTTTAGCGAATTCATTTGAAATATATTTAATTAAAATATCTAAAGTTTAAATAGTAAACAGATTTATATATAAAACCAAATATATGGGTGAATTATAATATTATATAAATTTGTGCTCAATTATATTTTTTAATTTTTGTTCGGAAATGTACTTCGGAAATCGCAACGTAAATAGAAAATTAATGTGCAGCGGAGATTATTGTATATAAATATCATGTATATAAAGTACTTTTCTATGTACAGTTGAAACTTAAACCATGAAATGTTTTAGAAAAAACTTTTTTCTTTTGCGTTTTTATAATAGTTAATTACTGTAAAGCATTAATTTTATTGTACTATTATAAAATTAAGACACTAATGTTATCGTATTAATGTAAACAAACGTATTTTTTATATGTGTTGTATATAGGGTAATTTTATGTAATTTATACATATAATTTTGAAGTGAATGTTGTAAAAACCTTTTGTGTTGCATTTTCATAGTAATTAAGTTTATGATATTGATGCCCAACGAACGCATTATTGTATTGTGTATTTTTTATATACATAGAATTATTTATCTACAGTTTAAATCAAACTCATTGAAATAAATTGCACAAAACCATTAGCAACGTATTTTTATGGTAATTATTTTTTATGATAAATGTTTTTTATAATAATTTATTTTCATGGTAAATTTTTATGGTATTAATGTTCATAGGACATATTATTGTATATATTTTATATATATAAGGTACTTTTTCTATGTATGAAACTTAAAACATTAGAATGAATATTTCTAAAACCATTTTCTTTTGTATTTTTATTATAATTAATTTTGTAATATTAACCTACAACGGACATTACTGTTTATATTCTATACTTTTTTCGATGTTTAAAAGGTATAAAATTGGAATATATTTTGTGAAATTTATAGGTCATATAAAAATATTAATCTTCCATTTCTTCATAGCTTTCCCTTTTCTTTTTTTTTTTTTTTTTTTTCTTTCCCCTCTCTAAAATGTTTAAAAAAAATTTTCTTATGTATGTATATACGTATAATACACCTCTTGTCTACGACTTTTAAGCGAATTACATTTATGATTATAATTGTACAACAGACATATTATTCTGTATATTTTATTTTTGTAGAGGTATTTTTTCTTTAGTTAAAACAACAGATTGCATTTCGTAAAAATTCTTTTATATTGCATTTTTACTACAATTAGTTTTATTGTATAAATGTATAATGGATATCAAAGTATACAATTTATATATGCAGAATACTATTTTCTGTGATTCTGCTTTTCCGTATTTACTGGAATTAATTTTGTAAAACCTCTTGAATTTTAATTTTAAGACAATTTATATATTTATTGCTTTCTAATGGTAATAAAGTTTATCGTAATAATGTATTACAGCCATATTATTATACATATTTCATTATATCAAGTACTTTTTCTACAGTTAAACCGTAAACCAGAAAAATTAATTTTGTAAATCTTTTTGCATTGCATTTTTATTATAAAACATTACTGCGTATTTTTTGCGTATCTATCTTTCTGTAATTTAATACTATGTAAAATTTCGTATACTGTACTTTTCTGATTCTATGTGCATAGAATTAAAAATATGCACGGTGACTGCTGTATATGTATTTATGGTAAATTTACGCATATTTGGTAAATAAATAAATAAACCGATGGGGGTATAAGAGGTTTCAACCCTCTTTCACACGGAAATTTATCTTGTAATTAAACGAGTAATACTTTGCATATGTATGCAACAAAATATAAATGAAAACGAACAGTTCATTATTGAGTAATAGAAATCGGACGTTGAGGCTCCTGATCTCCAGATCTACTAGTTTATTTATTTTATAAATGAAATTTTCAACCGCTGTTCCGCACATTTAAACGATTGTTACTTAATAGAGTATTGAATTTTAGCAGATGTTTTAATGCTATGTATGAAATTCTATAAATTAAAAAAATAATAATAATAATACGACAGCTGTTTGCGAGTAATTTCATACGTCAGTAGTTTTGCAGGTCTATATATATTGAATCGAGAACGATTAAAAAACTATCATATTCAAGAAATAATTTGATAACTTCAGGTAAGTAACCAAATTTACATTAGCACATGTTTTTCCATTTTTATTAACTGTAAAATGTAATATCATGCTTAAAAATTCGGTTTTGTTTTTCTAGTTCTCCTTCCTTCAAATCAATTATTTCTTAACAAATTTTAATATTAATACATAATGAATTTTATACATTCTCGTTTAAAAACTTATAATATAAAAATAACAATAATAATAACGATTTGTCTGTTGAATGTAATAAGACGGAATATAAATCATAAGAAATCAATTATTATACTTGTATATGATTTTAGAGTTTCAAAAATTAAATGTTGGATTAAGGTTTCTCTTTATTGTTTTATAATCATACATTTAACACATTATCATCGGGTAATTTTTTCCAATCCTAAAACAATACTGAAACAATCCTCCAACAATAAGCCTAGCATTTTGGCATAATTCTGAAACTTTATATTATCTATTAAAAATAATATGATGAGTCATTTCCATGACTTTCTCATACCCTGCATTTCAATACCTTAAGGATAGGTTGCAGATAAATAATGTAAGATCAAATAAGTTAAGATCAATAAGGTAAGATCAATAGGGTAAGATAATAACGCTCAATCTAGTACTTTAAAAATTATTTAAAATAAGCTTTGAAACAGTTTCATTTCACATATAATTCTGTGTTGGGGTATACCTCCCCCCTCAACACACCAATTCAATTATAATTCCTACATTTATTTAGAAAAATACAAGGCTGTAATAAATTTGCATTCATACTTGCCAATCTTGATTTAACGTTTCAAGTGCAACCTAATGCGAACTACAAAATAACAAATTTGAATTTTCTGTAGTTATTTGTTTTTAAGTTATACGGCTAACAGCATATATATATATACAAATCAACGACTAAAAGTTGGATTTTCGTACTCAGAGAGCCTCAAAATGTAATTTTATACATAAAATCAGAGTAAAAAAAAAAAAAAAAAAAAAAAAAAAAAGACTTTTTTTATGCTATGGGTATAAAAAAAAATGAATTATCCTACCAGAACTGTGTTCGTTGACGTAGCATAATTTAGCAAAGCACTTCCATCGATTATATTCAGTAGAAAAGAACGTTAATTGTGGATCTATTATATTGTAAATAAACTATATGAACATCACACTGTGTACTTAGTCTCAAATGAAAAACACCAAACACAAAATGAAATAATCTTTCAGCAATTTCCAAATACAGCCCCAATATATCCAAATACTTTGAGTAGTCCTGTAACCGAATGTTGAATGATTTCCACATCCCAATCTACATAAAACATACCTTTATGCATAGAAAAACATATGTTCATTATCTTTTGTTTAAGACAGCCTGTAGATTATTACACTGTACTTACTGAAAATTCTCCCTGTGGACGTAATGTATTTGAATTCTCTTGGGTGGCCCTGTACACAAATCATTTGCTTGACCTCTATGAAAAGCTTATCGTAGCATCACTATTTATTACAGATATAGAATACCGAGTTTAGATTTCCAGATAATATTTGTTCTTGAGATATGCTGATAACAGTCACACAGACAGACACACACACACACACACAGACCAACCGCTAAAGACATTTTTTTAATTCAGGGGATCTGAAGCCGTATACATATAAGAAAAACCTAATTTCGAGAATTTTATACATACATATATTAAACGAATTAAATTTTATAGTCAGCAATCAATGCGGTAAATATATGATGTCGTCACATAAAGTGTTGAACACGAATGTGCAAAATCCTTTTTCTAAAATAAGGTACAGAAAATCGCCTAAAGTGGATGTGTTTTTTGAAGAGAAACGTACTTTTACGTAAACCACAAGCAATGTGTTAAAATTATTCCAGGAATAATAATTTGTCGTAAAATTCATTAGCGTATAGTTCATATTTAACGAAGAATTTACAAAATTTTTCTTCTCCAATCTAAGATTTATTACGAAGAAAAATTTTCTTTATGAATAGTAGTATGAAATTTACAATAAATTCTCACATTTTTCCTCTGTTATTCTTTAATATTTGACTTTTATAATCTTTAAAATAGTTTCCAGTGAATTTTGTGAATATTTTGCAGATTTTACATGTATGTGAGGTTAATAATGTTTGAAAGAATCGAAATGATGTTTACATTTTCATTTGAATGTGATATTAAAGGAAAATTGAACATGCCGAGTGGCCATAAAATACACTAAGAAACAAGGGGGGAAATAGCAGCACTGAAGAAAAATTGACTTATACGTTTTTTATTTGTAATTACTTCAGAATTAATCATTAAAACAATTATAACTGTTATGTTTGCGAAAATGATGGTTAAAAGAAGACATTACAATGATAAAGAGGCAAAGAAAACTTTGGACAAAATTTCAAAGCGATAGATTCAGTAGAGTGAAAAGTAGACACTAAAATAAACAAAATTACGGTCTGATAAAATTTGAAAACGATACGGCCAGTATGATGAAAGATAGACACAGATGATGTAAGAAAACAAAATATCGTGTAAACTATGTGTTGCGTCGTTGTTACTTATGCCATTAACTACTTAGGCCATTAATTTGTTACTAATGTCATTGTTAATTATGCCGATGCCCCCATCTTGGTGCGTTATTTTCAATGCTCTTGAATGTGTATAGCTTGACAAAGGAAAATAAATTTCTTTTATATTCTCAAGGTTTTATTATTATTATTATTATTATTATTATTATTATTATTATTATTATTTCTTAAATATAAAGGAAAGCTGTTGAAAATAAACTTCATTACTCAATGTTAAAGAAGGTCATAAATTAAACTCGACGGCAGCGCATCTTGGCAGCTGCGGTGCTTAACTAAAAACACATCCATATAGCACAACCTTGAAAAATGTATACACTCATCACTTTTCCCATGAGACTTCTCATTTCATAAAATAATAATAATAATAAATAAAATAAAATGTAAATAAATAAATAGAATAAAATGTCAAGATATTAAATCGCACGATATCAATATCATTGATATCTATTAACATTTAGTCGTGATGAACCTCGCAGGATATTAACAGGGATTAAAAAGGAGGAGGGGCCGCTCACCACTCCAGGAGTGGTGTCGAGTAATTCTAGCTATGCTAGTCCCTTCCTCCGGAACGTTTATTTAAAAAACTTAAAAAAAAAAAAAATACAAGGGCCGCTGGAGACAGGTCTCCCACGCGACAAGCAGCGGCGGTAAAAAAGTCGTATTTCAATTTAATACTGAACTCATCACGACAAGGGGCACCAATGCAGAGCAGAGATTGGTTAAGGTAGTGCCGGGCATAACCCTTCGCGACAAGGGGCACTTGGTCAAGAGGCTGTTGAACTGCAGGCAAAGATTTACTGAAATTGCTTATGGTAAAATTGTGATATGTGCATTGAGCCAGTAGTAAAGGAATGAAAAATTTTTAATGAAAAAAAAAATAATAATAATAAAAAGAGGAGACAGAGCCTTATTCCTTTCTTGATAAGGCACACAAAAGTACACCATTTTACAAGATACAATGCTTATTTTCACGTTTGTTTGTAATTGGAATCGATGAGATGACACAAACAGATTTTCAGGGTCGGCAACAAGCGCCATCTACTTTATTCCGCGGCATGCTTTGGTCTTTGCAGATTTGTTACGGCCGTTTTCACGTTGGCGAGTTGGCGCAGAGTGATCTAGTAGGGCAGTGCTTCCATTGACGGGATTACGCTTAATAGTACTCTCTTTGAATATAAAGGTATTGCAAAATCTTTCAATTTTGTGCGATTTATAGAGAAAAGTCTTACTTTATTCATATAGATAAATAAAAATTACAGGCAAAAATTTTATTATACATAGGCTTTTTTTTTTTTTTTTTTTTTTTGTCAATGAAGAATTTGAAGTGGTCGACAGACAGGATTTTGAGCTGGATTCTGGTCAACCAAGTGTCATTCTATGCTGCAAGCTATTTTTACGCATGATCCCCGGACATTCACACACAGAGAAAATATTTTGAAGGCAGTTTCGGCTTCCTTGATATCAGAAATCAGAAGCTATCACAATTTTTTTTTCAGTTCTGTGCGATTTGCAGAGAAAAGCATTATTTCATTCATACAGATAAATAAAAACTACATGTAAAATTTTTTAATCTATGAAACATAAAGGCTTAAAATTCAAAAGGATATATTCATTTTTTCAATCAGTGATTTTACAAAGTTACGCATTTCATCGATTATAATACTGGTCGGACATTTTCTCATTATAATATTATGAACTACTTGATTTGGTTGAAAATTAATAAATAAATAACATTTTTTAAACAGCAGTTGGTACCTTTATGAAAAATCTCACTTTAGAAAACAGACGAACACATATTTCATAAAAATATTCTCATCCAGTTAACACATTATCGTCCAAATATTTTTCTATTTTGAACAGTAAGCTCAGCAAAAGGATTTTACGTAATAGTGATTAAATCGTTTAATTTTGATCTTCGAGAATCGTTGGAGTAAATTTCATAAGCGAATATATAGGGGAGAGTGGAGATGAATGGGACATTTTTCATGTTTTTACTGATAACGTTCAACATATGTAATTCAGAATTTTGTAACATTGCTCATAAGTACACTTCAGTAATCAGTTACACATAAACATACTAACTTTAATGAAAAGTTGTCATTTTTAATTAATAATGATTTTTTTTTTTTTTACAGGCATGTGCATTGTCCCATCAATTTCACCTATGGGAATGAATGGAACATGATTGGGATGAATGGGACAGGATTTTCAGACAAAAAGGAATGTAAATAAATTTTTAAAGTTAAATTGGTTTATGTGATTTTATTACACACTATGAATTTACTGAAATTAACATAAACTGATGTATTGAATCAAATTAACGTCAAAAGGCAAAAGTTCTTTGGTTCGCACTATTCCTAATACTCTAGGCTTTGGTAATTTAATCTAATAAGATCTAATCTAAAATAAGTAAATAAATAAGACACTAGAAAGAGATAAATCATTATAATAGAATACAAATTATCCAGATAATTTTTTTTTCTGACTGATCGGGAAAAATCAGCATTCTATTCTGTATTGCAATAATAATCACCAGGATTTAATTAGCTTGATTGAAATTGTGATTTTAATCAAATGATTATTAGTTTATTTATTTATTTATTTTTAATTATTGATTTAAGTTGCATTGAATATTCTAACTTATAATTTTTTAATCATAATTATTATAAACAAAAATCAGAACAATTAATTTCAATCTATTTCGCTAAATCCATGCCGATTTTATAATTCCATGTTATAACTACTGAACTACAGGTTATAAAAATATTGAAAATCTATTTAAGATTTGTTTTAATGTAATTCTTGTGTACAATTTTAAATTAGCACACAGTGGAGAATGTCCCATTCATTTTCATTCAAACTGTCCCATTCATCCCAACCACCACATGATCACATGAAACAGAAAATCGACTTAATCAACAATTGTCAATATTCTTTTTGAATGTCATAAACACAATAAAAGATTATGCATTTTCACTATATAAGAGTTATATTAACTTTCAGAAAATAGTTAATGTATTAACTACTACCTAATTCAATCAGTAAAAACTTACTGATTAAACTTACTTCAGCTGAAAAAGACACTTTAATTTTTTTCTGTCCTTCTATGGATAGCACAATTTTGAAACTACACTTGATGAATGACCTCAGTGCTGCCATATATCAGAAAATTTTTCAAGTTTCCAGTGCTTGCAAAACATAAAAATTTTGCTATTGTCCCATTCATCTTGTGTCCCATTCAACCCCAATCTCCCCTACGTGCCGGTGTCAAATAAATTATTGAATACGGATATGCGAAATCATTTTTAAAGTAACGTAAAATTTTAGAGGCACGCCTAAAGGTTGGGGTTCATATTTCTTAAAAAATACTTTTACATAACCCGTAAACAATGTGTTAAAAAATAAATAATTATTGATATTTGGAGGGGGTTTTTGTTGTTATTGTTGTTTGAGTTTTGTACCATAGAATTAGAAAAACCTTTCACTACATATATGATAAGATTAAATTCCCAGATTTTTACTTTGATGCGCATGCTAATCTATCTGATAATTTTAAATTACTCTTGTCTTAAATTATTTTAGAAATAATTTGATACATAACTGGAAACCTTTCACAGCATTTTCAAAAGAAAAATTTTGAAGTTTTTCTATATGAAATATGCATATTATTTTAAGTAAAAATATAAATACTACTCTATAATAAAATAGCCTAATTAAGTTTATCTTTTAAATTTGCAGTTCAGATTATGGCCTCTCACATACGGTCTGTCAAAATGATGGGGGTTCCACTAGTCAAGTTTATTGCTTTAGGTTTCCTTTTAGCATTTATACAGAGTGTTCATTGCAGCAATACAGTTCGAAAAGCGTCAGAGACAGAAAGAGCAAACTTGCAAACTGTAGGATCGGACAAAGATGTTGAACAATCGAGGATTACGTTTATTGCTTCAGGTAAAGAAATATTTTTTTCCTAAACAATTATCATACTTTTCCTTGTTTATATTTTCATCATCATAAAAATACAAAGTTACAAAATCTAAATTGCTGTTCGTTTAAACTTAGTAAACTTTTGAAGGTTTGGAAAAATTATACTTACAGATTACATGACATGTATCTGTAAAGGCAACAGGTCTCCTTTTAATTGTTTCTGCAGACAATATATGTATATATATATATATATATATATTAATAAAACCAGACTTTTGACTGAAAATTTATCAAAATCAAAAAATTTTGCTATATCTTCACGTTTCACACACCATGAAAGCCGAAAATGTTTTCAGAAAATTTTGCCTGTGTGTGTCTGCCATTGCATCTGTAACGCTACTTTTGTCCGGGTATCACTTAGGAACAGCTGGACGGAATTCAAGGGCGCTTGGAAGAAACTTAGATCTTTACCCAACTTAAAATTATATCTATCAACTTTCCTGAAATCCCCCCCCCCTCGTTCCCCCTGGAGGAACAAAAGACAAAAACACGTTTGTCTGGGTATCACTTGAGAACGGCTGAACAGAATACAAAGGTGCTTCGCAAGAATTTACCAATTTAAAATTATATCTATCAACTTTTTCGAAATTCCCCGCGTTGGGGGGGTAAAAGACAAAAACACGTTTGTAAGCATAACTCGGCTCCTAATTACTTCACAGTAAAGAAATTGCACATGAGGAGACTAGACATGAGTGCAAATAAAATATTATCTGCGATTTAGGAAGGGAAGGGAGGCGGAAAATCTATTTTTGGCAAGAAATTTTGAAAATTCCAGGTTTTTGAGTAGAACTTTTACCAAAAATAGATCAAAGGTACTGAAAAAGGGCTATGCGATTTCCTTAGGATATTTCCAAAAACACATTTTTGGTTTTTTGTTGTTTACAGTTTTTTTTTTTTTTTTTTTTGGTGGGGGTGGGGGTTACAAGTAGGCAAAATCGAGACACCCCTTTTGGCGCTAAATTTGTCCTGAGAAATCTATGGGAGCTGCGGTCACAAATTTTGGTGCTTGGATTGTTTATATGTATCCGACACCTAAAGTAACGGGATTTATCAAAAGTAACCCCGTTCCCCCCCTTCGGGGGGGGAACAGAAGGCAAAAACACCTTTTTAAGCATAACTCGGCCCCAAATTATTCCACAGTGAAAAAAATCACACATGGGAAGACTACTCATTAGTACAAATGAAACGTTATCTGCGATTTAGGAAATTTCGATTTTTAAGAGGAGGGAGAGGGGAAATCTATTTTTGCAGGAAATTTTGTAAATTCGGGATTTTTGAGTAAAACTCTGCCAAAAATGGAACAAAGATGTTAAAAACATCCATGCGACTTCTTTAGGATATTTCCAAAACACGTTTTTGATTTTTGTGATCTGCATTTTTTTTTTTTTTTTTTTGGGGGGGGGGGAGGGGGATTGAATGTGTTATAAAGGGCAAATTCGAGTCACCCTTTTTAGCACTAAATTTGTTCTGGGAAATTTATGAGAGCTTCGGTCACGAAGTTTATTGCTTTGATTGCTTATATGTATCCGACACCAAAAGAAACGGGATTTATCGAAATACCTCTCCCCCCCCCCCCTCCTGGGAGGTGGGAGTAGGAAGCAAAAAGAAGTTTGTAAGCATAACTCGGCCCCAAATTACTTTACGGTGAAGAAATTGCACATGATGAAATCAGATTTGAGTATAAATAAAACGTTATGTACGATTTTGGAATTCTTGATTCGTAAAGGAGAGAGGGGAAAAACCGGTTTTCGGAGGATATTTTCAGAAATTCCAGATTTTTACTTTCCGAACATACATATGTAAGGAAAGTATTGTAATCATGACAAAAATCCGAATTCGAAATTTTGGTGTTACTATACGTTTTGAGGTCCCCTGAGTTCGTTTTCACTATTTTTACTATGATGTATGCATGTGTGTGTGTGTGTGTGTGATTGAACACGCTAGCGTCTAAACTCTTTGTTCGAATGAGCTGTAAGTTGGAACGCATGTTGCAAGTCACCATAGCACGAACCCTATTGATTCTGGTGAATTTGGCATTTATAGTTTTTTTACACTGACACAAAGAAAAATTCTTTATCATTATGGTCTATGGGACCAAAATCTTTAAAGTGCGATTGCATCTAAACGCCTTATTCAATTGAGCAAAAAATTTATACACATATTATAGGTCGCAGTTACTCAATCTGTATAGATTTTGGAGAATCTGGCACTTACAATTTTTTTACAGGGACACAAAGAAAAATTCTTTATCATTATGGCCTATGGGACCAAATTTTAAAAAGTGCGATAGCGTCAAAACGACTTATTAAACTGAGAAAATAATGTATACACATATTATAGGTAATAGTTGCATGAATTAGAGTTTGGTGAATCTAGCACTTATGGTGTTTTTACAGGGACACAAAAAAAAATTCTTTATCATTATGGCCTAAGGGACCAAATTTTAGAAAGTGCGATAGCGTCTAAACGCCTAATTCAATTGAACAAAAAGATTACACACATATTATATAGGTCACAGTTTCACGATCTATATAGGTTTTGGTAAATCTAGCACTTCTAGTTTTTTTTTTTTTTTTACAGGGACACAACAAATAATTCTGTATCATTATGGTCTATGTGATAAAATTATTTAAATTGCGATAGCATCTAAATGCCTTATCCGTTTCAGTGGAAAATTTCACTTAACGAGTTTTACAGGGACACAATTAAAAATTGTTCATCATTAAGACCTATAGGCTTAAATTATTTAAAGTGCGACAGCGACTAAACTCCTTATTCAAATTAACTGAAAATTTATATACATGTTATAAGTCACCGTCACACGAACTTTGTGAACTTTGAGAATCTAGCACTTATGGTTCTTTTTACAGGGCCAAAATGCAAATTTCTTTATAATTGTGGCATATGGGCTCAAACTTTAAAATGCGATAGCATCTAAATGCCTTATCCGATGGAGCTGAAAATTTATATAAATATTATAAGTCACTGTTGCACTAACTGGTGAATCTAGCATTTGCAGGTTTTTACAGGGACACAATGAATTGTTCTTTATCATTATGATCTACGTGTTTGGTAAAATAGCGTTAAATTAAACATCGTGTACTATATAAAAAATATATCCAAACACCCTATTATAATTTTCTCTTTTATTTATTTAACAACTCCTGTTACTTTACTTTATCTACAAAACTGTTAATTATTCAATGTTCAGAAAGTCGAGAGGAGTCACTCCAGATTTTTTAGTAGAGCTCTACTAAAGATGTTACAAAGGTATTGAAAGCAGCCATGTGTCTTCTTTAGAATATTTCCAAAATCACATTTTCGTTTTTTTTTTGTTTTTTTTTTTTTTTTTTTGGGGGGGGGGGGCGGTTATGAAGTAGCAAATTCAAGACACATACACACTCTTTTAGCGCTAAATATGTCGTGTATATGATGTATGGGAAAATGGGGATCTATGGGAAATCTATGGGATCTGTGGTCACGAAATTTGGTGCGTAAATTGTTTATATGCATACGACAATTATTGTAACGGGATTTTACGAAATCCCGTCCCCTTACCCCTTGGAGTCGTAGGGGCAATAAACACGCGTAAAAACACGTTATCCTGTTTGAATTCGCCTTAAAATATCTTAGAATGGCGAATTTTGGTGTGTGGATGTTGATTAGGTGTACGCATTAAGTACTTTGGTGATATTTCGCAAAACTTCGAACTTAGCCGCTGGGGAAGGAGAAATAGGTATCGGGTAAGTTGCTGCCGAAGGCAGTGGAAACGCGGACTCCTCACGTTGCGAGCGGTAAAAACCTCTACCGAACACAGCAGGATCTTTAACTCAGGTTATTAAAAATGATATGGGATTTTTACAACTCATTTAAGTATTCTGTCAAGCGAAGCGGGCACAGCCTGCTAGAATATATATATTTTTTCAGAGTTTTAGTGTTTACACATATTTTTTATCAATACTTCTAAAAGTTCTTCATGGTAAACTGACCAATTATTTCAATTTTGTCCGCCTTCACACTCGTTGACGTAACATTAATTAGAACTTTTTTTAATATTTCAATGCACCTTCTTCACAATGGACCGACCTGCATATCTGAAGCCATTTGTAAAAAAAAAAAAAAAAAAAAAAAAATTAACAGTAGTAGCTTTTTACTGTAAAGCCCTAAAAAACATAAAATAAAAATTTATGATTGCAAAGATATGCGGTAAAAAAAGGGAAAGTTTCAACACTAAGAAAATTTTTGAGAAAAATATAGATATTTCACTTTTGCAAGACATGAAAATGTTTTAATATACAAAATATTTTAAAAAGCATTCGAGACCAATATTCATAGTTATTAGTTTTTGTATTTAAATTCTTTAAACCATAAATTTCAAAGGTCTCGAAAGCTTTTTAAAATATTTTGAATATTAAAAAATTTGCATCTCTGCAAAAGTGAAATAGCTGTATTTTTCTCTAATATCTTCTTAGAGTTGAAATTTTCATTTCTTTATAGCATATCTTTGCAAGCATAAAATTTTATTTTATGCTTTTTACAGCTTCAAAATAAAAAGCTTCTACTGTTAAAAGTGTTTTTTTTTTTTTTTTTTTTTTACTTAAACTTTTATTTTATGCTTTTTAATTCCAAAAAATGCTTCTTAAAAAAAAAAAAAAAAAAAAAGAAGAAGAAGAAAGAAAAAAAGAAAAAGAAACCAATAAAAATTCTTAAGATGTTGTAGACGCTGAAATATTTTCCTATCAATTGACACTTTTTCTTTTAATTATCTGTAAAAAATAACACATCGGCCGATGGAGGATCAAACCCACGACCATCGTGTTATCAGCATGACATTCTAACCCAAAGTTGAAAAACAGTCAAGAAAAGTCATAAAACACGCTAGAACTACATAACAAATACATATACAAAAATATTATTATGCTCGAATGCTTTTTAAAATATTTAAAAATTTTATAATTCATTGTTTTTAGCAAAAGTGAAATATCTATGTCTTTCTTTAAAATTTTCTTATTGTTGAAACTTTTATTTTTTTATAGCATGTCTTTACAATCATATATATATATATATATATATATATATATATATATATATTTTAATGCCTTTTAGGGATCCACACTAAAAGGTTTCCAATGTTACTTTTATTTATTTATTTATTTATTTTTAATTTAAATTTTTAATTTGTGAGCTTTAGCAACTAAAAAAAAAACTAAACAAATTTTTGTATGATACTGTGTAGACAATGAAAGACTGGCATTTTACCATGTTTTTATTAACTTCCATTCTTGTTTGTTTGTTTGTCCAGTATAGATCTTGCAATTGATTTTTAACTAACTTCCCGACTAGCTAGACATTTGAAACTTTCAGAATAGCTCAGAACACGGTAACAATGCATTTTTTTAATACTTTCAGCCAACTGTTTCGGACCTCTGCTGCCTTTGGTAGCGTTTTTATGATTCAACAGAAAATTTATTTAACTAACTTCCCAACTAGCTAGACATTTGAAACTTTTAGAATAGCTCAAAACACGACAACAATGTATTTTTTAAAAACTTTTAGCCAATATTTCGGGTCCCCGCTGCCTCCGGTAGTGTTTATATGATTCCACAATCATATAACTTTCCGACTAGCTAGAAATTTGAAGCTTTTAGAATAAATCGAAACACGATGACAATGCATTTCTTAAATACTTTTAGTCAGTTGTTTCGCGTCCCCGCTGCCTTCGGTAGCGTTTATATGATTCAACAATCATATAACTTCTCGACTAGTTAGGCATTTGAAACTTTCAGAATACCTCAAAATACGGTAAGAATGTATTTTTTTAAATACTTTTAGCCAATTGCTTCGGGTCCCCACTGACTTCGGTAGCGTTTATATGATTCAAAAACCATCTAACTTCCCGACTAGCTAGACATTTGAAACTTTCAGAATAGCTCAGAACACAGTGACAATACATTTTTTTAATACTTTTAGACAACTGTTTCAGGTCCCTGCTGCTTTCGGTAGCGTTCTTATGATTAAACAGAAAATTCATTTAACTAACTTCTCGACTAGCTAGACATTTGAAACTTTTAGAATAGCTCAAAACACGACAACAATGCATTTTTTATGTACTTTTAGCCAATTGTTTCGGTCCCTGCTGCCTCCGGTAGTGTTTATATGATTCAACAATCGTATAATTTCCGGACTAGCTAGAAATTTGAAAATTTTAGAATAAATCGAAACACGATGACAATGCATTTCTTAAATACTTTTAGCCAGTTGTTTCGCGTCCCGGCTGCCTTCGGTAGCGCTAATATGATTTAATAATCTTATAACTTCCCGACTATCTAGACATTTGAAACTTTCAGAATAGCTCAGAACACGGTGACAATGCATTTTTTTTTCAACACTTTTAGCCAATTGCTTCGGATCCCCGGTGCCTTCGGTAGCGTTTATATAATTCAAAAATTATATAACTTCCCGACTAGCTAGACATTTGAAACTTTCAGCATAGCTCCAAACACGGTGACAATGCATTTTTTTTTTAACACTTTTAGCCAATTATTTCGGGTCTCCGCTGCCTTCGGTAGCGTTTATATGATTCCAAAGAAAATTTAAAAACGTGGTATATAAAAATTTCTGTTTATCTTGTAATTATTTTCTATTAGTTATCTACAAAAACGCAACTCATCAGCCTTCGAAGACCTAACCCCTGCGTATCACGTTACCAGCATAACGCTCAAATCAACTGAGCTAACGAGCGACGGGAGCCGTTGCTTACATTTACATTAAAGTGGAGGCACCTTGATTTTCAGCGTGACACCACAACAGGATAACAAAAATCCAGTTTTAATAGAAGCGTCTAATTACTTAACTTTTTGTTTTGCGCTTTTTAGTAACAGAAAAAAAAAGGGGGGGGGGATTTTAGAAAAACTCTTCAAAAATCCTTAGGATACTCTGATAAAATAATATATTGATAAAAATAACTAGTGTTTTCTACATTTAAACTGACGCGTAATGATAAAAGGCAGCAGGAGTATGAGCATAGCTTAGGGACTGCTCCCCCACTTTCCTAAAGGACAGAAATGAGAATTCTCATTTAATGAAGGGAAGGCTTTGAAAATAGGCAAAAGATTAATTTCCTTTTGTAAACCTTGATTTTAAAAAGTCCCATAAAGGTCAAATAATAAAATGTAAATTACATATACAAAGGGCATTCCATAAAAACTGAGAGTAAAATCATAAAAAATCAAGAAATATATTTACAGCAAAAAATACATCATTCTTTTTCAAAACACCTTCCGTCAGATGATATGCAACGGTCCCATCGTTCAACCCACTTTTCAAAACAAGTAGAGAAGCCCTTTCCTGGAAGCTACTTCAAAGAACCCTCCACTGCTGAAATAACTTCAGAATCTGTATTAAATTTTCTGCCACGGAGCTTCTCCTTCAACGTCGGAAACAGCCAGAAATCGCATGGGGCGAGATCTGGACTGTAAGGGGGATGTTGCATGATTTTAATATTGCATTTACTAAGATATTGCTGAACAGAAGTTGTGACATGCGGGCGAGTATTATCGTGATGTAATGTTCAATTCCCTACCAGTTCATGATACTTTCTCGATATGAGTTGTCGCAAAATTTACAAAACTGAAACATAATATTTACCCTTCAGAGTAGTTTTTGGAGGCACAGCATGCTGATAGATTACACTTTTATGATCAAAGAAAATAATCATCATGACCTTTCCAGCAGATTTGGTTTGTAGGATTTTTTTCGGAGGCAGAGAATCAGTATGTTTCCATACACTTGTTGCGGACTTGGTAAGGGGATCATAATGATGCACGCCAGTTTCATCACCTGTTATTACAATCTTTAGGAGATTTGGATCATTTTGAAGCATCTGTTTCCATTCACAACATTGGTGAATTCTTGTTTTCATTTGTTCTTTAGTAAGGTGATGAGGGATCCGTCTGGAACAAACATAGCGAAGCTGTAAATTGTTGCGTAGAATGCTAAATATCGACGTTTTCGAAATGTTTGTTGATGCCGCTATCTCCTCACATGTCATTCGCCGATTTTATTGAAGGATTACCCACACAGTGTTAACATTTCGATCATTCACAACACTTTTTGGTCGCCCAGGCCTAGGAGCCAATTCTGCAGACAAACTGCCTTTCTTGAAATCACCATGCCATCTAAAAATCGTAGACTCACCAAAACATTTGTCTTTGTAAGCTTCTTTCATTAACTTAACTGTTTCTGGAGCTGTTTTGCCCAAACGGTAGCAAAATTTTATGGCACAACGCATTTCGTTTTATAACTCTGAATCACTCATCTCCATTTCTATAGGGCAAATAAAACAGTTTTTTAAACAAGCACGGAAATAGAAAAATAAAATCGTCTGCTTCGTTTAGAATTTTGTATAAACGAACAGTTAACAGTTTGAAAAAATCGCCTGCACTTCTATTTTTTAGTTTCGTGGTGTTGCCACCACTGAGCTGAAGAACAACTGGAGCAAATGCTTCCAATACTTTTACACAGTGTTCGTGCGTGCCAGTTTTTCTGCAATCGTTCGCCTGCCTTGCATGGCAAGCAACATTTGTCGGGTCGTCTATTACTATTATATTCTTTAAAGAATTAAAATTTAAAATTGTAATGTCATGTTTAGCATATGGTTGTTCGAACAGACAACCTTTACACAATTTTATTTTGAAATATAAATATATCAAAGGCTTTTTGCCATGCAACGCTCGGTAGACAAACCTTCAAAAAACGGCACGCGAAAACCGGTCTAGCATTTCCTCCAGTTGTTCTTCAGCTCAGTGGTTGCCACTACATAAAAAAATAACTCTCAGTTTTTATGGAATGCCCTTTGTATATACATAGAAAGTATTAACTTCAGAAATAAATATTCTTTTTTTTTTAAATTAAATTTTTGTAGTTTGATTAAAAAAAAAAAAGAAAAAAAGAAAATGAATATTTTGAAGCTTTTAAAACTCACTGAGAGTAAAGACAAATTCTATTTGGCTATTTTTTAAAGATTTTGTAAAATAACACTTCATCTTATTAGGACTTTTTTTTTTTCCCCTGGATAGTCATTATCTTAATTATCACTCTACATTTTATATTTGTTGACAGTAGTCAATGGCATAGCATTAACAATTTTACTTTAAAAGAATAAAAGAAATTGCAAAAGAAAAAATCAATGTAATCTGTGTAATTAATGTAATATAAAGTAGATCTATTTATCACAAAAATTTTATATTCTGTTTTGTCGTTCTATAAGGTAGAAAAAATAAATGGATCAAACAAACTGTTGAAAATAAAAAATATTAAATTACATTAGTTTTCAAATAACTCTAAAATACTTTTAGAAGAAATTTTTTATAAAATATATTAAATCTTATAATATGAAAGTAAAATTTAATTTAATAATAGGAAAATAATATGTACTTTTCATTAAAGCAATTTTTTAATTTTTAGCTTCTGTTTTTATACGTCAATATTTAAAATCTTTTTAAATTTTGATAATGAAATAAAATTAAGCTATCTAAAATTAATACATAAGGAATATATATAACATATGCAGTACTTGTAAAAATGATTTAATTAATTTAATTTTTCAGTAAAATTTTATTTTCTGTAGATCATAAATTGTAAAAAGAAAACATTTTTTAAATGTATTGAAAATGTTAATACTAATGTTAATCTAACAAATAATCCTCAATCGTACACAAATTTACCGCCAGACCTACATACTGTTACTATCAGTATCAGTAATAACTATTATGCTTTTATCAGAAACATTAATTTTTGTTTACAAATTTTAATCGAAATTATTTGTACTTCTGTATTTTCAAGACTGTAGCTAGAAAAAATTTCGGTGGGGTGGTGTGTGTGTGTGTGTGTGTTTCAAGTTTATTACATAATACTGAGTGTTAAAAATGATTCAATGTCAAAATGACTCAAAACAATTCCCCAAATTTGCGAATTTCGGAAAGGAGGGGGAATTTTTCCTTTTTTTTTTTTTTCAAATTGGGTACAGGCGGCACCATTATATATAAATAAATAAATATATATATATATATATATATATATATATATATACTGCTGAATTAAGAGCTATATTTTCAACCTATTTTACATAATAGTTTTTATAATAATTGTTAAGAGCTCAGTATTTTAAAGGAGGGCACATTTTAAAATTACGAAACTGGTTGTATATATATATATATATATATATATATATATATATATATTTAAATGAGAAGGGGGGGGGGGATTATGTAAAGGGAAATACGTTTTTTGCATTGGATATGTTAAAGTACATATTTACTATCTTTTTTTTTTTTTTTTTTTTTAATAACCAAGTGTTTAATTAGATCTCATGTTAAAAATTAAATCTTTTCCTTTTATTTCTTTTATTTCTTTTATTTCTTTATTTTCTTTTTTCTTTTTTTAATAAATTAAACTTAGACTGTTACAATTTTATTTTCTAAAATTCTTGAAGTCATAGCATATAATAATTTTTATCATTAATAAATTTTTATGATTAATTAGAGAATTGTTAATGAAGACTCTAGCTGATCCTGAGTGTCTAAGCAATTCCAAACGATGCGAATTCGCAATGACTTGAAAGTCTATAAAATTGAAGCTTTTTAAGATAGACGGGAAAAAATTAGACGTTTATTTATTACTTTAAAAAAAGAGGTACAAGAAGTTTCATAAAAATATGCAGTGGGAGGTGTTGGGGGACTGTTTGATAAATTGATATGGAATGACCCTTCTTTGAACAAACTTACATAAAAGATTTAAGAGTTTAAAACATATATTATTTCACTTTTAATGTTTGTTGGTGTCAAAGTAATTTCATTTCATTATGGAGTCAATAAATATTTTACCCTTCTTAATAGTTTATTAAACAAATTAACCATCTGAATTTTACTGTTTTTTTTTTTAATTAAAATTTCTTCGAATATGATTATATAACAATATTCGTCATATAGATTAATTTAATATGGTAAATCAGAACTGTATACAAATTTCTTTAAAAAATAAAAAAATAAATAAAATAAAAAATACTATACAGTTACTAGAATTTTCAAAATTAACACCCGAATAAACTACTACGTCAGAAACGCCAAAAGAAAAATATTTGCGATGCATACAGCTGTTTCGGTAGCCTTAAGCGTACCGTCTTCAGTGCAAAAAGAATTCCGAATCTGGAGAAGTGCTCGTATATATAGGAGAGGGACCGAATTTAGTTCAACCAATAGGATTACGGGAAAGGTGGAGTGTGTGGCCAATAGGAATTTAGGAATGTTAGCTGTGTAAACAGTAGAAAAATTAAGAAAATGTGGATTGAATGTAAAATTTTCGACAATCAGTCGAATAGGGAACAGCGAAATCACAATTTACACGGTTTTTAAAATTTTAATAAATATGAAAATGTTCAAAGAAATCAGATTTATAAAAATTTCAAAAACCGTGTAAATTGTGATTTCGCTGTTCTCTATTTGTCTGATTGTTGGAAATTTTACATTGAGTCCACATTTTCCTAATTTTTCTACTGTTTACACAGCTAACATTCCTAAATTGCTATTGGACACACACTCCACCTTCCCCGTAATATTATTGGTTGAACTAAGTTCGGTCCCTGTCCTATATATACGAGCACTTCTCCAGATTCAGAATTCTTTTTGCACTGAAGGCGGTACGCTTAAGGCTACCGAAACAGCTGTATGCATCTCAAATATTTTTCTTTTGGCGTTTCAGACGTAGTAGTTTATTCGGGTTTTAATATTCCAACGTCAAGTCTCCTGTTATTAAATTTTCAAAATTATTATTTACGCATCTCTTTCTTTAAAAATTAACTAACAACTATAAGTTCTATTTAAAGACTCTATTCATATTTATTTTTATTATATAAGCAATTTGTCTTTTCAAATACTGTAAAAACACGTATTAAATGACAGGATAAAATCAATGTGTTAATATATCAATATCTGATTTTCAAAACTAAAATTATTAAAAATGTTACCCTTTAAAGAACTTTAATAAAAGTATTGTAATTTCTTAATTATTTTTATTTATTTTTTCCTTTTTCGCTCAAATATTATAAAAAATGCATAAATTGTATTCAGTTCATGTCATATTTATTTTTTTACTTATTTATTTATTTATTTATTTTTACTTTCCAAATATACGTTAAGTTTAAATTTTTTACAATTTAAAGTACATAAAGATATTGCATGCCCTTAACTTATTATTTTCTTTTTTATTTAAGTAGTATAAGATATGCATTAAATTATTTTCAGTCCGATCATATTTATTACTTACCAAAGATATATAGGAAAGAGAAATATTGTAATCATGAAAAATATCCGACTGTGAGATTTTCGGATATCTATTCTTTTTAAGAATTTTATATTTTATTTAATTATATATATTTTATTTATTTATTGTTATAAGAGATATGACGGCAGCTTTAAACAAACAGCGGCAGTTTTCTTTTCTTTTTTTTTTTTTTTTTTTATAGACAACTTTAAACAAACAGTAACAGCTGTTTTATAGACATTAAACAAACATTTATCAATATAACAGATAGTTCATTCTAATGTAATTCTAATGTATAAAAAAAATACAAAAAATAAATAATAATAATAACGATGATAATAATAATAATAATAATAATTGCAGAATTTTATTTAACGGCCCTCTTCACTTACCGTCGCCGGAAGCCCGAGCAAATGTTATTCTATGGGGAATTTTCTTTACAAATAACTTATTAACTAATACATATTTTTAAATTCTGTTTTCACATTCAGAAAATTCCCAACTGTTAAATTGCCGGACCTTTTTTAAAAATGTATTTTTTTAATTTTTAATATTTTATTTTGAAATTGCAAAATGAAAAAAAAATCGCATATTGAAAATTCGTATTTTGCAGCTTCAAAATAAAGTATAAAAAAATAAAAAAATAATTTTTTAAAAAAGGTCTGTCAATTTAACAGCTGGGAATTTTCTGAATGTGAAAACAGAATTCAAAAATATGTATTAGTTAATAAGTTATTTTTAAAGAAAAATTTCCCATTGAATAACATTAGCTTCGGCTTCCGGCGGCGGTGAGTGAAGAGGGCCCTTAATAACTTCCCTTGAATGTACGAATATAACTTTTTCTAAAAAGTCAATCATTGTTCGTATTTTTTATTTATTTATTTATTTATTTATTTTTTATTTTTTTGTTAACCAAAACTTCTTGTGTCTCAAATTTTTATAATATCATTAAAACACAATTAGAAACATTTAAACAAATTATTTTCTAAATGAAGGCACACTGACATTCTAAAAAATAAATAAATAAAAATAAAAGTGTCCATTGTAATAAAATTTAGCAATATCATAACAATTAAATGGCTCATCATATGCTTTATAGAGCTTTATAGATAAGTAAAACGATGTTAATGCAGTGACTTAAGCCTGGGTGGAGTGTCTTCCTGCTATTCCACCACATATACATGCGAGTTTCGAAGAAAACGACCGGGAACTTCAAACTATCGTTATCTGGTATCAAACCCGGCACCTCCATCCCCTCCCGTCTACCAGCTACGAGAGGAGAACCTGTGGCGTTTTTGCGTTACCCAAGCTTAAATTTTACTAAGCATAAAAATACTTTGAAGATTTCGAAATAATGTAACATTATAATAATAATATCAAAAAAGTGCGTATAGAAATTAAATTTATAATTATGTATATCCTAGTGAAAAAGGAAGAAAAATTATTATCACAAAGATATTTAAATTTTATGTCAACCTAAGCGTATTTGCCTGTAAAACTAGGCTGTAAGGAGGTAATTATGAATTCATCGAGGAACAACA
Source organism: Salticus scenicus (assembly GCA_963930645.1). Lineage (NCBI taxonomy): Eukaryota > Metazoa > Arthropoda > Arachnida > Araneae > Salticidae > Salticus > Salticus scenicus. Next base: position 176,854,269 of record OZ005655.1, on the reverse strand, counting down.
TTTACTATTTGAGTATTCATATGTCATAAACATTGCATTGTTATGAAAATTGCTCTGTCAAATAATTACAGTCAACTGCTTTTCATCCGCCGATATAAAAAGCTGTTAAGGAAAAAATAATAATAATAATAATAAACTCTTTAAAATTCTTAGGATACTGAGTGGATAATGATTTTTTTTTTAATCGATTGACACCTTTTCTATTAATAATTTACAAAAAACTAACACCTCGGCTCTTCGAGAATCGAACTCATGACTCTCGCGTTCTCAACGTGACGCTCTAACCAACTGAACTAACAAGAGACGAGATAAATAGCTTACATTTTCTTTAAAGTGGAGGCGCCTTGCTTTTTTTTTTTTTTTTTTTTTTTAGTTCCCTATTATACTATAGGTATGGGGAACTTAGGTAATCGCGAAAAATTTCGACCTCGGTTTTTTGACTTTTTTATACGTTTTCAGGTGTGAGGAATCCGAAAATGACAAAATTTGTATAATGTCTGTCTCTAGGGTGTCTGTTAGTGGGTCAGTGGGTCAGTGTGTTACTCCGTTAATTTGTTAGTCTGTTAACACGATATTTCACGAACAAATGATCGCAGAGAGGTCAGATCAGTTTCAAAATATTACTTTCGATACTGGCAAGAACCCTATTCATTTGCAACATTCGAACTAAAAAACTTCGTAAGATATGAGAAATTTACGATTTTCTGAACATGGGAGAATAGGACAAAAATTCACTTAAACGTGCATTAAATGGAAAATTTTTACTGTGAAAATGTCAAACCAGTTTTAAAATATCGGTTTTGATGCCGGAATGAACATCAGTAACTATAAATATGCTACTTTGAAAATTTCGCAAGTTATTGGAAATTTACGAATTTCTTAACATGGCAGTATAGGGCAAAATTTCACATAAACGTCAATTTTGAGAGATATTTTCATCGTAAAGATGTCAGACTACTTTTAAAATATTATTTAGGACACTGGCATGAATATTAATGACTATGAATTTTCGAATATTAAAATTTCGTAAGTTATTGGAAATTTATGAATTTTTTAACATGGCAGAATAGAGCAAAATCTCACATAAACGTCAATCTTGAGGGATATTTTCATCGTAAAGATGTCAAACCACTTTCGAAATATTATTTAGGATACTGGCATGAATATCATAGGCTATGATTTTTCCAATTTAAAAAATTCGTAAGTTATTTGGAATTTACGCTTTACTTAACATGTCAGAATATGGCAAAATTGAGCATAAACTTCCATTTTGAGGATCATAAATACATTAGACAACTTCAAAATTACGTTTATGATATTGGCTTGAACATGATTGAATACAAATATTCTAATAGGAAAATTTCGTAAATTATTCGTAATTTACGATTTTATCAACATAGCGAAATTGTAAATTTTTCATATAAATATGAATTTTGAGGATTATTGCATTGGAAACATTAGCATGAAAACTATACAACGGAACTGACCCTGATAAAATAAATTAATAGATTAGAATGTGGTAAATATATCGAAGTGAACGGTGGATAGCCTACTAGGCGGGGATTTCATTCTGTCACTGTATCAAGCTTTGGTCAAATTCATTTCTTTTAACATGATTATAATATGTCTCGCACTAGAAATTTATGAGAACATATATATGATGGGGAACTGAGCAAAGTCCACCTATGCCAACTAGTTTTTTTTTTTTTTTTTTTTTTTTTTTTTTTTGCATGACACGAAGACACAATGACAAAATCCAATTTCAATAAAAGACTTCTAAATAAAAAATTAATAAATCGTGACTTCACAACTAAAAAATTTAAACAGTGAGAGTAAAATTTATAAACAGAGATGCATATGGCAATAAAAACTTAATTAAAAAGCGATTTAGAGATATTTAGGCACCTTTTCTTAAAGTTATATTTCGGAAACACAATAGATACTATATTTATGTTTGTTTTATTAATTAATTTCATTAATATTACTTTTCTTTTTCTTTTTTTGAGGTACCAAATGGTGTGGGCCTGGAAATATTGCTAAAAACGATGATGATTTGGGAACGCATAAAAATGTTGATAGATGTTGCAGAGCCCATGACTTCTGCAATGATACCCTTGCTCCAAATGAAACAAGAAATGGCCTTACTAACAACACCCCTTACACAACGTAATTGAATTTTTTTTTTTTTTTATTGAAAAATTATGATATATCTATCTTTTTTTCTACAGTTATACAGAACTGCATGTATGAATTTTATTTTCATTGTAAAGAATGTAATATATTATTGGATGCTAAAATAATATGGCACTTTCGAATTCATGTGTTTTGATGGATTCTCATGAAACTTCAGTGATGTAAAGAACATGTTATATCACATATGCTTCAGCAAAGATTTTGTCCCAAAGGCAAAAGGGGGGTGGGGGTCAATAATAAATTAAACAGAGAATTATCTTTGAGTAATCTGTAAAAAATAATGCATGAAATGCTTTGCAGCTGTAAAATGTGAATATGAGGTTTCATTTAATTATCTGTATTCATTTTTGCGCCGACAACACACATATCTCTATGTCAACAGCAGGTAAATTTCTATATAAACAGCACGTTTATTTCTATATCATTAGCTTGTAACGATGTTTCTTTAACAAAATTGAAATATTTTTCGTACTCTTGCATTTTTTTGATAGTTTGATATACTTTAGATACAACATAATGCAATCGGAATATAAAAATATAAAATATCTAATGAAGTAGATGACATATTAATAGAGAGGGTTTAATGCCTCAATGGGCAATTCTAATGAAGTAGAAGCATTTTTACCAAGCAATTTAAACTGCGCATGAGCAAATTTCCACAAAAATTCTCTTTCATAATTTATTGGCCAAATTTTTGTAATTACTCTAAGAGAAACTCCAAACAAATACCGCGAAAATTCAGAAATATATCGTTGATAGAATTAGTTTAATTTCATGCACTTTGAAAAAGAAACGTAATTAAAAGAGGCTTTATCTATATTTTTATTTTGAATCAACGTATGAAAAGTTGAATACGTGGGAAAAGAACGTCTTCAAAGCTGTACTGCGACAAGAAATGCTGACAATGTAAACATCGACAGTATTGTGCCAGATTATATCAACAAAACTGGAGGAATAAGAAAGGAGTTAACATTTTCAATAGAGGAATGATAATCTTTCGCCCAAACATTAACATAGCGGAAGGATTTGCGAACAGAGCAATGGACACTAATATTGAAATCAGTCGCGCCAACTTTTGGAAAAGAATGGGTGGGCTCAAATATTTTTTGGTAAAAGGAGCAATCTTATAGAGATTTTTACTTTCCGAACATACTATGAAAGGAAAGTACTGTAATCATGACAAAAATTTGAATTTGAGATTTTGGTGTAGCTATACATTTTGAGGTCCTCTGAGATCCTTTTTTTCTATTTTTACGATGATGTATGAATGTGTGTGTGTGTATGTGTGTGAGTGAACATGATAACTTCTAAACACTTTGTTCCAAAGAGTTGAAAGTGTGTACGTATGTTGCAAATTTGTAGATGACCGCAGCGTGAACCCTATTGATTTTGGTGAATATAGTTTTTTACAGGGTTTACACTTATAGTTTTTTACAGGGACACAACAAAATCTTCTTTATCATTATGGCCTATGGGCTCAAATTATTTAAAGTGTGATAATGTCTAGACACCTTATTAAAAAAAAAAACTAAAAATTTATAACAAACGTTATAGGTCACTTTCACACGAACGGTATAGATTTTGGTGAATAGAACTTATAGATTTTTACAGGCACACAACAAAATATTCTTTATCATTATGTTTATGGGCTGAAAATTTTTAAAGAGTGATATCATCTAAATACGTAACCTAATTGAGCTGAAAATTTAAGTACATGTTATAGGTCACCATTGAACGAACCTTATAAATTTTGGGGACTCTGGCACATTTGTACAGGGACACAGGAAAAAATTCTTTATCATTATGGCCTATGGGTTTAAATTATTTAAAATGCGACAGCGTCTAAACGCCTTATTCAAATGAACTGGAAATTTACACTGCATGTTATAGGTCTTTGTCACACGAACTGTATGAATGTTACAGAATATAGCACTTATAGTTTTTTACAGGTACACAACAAATAATTCTTTATCATTAGACTTATCGGCTCAGTTTCCTTAAAGGGCGACAGCATCTTGGACGATGATGTTTTATCCGATTCAGCTGAAAGCTTATATACATGTTAAAGGTCACTGTCGCACGAAATGTATACATTTTGATAAATCTAGGATTTATAGATTTTTACAGGGACAGAATGAAATATTGTTTATTACTATGATCTACGGGCTCAAAATTTTGGAAGTACAATAGCGTTAAAACATATAACTTACTATATATAGAAAAATACTGAAAGACTTTATTATAATTTTCTCTTTTGTTTATTTAACGACTTGTCTTACTTTACTTTCTCTTTTCAACTGTTAATTATTTTATGTTCAGAAAGTTGAATAGAATCACTCCAGATTTTTTAAAGCATTAATTTTTCAGACATTTAAATATTCTAAAGATTTGTTAGAATCAATTGCAATTTAAAAATAAATAAGTTTAAATCTAGAGAAAACTGACTTAAAATTTGATTTATGTTACTTTTTGTAAAAATTAAAAATTTAGTGCCATAATTCAAAAGATTATATAAATAAAGATCATTAACTATACTAAGATCACCAATAATTATGTGTACATGTGTGGTGTCAAACATATGTTTTGTAATTAGGGTCATTACAGTAACAAGCAATATTGGAAGAAGGTGTATTTTTAGAAAACTTATTGCAATTAAAGATGCACCGACCTAAAGTAAGAGGATATTTAAAAGATTTGTAAATAGTTACACTTGTAATAGGGAAGACATTATATTCATAATAGACTGAAAATTGAAATAATTAAAAACAGGATAAGTAAAATTGATTATTAACTGAGAATTGTGAAAGAAGGCTTAATGGAAATTTTTATATTTAATAAAGAAGCACCATAATGCAAAATATCAAAAAATTGTGTCAGAGAATTGTCGAGAATAATTGTATTTCTGAAAATTTTTTAAAGCAAACATTAATTAAATGTTTTTTAATTTTAAAGTTAAATTTCCTAGTTTCTAACCAATTATAATTTAGATTGTAAGAAACAGCAAGTTGGACGATTGAATTTTTAATCGTATCACAGTCTATAGTTTTGATTTTGTTTTTCCTAAAACCACGTTTATTTCTATAAGTTTTTTTTTTTTTTTTTTTTATTCCATAAAATTTAAACGAAAATAGATATTATTATAATTACCAAATTTTGTTAAGCCAGAATAGACCAAATTAGACTACTGGTATACCTGTTGGTTGAGACCATGCGGGTAAGTGGTAATGAAATAAGAGATAAATTTAGATTCCATAAGCAATCAAAGATTCACATTTATAATTATTTTTTTAATTTTAACAGTTACATTCTTAAAATCATGTAATTTAAAGTGTCAATATTTGTCTATCCAGGGCAATCCCTATAAATCTCTCTGTACCGAGCATTAGGCCTATTAATACTATGGACTGATTTCCTAATATCTAAAATTTTACTAAGTACTACCAATATAAGTTTTTATAAATTAATATCACTAAATATACTATGATCAAAGTAATATAAAAATTTATGTAAATAAATAAATAAATTCGAGATTAGATTTTGAATTTATAATAATAAATTTAGCATAATAATACTTGCCAAAAGAAAGAATAAATAAATAAAAGTAAAATATTGATTAAATGAATGGAAAAGTACATAATAATTATCAAAAGAAAGAAAAATTCAAATCTAGATTAAAATAATATGAAAAATAGAGAATAATAAATAACAATAAAAATAGAATTCTAGATTAAATATGGATTAAAATAATATGAAAAATAGAGAATAATAAGTAACAATAAAAATAGAATTCTAGATTAAATAGCTGTAAAAATTGGATTTACTAAATCATATAAGAGATTGAATGTATAATACATATTTACAAGAGTCCCAGGATAATTAATCATAAGCAAACCATCACTGTTAAAAATGGTTTCTTAAAAATGAGCTAAATTGTCTCAAAATAGCTCCGAAACAATATATACTTAAATTTGAAGACCTATGTACTCATTTTTGAGTATATTGGCATGCCCAAAAATGGGGTTGACCAATAAGAATCCCAATATATCCATGTTTAACATGTCAATATACTCAAAAATGAGTATATGGGTTTTCAAATTTAAGTATGTATTGTTTCGGAGCTGTTTTGGGACAATTTAGCTCATTTTTAAGAAACCATTTTTAACAGTGTAAATCTAATTAAAAATAAAAGACGGTTTTGTTGCAACGTTCTATGATTAAAAGATTTTTTTTTTTTTTTTTTTTTTTATAAAAATAAATACTGGAATGAAGAAGAGACACTTTTACTGTTCTACTTTAATCTTAAATATTAAAGAAACTCCGTTTTATTCTATAATTTTATTGGTGCATACGTTGCAGATTATAATGTCATAATTAGATAGTGTACTTTACTTGATGTTTCTTTTATTAGTATTGTTATTATTATTATTATTATTATTATTATTATTATTATTATTTTAAGGTTAAACTGTCACTGTGAGGAAAAGTTTTATAACTGCCTTCGTAAAGTAATGGTATCATCACCAGATGTTCATGAAACTGAAGTAAAAAAAGCAGAAGAAATTGGTTTCGCATACTTCACGTTTGCACAACACTATTGCTATAAAAAAGATTATCCTGAAAAATGCAAGAAATATAGCACGTAAGTAAAATTAACATGTTTCTAGCAAGGAAATGTATCGTAATATGTTCTACTTAATTATATAGACATTTAAAGTAAAGTATGTGGTTATTAAAATAAAGACACTGCGTTGTAATTATTTTATGTTATAGCATAGTTCATTTAACTCCTGGGATTAAAATATTATGGTAAATTATGCATACCAATATAAATAAAATCAGACTTTTGTCTGTAAATTGTTCAGAATCGAAAAATTTCACAAGAACTTCCCATTTCACACATCGTGAAAGCAAAAATGCCTATAGAATATTTTGTGGAGGGGAGGGGGGGAGGCGGGGTCACTGCGTCTGTCTATCTGTATTTTGCATCCCGGTATGGGCTCCTTGAGATCGGATTGACAAAATTCGATGATATTCCGCATGTACTTAGGCCTGTGCCCAACTTAAAATTATATCTAACGAAAATTTCAAAATTTTGATTCGATTTAGGGATATGCTCAAAACATGTTTGCGCATGCACAATAATTCTTGTATCAGTAAAACGTCTTGAATGGAAAAAAAAATGCGAAATGTTTACGTGTTTCAGACATTAAGAAAACTCAAAATGACTTCAGAGCATTTTCTTTGTGCGTGCGAAAGGGGCTACGGGTTTCTATAACTTTATTTTTTCGACCGTGTACCATGTGAAAACGGCTGGACGGAATACCATGACATTCAGCAAAGGTTTAGGGCTGCACCTAAATTAAAATTATACCTATCGAACATTTCAAAATTTTAATTGGATTTAGAGATATAAGAAATGAACGCTTGCGCATTCGAAATAAAGCTTTTATCAGTAAAACGCGTAGAATGGGGAAAGAATTGCGATAACTTTACGTTTTAGACATTAAAGAAGCCCAAAACGGCTTCAGAATAATTTAGGCGTGTGAATGGAAGAGGTGAAAGTTTATAGATTTTTTTTTTTTTTTCACCCGACCAGGTATCGTGTGAAAACAGCTCGACGGAATTCAATGACAACTGGCCAGTACCCGAGTTAAAATTATATCTGTCGAATATTTCAAATATTTTAATAAATTTAAAAATATGCCCAAAATATGCTTGATCATGCGCAATAAGACTCTTTGAGTAAAACGCATAGAATGAAAAAAAAATCATTGCTGTATTTCTAAGTTTCAGACATCAAGAAAATCAAAAAAGCTATGCTTGGGAAGGGGACGCAGTCATTAGAACGCTTTTTGGCCCGGATATCACTTAAAAACGGTTAGAAGAAATTGAAAGGCGCTTAGCAAAGGCTTTTATGCCTACACTCAAGTTAAAATTATACGTATAGAATACGTATATTTAGAAATTTTCCTTAGATTTAGATATATGGGTAAAAAATGTTTGGCAATGCGCATCAAAACTTTTGTCAATCAAACACACAGAATGGGAATTATTGCGATATTTTAATTTTTCAGACAAATAAGAAGCCAAATTGTTTTTAGAATATTTTATGTGTATGTGCTGGGAAGGAAAGGTTGTCAGGAGTTTTTTGTACGACTTTCAAAAACAGATTTCGCACCATCATTACTACTTGCTGTACGTCACTTTGAATATGTCAGGATGTGTTCTGCCTTTGGCAACAAGCTAAAAAATTATTGAATTGATATAAAACCCGCAAAAGAAATTTAAAGAAAGAACATAGTAAGCGTTGCTAAGGAACACAACTTCGTGATTTAAAGAAAATATGAGTTATTTATCTTATTTGTTTATCTTATTATTTATTTACTAATATATAACCCCGTCAAAAAATGACGGAAACTGAACAACAAACCTTAAAAACAATGTTCATTTTTCAAAATAAATTGCTTAATAAGTAAAGTAAAATCGCAAAAGTAATCCAAAGATTAATGCATGCAAGCTAAACTGCAACTATTAATTGGAAATATGCATAGGTTAAAGGTAAAACAAAAAAGCTACAGCAATTCTTAATCAACAGAAAATCATTCTTAGAAATACATTAAATTCAGCTTAAAATGTGCAGAGGTTGAATTAGAAAGTTCAGTATTCCCTGCATTGTTTATGTAAAACTGACCTTGAAATATGCATAGGTAAAATACTAAGAAAGAGAGAAAAGAAAAGAAAAAGCAGTTCCATTTCTTAATTAACAGAATATCATTCACAGAAATACATTAAATGCAGCTACAAATATGGGTTTAATAAAAAAATTCACAGTTCTCTTCATCTTGTGTATTAAATTGGGCTTTTTTAACAAAAAAGCTGTTGCATTTCTTAATCAACAGAAAAGCATTCACAGGATTACATTAAATTCAACCTCAAAACCAGCTGCAAACAAAAAATAACTATATATGAATCTGTTGAATTTGAAAGTCAACAAATAATATGCTTGATTAATCTGAATAAGAGACAGCTTGAGGCAGATGAGGCAGCTTGATTAATCTGAATAAACACTCTTTACAAAAAACATTTATAATTATTAAACTACCCATGAGTTACTTTTAAATGAAATATTTATAATTTATGTCACCACAAACTATTGATATGAATCAATATTTATATGAATAATTCATATAAATAATGATGAATACTCATAAAATTCAATGAAGATGAATCATTAAAATTACTATCCACTGTAAAAAATTTTGTGTAACTTTACTCAACAATGTTGAGGCAGCTTACTTGCCACAATTATGTTGAGAAACATTACCAACTGCAGTTGCGTAATCTTTGCAACAGGAAAGAAAATTTACACACTCGCAAAGGGTAACTTTACACAAGTTTTTTGTGTAATATATTCAGAACAGTAGATAAGGTTCCACTCTCGCAAACTGTAACTTTACACAACATTGTAGTGTAACGTACGCACATTAAAAGGTAATGTTCCACTCTCTCAAACGGTAATTTTACGCAATATCGTTGCGTAACGTATCCAGATCAAAAGATAAGGTTCCACTTTTGCAAACGATAACTTTACACAACATTGTTGTGTATTGCATGCTGATCAGTAGATAAGATTCCACTCTGACAAACGGTAACTTTACACAACATTGTTGTGTAGCGTATGCAGATCCGTAGGTAAAGTTCCAGTCTGGCAAACAGCGACTTTACACAACATTGTTGTGTAACGATGCAGATTAGTAGGTAAGATTTCAATTTGGCAAACGGAAGCGTTACACAGCATTGTTGTGCAACGTATGCAGATCAGAAGGTAAGATTCCTCACCTGCAAACGGTAACTTTACACAACATTTTCATGTAATGTATGGAGATCAGTGGGTAAGGTCCTCTCTCGCAAATGGTAACTTTACACAATATGCTGTGTAGCGTATACAGATCAGAAGGTAAGATTCATCTCTCGCAAACGGTAACTTTACGCAACATTGTTGTGTAACATACGGAAATCTGTAAGTAAGGTTTCACTCTGGCAAACGGTAACTTTACACAATAAACGTATGCAGATTAGTAGGCAACATTCCATTTTGGCAAATGGTAACTTTAAACAACATTTTTGTGTAGCATATGCAGATCAGCAGGTAAGGTTCCTCTCTCGCAAACATTAACTTTGCACAACGTTGTAGCGTAACGTAGGAAGACCAATTGGTAAGATATCACTTTCAACAACGGTAACTTCATGCAACGATGTTGTGAGACCTATGCAGATTAATGGGATTGGGAACTTAATACAAGTTTGTTGTATAATATATACAGATCATTAATTAGAATTCCAAACTTATGTTGGTTAAGTTTACACAACTTTGTTATTTAAAGTATGCAGGCGAGTAGGAAACATTTTAATCTTGTGATCTATTACTATACATAAACTTGCTCTGATATACAAGTCAGTAGATAAAGTTCCACTTTTCATTCAGTGACTTTATGTAATTTTATTATGTTCCGTAGGTAAACTAGTAAGTAAAGTTTCATTTTGGAAATTGTGAAAATGTATCCTTTACAAAAGATTTTATTATTTTGAGATGATGGTGGATGTCATAAATGTTTAGCAAATTACCATGTTAGAGTTATAAATATTTGCGTACATTTGAATTAAATGTTTCAATGTATTAAAATTTCTCAAAAGTATTTAAATTAAAAATAAATAAATAAATAAATAAACTTTTTGAAAAAAATGTAAATTTTAAATGCAAAATTCGTATTAAGTCTTCACTTTAATTTTACATTATTATAGTTTAATTACGTATTTCAACCCTTTCCGGGTTATGTATTATGTTGTTAATTCATTGATTTTTTTTTTTTTTTTTTTTTTTTTTTTTTGTGTGTGTGTGTGTGTTTTGTTTCAATACAGATATTTCATACAAATTTTGGTATTCAAATAAAATATTTAAAAATCTTATCAATCTCTCGACAAAGTAATACCCAAATTTGTTAAATATGTTGTTTAACTATAATAATGTAAAATCGAGGGATAATTTTCTAGTTTGCACGCAGGATTTTTTTTTTTTTTTCATTGAGAAGTTTTTATCTATCTCTCTATATATAAACGGCTAAAAGATTTTCTTGGACTATATTTGTCTGTGTGTTGACGCAAGTTGCCACCAAATTTTAACACTTTAGTTAATTTTAAAAAAATCTAATTGTCCGGTCGATAAGTTAATTAATCCGACGTATTCAGAAAAATTGCCTCTTTCATTCGGTACCATATTTGTGACGAAATTTTAATAAGATTTTTTTAAATTAATTAAAATATGAAAATATTGGATATTTAAATTTTTAATTGTTGCCAAAAAAATTTTACTTTTTTTTTCCCCCCAACATAAAATGAAATATACTTTCACGCGAAAAATTAAAAATTATAAGATATTAAATTTACTCATTCACATGAAAAAATGAAAATATTAAAATGGAGTAAAAAAACAATTTAGATAAAGTTACACGAGAGTTCCAACAAGTTAATGGAAATATAAATTATCGTTAAATGAATAAAATAGTCGCCTGCTCAATCACGTGATATTGTAAAACAAAGAATCGAATTTAGTAAATATTGTTCTTAAGAGCAAAAATATTAATATTCAATCTATATATATAAGAGATTTCCTTGGACTCTGTTCGTCTGTGTGTGAACGCAAGTTGCAACCAAATTTTCATACTTAGTTAATTTTAAAAAATCTAATTGGCCGATCGATAAACTGTTTAATCCGACGGATTCAGAAAAATCTCTCCATTCATTTGGTACTTTATTTGTAATGAAATTTTGATTAGATGTTTTTAAATTAATTAAAATATGAAAATAATAACCTGGGAATAGCTTTAAAATTGGACATTTAAATTTTTAATTTTGCCAAAAAAAAAAAAAAATTAAGAGGGGTTTTTTTTTTTTTTTTTTTTTTTTTTTTTCAGCATATAAAATGAAATATGCTTTCACGCGGGGAATATATATATATATATATATATATAATATTAAATTTGCTCATAAATATGAAAATAGAGTTTAAAAAGAAAAAAAAAAACCTTCTTTAATATTGTAGCTTGCACGTTTCTCGCCAAGTTTACTTACGCAGTCACGATGCCCATTTTAACTTATAGCAGAAATATCAACGAAAATATAAAAACTGTCAAGTGGCTTTTTATATATATAAAGATATATGTAAGAAAAATAGTAGTTTTAAAAATAAAAAAATAATAATCCTTTTAGAACATATATCAGCATCATGAACTGTATTGGTATTTTAAAAATATTCGTCAGTTTTTATGAGATGCATAATTTAATATTTATATATATATATATATATATTCCTCGCGTTTAATTAAATGTATTTTTATATAAAGAAAAATGATCTCGTATTTTTTTTTTTTTTTCTTTTTTTTTTTTGCAACAATTAAATTATAGCTTTAATGGATTTTTTAAAAGCTGTTGTGAATTAGTTATATTCACATTTTAATTAATTTAAAGAAAACTAATCTTTTTTTTTTTTTTTTTTTTTTTTTGCAACAATTAAATTATAGCTTTAATGGATTTTTTAAAAGCTGTTGTGAATTAGTTATATTCACATTTTAATTAATTTAAAGAAAACTAATCAAAAATTTTAAAATCGGGCTTCGAGGTGCACAAGGACCCTTCGGGGGTTCACCTTCATGCCGAAACAAATGACTGTCCGAGCTACCGTCTTTGCGCTACGCTGTTCACACACTCACAGACAAACATTGCCTTATATATATATAAAGATTATTTTTCAAATTTACATAAAATGTTGCGACCATTGACGATTTATTTAACACTTTCCAACAAAATCTAAAAACATTTGACAATCAACCTAAATTTCATATTATGCATATGATTTAAGTCGGTAAATTAACAAAATTATACATGGTATGTTTATATCAGCGTAAGAAAAGTTACTATTTAAAACAGCAATAGATTTTTAAAATATTTTTTTGCATTTTATTATAAATATTTTATGAATGAATACAATAATTATAGTTTTATGAATTTTTATTACAGAATTAACAATTTGGAATGTATTGAATACGAAAAGGACACTGAAGCTCCACAAGTGTACATGTGGGTTCCAAACGTAAAATACGAACTTATTTCCCGAACACGTTAATAATTACTGTACTCGGTGTTATTGTTCAGATTTATCTCGGAATGTATTTTGAAATAACGATATATGATACTGATTTACTGTTATTGTAAATATGTTGTTAAAATTCAAAAGTTCATAAAATTTTGAAAAACTACCACATGTGTTTGTTATGTTTTATTTATGAACTAAATATACTGATAACCATATAAATAAATGATAGTAAAATATGTAGCATATTGAATGTTCATTCAAACATAATATTAATTCCATAATACTACTCAAAAAAAAAATTAATTTGTGTTTCATAATCACAAGTGGGGTGCCATGAAGAAGTTAAATTCTTCATTTTTCCCTAAAGAATATTCCCTTTTCATGTCCTTTAATATTAAACTAAACCATAAGAAGTTTTTTTTTTTTTTTTTTTTTTTTTTTTTTTTTAAATCCAATTCCCTATTTATTTTTATTTGTGTTAGTAAACTTTTAGCTCTCTATCATATTAAGATGTGAGGTCATATTTGCCAACAATACCTTTAGGCAACCGGAAATTTTAAAAGAAAATGTATTTTATTTACTGAGTGAACTGTAGCGGTTTTCACTGAATAAGTAAAATTTAAAAAAAATTAATTGATAAAAATTTTTAGGTAGCTAAAAAGGACTAAAGTTGGCAATTATATGTAGAGCATTATATGTAGATGTTCTTAAATTTCGACGTTTTTACATGTTTTGAAATTTAAATAAACCAAAAATAAAAATTTAAGCAAAAAAAAAAACATTTTTTAACAGTAGAAGCTATTTATTGTGAAGCACTAAAAATCGTAAAATAAAAAATTATTATTGCAAAGACATGCTATAAAGAAAATAAAGTTTCAATACTAAGAAAATTCTAGAGAAAGGTAGATGTTTCACTTTTGCAAGAGATGAATTTTTTTAACTATTCAAAATATTTTAAAAGATATTAGAGACCATATTCTTAGATATTTGTTTCTGTATAAATATTCGTTAAGCCATTAATTTCAAAAGTCTCGAAAGCTTTTTAAAATATTTTGAATATTTAAGATTTTTCATTTCTTGAAAAAAGGAAATATATATACTTTTCTAAAATTTTCTTAGCGTTGAAACTTTCATTCCTTTATACCATGTCTTTGCCAGAAGAAATATTTATTTTATACATTTTAAGGCTTTACAATAAAAAGTTTCTACACTGTAAAAAATTTTGTGTAAGAATACACAACACTATTGGGGAAACTTATTTTCCTCAACCATGTTGAGAAAAGGTATCAGCTATAGCTGTGTAACAGAGACCTACAGTGGAATGTTACGCAATTACAACTGGTAACCTTTCTCTACATGGTTGTAGCAAGTAAATTTACACAATATTGAGGCAGCTTACTTGCCACAACCATGTAGGGAAAGGTTACCAGTTGTAATTGCGTAACATTCCACTGTAGGCCTCTGTTCTAGTAAAATTTCTCAACATGGTTGAGGAACATAAGTTCACTCAATAATGTTGTGTATTTTTACACAAAATTTTTTACAGTGTAATGTTAAAAAACGTTTTTTTTTTTTTTTTTCCCTTAAATTTTTATTTTCTGCTTTTTGGTTCGGAAAAAAAACTAATAAAAAATATTTAGGATACTGTGTAGACAACGAAAGATTTTCTTTTATAGATATCTTTTCTTTTAATTATCTGCAATAAAGTAACACATCTGTTTTCGAGGATCGAATCCACGACCATCACGTTAACATCAAGAAGATCTAACCAAAGTCAAAAAACAATGAAGAAAAGTCATAGAACGTGCTAGAAAAATCTATCAAATACAAAAAGAATATCCTTCTCGAATGCCTTTAAAAATATTTTGAATATTTAAAATTTTTCATATCTTGCAAAAGTGAAATATCTACAGCCCTGGAAAAAATGTTAAGGCCAAGAGAAAAACTTAATTTATTTCACAATCGCCGATATGAGTTTTATGCAAATTTAAATATAACACAAGAAAAGACAATTTTAATTATATCTAGAAAATTTTGCAAAAAATTAAATTATTTCTTATTTTAAAATTTATTTTCTTTTTTCATATATGTAAAAAGGTGTAAAAAATATTAAGGTCACATAAGATATTATTTAAAAAATAGCTAATAATCCAAAAAAATCGCCTTGTTTTCAGTTAATTTAATCATTTTTGAGATTATAAAATTTAAAAAATCTAGAAAAAACTTCAAAACATTTACAAATATATGTTATTCGTTTCCAAACACAATGTAATGAATGACAGTTTTAAATAAATCTATAAAAATATTTTAAAAATGAAAATTATTTTTTATTTTACAATTCATTTTTAGTTCCCCCATCATACTATAGGTATGGGGAACTTAGGTAATCGTGAAAATTTTCGACCTCGGTTTTTCTATTTTTTTACTCGTTTTCAGGTGTGAGGATTCCAAAAATGACAAAATTTGCATGGTGTCCATCTGTAGGATATCTGTTAGATTGTTAGTCCGTTAGTTTGTTAGTCTGTGTACACGATATCTCAAGAACAAATTGTCGCAGAGAAGTCAGATTAGCTTTAAAATATTATTTTCGACACTGGCAAGAACCATATTCATTTCAACATTCGAATTACAAAACTTCGTAAGTTATTAGAAATTTACGATTTTCTTAACATGGGAGAATAGGACAAAATTTCACTTAAATGTGCATTAAATGGGACATTTTTACTGTAAATATGTCAGACAAGTTTTAAAATATCAGTTTGATGCCAGAATGAACACCAGTAATTATAAACATTCTAATTTGAAAATTTCACAAGTTGTTGGAAATTTACGAATTTCTTAACATGGCAGAATAGGGCAAAAGTTCACATAAATGTCGATTTTGAGGGATATTTTCATTGTAAAGATGTCAGACCACTTTTGAAGTATTACTTAGGATACTGGCATGAATATCATAGACTATGAATTTTCCAATTTAAAAAATTCGTAAGTTATTTGGAATTTACGATTTACTTAAAATGGCAGAATATGGCAAAATTGAGCATAAACGTCCCTTTTGAGGATCATAAATATATCAGATAACTTCAAAATAACATTTATGATACTTGTTTGAACATGATTGACTACAAATATTCCAATAGGAAATTTTCGCAAGTTATTCGTAATTTAAAATTTTATCAGTATAGCAAAATTAGGCGATATTCCATATAAATATGCATTTTGGGGATTGTTGCATTGGGAATAGTAGCATGAAAACTAACCTACGAAATTGTCCCCAATAAAATAAATTAATAGATTAGAATAAGATAAAGATAGCGAACTGAATGGTGGGTAGCCTATTGGGTGGGGATTTCATTCTATCACTGTGTCAAGCGTGTGAGCGAATTCGTTTCTCTTAACATGAATATAATATGTCCTGCACTAGAAATTTATGAGAATATGCGTATGATGGGGAACTGAGCAGTATCCACCTATGCCAACTAGTTTTCTTTAATATATGTAGAAAACTGGAAGAAATGATACACATAAGATAGTATTAAAAGAACTGCTAATAATCCAAAAATTTGCCCTTCTTTTCAATTAACTGAATGATTCTCGAGATCATAGATTAGAACGTTTGCCTTTTAGGTGCCTTTTGGTATGCTTTCCAGCTCTTTACAATGGCTATTTTTAGCTCACCCAAGGTGTTGTAAGTTTTTCATTCGCATAAATGTCACCAACCAGAATGACCCATAAATTTTCTATTAGGTTCAAGTCAGGGCTTTTTGGTGGCCATTGAAGCACATGATTAGCTTGAAGCCAGGATTTTGTGGAGCTTGACGTGTGTATAAGTGCATTATCTTGTTACATTTCAGCAAGGTAATGCACCAGTACACACATCAAGCTCCACAAAATCTTAGCTTCAAGGTAATCATGTGCAAGTGCTTGAATGGCCATCAAGAAGCCCTGACCTTAACCTAATAGAAAATTTATGGGACAGTCTGGTTAGAGATCCTACATGATAAGAGAGACTGGACATTGGTCCGCTGGTCCATCCGTCATGTTTGTTCAGGCTGTTACATAGTATGTTACCACTACACTACGAAAATGTCTTGTATGACTCTGCATGGTTATCTGAAGATAAAAAACCCATTTTTTCCATGATTTTAATTTTAAAAAAGTGTCAGACACTAGTAAAAGTATATTATGTTTTATGGCGATCAAGTGGTCAATGACCGAACGTCCACCGCTTTTGTTCAATGTCCAGTCTCTCTCTATTGAGGGTCGCTAATCTGGTTGGTGACATTTATGGAAATGGGAAAACTTGCAACACCGTAAGTGAGCTGAAAATGGCCATTGAAAAGAGCTGGAAAAGCATACCAAAAGGCACTTCGAAGAAACTTTCTAAATCTATGACCTCGAGAATGATTCAGTTAATTGAAAAGAAGGGCAAATTTTTAAATTATTAGCAGTTCTTTTAATACTATCTTATGTGTATAATTTTATGATACTTCACTTTAGTTAATTCATATACAGTGCGTGTCGAAATGATAGGTCCACCAGTAAAAACGAAAGTTATGTTGGTAAAAAAGGTTTTATTGTGTACAAAGTACTATTTTACAAACTACATTACTTCATTCAATGTAAAATAATACATGAATAATATACAAATAATAGAAAAAATAAGGAAAACAAAAATTACATGAAAAAGCTGTTTGAAAAAGATAGGTCCACTGAACCAAGCATCAAATTAATGTTGAATTAATAAAAAAATTTTCCACCTTGTTTCAGAATAAGCTCATAAATCCTATTCGCCATGGTTTCTACAAGTTTTTGCAAACACTTTTTATCGATTTTTGACCATTCGAAGGAAATAGCCTTTTTCAAGTCTGCAGTACTGTTGTACGGCCTTCCGCCTGTATACACCGCTCTTGCGAGTATACCCCACATGTTTTCTACCGGATTCAGGTCGGGGCTGCAGGGTGGCCAATCGATAACATATACACCATTATCCAGAAACCATTCGAAAGTGGACTTTGCAGTGTGCACAGGAGCATTGTCCTGTTGGAACATGAAGAATGGGCCCCCAATGTGCTCTGCTTGTGGAAGAAAATATTGTTCAAGCAGCTGTTGATAGCCTGCAGCATTCAAACGATTGTCTACAACTGCTATATCAGTTTTTCCTGCACCTCCGAATCCGGCCCATACCATAATGGAACCACCACCAGCTTGCCTCTTCGAGAATATCTGTCTATCGTTACGCAGATCGTGCAAGTAGTACTGCCAGCCATCTGGACCATCCAGGTTGAATTTCCTTTCATCGCAGAATATCATACGATGCCAATCTTGTTTCCAGGACATCACTTCGTGTGCGAATTTCAATCTCTTTTCTTTGTGCTATTTAGTCAATTTCGGAGCCGGTTTCCTCTTCTCGTAAACTATATTGCCGAACTTCTTTACCCCTCTATGGACTGTAGATTTTGATATTGGAGGGTTTTGTTGTCTGGCCACAGAGGATAAGCTCATATTTCCAGATTTTAACTTCTTTTACGATAGTCCTTCTTTGTCGGGATGCACTGTAAAAAATTTGAACACATTTTGCCGGTCAGTGACCGTTAAAATTTTTACAGTCACTGTCCGTAAAAATAAAGATATGCCCGTAAACGTTCCATAATTTTTTTCTCGAAAAAGAGACGTGACCTTTAATAAACGGTCAACACACTGAATTTTACAGGATTTTGTTACAAATACGAGCACTGGACTTTTCCCTCAAAGAAGGCAGCTGACCGTAAAATTTAACGGTCAAATCTCTGAATTTTACTGAAATTTTTTACAGTGTGTCACTTTTGATGGGCGGCCAGATGATTTTTTACTGCCATAAGCATTTCTTAGTTGCAAAAAATTGTTTACAACATTATGTGATCTGTTTAAAAATTTACTTATTTCTCTATTCGATTTTCCACACGTTTTAAATGCATCAAATTTCCCCTGCTCAACCAGCGGAAGACTACAACGACGACCCATTTCGTTTGATTACAACGTGATGTTCAAATCTGTTTAAATACCTGCACAGCAGCCAGCATAATCCCGCAGTAAGACTAAGCAACGATATTTATGCAAATTTTTTTGGAAATAAACGTGATTGGTGCAAAATTTCTGAAGGCGGACCTATCTTTTCGAAACGGTCTGAAAATGAAAATTTGCATAAAATAAAAAGGAATTATTTATTTTTAAGAAATTTCTTCATAAATAGTTATAACAATTACTGATTAATTATCTCTACCAAAAAAGTGATTCTTATTCTCAATTAAGAGTCGAAATTTTGAAAAATGCGGGTGGACCTATCATTTCGATACGCACTGTATATTTAAAATTAAGATATTTGTGTGATGAAGATATCTATAGAAAATCGACAGTTTTGTATCTCATATCATTGGCAACGTATATTTCAATATTTTGAGGTGAAATATCTGAATGAAAGACTACCTTAATACAAAAACTAGTATATTGTGGCCACCACATGACTTTCTTATATATTTTTTCCATGCTAATTCAATCAGTAAAAATAATTTATTAAAATTATCGTCCATGATGAATGCAGACGACTTCCATTCTAAAGAAGTATATATAACACTAAATATCCAAGTGTAATTTTGAAATGAACTGCTATTTTCAGCTTTAGAAAATTTGAAAATTCTACTTGCGTGAAACACAAAAACCTACACATGTATGAATTCCTTTTAATTTGTAATTTTCTAAGCAGGCGATCATTTATGAGTTTTTTTATTTATTTAGAAAAAAAAAAAAAAAAAAAGACAAATTACTGTTTTTCTCATAAGTGTTACCTATAAAAAACATTCTGCAAATTCCTTTGTATCAATTACTAAATTTGCAAACCTAGTTTAGTTTATTTTAAATATTTAGTTTATGTTAAAGTGGTATCAATATTTGCTTATTTTAATAAATAGTGGTATTTAAACAGAAATTTACCTCATGAATGTTACTTTCTTTCGTAAACGAAGGTTTCAATATCTAATAAAAATATATTTAATAAAAAAATATATGTATTTTCTCTGCAGTTACAATGAACAATTAAAAAGTTTCAATTGGAAAAATAATTTATGTACATGTACAAGCAAATCTGTTAATACAAAACTGATATTTAGCTATAGTAATGCTCATGAGAAGCGGTAACACTCAATAAGAGATAGCAATACTCATGAGAGATAGCAACACTCATGAGAGAGCAACACTCATGAGATAAATCAACAATTCTGTTATAATTATGTAAAGAAAAAAAAAAACTATATAGAAAGAGATTGATCAAAATTCAAAATTTTTTGCAACTTAATTATCATGTTATATTAAAAAATGCAATAGATTACAATAGATTGCAATAGAATATAATGTAATATATATAACAGATTAAATATCCTCATTTACTTTCTTCGATTTTGTTCCAAAACATCTCTTTCTTATTGAAACTTATAGAAAACATGATTCGCTTTTATTTTTAATTTAAGCTATGGAAGTATGCAGATGATTTTTTAAATCTATAAAAACATTATGTAGTAATGAAAATAAATATAAATATTACAGGAACTTAAAAGCAAATTAAAATTTTCGTAGTGCTTTGAAAACAAATTTTTCAGAGTTATATTGTGCATAACAAACAACATACACTAAACTGTTTTGTTTTCACGTTAGAATTTTGTATTAGCTTAATTTTAAATGTATATATATATATATGTGTGTGTGTGTGTGTGTGTGTATAATTGTATTTCGGAATTATGAATAGCTTTAATTATGAGTTAAAGCTAATGCAATATCTATAATTGTACATTTATTTATAAATTAGTTACTAAAATATTGAGTTAGCGCCTGCGGCGTCTTATCGCCGTTTCAGAACCTACAACAGCTTTTTCGTTCACACTGCCAATACCTTTGAAATTCTAATTGTACCAAATTTCCGCTCTGTGGCGACTGCGGCGCCCTATCCACGTTTCATGGTATGAAATGGCCGTGCAAACGACCTTTGAAAATTCTGACCGTGACAAATCCCCAAACCGGTGACGCCTGCAGTCCCCTAATGTAACCCCTAAAAATTCTACACTTTGAAAATAAAATAAAAAATAAACTTGTGTAAATTTATTTTAGGACAAAAAAGATTAAATCAGCAACAGCTTAAACTTTGTGTGTGTATCGGACCACAGGTGGTACTGTTACGTTCTGCTGAAATAATTTAATCTTGTGTAATTTCATTTTAAGACAAAAAAATAAAATAAAATAAAATAATAAATATAATAATAATAATAATAATAATCAGTAACAGCTTAAAATTTGTGTGTATAAAATAAATTAATTTTGATCATATTTAGGTGTATATAGTTCACTAAGTGGCACTATTATTCTGCATATTCCACCATTTAGGTAAGCTTATGTTGTAAATTACAGTCTTAATAAAATGCATCAATCGCTCTATTTTTCTTACTCATAATTAAATTTGTGTGTATATCGTGGTAGCTCTATTACGCTATAATCTTTCTTGTTTTTGAAAAAGCTATGACTCGGAATCCAATGCACATAACTACTGTAAAAGCTATGTCTCAAAATCTAATGTGTATAACTACACCATTGTTTTCTTTACTCGTGTTGAAATTTGTGTGTAATCGGATGAAAGTTGGTGCTGTTAAGCTATAAATTACATTCAGTTTTTCTTATTTATGAAAAATTATACTTCAAGCCCTTCCTAATAAATCTACGCTTTCCAAAATATTCACAATCGAATTATCGGGCGTTAAAACCAAATATTACGAAATTTCAACGGCATATCTCAATTTAAAATACTGCAAACTATAAAAGAAACCTTTTCCCAAAAAAAATGTAATTTTTTTGTTTATTTACATATTTTCATGAAAATCGCGTTCTAGACCTCTTAACCCTTACAGGACCATAAGATGTCCAAGACTAAATATGCCAATACAACACAATATTTTAGCTATTGTGGGTGTAAAGTAAGAGAATATCACCAGAAAAACATAGCAGGGTGTATAGGTTTCCTATAATTTCATGGGAAATATTTTTCCCTATGGACCATAAAAGTAAATAAACGAAGAGTTAGGTTTATTATATCGGTATTTTATTTATTGCTTTGTAATACAAATTTATTGCTTTGTAATATAAAAATTATCAGAAAAGTAAAATAAATAGTTAGTTATGGTATTCTACGAAACAATTTCGTTTACTTGTGAAGCACAAGTGGACATTGCACATAACACATTTATTATGTGTCCTATTTTCTATACGTTTTTTTTATTCGTTCAGAAACACATTTGCTGCCTTGGACATACGTTTTATTTTGACATTCAGTAAAAAAAATATCGATTCAATAATAATTGAACAATCGATAACGATTTTTGTAGAAGGGAAAAATATTTCCCTTGAGCGTGAAAGGGTTAAAACGTGTCAATCCATCGAAAACCTGAGATCGAAAATTTTTACAAATCCAATGCTTTCTTCTATTGATTAAAGGAAAAAGTAAAAATGCAAAAAAAACTTTACTTTTCTTCATTTTTATGTTACATAATACTATGAATGGTATTTTATCTCATATGACATCTGTGCTTCTCAATGACGGACACACAGTCAGCTGTTACATGTTTTCTTATGACAAGTGAGCGGCTTGTCACTTGTACGCTATTTGGTAGTCAAATTAACATTTAAGTAGTTTATTTTATTTCCTTCTTATTTATGCATACATATATTGACTTTCTTACACACACATATATATAGAGAGAGAAAATCTTTTCATACATTGCATTATATAAAACCAAATATCACATGAAGAACTATAACTAGTGGATCTGCAGATCAGGAGCCTCAACGTCCTATTTGCAACGTCCTTTTTTCAATAGGTCATTTTTATTTATTCCTTATTATATAATAGTATATATTGATTGGATCGACTTATTACCATAATCAGATACATTCCTGAGGGGGGCTGCCGCCCCCCTCAACCCCCCGCTGTATACCTATATATATACCTATATATACCTTTGTATACCTATTTGTATATCATATAAAGTGTTATGGAATTGTAAATAGTTGCATTTATTTTTGTATAATTTTTTTCAGAGGCTTAGTAAGTCGATAAAATGCTAATTTTCTGCATTTCTAATCGTTTTAGCGTTAAAATAGCCTAATTTTCCTTTAAAAACCCATTGAAAAACTCAAATAAGGGAAGAAAATGGATTTGGCGCCAAATTTGGCGACTGTCTCCCTCCTTGGAGATTTTTTTGGCGACCTTGGCGAGAAAATTCTTATTAGAGATATATCAAATATGGAAGCTCTAATCTCATTGGCTGATGAGATACGAGAATTTTCCAGAACAGTCTGTGTTCGATAGAATAGTATAAAAGGAGCATTTTTTTAGCCAAGGCGGCCAATCTCAGATCTGTGTCAGTTTCGTCAAATGCTTGCTTTGCTTTGAGCCTCTTTGAATGAGACTTGCTTTATGTGTTATTGATAAACAGTTTGTACTGTTGTTTTGCTGTTAACGGCTGTTGTTTAAGCTATGTTTACTGGTTGAATTGAAGCTGATACTTGGTTTATAGACCTGTATTTTTCTGGAATTTTCTATGAATAATTCACTGAATTTTTGTAAGTTTCGCCTTTCATTCTCGGACAACTTACGAACCCCCAAGTACGCAACAATATGTATTCTTAATAAACGACGGTCTTGTATTATTTCCCTGAAATTCATAAATACCAAATTTTATACAAAAAAAAATTAAATAGCATATCGGAAATATTTTGCATAACCTTTAAACTAATTATCAATTCTATGCCCACAATTTTCAACAGGAAAACATGCTTTTAAAATTCTAATAAAATTTTATTACATTTGATGGGGTGTAACCATGTTAAAATACACTTTTGAGAAATACCGACTATAGACCGTAATAGTACGAAATTCCTTTATGTATGCCGGAAAAGTAGCCATAGTCATTATAAACGCTAATAATAAGAATAAACCTAATTAATTATAACTCATTAATTTTTCAAACTAATTTGACATCATTTGGATGATTACAGTACATACTCGGAATTATTTTGTGTGGTCCCATAAATTATTTAGTCTATACATAACCTTTTTTAAGAGTAAACATGATTTTAGGCAACTTTATAATGTATGTTAACTTTATTAAGTTCAATTCAGCATAAACGCATTAAAGTGCGCGCTTAAATTAAAAATTTGTCCATAGGGTCTAATGTTACGAAATTCTTTCGTGTGTCTTTGTAAACGAACCATAAACATTGTATACACCAGTAAAAACTATTCAGCTTATTTTGCGTTTAAAATTAATAATTGTTCCAAATTTAACATCGTTTGGATGACTAAGTGACATTGTCAGAACACTTTTGTAAGGTCCTGTACATTAATTAGAAAGCTTAAGAGCACATATTTTCTTCAAACAACATAAGTTTAAGCATCTTACTCACGTGCTCTAATTTCATTTACTTCATTGCAAAGTAATGATATTAAAATGCGTTTAAACGAAATTCACCCCCATACGCCTTAATGTTGAGAATTTTTGCGTGTCCCTGTACACAGTATATAAAAAATATATCAATAAAAATTATACAGCTACTTATATGCAAAGCTGGAACGTATGCGCCAATTTGCAAGTCAATCGAAGGATTTTTTCGGTCGCTATTGCGGTACATACAAATTCTTCCCATAGGCCGTAAGGATAAGAAAAATTTTGGCGTGTCCCTGTACACGAACGACAAATGGAATACACACCTAACACTATACAGCTAATTCCGTTGGGCTCATGAATATGTGTACCAACTTGCAAGTCAATAGCGTTATTTTTGGGACCGCTATCGCGGTACATACAAATTCTTCCCATAGGCCGTAATGATAAGAAAAACTTTGGCGTGTCCCTGTGTACGAAGTAGAAATGGAATACATACCAAAAACTATACAGCTGATTTCGTGGGGCTCATGAACATGTGTACCAAATTTCAAGTCAATAGCGTGATTTTTGCGGCCGCTATCGCACGACAGACAGACAGACGGACGGACGGACCGACGGAACCCAAAATCCTTTTCAGTCTCAACAGAGGGCCTCCATTGACGTTTCGGAAAAAATTGGAAGTCAATAGCTTGATTTTTGCGGTGGTTATCGCGGTACATACAGATTCTTCCCATAGGCCGTAATGATAGAACTATTTGGCGTGACCCTGTACACGAACTACAAATGGAATGCACACCTAAAACTATACAGCTGATTCCGTTGGGCGCATGAGCATGTGTACCAAATTGCAAGTCAATAGCGTGATTTTTGTGGCCGCTATCGCGGTACATACAGATTCCTCCCATAGGCCGTAATGATAAGAAAAACTTTTGCGTGTCCCTGTATACGAAGTAGAAATGGAATACATACCAAAAACTATACAGCTGATTTCGTGGGGCACATGAACATGTGTACCAAATTGCAAGTCAATAGCGTGATTTTTGTGGCCGCTATCGCGATACATACAAATTCCTCCCATTAGCCGTAATGATAAGAAAAACTTTTGTGTGTCCCTGTATACGAAGTAGAAATGGAATACATACCAAAAACTATACAGCTGATTTCGTGGGGCTCATGAACATGTGTACCAAATTTCAAGTCAATAGCGCCATTTTTGCGGCCGCTATCGCGCGACAAACAGACAGACAGACACAGCCCAAAACCATTTTGAGTCTCAACAGAGGGCCTCCACTGACGTTTCGGCAAAAAGTGAATGAAGTTGACAAAAAGAAAAAAAAATCTGGAGTGACTCCACTCGACCTTCCGAACATTGAGTAATTAACAGTTTTGTAGATAAAGTAAAGAAAGAGGAGTTGTTAAACAAACAAAAGAGAGAAAACCATAATAGAGTGTTTGAGTATTTTTTTCCATCTATTACACGATGTTTTATTTAACGCTACTGAACTTTGAGCCCATAGATCATAATGATAAAGAATTTTTCGTTGTGTCCCTGTAAAAACCTATAAATGCTAGATTCACCAAAATGCTTAGTTAGTGCAACAGTGATTTATAATACTCATATAAATTTTCAGCTCAATTCAATAAGGCGTTTAGATGCTATCGTACTTTTAAAAATTTAGTCCCATAGGGCATAATGATAATGAATTTTTCTTTGTGTCCCTGTAAAAAAACTGTAAGTGCTAGATTCACCAAAATCTATACAGTTAGTTCAACTGTGATCTATAACATGTGTAAAAATTTTTTGCTCAGATTAATAAGGCGTTTAGACGCTATCACACTTTTAAAAATTTGGCCCCATAGGCATAATGATAAAGAATTTTTCTTTGTGTCCCTGTAATAAAACTATAAGTGCTAGATTCTCCAAAATCTATACAGATTGAGTATTTGTGACCTATAATATGTGTATAAATTTTTTGCTCAATTGAATAAGGCGTTTAGATGCTATCGCACTTTTAAGATTTTGCTCCCATAGGCCATAATGATAAAGAATTTTTCTTTGTGTCCCTGTAAAAAAACTATAAGTGCTAGATTCACCAAAATCTATAGGGTTCGTACTATGGTGACTTACAATATGCGTACCAACTTTCAGGTTAATCGAACAAAGCGTTTAGACGCTAGCGTGTTCACTCACAGACATACACACATACATACACACATACACACATACACACACACATACATACATCATCGTAAAAATAGTGAAAACGGACTCAGGGGACCTCAAAACATATAGAAATATCAAAATCTCGAATTCGGATTTTTGACATGATTACAATACTTTCCTCACTATAGTGTTCGGAAAGTAATAAGCAACTTGATATTGAAACATACGAATTCATTACTTTTTCAAGGGCATTAAATGAATGTTGTATGCAAATAGGCGATCTTTCTGTCATGCTTATGCAAACTGCAAAACATTTACAGCATGCAATGCCCGAAGTCACCTAAAAGACTTGAAAATAATTTCAAATAATATGTGGAAAAAACCAAGATAGAAACAAACTTATGGATGGATGGATGGTTGGGCTTTACGTCGCACTACTGCTGCGCAGATGGACAATTGGCGACGGTCTGGGACACACCCTTAGAGGTGGTCCGGAGACATGCCCTCACAATTTTGATCCTTCACGGAAGGGATGGCTCTCCCGCTTCGGTGACCCCCAGAGGTATAATTTTTGATGGGAACATGGAGGACATTGCGGCCACGGCAGATTTTACATGCACCAGCCACCATTAGTGTACACGACGGGCTTTGGCCGGCTCGAGTACCGAACAATAGAGAGGTACGAGTACCCACAATCTTCCAATTACGAGGCCGGCGCTCTACCGGCTGGGCTACCGCGGCCCAAACAAACTTATGAATTTAAAAAGAAAAAACAAGAAAGAAAGAAATATATTAAATTTCAATATATATATATATATAAGGTAACCACACCAGTGCTCGTCACTCTTAAGGCCTTATTTTTAAAATGTTTGTTTTTTTTCGAGTGGCATTCATGTGGAATTTATGTATCATTATTATACTTTGGTCTATTTTGTACACTGATTCTTCTAGTTGTTGTTAGACACTTTCAATTTTTCAATACGTTAAGCCAATTTAAAAAAAATAATAATAATTAAACCTATAAAAATGCACCAGTGCTCGTCATTTGAAAACTGCTTTTCACCAGTAGTCGTCAGGTGTTTGCACCAGTGGTCATCAAGTAAATAAAACGCAACAATTTGCTCAATAGTTTGATTTTAATTGCGTTTTTGCAAAATTAAATGAAACAGAATATCTTTGGAACATATTTAGAACCCAAATCCATTCTTAGGGTTTAAAACACAAAACATTAAATGGTAAAATTCAAAATATTGCGAATAAAACAAATTCATATGTGAAATAATTTGAAAATTCTTTGCTTTTAAGAAAAGTTTTCAAAATTTTATTCGTTCTCAAAAATATCTTTACTTAAAGCAGAGGGTAAGTAGCAGGGGAGGGGGTAATAATCTCGTTTTTAAGAGTGACTTTGTTCCAAATTATCGCAGTAAGATTGATTTTACCATGCTTTTTATTAACGTGCATTCTTGTTTGTTTGTCCAGTACAAATCTTACAATTGATTTTTAACTAACATCCCGACTACTTAGACATTTGAAACTTTCAGAATAGTTCAGAACACGATAAAAATGCATTTTTTAAATACTTTTAGCCAACTGCTCCGGGTCCCTGCAGCCTTCGGCAGCGTTATCAGTACAAATCTTGCAATCGATTTTTAACTGACTTCTCGACTAGCTAGACATTTGAAACTTTCAGAAAAGCTCAGAAGACGGTAACAATGGATTTTTTAAATATTTTTAGCCAATTGTTTCGGGTTCTCGCTGCCTTCAATAGCATTTATATGATTCAACAGAAAATTTTAAAACACGGTATATAAAAAATTCTTTTTGTATTGCAATTATTTTTTTTTTTAAACGTATGGGTTGATTATGCGTACCTAACACATACTATAAAGGAATTTTGAGAAATCCTTCGCCTCTCCTTCCTCATTAAGTGTGGAGTGGATGCAAAAACACGTTTTCAAGAGTAATTATTCTCCAAATTATATCAGGACAAATTACATCAGGAAAGCAATTTTTTGATGCGTTGATTGGTTTTGCGTACCCAAATATACTGTAAAGGTATTTTGCGTAATTGTTTCCGACCAAATGTTGAGAAAGGGCAGCAAAAACGTATTTCTACGCATAACTCTGCTCTAAATAATCTTACAAAGGCGATTTCTGATGTGTGAGCTGATCATATGCATCCAACACCTAGTATAAAGAGATTTTGCGAAGATCTTTCGTTTATGTGAGGGTGGCAAAAAAAAAAATGTATATATATATATATATATATATGTGTGTGTGTGTGAGAGAGTGTGTGTGTTTTCAAGCTCAACTCTGCTGCAAATTATTTTCGGGAGGGGATTTTTTTTATGCGTTGGTTGGTTGTGTGTGTGTACCTTACACGCATTATAAGGCGATTTTGCAAAATTACCCTTCCCCTCTTCCCTCGGCCGGGCGGACAAAAAACCTCGAGATTTGATGTGTGGGTATTGGTTAAAAGTACGCAATAAGTGATTTGATAATATTTCGTTACAATTCTAAATTTACCCGTGGAAGAGGGGGGGGGGGAGATAAAAAGCGGTTAAGTCTATGCCGAAGGCAGTAGAAGCCAATCATCATACTGCGGGACGGAAAGCTATTACAGAAGCCAGCGGGAACATTAACTGCGGTTTCGACTGATTTCAATGTTTTTTTTTTTATTTATTTTTTTTTTTTTTTATAATGATAGGAATTTTTTCCTATTTTATTTAAATATAGGGACCAGCGAAGGTGGCAAAGCTTGCTAGTATTATTCTACATATCAAGCTAATGTTATCAAATATTATGGATATTAATGTTATCAAATGTTAATGTTAATTAATGTTATCAAATATTGTCTTACAATTTTGATTATTTTAGAACAACAGTCAGCAGGGTAATTTTGATCAGCATTTTAACTATTTGTTTATCTTACATAATTAATATAATGTATAAACAGAAAACTTGCTTAAGAAATGTTTTTAATGTTTAATATTTTCTATATAAGTGTTTATTCACCTGCATCTAACATAACAAAAAAGCCTTAACATAATTTTGAACCGACTCACAGTCATGCTAACTATGAAATTAAGTCTTTGTATTTTATCATTTTCGATATATATATGAATTAAAATTAAATTATCACGGTCAATAAAAAAATTAAACATCACTTAAATACATCTTAAATACATTAGACAGATGTATGGAGTAATCATGTCTGTTTTTCTAAAATATATAACAGAAAACTAGAAAAAGCTCTTTATAACTAAATATGTTTAGGTGCCATTGTTTAATTTTTCCAGCAAAATAATATGGAAAATTTTAGGTGGTTTAAAGTCAGTCATAGTGAATTAAAGGTAGCATGACTGACTTTATTTAAACAAGCTATACAAAAGTCACAAGTGCTATAAAGTTCACGTTCTTGAGGTTACAATACATTTGTTTACATTTACGAATACCCCTGACGACTACTGGTGTCGATAGTCAAATTAAAGTAAAAATTATACCATCATAATTCTAAACGAAAATATAGTATTTTTCATCAAAAAAGTTACCCAGTTATTAAAAATGTTAAAACACCAGTGTTCGTCAGGGGTGACGAGCACTGGTAAAACGTGCAAAATATGCACCAGTAGTCGTCATACCTTAAAAACCTTTATATTATGTCAAATTTTAAAAAGTTGCACATAAATCCTATTCTGCATTTCATAAGCATTACATACAATGCTTTATGAGCAATGTCAAATGCAGCAAACAACAAAATATATCAAGAAATGCAAAGCTATTCCCTTAATCATTTGCTTTACGTTGACTCAATTCAATTGTAATTTAACGTATACTTCCCTTATTTTGTTTTTCCCTACTCTTCCCCAATAGTTGAAATAGAACTTTTTATGTCATAAGAAGCAGAAGGCTTTGGAGAATCTTATGCGGGTAGATTCAAATTCATACAGGTTATAAAACGGTTATTTTAACACTTCTTTTAAGAGGGTGACGACTACTGGTGCAGATTTTAGGGGTGACGAGCACTGGTGTCTTTACCTTATATATATATATATATATATAAGCGCTTTCTTTTCCGTCTGTTTGGTGGAAACCGGCACTTTATCTTTTTATATTAATTCATTCGTGAATTATTAATTTTTAATGTTTGCTTTGAATTCTTATTTTCACGCGAGTAATTAAAAAAAAATTAAACATTAAATATTAAATATTAAATTTGCTCAGGCACATGGCAAAATGACGTCATTATCAAAATTAAATAATAATAAAACGAAAGCTAATTCAGATCTATATTAAAGAGCTTTATTTATTGATAATCCATGGGCATGTGTTTTAACTTTTGATGCTGAAGTACATAGGACATTTTTCGCCAAGGAACTTTTTTTTTTTGTGACAGCCACCTTAAGCCAAGTAGTCCATAAAAAAAAATAATAATTAATAAAAATAAAAAAAATATTTAAAAAAAATATTAAAAAAACAAGCAGAGAGTAAAAAGCAGGTAAGAGACTGCATTGGGACTCCAGAATCGACTGTGGCGTGTGGGAATACCGATACAGAAAATAGAGGGAACTTAAACTTATATTTTGAGAAATTTCAATATATATATATATATATATATATATATATATATATATATATATTTACGATTTTTATATTTTTATTAATGATGATATGATGTTTTGAGGATTCATTTCAATATATTGACCAGTGAAGCGAGCAAAGCCTCCTTGTCTATATATATATAATCGTTTGTCTTGAGTGAGTAAGTGATTCATCATCGTTCAGCCCAAACCCATAGACCTAGAAGCAGGAAATTTTGTGACAATGTTCCTTCTATTACATAGACATACACTAAGAAGCGATTTCACAAAATTCACCCCCAAAGGAAGGGGGGGAGGGCGAAACGTGATTTCACAAAACCCTTCATATCTGAAACAAAAAAAAAACAGATATCCGTAAAACTTTTACTTTAAAATATAGCTAACACAAATATCAAGAAACTAGTTTCTGGAATTTTAGGAATTGGGCCCCCAAGGGGAGGAAGGGGGCAAAACGTGATTTCACATGCGTAAAACGTGATTTCACATAATCCTATGAATGTAGGAAAAAATGGCACCGGTAAAAATGGCACCCGGTAGAAATGGCACCGGTAAAAATGGCACCTGCGATTTGCGAAGCATATGCTAGAATGAAACTAGTATGTTGTGGCCACCACAAGACTTTCTTCTATATTTTCCTATATACATATTCAATCAGTAACAATTATTTAAAAAAAAAAAATAATACGATTTTTTTTCTTAGTTTTTTTTTTTTTTTTTAAGTGATACATATTCAATCAGTAACAATATTTAAAAAAAAACAAAAATTACGATTTTTTTTCTATTTTTTTTTTTGTTAAAAGTAATACTTTTTTTTTTTGTTAAAAGTAAAAAAAATCGATAACTTTGCCCCCACTTTTGCCCCCCCCCCTTAGGTATATATAACCCTCTTTTTGATCCTCATAAAAAAGTAAGTGATAATTATAGAATATACCATTAAAAACGGTAAAATGGTGATGAAAAAAAAAGAAAAAAGAAAATCATGTTGTTTTCCTCTGCCACCCACCTCCAATTATGTCTGACACTGTAATTTTTTTACAAATTGTACGCAATTATATAAAGTTTCATTAAAATCGGTAAGAAGGTGGTATAAAAACAATTATTTTCTTTAGATCCGGTACTAACCCCCCCCCCCCGTTCCACAGGTATATACTAAATGAATGTTGTATCAAATCAATTGAAATTTCTAAAAATGTGATTTAGAAATCATTCTTTAAATTTATTATTCATATTTATTACTTTGCGATTTGCTTATTACAAAAGTGCCCTTTTATTTGGTATCCGAAAAACAATCAGCCCTGGAAAAATCACCACGGAATAAAGCACCCTTACATGAACTATCCACAAAAAGAGACCAAATATTAATGAAGTAAAAATCCTATTATGGTATTGCGGGTCAATCAAAAATAAAAATTATGAAATGGAGGTATTTGTAAGTAACTCTTTTGAATCGAAAATTTTTAATGATATGATTGATACTTCATTATTATATCTTTACTAAATAATTTGACATTTTGTTCTGGAAAGAAAATCATTGTTGAAATACTTTACTATGTACTTTACTGTGTATAATACTTTACTAATAACAGGTCTGTGACGTTCATGCTGAATAAGTGATTTTTTTTTTCATTTCTTCGTATACAATATCATATAATCCCCCTTTACCGTGTACCCACCTGTGAACAACAAATAGACAACTGAAGCAGTCACACATTTCAAAACTGACAAACATGCCAAATCCTCGTTTGAAAAATTATCTTTTACTGCATGACAGTTGCACATTCAGAAGCAAACATCAAAGTGCTATAACCTAGAATTTTTATAAAAATAATTTTATAAATTTGAAAAGAATCTATATTTTGCATTTGAACCCATCTTATATATAATTTTTAAAATTAAGTTTTCATTAAATAAATTTAAATACTCTAAGATACTATTGATATAATTATTACTGATAATATATATACTACTATATATAATAATAGTATATATATGCTGTACTGATACTATTGACACTATAATTTGAATAATAATAATATTAATAATAATAGCGATAACTATTAATGGTTATTATCAGCTATACATACATATGTATATATCAATTATATAACAACTATAGTTATTGTTAGTTATATAAAAGTATTAATAATTATTAATAACTATGTTTTTCACCTAATTTGATTGGCAGTGTAATTCTGTTAATTAATGGAGAAATTAGTTTTTAAATTACTTATTTTCTATTTTTTCTAAATCCGTTTTCACATTTGAAAAATACGTATACGTTAACGTTTTTATCGTTTTCCAAATATTGAATTTTTAATATTTCACTTTCAGTGTTCGGAAAGTAATAAGCAACTTGATATTGAAACATACGAATTCATTACTTTTTCAAGGGCATTAAATGAATGTTGTATGCAAATAGGCGATCTTTCTGTCATGCTTATGCAAACTGCAAAACATTTACAGCATGCAATGCCCGAGGTCACCTAAAAGACTTGAAAATAATTTCAAATAATATGTGGAAAAAACCAAGATAGAAACAAACTTATGGATGGATGGATGGTTGGGCTTTACGTCGCACTACTGCTGCGCAGATGGACAATTGGCGACGGTCTGGGACACACCCTTAGAGGTGGTCCGGAGACATGCCCTCACAATTTTGATCCTTCACGGAAGGGATGGCTCTCCCGCTTCGGTGACCCCCAGAGGTATAATTTTTGATGGGAACATGGAGGACATTGCGGCCACGGCAGATTTTACATGCACCAGCCACCATTAGTGTACACGACGGGCTTTGGCCGGCTCGAGTACCGAACAATAGAGAGGTACGAGTACCCACAATCTTCCAATTACGAGGCCGGCGCTCTACCGGCTGGGCTACCGCGGCCCAAACAAACTTATGAATTTAAAAAGAAAAAACAAGAAATAAATAAATATATTAAATTTCAATATATATATATATATAAGGTAACCACACCAGTGCTCGTCACTCTTAAGGCCTTATTTTTAAAATGTTTGTTTTTTTTCGAGTGGCATTCATGTGGAATTTATGTATCATTATTATACTTTGGTCTATTTTGTACACTGATTCTTCTAGTTGTTGTTAGACACTTTCAATTTTTCAATACGTTAAGCCAATTTAAAAAAAATAATAATAATTAAACCTATAAAAATGCACCAGTGCTCGTCATTTGAAAACTGCTTTTCACCAGTAGTCGTCAGGTGTTTGCACCAGTGGTCGTCAAGTAAATAAAACGCAACAATTTGCTCAATAGTTTGATTTTAATTGCGTTTTTGCAAAATTAAATGAAACAGAATATCTTTGGAACATATTTAGAACCCAAATCCATTCTTAGGGTTTAAAACACAAAACATTAAATGGTAAAATTCAAAATATTGCGAATAAAACAAATTCATATGTGAAATAATTTGAAAATTCTTTGCTTTTAAGAAAAGTTTTCAAAATTTTATTCGTTCTCAAAAATATCTTTACTTAAAGCAGAGGGTAAGTAGCAGGGGAGGGGGTAATAATCTCGTTTTTAAGAGTGACTTTGTTCCAAATTATCGCAGTAAGATTGATTTTACCATGCTTTTTATTAACGTGCATTCTTGTTTGTTTGTCCAGTACAAATCTTACAATTGATTTTTAACTAACATCCCGACTACTTAGACATTTGAAACTTTCAGAATAGTTCAGAACACGATGAAAACGCATTTTTTAAATACTTTTAGCCAACTGCTCCGGGTCCCTGCAGCCTTCGGCAGCGTTATCAGTACAAATCTTGCAATCGATTTTTAACTGACTTCTCGACTAGCTAGACATTTGAAACTTTCAGAAAAGCTCAGAAGACGGTAACAATGGATTTTTTAAATATTTTTAGCCAATTGTTTCGGGTTCTCGCTGCCTTCAATAGCATTTATATGATTCAACAGAAAATTTTAAAACACGGTATATAAAAAATTCTTTTTGTATTGCAATTATTTTTTTTTTTAAACGTATGGGTTGATTATGCGTACCTAACACATACTATAAAGGAATTTTGAGAAATCCTTCGCCTCTCCTTCCTCATTAAGTGTGGAGTGGATGCAAAAACACGTTTTCAAGAGTAATTATTCTCCAAATTATATCAGGACAAATTACATCAGGAAAGCAATTTTTTGATGCGTTGATTGGTTTTGCGTACCCAAATATACTGTAAAGGTATTTTGCGTAATTGTTTCCGACCAAATGTTGAGAAAGGGCAGCAAAAACGTATTTCTACGCATAACTCTGCTCTAAATAATCTTACAAAGGCGATTTCTGATGTGTGAGCTGATCATATGCATCCAACACCTAGTATAAAGAGATTTTGCGAAGATCTTTCGTTTATGTGAGGGTGGCAAAAAAAAAAAAAAAAAAAAAAAATGTATATATATATATATATATGTGTGTGTGTGTGTGAGAGAGTGTGTGTGTTTTCAAGCTCAACTCTGCTGCAAATTATTTTCGGGAGGGGATTTTTTTTATGCGTTGGTTGGTTGTGTGTGTGTACCTTACACGCATTATAAGGCGATTTTGCAAAATTACCCTTCCCCTCTTCCCTCGGCCGGGCGGACAAAAAACCTCGAGATTTGATGTGTGGGTATTGGTTAAAAGTACGCAATAAGTGATTTGATAATATTTCGTTACAATTCTAAATTTACCCGTGGAAGAGGGGGGGGGGAGATAAAAAGCGGTTAAGTCTATGCCGAAGGCAGTAGAAGCCAATCATCATACTGCGGGACGGAAAGCTATTACAGAAGCCAGCGGGAACATTAACTGCGGTTTCGACTGATTTCAATGTTTTTTTTTTATTTATTTATTTTTTTTTTTATAATGATAGGAATTTTTTCCTATTTTATTTAAATATAGGGACCAGCGAAGGTGGCAAAGCTTGCTAGTATTATTCTACATATCAAGCTAATGTTATCAAATATTATGGATATTAATGTTATCAAATGTTAATGTTAATTAATGTTATCAAATATTGTCTTACAATTTTGATTATTTTAGAACAACAGTCAGCAGGGTAATTTTGATCAGCATTTTAACTATTTGTTTATCTTACATAATTAATATAATGTATAAACAGAAAACTTGCTTAAGAAATGTTTTTAATGTTTAATATTTTCTATATAAGTGTTTATTCACCTGCATCTAACATAACAAAAAAGCCTTAACATAATTTTGAACCGACTCACAGTCATGCTAACTATGAAATTAAGCCTTTGTATTTTATCATTTTCGATATATATATGAATTAAAATTAAATTATCACGGTCAATAAAAAAATTAAACATCACTTAAATACATCTTAAATACATTAGACAGATGTATGGAGTAATCATGTCTGTTTTTCTAAAATATATAACAGAAAACTAGAAAAAGCTCTTTATAACTAAATATGTTTAGGTGCCATTGTTTAATTTTTCCAGCAAAATAATATGGAAATTTTTAGGTGGTTTAAAGTCAGTCATAGTGAATTAAAGGTAGCATGACTGACTTTATTTAAACAAGCTATACAAAAGTTACAAGTGCTATAAAGTTCACGTTCTTGAGGTTAAAATACATTTGTTTACATTTACGAATACCCCTGACGACTACTGGTGTCGATAGTCAAATTAAAGTAAAAATTATACCATCATAATTCTAAACGAAAATATAGTATTTTTCATCAAAAAAGTTACCCAGTTATTAAAAATGTTAAAACACCAGTGTTCGTCAGGGGTGACGAGCACTGGTAAAACGTGCAAAATATGCACCAGTAGTCGTCATACCTTAAAAACCTTTATATTATGTCAAATTTTAAAAAGTTGCACATAAATCCTATTCTGCATTTCATAAGCATTACATACAATGCTTTATGAGCAATGTCAAATGCAGCAAACAACAAAATATATCAAGAAATGCAAAGCTATTCCCTTAATCATTTGCTTTACGTTGACTCAATTCAATTGTAATTTAACGTATACTTCCCTTATTTTGTTTTTCCCTACTCTTCCCCAATAGTTGAAATAGAACTTTTTATGTCATAAGAAGCAGAAGGCTTTGGAGAATCTTATGCGGGTAGATTCAAATTCATACAGGTTATAAAACGGTTATTTTAACACTTCTTTTAAGAGGGTGACGACTACTGGTGCAGATTTTAGGGGTGACGAGCACTGGTGTCTTTACCTTATATATATATATATATATATATATATAAGCGCTTTCTTTTCCGTCTGTTTGTTGGAAACCGGCACTTTATCTTTTTATATTAATTCATTCGTGAATTATTAATTTTTAATGTTTGCTTTGAATTCTTATTTTCACGCGAGTAATTAAAAAAAAATTAAACATTAAATATTAAATATTAAATTTGCTCAGGCACATGGCAAAATGACGTCATTATCAAAATTAAATAATAATAAAACGAAAGCTAATTCTATATTTAAGAGCTTTATTTATTGATAATCCATGGGCATGTGTTTTAACTTTTGATGCTGAAGTACATAGGACATTTTTCGCCAAGGAACTTTTTTTTTTTGTGACAGCCACCTTAAGCCAAGTAGTCCATAAAAAAAATAATAATTAATAAAAATAAAAAAAAATATTTAAAAAAAATATTAAAAAAACAAGCAGAGAGTAAAAAGCAGGTAAGAGACTACATTGGGACTCCAGAATCGACTGTGGCGTGTGGGAATACCGATACAGAAAATAGAGGGAACTTAAACTTATATTTTGACAAATTTCAATATATATATATATATATATATATATATATATTTACGATTTTTATATTTTTATTAATGATGATATGATGTTTTGAGGATTCATTTCAATATATTGACCAGTGAAGCGAGCAAAGCCTCCTTGTCTATATATATATAATCGTTTGTCTTGAGTGAGTAAGTGATTCATCATCGTTCAGCCCAAACCCATAGACCTAGAAGCAGGAAATTTTGTGACAATGTTCCTTCTATTACATAGACATACACTAAGAAGCGATTTCACAAAATTCACCCCCAAAGGAAGGGGGGGAGGGCGAAACGTGATTTCACAAAACCCTTCATATCTGAAACAAAAAAAAAACAGATATCCGTAAAACTTTTACTTTAAAATATAGCTAACACAAATATCAAGAAACTAGTTTCTGGAATTTTAGGAATTGGGCCCCCAAGGGGAGGAAGGGGGCAAAACGTGATTTCACATGCGTAAAACGTGATTTCACATAATCCTATGAATGTAGGAAAAAATGGCACCGGTAAAAATGGCACCCGGTAGAAATGGCACCGGTAAAAATGGCACCTGCGATTTGCGAAGCATATGCTAGAATGAAACTAGTATGTTGTGGCCACCACAAGACTTTCTTCTATATTTTCCTATATACATATTCAATCAGTAACAATTATTTAAAAAAAAAAAATAATACGATTTTTTTTCTTAGTTTTTTTTTTTTTTTTAAGTGATACATATTCAATCAGTAACAATATTTTAAAAAAAACAAAAATTACGATTTTTTTTCTATTTTTTTTTTTTTTTTTTTTTGTTAAAAGTAATACTTTTTTTTTTTTTGTTAAAAGTAAAAAAAATCGATAACTTTGCCCCCCCCCCTTAGGTATATATAACCCTCTTTTTGATCCTCATAAAAAAGTAAGTGATAATTATAGAATATACCATTAAAAACGGTAAAATGGTGATGAAAAAAAAAGAAAAAAGAAAATCATGTTGTTTTCCTCTGCCACCCACCTCCAATTATGTCTGACACTGTAATTTTTTTTACAAATTGTACGCAATTATATAAAGTTTCATTAAAATCGGTAAGAAGGTGGTATAAAAACAATTATTTTCTTTAGATCCGGTACTAACCCCCCCCCCCCCCCCCCCCGTTCCACAGGTATATACTAAATGAATGTTGTATCAAATCAATTGAAATTTCTAAAAATGTGATTTAGAAATCATTCTTTAAATTTATTATTCATATTTATTACTTTGCGATTTGCTTATTACAAAAGTGCCCTTTTATTTGGTATCCGAAAAACAATCAGCCCTGGAAAAATCACCACGGAATAAAGCACCCTTACATGAACTATCCACAAAAAGAGACCAAATATTAATGAAGTAAAAATCCTATTATGGTATTGCGGGTCAATCAAAAATAAAAATTATGAAATGGAGGTATTTGTAAGTAGTTCTTTTGAATCGAAAATTTTTAATGATATGATTGATACTTCATTATTATATCTTTACTAAATAATTTGACATTTTGTTCTGGAAAGAAAATCATTGTTGAAATACTTTACTATGTACTTTACTGTGTATAATACTTTACTAATAACAGGTCTGTGACGTTCATGCTGAATAAGTGATTTTTTTTTTCATTTCTTCGTATACAATATCATATAATCCCCCTTTACCGTGTACCCACCTGTGAACAACAAATAGACAACTGAAGCAGTCACACATTTCAAAACTGACAAACATGCCAAATCCTCGTTTGAAAAATTATCTTTTACTGCATGACAGTTGCACATTCAGAAGCAAACATCAAAGTGCTATAACCTAGAATTTTTATAAAAATAATTTTATAAATTTGAAAAGAATCTATATTTTGCATTTGAACCCATCTTATATATAATTTTTAAAATTAAGTTTTCATTAAATAAATTTAAATACTCTAAGATACTATTGATATAATTATTACTGATAATATATATACTACTATATATAATAATAGTATATATATGCTGTACTGATACTATTGACACTATAATTTGAATAATAATAATATTAATAATAATAGCGATAACTATTAATGGTTATTATCAGCTATACATACATATGTATATATCAATTATATAACAACTATAGTTATTGTTAGTTATATAAAAGTATTAATAATTATTAATAACTATGTTTTTCACCTAATTTGATTGGCAGTGTAATTCTGTTAATTAATGGAGAAATTAGTTTTTAAATTACTTATTTTCTATTTTTTCTAAATCCGTTTTCACATTTGAAAAATACGTATACGTTAACGTTTTTATCGTTTTCCAAATATTGAATTTTTAATATTTCACTTTGAAGCTAAAAAGTGATAAAATTCAACTTATTTAATTTTTGCATATCACACATTTAAAGTAAAATATTAAAACTTTTAAAAACAAGAAGAGTCATAAATAAATAAATAAATAATAGAATGATTAAAAAGAAAGAAAGAAAATGAAACACCTACGTGCACCACCCTCTTGGCCCCCTCAGCTGTATATAATACTCAATAGAATTCATATATGTATAGCATTGATTGAAAAAGTTTTCAATATATATACCTCTGACGCCCCCGTATATGGAACACAGTATTTTTTTCATAAATAGTAAGTGATTATTATACAAAGTTTCATTAAAATAAGTAAGATGGTGATATAAAACAATTATTTTCCTTCAGTCATCTCCTAACGCCCCCCCCCCCCAACCAAACTTTCAACAGACATATACTAAGTGAATGTTGTACCAATCGATTTTAAATTTCTAATGTCTAGTTTTTCTTCTAAAATTTTACTTAAAATCAGTACTTTCTATAAAGTATATCTATAATATTTCTATAAAAAATAAAAAATTCAATACTTTTTATTCATAATACAGATATTTGTATGTGATGGCCAAATATATCACGACAGTCAAACAAAACTCAAAATACTTCCTAATTTTTAGCAATAATGCGACTATTTTTCATTGTAGTATATGTTACGCAAATCGCAGGTGCCATTTTTTCCAGTGCCATTTTTACCGATGCCATTTTTACCGCCTTCCAATTCTATACATCTCAAACAATAAAAGAGATATACGTAAAATTTTTGCTCTAAAATATAGCTAATACAAATACCTAAAAAGCAATTTCTGGAATATTAGAAATTCAGCCCCTAAAGAGGGGAGGGGGCAAAACGTGATTTCAAATAATCCTTTATATTGCAAACAACAACAACAAAATATATGTGAGATTTATGCTATAAAATATAGTTCACACAAATATCCAAAAACCAATTTTTGGAATTTTAGAAATTCGTCCCAGGTGGAGCGGGGAAGGGGGGGGGGGGTATGGGGCAAAAAAAATAGAACTACAGTTAGACAATTCAAAATTCGTACAGACAGGTTTTAGAGGCCTGCAAGTCGAATGAGGATATTTTTGAAAGTGTAAAGTTTTTACGAGGGGCAGGAAGGGATGGGGGCGAATGAGCAAAAAAAATAAAAATAGAGATAGATCGTTCAAAATTGGTATACAGAGGTTTTTGATACCTACAAATCGATTGCGGATATTTTCGAATTTGTAAAATTTTTAGGACAGCCGGAAGGTGGGGGGGGGCGGAGGGACAAAACAATAAAAATAGAGTTAGACAGTTAAAAATTGGCACGTCTAGGTTTTTGAGACTTACAAGTCGAATATATATATTTGCAAAAGGGAAAAATTATTAGGATAGACGGGAAGGGGGGGGGGCGAAGGGGTGTACAAGTAAGAGTTAAATTGTTGAAAATTAATATTATTAGGTTTTAAGACCCGATAAATCGATTGCGA
Source organism: Salticus scenicus (assembly GCA_963930645.1). NCBI lineage: Eukaryota > Metazoa > Arthropoda > Arachnida > Araneae > Salticidae > Salticus > Salticus scenicus. The sequence continues at coordinate 176,812,135 of OZ005655.1, read as the reverse complement.
ATATTTTCGAAAGTGTAGAATTACTATGAGGGGCGGGAAGAAGGCGGGCGCAGGGACAAAAATAAAGAAATTCAGATAGAACTTTGGAAATTAGTATTATTAGGTTTAAAAGCCCGAGAAAATGATTTTAGATATTTTTGAAAGTGTAAAATAATTAGGAGAAGCGGGAACGGCCTGTGGGCGAAGGAATACGTGCGCCGTGCGCGCGTGTATACTCTGCTGCAGGTAATTGGGGCCTGGATCGATTATTTCCCCGTTAAGAGAAGAATTTTTTTGTATTTTACGTTTATGTTTTTCCCTTACGATAATATAGTGATTCATTAAGAGTGTCGAACATAAATGCGCGCACGCAGCGCGCAATGGTCTGCGCTGCCGAAAAAAGTGGGGACCCGGTGCTATATTTTTCCCGATCAGAATTTATTTTTTCATTCTCTCTCTCTCTCTCTTTTTCTCACATAATAAAAATTAATGCAATTTTGAAAATTCATTAATTACAGTGATTCATTTAAAAATAGTGACCAGCAAAGCGGGCGTAGCCTGCTAGTAAATAAATAATTAAGCAAAGTGGTGCAAAATTCTGTAACCATCCAAATACATATTTTCTGCATACAAAAAGCAATAGAAAAATATCATGCTTGAATGAATATTCATTCTTAACAACACAAAGCGCAGTCTTATGACAGTTATTGATCAACTATTGACACTCAAATCATTTACGATTTAAGAGATATGATACCTATCGGAAAAATAAAAGTTTCTCATGTCATTATTTGCATTATTTCTTTTTCTTCCTTTCTTTCTTCTCTGTTCAACACATGTAAACGATAGTGACAGTATATAGAATTTTAACATATGTTTTAATACAACATACAAAGTGTTATTAAAAAAAAAAAAAAGTTAGATGATTAACAAAAAATTTCATGTATATAACACATATCAAGCGTTTAGAAGTCTTTACGTATTGAATCGTTAACGTATATATTCAAAAAATAGTTTGCTTATTCTTGGTAAGTAATCAAAATTGCATTTAGCATGTGATTTTTTTGTTTTGATTACAATAATTTATGGTGTAAACGCTGCAGGTCTGCAAAATCAGTTTCATACGAGAAATTTCATTTAATAGACATAATCATATTTGTACCAGTTACAAATCATTCTGTTTTATTCAATACAATTTGTGTTCCAGAACAGAATTATCTGTTCTGTGGTGTCTACGCAGAAAATTATTCTAATTTATTTTCTCGTTCAAAGCATGTACAGTTGGCAAAATTAATTAATAAATTAATTAAAAATTATTTTTTAAAAATGCCTTCCCCCAAATAATGTCGTCGGGAATCGTCCGATAAATCGATTGGCTACTGCATATCGATTAGTAATAACGTCTAGTTTATAACAGTATAGTTAGATTTTGCTTAAAGGATCGTCTAATATTAAAACTTGCATCAACTTTTTTTTTTTTCTTTTTTCAGTTGCAGCCCCCATTTTTGACTCAATATTCAAATTTCTCAGATCAAAGCAGTTCGAAAAAAGGTGTTGTTTATATACTTTTAATTAATCTTTGATAGAGTTATAAGCGAAAATGAGTTAGAAATCCGTCCATATATTTAGGGGGGTGGGGGTGGGGGATGATCTCGAATAAAATGTAAATTACTCATTAAGATTCTAATCGAAAAAAATAATTAAAAATTAAAATATGAATTACAATGAAAGTTAAAAAAACTAAAGATATTGTGTTTATCTTTATGTTTATCTAAACTTATTTGAATAACTATTTAAATGCTAACATGTAAAGTGTAAGATCGTTATCTAAATATTTAAATTTGATAAGTCCTATTAATTTAGTTTTAATTATATTTCCATAATAAATGTTAATTTTACGTCGTGTTTACGGCTATAAATAATATTGGGCTTTTTCTTTTCTTTTTTTTTTTTTTTTTTTTTTTTTTTTTTTCTACAACATATTTGTACGCTAAAGAACTTTAAAACAACAAATTTAATAAAAATAATATTTTATTATGTTATTTCATGCGATAAAATTTAAATAACTTAAGGATTACAAACCGTACAAAAATAAACTACAAAAATTTGGCAACAAGATTAAAACAGAAAAGTTGCTGTAATAATAATAATAATAATAATAATAAAGAGAGAGAGATAATCTCATTAGACTAATGTCGTCATATTTTCCTATTATATCATTGAACTGAATCAACAAGCTTAAATATTGTCCATTTATAAATCTTATTTTATTTTTTATTTCATTTTGCACGCGCGCTTTTTATTTCCTAATTCAAAATTATTTAAAAAAAAAAAAAAAAACTTTTTCGATACTGTCCATTTCGAAACTGATTATTATTAATATTTTCTTTTATTTATCTTTTAAAAAAAAAAGAAAAAAGAAATATTTAATGAAGTTCTGGTAAAAACACAATTTAGTTTAGTACGGAGGACTATTAGATTTCTTTCTTTCTTCCTTTCTTTCTTTTTTTCTTTTTTTCTTTTTTTTTTTTTTTTTTTTTTCAAATTATAACATTGGTTTCAAATTATTCAATTATATTTTCGATAAATTTTCGTTTTCAATAAATGTCCCACTATCGTAAAACTGATATCGTAAAAATCCGAAATTGAGACTAATACTCCTCAGTCCTAATAAAACTTATAAAAGACATTAAATATTTAACAAAAGAAAGAAAAAAAATCTTAATCGATTATTGAATGTATTGCCCTCTCAAACACTATACCCCGCCTCAGCACATTTACTAAAATATTACATTTAACTTGAAGTGTACGAACTCTACACTATACCCTAATGCAAGAAAATGAACAACTGGGTTACAACAAAAGTTTAGCGGTGAAAAACTAGGAAAAATTATTTAATAATTCAGAAGAAAGACTCAACATACCCACATCGGATATGTTCCTGTCTTATAAGATAAACCCCATCTTTATGCGTTTTTCTAAAACTTTACAATGTAAAACAAAATGGCTTAACATATTCGTGTTTAAATCATTTAAATTTTGCTTTCAGTAATCAATATGGTAAATGCTATTGGCGTTTATGTATACCAGCGTCACATATACAGTCAAATACGAATATGCAAAGTATATAGATTTATGCATACTTGCCAACATACTAATTAATATTCCGTAGTAGTGTTTGCCCCGCATTCTTTTTCACACCAGTATATCTTTTTAGAGTGTTTTTCTTCTTATTTAATCGTAATTGCCATTTCACGAATATTACTCTAAAAATTTACTGGTGTGAAAAAACGGGCGGGACTAACAACACTACGGAATATTAATTAGGATGTTGGCAGGTATATATATATATATATATATATATATATATATATATATTTTTTTTTTTTTTCAATTGTTTTAGCGATACATATCCTTTGGAATTCTTTTGTGTGCATTCTTTCACCTGCATTGCGCAAATTAAAAAAAAGAAAAGAAATAAAGAAAAAGAAAAAACTAATTTGTATATAATAAACATCGAAATGTTGCTTTGAAAACAATAATAATAAAATAAAACCAAACTAAAAAACTTTTCCCTCAGATTATATAGAGGTATTTAACAGTAAAAAATGCAGACATGTAACACATTATATAAATAACATTTCCTTCATATCTGCGCATGGTTTTATTTACAAGAATTATTATTTTTATTAAAATTTATTTTTAAACTACTTACGACTTTTGTTTTCTTTCATTGAACATAATGGAACGCAAATATTCAAAATTTAAATATTGAAAATGAGATTGTATAAATTACCCCAATTATGCAATGATAATGTTTTAGATTCTAACATTTTTAATATCACTTAAATTATAATAAAACTTACACTGAGAAAAAATTCTGTATCTGACATCTAGATGGTTGGTTGGTTGGGTTTTACATCGCACTAGTGCTGCGCACTGAGCAGTTATCTGACATCTAGAATATAAGCTGTGGCTCTAGTAAAAATAGTTTCACGTGATACTTATAAATTCTAATCCCCTTTGAAAGCGAGTTCTAGAAACCCCTATTAGAATTCTAGAGCATTTGTCTATATTATTGAGGTCAAACCTATTTGAAAATATCTCCAAAGAAATACGAACACAAGAGGCGAGCTTAACTATAATCTTGGTTAATGACCCATTCTAGAAATTAAGGGAGAATTTCTTGCACTACAAGGGATTCATGATAGTCATAATATTCATAATATTGATTCACCGTCGAGAATTATATAGACTAGAAATTCTCGATCATTTCTTCTATTCAGGTTATTTGTTTACCTTATACGCATAACTCTGAAATCTATATTTCTAGTTTGAGGATTCGTTCTAGATGAATGCGGTATATATATATTTTTTTTCTCAGTGTAATTTTTTACAACTTCATTACACAAATCATACTAAAACTTCTGACAAAGTCTAAAAAATATTTGAATGTATTTTACAAACAATAAACCGAGTACAGTAACCGCCGCTTAATAAATTCACTGGTTAATAAAATCAGTCGCTTATTCTGATCAAATTGCCAGGACCGGAACCAAATCAATACAAACTAATTTTAAAACCGCCGCTTAATAAAACCAACACCGCCGGTTAATAAACTCAAAAAAATCTCTTCAGCAGCAAAAATGTCATTTATACACGCTAAAAATTCTTTTTATTTACACTGTGATTTTTTTTTTTTATTTTTTTTTTTTTAAATATAAAAGAAAGTAAAATTCAGCAATGTCTCCGTTATCTTCCTTTGTCGAAAATTTGACATTTAAAGCATGCTTACAAATTAAACATGCCCAATCACTTGTTTTATTAACAATTTCAAGGAACGTATTCTTCAAAACCCGTAAATTACAAATTTGATTTGGTTCGCAAGTAATATTTAAAAAAAAAAAAAAAAAAAAAAAAAAAATTAATTATTAAAACACAACAATTTTTACTTTCTTCTATATGTAATATAGAGAAAGTATTGGATTCGCGAAAATTTTCGACCTCCGTTTTTTGACGGATCTACACGTTTTGAGATGTCCTGAACACGAATTGATAGTTTTTAGAAAATGTCTGTCTGTGCGTCTGTCTGTCTGTCTGTCTGTGTGTCTGTGTGTCTGTCTGTATCATTTTTTTGTGGACGCTGTATCTCACGAACCAATGAATGAAATTTAACCAAACTTGGTATTTAGTTGCACCCTGACATGAACTGGTGCCCATTAGATTTTGGGATCAATAGCTCAACAGGTGGCGCTGTAATCGCATTTTATGCAAATTTTTAACATGGCAGCATAGGACAAAATTCCGTATAAATGGGCATAATGAGAGTTATTTTAAACTTGTGATTGTAAAATTAATTTGAATTATTGATGATAGTAGTAGTTAACTAGGAAAAAAAATTTGTGCATGGGGGGGCATCGGTTCCCCCCCTGGGGGGAAGTACCCCCCCGGGGGGGTTAAATTTTGAAGATGGGTATCATTCGAAAGATCTCGTCAATACCTTTAAAACGAATGGTTGAACCATAAATCTGTGATAATTTAAAACAAAGTTATCGATTTTTTTTACTTTTAACAAAAAAAAAAAATTAGAAAAAAATTCGATTTTTTTTTTTTTTTTTTTTTAATTATTGTTAGTGATTGAATGTATTAATTTTCACAAAAAAAAGGAAAAAAAAAATCTTTTTTTTTTTTTTTTTTTTTTTTTAATATTGTTACTGATTGAATATGTATAGGAAAATATAGAAGAAAGTCTTGTGGTGGCCACAACATACTAGTTGTTCATATTCTGAAATAACTAAAAAGCAAAAGGTTTAAACGGAAAGATTTTAAATTTAAAAGAAAATCGTGAACTTTGGCAAAGTAAAGATGATTACTTTGCCGAACCTGAGATGTGTTTATTTTACTTATTTTGAAGGAACAATTAATTAATTATCTGTCAAAAGTTAATTAATATTGTTTATTAATTCTATTATTTGGTACCTTTTGAAAATCCATTCTAAATTCAGGGAATTAACACTTTTTTCTTGAGTACAGGAACGCTCGCCGGATATAAAAAATCAGCCGCTTTATAACAAAACTTTGTCTCAACGAATGTGATTTTAATAAGCAGCGGATACTATATTTCCTCACAAAATATCACTACATTCTCTATCTTACACAAGACACTTATCTCAATTTTATGCAGGAATTTATTTCCCACACTTTTCGGTTTTGCAATCTTCCACAAGATTTGTAACATTGTAGTGTTACTCAAAACGCGAAAAATAAACAGTCATCTTTTACTAAAAAAAAAAAAAAAAAAAAAACAGTCATCTTTTATTAAAAAAAAAAACAGTCATCTTTTATAATTGAATTTTAGTTTCCAGTTAAAAATCCATATGCAACCAAACAACTTAATTATTCATGTCACTCATGTACAAAATGTTATAAAACGTAGTTGTTGGATATTTCCTGGCCATTCTTTAACATATATGCATTGCTTTGTCCATTTTGTCGTCCCCTGATTTCGTGCTATAGCAACCATTCATCGTAACAGGTACTGATTTTTTGTTATTTTAAAGTTATACAGAATAAAATTGTACTTTTAAAAAATTAAAGAACACGCTTTTATTGAAATGTGAACTGAAAAGCACAAAATATCTTTAATATAAAGCACAGCACATCTTTATAGAATTAAAATGCAGGGTAAGAAAAAATCGTGTGAGTGACACACCATAATATTTACATCTTTAATAAAAAAAATTAATTGAAATTGTTGGCACTCAACGTTATACAAATAGGGCCAAGTCCTGTGCCACATACGATAGAGTTTTATGTATACATATAGATTTTTTTTGCCCCTAGAACCTGCCCCTGATGGGGTAAGAGCCTGGAAAAACTTGCATGTAGTATTGTCATCGACTATGAAGTCGTGTGAAAAAATTCAGGTCAATCAAATGAGATTCAGGTTAATCACAAAAAGAATTTTGTGATTGATGTCAACGATGTGAATTTTATCCATCATATTTTATGCATATTTCTTCTATATCATCACGTAAACTGAAAAATATGTGTATTTATTTTTAAATATACAGAATTTTTCATTATTATTATTACAGTAAAGCACCATTTGTACGTCCTTCAAGGGACTGGCGTAAAAGGGCGTGTAAACGAAAAGACGTTTAATCGAAATTTTAATAATAACACTTTGATTACTACAAATTTAATGACATTTGAGTAAAATTTATTTGAAAATACTAATTAATAAAGTTTCTTAAATTAGTAATTGTATATTATACTTTTTTAAGACAATAATTAATTTTTAAAAAAGTCTAGAAATTACGTAATATTAACTGAATAAATAGCATAGTGAAGGAATCAGAAATAAATAATTTAGAATTAAACAAAAACCATTTTTAAAAAGTCTCCCCTGACTGGGCTCGAACGTTAGACCTTTAGGTTCGTAGACCGGAGCTTTACCTCACAGCCCAAGCAGCACCGAAACGTTCTCTGAACGTTCAAAAATTGTTCTGCAAACACGTTCTAAGAACGTTCCCTTTGAACGTGCTATAGACGTCTATTTGTCCATCTTGAAGACGTACAATAGTACGGTTCAGGGAACGTTCAATGAACGTGTAGCTATCCCCATCGGTGTTATAGAAGCGTTCAGAGAACGTTCTATATATACGGTCTCAGAACGTTCTAAACGTTTTTAGAACGTTTTCAAAACGTTATACACATTTTCAGAACGTTCTAGAAAACGTACTGTAAACGTTCTAAAATAGTGTAGAAACGTTCTGAAAACGTTCTATACACACGTTCTCACAACGTTATGTAAACAATTTTTGAACGTTCTTTGAACGTGCTAAAAATTTGTTTCATGTATAATAAAATAGAAGAAATCGCAACAGTTGTTTCGGGTCGAAAGAAGACACGACCCTTCGTCAGACGAACATAATAGACACGAGTGCTGCAAATACAAGAGCTACGTTGGAGATTTTTTGCAGTATTCGTGCCTACTTTGTTCGGTTGATGAAGGGTTGTGTCTTTTCTCGACCCGGAACAATTGCTTCGAGTTCTTGAATTTTATAGTGTGTGTTCAAAGTTTTGTATTTGTTATTTACTTCTTTTTTTTTTTTTTCTATTTTTTTCTTCATTTTCTTATTTATCTTTGCTTTTCTTTTTTCCTTTTTGTGTAGGCCATTATGAGATTTTTCATAAATAATTGTCTTAATATTCTAAAATTTTACATACATGCATTGAAATATGGTATAACAACAGACCAAGTATTTTGAATATTCTAGATAAATATTTGAATTAAAAAACAAATAAATAAATAAATTCAAGTTCTGGAATAATTTGAAAAATTTTAAGATAATATGCCCCCTGCTAACTAATTATTATTCCCTTCCCCTAGATTTTGCATCATTATAATTTAACAATAGAATATAACCATATTTGGATATTAATTTTAATAAGTTAACGGCCCTCTACACTTACCGTCGCCGGTAGCCCGAGCCAATGTTATTCTATGGGGAAATTTTCTTTACAAATAACTTATTAACTAACACATATTTTTAAATTCTGTTTTCACATTCAGAAAATTCCCAACTGTTAAATTGACGGACTTTTTTGAAAAAGTATTTTTCTATTTTTTAACATTTTATTTTGAAATTGCAAAATGAAAAAAATTCACATATTGAAAATTCGTATTTCGCAGCTTCGAAGTAAAATATAAAAAAATAAAAAAATTATTTTTTAAAAAAGTTCCGTCAATTTAACAGCTGGGAATTTTCATAATGTGAAAACAGAATTTTAAAATATGTATTACTTAATAAGTTATTTGAAAAGAAAAATTTCCCATTGAATAACATTAGCTTCGGCTTCCAGCGGCGGTGAGTGAAGAGGGCCCTTAAGCAAAAAAAATTTAAAAATATTTATGTCTAAATTTTGAAACTTACTGCAAACTTTTAGCATTCAAACACAAAAGTATTTTATTAAATTTTAAATTATCAATGAAATCTCAAATTAATGCCCAGATATGTTACATATTCTATTTTTAAACTATAATAATGCACAATCAATGGAAAACAAAAAATAAAAATTAGTTAAAAGAAGTACACAAGTGTACAAATTTAAACAATAAACTGTTTTATCGTTTTTTTTTTTTTTTTTTTTTCCACATAATTCAAACAAATAACACAGAAGTATAAAATTTGGATAGTATGTTTTTTAAAATACCATAAATCGAATTTTATATAACTTTAGCATAAGTAATAATTTTTAAACTAAATGTCAGTAAATTTTTCTCAAAAGTAAACATTGAAAAAAATGAAAAATTTCAGCAATTTTAGAAAAGAAAATTTAATGAAAAATGGTCATTAAGATGCATTACAGATATGTTAAAGATGTACGCGCATGCATGCGTTAGATTAAAACCGTATATTTCTTCATGTAGTCACTTTTTTGTTTCTTCTTTTTTTTTTTTCATTTTTTCACGTGTGAATATTTTTTTTTTAATTTTACATAGAAACATGAAAATCGGATAAGGCGTTCATTATTAAATTATTTATCGACGTTTTTATTATTCTGGTGATGATCACAGTTTATACAAATTAGTAATTATTATTATTTTTTTTTTTTTTTTCAACAATTCCGTTATTAAAGTAAAAGAAAAGTGAAAATAGAAAGTAAAACCTGGATTTTGTTTAACATTTGAGGGCTGTGCGTCTTCACTTGTTTATAATGCATCAATAACACAATTTTTTATTAAGTTTTCTTTGCTAAAATTGTTGACATTTTTCCTTTTTTCCAAAGCTTACTTTTGAGAAAAATTAATAATTATTAGTTTAAAATTATTACTTATTCTAAAGTTATGTAAAATTCGATTAATGATATGATAACGAACATGACATCCAAATTTTATGTCCATGTGTTTATTTGTTTAAAAGTTATGCATAAAAGAAGAAAATGGGAAAGCAGGTTTGTTCCTTTAATTTTGAACAGCGGTGTATTTTAAATACGTTTAAAAATATGAAAAATAAAAATTATTATTATTATTTTGTTTTTTTATTTAAATAGATTACGTGAAATTTACTTAATATTTTCATATTTCAAATCATGCGTATGCGAAATTTATTTAAATTATTGATTTTGAGTTTATAAATTTTACATACACATGCAGTGAACTATAACAGTATAAAATGTGGTGAAACATTTTGGAAAATAAATAAAAAAATAATTAAATGTATATTCTGTAAACAAATAAATAAATAAAAATAAAATAAATAAACTTCAAAATTTAAAACATTTAGCAATATTAAGATTCACCTTAGTAACTATTTCTTTTTTAACACTTCTCCCTGCTTTTACATTTCTACAGTGTATTGTAAAATATAAACATACATGATGAAATCTATCTATATATTTCTTTAACGTGGATCAATTGCAATTAATTTTTGCCGAAACGATATAGTAGTGTAATTCTTGAAATACACGAGGATAAAAAAAAAAAATATTTAAAAATGAACAATATTTAAGCATGCGGACTCAACTCAATGAACTAATAAGAAAAAATTAAGACATTTGTCTGATTACATTATTTTATGGAAAACTGTATTTTTAAAAATTGCTTATTCAATCTTTATAAGCGTCATTTTAAACATAGAAATACTTTAAAGATTATACAGAATATGAATAATTGTCATAAATTGACTAAAAATCATAAACATAAAAATATAATCAAAATAAGAATTATTATTATTATTATTATTATTATTTTTAACAAAATATACCAAAAAAAATAAAAAGTCATCACCATCATCGCGACAAAAATTTAAAAGGCATCATGGAAATCCTATACTATAACTGTACTGCCTACAGCCTGCGAAAATATGAAACTGGGCCTTTAACCATGAATTTTATTTTGAAACCTTTCTTTGAATGATCTTAGTCTTACTATTGCACAATATTAATTTGGTACTAATAATAATTTGGCTTCTGGCGAATTAAAATTTTAATTAGATGGGGAATTCGGTATAATATTTATGAGTTTCAAATTTTAAAAGTAAATAAGAAAAGTGCGAAAAATTCGCATGGGTTTGCTAGCAACGTTGAACTGTAATATTAAAATATCGAACGAAATAAATTTAGAAGTTAGCATGAAAGATGTAAAAAATTTAAAATTTTCAAATTTAATTTTAAAATATTATATGTTTTTTTGATAAATTTTAATAAATTTTGTAAGATTTCAATGCACATGTATGAAAATTTTATAAAAAGGAAAAGTAAGTAAGAAAACTTATCTGTCTGTATCTTGAAGCTGTTGTAGTGTATCCGAACGAAAGTTAAATTCAAATCTGAATGTAATTACAAAATATGATGAGTAAGCAAGCAGTAGGACTTTGGATCCAACAGGCCACGCCAAGAAATACAAACTTCCTGTGCAAAAACAGAGCAGATGGCATTTACGCCCGGCGAAAATTTCTGTCGATCAAGCAATTTATTCAATAACAATCGTTTCTAATAAAGATTTTTCATACTTTTCAAAACTTAACCTTTTTAAAAATTATTATACTGAGGCCATCCTAAAACTTTCTTCTATATTTTCCTGCGCAGGTCGATCTCATAAATATTATTTGCTAAAATAATCTATCAAAATTATTTTCCATAGTAAATGTATACGATTTTCATCTCAAACAAATATAACACTAAATATAAAAAAAAATCTATTTTATAGTATACAAAATATGTATCTTAAGAAATGTATTTTACATAATCAAAAATGTGAAAAGTCGATAACTTTGTTTTAAATTATCACAGATTTAGGGTTCATCCTTTCGCTTTAAAAGTAAAGACGACTCTTCTGGCAAGAATATTGAAAATTTTAATACAACAGCGAAAGCGATGAACTATACAAATTGCCCATACTTTTTTTTATTTATTAAATATTACTAATATATATATATATATATACACACATATTTAATTTTCCAGGGAAAAGTTAAAAACAATGCTCACTCATGTACATTTATACGAAATTTTGACCTATTATGACATATTAAAAATTCTGAAAATAATGGTATGATAGCGCCACCTTTTGAACGATTTATTAACAAATATAATCGCCACCAGTTTAGGTCATAGTCCAAGTAAACCAAGTTTGAATAAATTACGTTCATTAGTTCGTGAGATACAGCCTCCATAAAATTTTAAAATTTATTAATTTAATCATAAAAATTTAATCAACACAGGTTTTTATAATTAAAATTTTTATATATGAAATTTTGTACATTTTTCACCAAAAAATGCTGAAATACAGATATCTGAAAAATCGCAGAAAGCAATAGCAGCACCACCGTCGGTGGATATATACGGAAACTAAAGCAGCACATTTTGTCATTATATATATGTCTCACATACAAGGTTTGATAAGTATTCGTATTATAGAAGGTGAGGTACAGGCTTCCCGTAAGTTGAAACGTAACAGTGCCACCTGTCATTTGATATGTACCCGAAGTGAATCAGTAAAATTTACGTAATATCTATTTCACGTACCAAATTTAGATAAATCATAGAAAATGAGCTATTGCGTTCCGTTCCCTTGAATAAAATTAAATTGCAGCATACCAGTGCCTCCAGTTGTCCGATATGCACGCAAAATTATTCTGCAAAGTTTTATATGATATTAATTTTACATACCAAGTTCAGTGTATTTATAATTATTTATATCACAAAAACTGAATTATTGCCATTACGTTAACGGGATTAAATTGCAGGAGAGCAGCGCCACCAGTTGGTCAATATATGCACCCGAATTAAATCAGCGTAGTGTTACATAATATCTGTTTCACATATTAAGTTTGGAGCATTTGTGCACTGTAGAAGCTGAGATATAATCTCCCCATAAAAGGGAGAATTTACAGAATAGAAGCGAACCCTATCTGGTGATACATTCCAGAGGCTAATGTGCACCAAAGCTGATATTTAGGTCAGTATCTAATTAAATATTCCGGATATTTAGCAAATTAGTTTAAAGTCTAACTAAACATCAAGTTTGGTTAAATTCCGTCCATTGGTTTGTGAGATACAGAGTCCACAAAACTTTGATAACACACACACAAACAAAAACAAAAACAAACAGACAGACTGGCATTTTGAAAGAATGATCGAATTGTGTTTTGGACATCTCAAGAGTGTATAAACCCATGGAAAACCGGAGATCAAAAATTCCCAATTATCCAACTCATTTTTCTTGGAAAATACAAAATAATAATAATAATAATAATAATAATAATAATAATAATAATAATAAATAAATAAATAAATAAATAAATAAAATAAATTAATTTTTCGTAACTTAATTTATTAACAATTTAAGAAGCAAATAATAATGAATATCTGCAAAAGTAATCTGGTGTAATGTGTTTGACAGAATTCAACAACATAAAACTTAAATAAAATTATAAATAAGTATAATGATTATAATAACATATAATTAAAGTTTAAAATTTTGTAATTTTTTCTCACCGTATCTCTATTACATTTCAATGATTATTCTACATGTCAACAAAATTTGAAACTGAAAATAAGGGAAAAAAAACTGAGGGAAAAAAAAAAAAAAAAAAAAAGGCATTTTTCTCATATTTGTTATAATCACACTGTGACAGAACGTGCTACGACGGTGATACACTTGAACGTTTTTCATAGAACTAGAGTTGTACGTTTTATAGATGGTACAAAGCAAACCTTTTCAGAACGTTCTAAGTAATACTATTTTTGAACGTCTAATCGAACGTTCTCTTGACACGACACACGGTGTTTGAACGACTGTAACCGTTATTAGACGTTCACAGAACGTTCCCGTGCTACTTGGGAGCCACAGCGTTTACGTAGGGAAAGTCTTTTTTTACAATATAGATTTTTTGTTTGCTCCCAGAGCGGTTACAAACATACATACAAACATACATACAGGTGAAGCTAATAAAAGCGTGTTAAAAATGATTAAAACTGAATAAGATCACAACTTTCCCTTTACTTGGGTAATACAATACAGTTGTTGCTGCTTTTTAAAATTCAAATAATGTTAAATATTCTTTTTTTTTTTTTTCCAAGTAAAGGTAAGTAAAGAATTAGTGTAATTCCGAATGATAGTCCCCCAGAATACCAGCTTTTTTCTTCAATTTCTGTTACAAGACTCAAACTTGTAAAAAAAAAAAAAAAAAAGTTATCTTCAGTGATATTTCTCGCATATATTTCTATCATTTTCATCAACATCTCTAGGCATATTGTTTTGCATTTATGTATGCATTTACATATTAGAAATATCAAAACATTAGCTATTAGAAGAAGCCTAGATTTAAAATATACACTCCCTGGTTTAGAGAAATTGTATTGACGAAATGAACACATCTCTCTAAATGTCACCAACTGTTCATCAATAGTAAAAATCAAATATACGCATCTTCTACATTGCCAGTTCCAAGGCTTAAATGTATTTCTAGAGGGTGAAAATTTATCACCAGATCTGTTTTGGTGTCTAAAATCAGCATCATTAAATCATATGCAACGCAATATTCGTGAACATCTATGTTTAGTCATATATATATTAAAATTTATATGACCGCTGTTTTCATTCCTCAAACTGGCTATTACTTCATTATACGATTTATAGACTGCAGCAAACATCCATAATCCATAAAAACACATTTCTTCTCATTCAATATTTTTTCAAAAATTTCCCTGCACATTTTTACATGATTTAACCATTTTATTATAGCTTGCATTGTATTTGGTTTTACAAAATATTCAAATGCGAATAGCATAGTTCTTACCGCATTGCTAATAGCATAATGTGTAGGGCCTGGTGCAAGCAACATCACATCTCGGTTTTATGTTTTTATTAGTAACATATAGTGGAATTTCATCACATAATTTCTGCTTACCTTTCGACGTATAAACTCAAAATGTACTTCAATGTATTTTTCATTTGTACTCAAATAAATTACAACATGTAATTTTTATAGAAAAAGGCCTTGAACGTTGTACTTTTAAAAGACATTTTTTAAAAGACAAATTCTGTCTTATCTACACCTTTAGTCAAAAGAGACCGTAGTGTAAAAAAGAAAAGAAAAATGATTTTTTATCGTTTATATTAAGATTAATTTTTAAATAGTATACTTAAATGCAATCAATAAGTATTTAATTCAAAATTATTTGAAATAAATATAGACATTTTGGTGTGAATTTCTTATTTTTCATTTTTCTATCTCGTTTTCTGTGAAATGTCACTGGGGTCGGGTTGGGACAAAATCTCGCGGGACAAAATATCGCCTGCGTAAATGAATACAAAGCAAAAATGAGTGGGTAATTTTTAGTAATGTTAAATAAAATTTCATGACAACACATACCTTAGTCAGAGCACTGACATTCTGACAAACCTATAACAAAATTTTTAATAATTTTTACTTGAAATAGTTTAACGAGTATATTTATTAACTTTTGTCAAGATTAGTAGTCATAATGAATTCAATCGTGCTTATCAATTTTAAAATTTTTAATTCAAGTTTGTGAGTAATGTTCAGCTTTAATGTCAGCAGTGATGTACACGATTTTTAAAATGTATTTTGAATAGTGAAAAGCAAAAGATAAAATAACTTTAAAAATAAACATAGATAAAATAATGAATTTTTTCTCTATGATTTAATTAATTAATTTAATTAATTAATTTAATTAATTAATTAATTAATATTTATAAGGCCATGGGGCCCCAGCCAGAGATCAAGCGTGAAATTTTCAAATAGATCATGCTAATTTTTTGATGTGATATTTTGTCCGGCGAGATTTTGTCCCGCGATATTATGTCCGGATCCCACTACTGGGGGGTTTGTCATTTGTAACTTCGCTAATATTCAGTGGGATAAATGAGGAAAAAAGACCATAATTTTCTTATATATTTATGTTGTTGTTAGTTATAAAGTTTACGACTGAACGAACAAAGTTTTTTTTTTTTTTTTTTTTTTTTTATCCAGGATTTCAAGAGATATGCTTTAAGTATAGCGAAATGTCAAGTTGACGTTTGGGTCATATTTGTCCCATGATAGCAGGAAGAAGGTTAAATATATATAAATATATATACACTCCTTCTCATATTTATAAGGACACTTTATATTTTGAAATAACTAATGCAAAAATAATTGTGAACAAGATTATACTAAGTGCACTTAAAGTATCTAGTAGTCTAAAAACCAAAATTGCTATAATTTTTTTAATATGAAACAAAATTAATAAAAAATAATGCAAAACGTGTTTTTCTCCACGTTTTTAGATGTTCATAATTATAGGGACAATCCAGATTTTTTCGTTTTATTTAACTTACTAGCGGATAAATTACAGTTGACATGCGTATTTGTTAACTACTGGGCTAGATTAATTCATATATAAGCCTTCAATTTTTCTTGGACGGACATTACTGATAATTCCTCGAAAAAAAGAACGTTCAAGTAGTGAAATATGATAAATGTGCTTTTAAGTGGAAGGATAATTTCAATCCGCCGAATTTCTAATTAAATTCGAAGGTCTAAAATTGCTGAAGGAAATGTGATCAAACGTTGAACTGCTGGTTTGATAGGAGAGAGATCTGATGCAAAATCAGAGTTGTTTTACAGAGATCGAAGACTCATAATTCCTCTTACTGTTCTACTCATAATGACTGCTGCTGAATTTGCTCGTAATTTTTAACGAAAGGTTATGATCCACATTTATGCATGTTTAAAATAATTAATAATATGTTAAAATGACTAAAAAACCTTTAATAATCAATCAGCATTTAATGGGGAAAGAACTTTTGTGTTAAAGTTGAATAAAGACAATATTAAATGGTAAAATGTTGCATTTTCGGATGAAAAACATTTTATTCTTGATTAACCAAATGATTTTAACAGTTACTGGCACGACCTGAAAATAGCGAAAGACAGAGCAGATTTTTTAAAGGCAGATATGAATCGGGCATTTTAAAGGTGGATCTATGATACTATGGGGAGCTGGTTCTACTGAAGGCAGAATGAATTTAGTAATTTTTTCTATTATTATGAACATCAAGAGAATATCCGCAAATTTTAAACGTGGAATTATCAGATTTTTGTTAGATTTTGGGGGGTAATAATATTTTTTTCAACAAGACTTACATTTTTGCTCTACTTTTAGAGCAATAGGAAATAGTTTGAAGAAAGAAACTTCTGTATTATTGCTTTTCCCATGGCCTAAAAGTTTCAAAAACCTTAACTTATGATATTAGAAATGTGCATGCAAGTGAAAAGCAATTTTAAATAATTTAAATGTATTAAGAATATCATGTATGCTATACGAAATGGTATTGAAACTGAATATTAAAAACAAATGTATATATATATACCAGAGAGAATGTCTGACTGTTTAACCCTAAAAAAAGACCCCAAAATAATTAATTTAAAGAATAACTGAAAAAAATTACTAAATTCGAGCTGTCCCTATAATTGTGAACACCTGAAAAATCATCTTTTTACCATATTTAAAGTTTTTTAAGATAGAAAAACGATAAAACTTTTTAAATATAGTCTATTAATGAAATTCAAATTAATTAAAAATATATTTGTTTAAATAATAGTGTTCAGTGTTTAGTTAATATAGAAAAATGGGTGTCCTTATAATTATGAGAAGGAGTGTATATATATATATATATATATATATACTAGCAGACCCGGCCACGCGTTGCTGTGGCTATGTTATACGTTGAATTATAATGTAGTAAAATATTCAATATATTAAAATTATTATTTACGAATAAAGACCATCCTTGATAACATCCTTGATCTTAGCAGACTTAGCCCGCTTCGCTGGTCCCTATTTTTAAATGATTCACTATAATTAAAGAATTCTCAAAATTGCATTAATTTTTAACATGTGAAAAAAAAGAGAAAAAAAAAATCTGATCGGGAAAAATGTTCGACACTCATAATGAATCCATATATTAGGAAAATGATATAAAATACAAAAAAATCTTCTCTCATTGGTGGAATAATCTGTTCGGACCCCCACTGCCTGCGGCAGTGTATACCTGCGCAAACCATGCGCACCGTTTCTTCATCCACCGTTCCCGCCCTTCTTAATAACTCTATACTTTCGAAAATATCCGCAATCGATTTATCGGGCCTTAAAACTTAATAATACTAATTTTCAAAGTTCTAACTCTTATTTCTATTATTTTGCCCCTTTGCCCTCCCCCCTCCCACTATTCTAAATAATTTTACAAATTCGAAAATATCTACAGTTTATTTGTAGGTGTCAAAAACCTGTATGCACCAATTTGAACGATCTAACTATATTTTTATTTTTTGCCCCTCTGCCCCCCTTCCCGCCCCTCCTAATAAATTTACAAATTCGAAAATATCCGCAATCGATTTGTTGGTATCAAAAATTCTATGCACCAATTTTGAATGATCTATTTCCATTTTTATATTTTGCTCCTCTGCCCCCCCCCCTTTCCCGCTCCTCTTAATAATTTTACAAATTCGAAAATATCTGCAATCGATTTGTACGTATCAAAAACTTCTATGTACCAATTTTTAGCGATGTAACTCTATTTTTATTTTTTTGCCCCTCCGCCCCCTTACCCGCCCCTCCTAATAACTTTACACTTTCGAAAATATCCTCATTCGATTTGCAGGCCTCTAAAACCTCTCTATACCAATTTTGAAGTCTATCTGCATTTCTATTTTTTTTTTTTTTTTTTTTTTTTTTTTTTTTTTTTTTTGGTTGTTGTTGTTTGTTTGTTTGTTTGTGAAATCACGTTTTGGCCCCTCCCCCCCCCCCTTTTGGGAGGCGAATTTTGCAATAAAAACTATCCTATCTCTCAAGTTGGACCAAATTGCACACAGTGTCCAAATTTCATTAAAATCGGCTCATTAGTTTAGGAGTTCATCGCGGACAAACATAATAAATTTTATATATAAAGATATATATATATATATATTAAATTATAAAGTTTTGATCAATGAAGCACAAATAAGTAAAAAACAGGATTAATTTCACTGTATTATCTTCATTATAATATGAATTCAATTTACACTTCAGTCTAAGTAACACGTGGCCGGCTATGCTAACACCAAAAATTTAAAAAGTGGAAATAATTGAATTATACGAAATTTATTAATAGGTTAAAAAGTTGAAGATTCTTTGTGTAGATGGCAGCACCAAATATATTTCAGCTTTCATTTCAACCCAGTCGAAAGGTATCGACATCTGTTAGAATCATTTGGAGTTAACAGATAATTGTGACTGTCAAATAATAACAGACAAATAATTAGCAATAAATTAAAATTGCGACTATAATTTGAGATTTAAACTATCCTATCTCTCAAGTTGGATCGAACTGCACATGGTGTGCGAATTTTATTATAATCGGTTAAGTGGTTTAGGAGTCCATTGAGGACAAACATTGTGACACGAGATTTATATATATTAAGATATATATATAAATGTAAAATATCCATATTAAAAATAATAATAATAATAATTACACCGTTAGAATTGGGAATATCAGACCTTTCGTTCGAGTGCTACAGACGTACTTTACCTATCTCGATCCGTTAAAGAGCGATCGCTTTTGAAAAACGCACAAAATTTTCAGCTTATTTTTATTATTTCCGTGATACATTTTCCGATGAAGGAACAATGGTTTTTGGAGAAACTATTCACTTAGTTGGCAATAAGAGTACCTTTATAAACAGGACGTTTTTAATTAATAACTTCGTTAATTAAGGTTACAGAAATTTCTGACCTAGGTAAACGTGTTTAAAACAAAATAATTTTAACCGGAAATTCAGAGAGAACAAAATTTCTGTAAACCCTAAATTCAGGGTTAGCCTTGAAAAATTTCGCTCCTAAACAACAATTACTTTTAGTTTTTTTTTTTTTTTTTTTTTTTTTTTAACCATGTTTTTATTAACTTCTATTTTTGTTCGTTTGCTTGTTTGTCCGGTACAAATCTTGCAATCGAACTAACTTCCCTAACTTCCCATTTGAAACTTTCACAGTAGCTCAGAACCCGGTGACAACACAATACGTTGAGGTCCGATTTTCGAATTTTTTATTAGTTTTCTTATAATTAATTAAAATATGAAAATAGTAACATCCTAATAGCGTTAAAATATTACCTATGATTTAATTGTTGCCAAAAAAAAAAAAAAAAATTACGAGTTCATTTTCTTTCGACATAAAAATAAATACATTTATTTAAACGTGAACGTTAAAAAATTATAAAAAGTTAAATTATGCATCTCACAAAATTTGACGTCATTATCACTTTAAAAATTTTATGCACATTGATAAGATCTATATGATTCATCAAAAAATTTAAAACATGGTATATAAAAAGTTTTTTTTTTCTTTTTTTTTTTTATCTTATAATTATTATTCTTCTTCATCGATTGCAAAAATACACGTTTTTACTTTCTCTTACCCGTAGGGTCGAGAAAGTATTGTTTTAGGGTCAAATTTTTGAACGTAAGTTTTTGTTATATTTACATGTTCTGAGGTCCTCTGAATACGAAAATAATGTTTTTAGCGAATGGTATGTGTGTGTGTGTGCCTGCCTGTGTGTTTGTCTGTCTGTCTGTGTGTCTGTTATCAGCATATCTTAAGAACAAATAATAGCAGAAATTCCAAACTCGGTATTCTAAATGTGTAGGGATGCTACACTAAGCTTTTCGTTGAGATGAACAAAATGGTTCGTGTACAGGGACACTCAAAAGTATTCAAATACATTACGTTTATGGGAGAAATTGTAGGTAAGTAGAGTTTAATATCTATAGATTCCACTAAACCAAATGAAACGAATATATATTTTTTGTAATAGAGATAGTCAACAGGGAAAAAAACTTGTGTATGTAGGGGCCTCGCCTCCCCCATGGGGGGGAAGTCACCCTCGAGGGGAGTAAATTTTCATGATGGGTATCTTTCAAAAGAGCTAGCCAATACCTTTAAAACGAATGGTTGAACCATCGATCTGCGATAATTTAAAATAAAGTTATCGATTTTTTTCATTTTAACGAAAAAAAAAAAAAAATATTGAGAATAAATTCAACTTTTTTTTTTTTTTTTTTTTTTTTTTTTATTTAGTGTTATACTACTTCTCTAATATGGAAATCGTCTGCATTATCATAAAAGATAATTTCTTTAAATAATAATTTTAATAAATTATTTTTTAAAAAATTAATTATTTTTTAATTTCCGAATGAAATTCTATATAAATGTGGGTGCATTAATTAAACGGGGGGTTGAGGGGGACGGTAGCCCCCTCACGCAGAACTAATTAACATATAAAAGTCTTCCGAAGCCTAATTTGAATTGTTTAACATAGGTTTACATAACAGTACTCGTTATCTTACCTTTTAATCTCCAACCTGTATTTATAGTATTAAATTTCAGGGTAAGAGAAAGTCGTGTGAGTGACACACCAGATTATTTTGTACCTAATAGTCACATTTCATGCTTTTCTCAAAACGGATTTCCTAAATACGCGATTATTTCTTCGTATATCAACACACAGTAGACTCTCGTAAAACGAGGGGGAAGGGTTGCCAAATACCACTTTTTTTTTTTTTTTTTTTTTTTTTTTATACACTATTAAATTTTTAGTGTATCAATCTATTGTTTTAATTGCATCCGATTTAGTTTTTTGCATAAATCGATTGATTTGATAAAAAAATTAGTGGTGTTAAGAAATAAAATTGCAATATTCATCTAGCTACTTTAAATGGTGGTTGTATAGTCTCTAATTTCCAAATAAAATCCATGCTTTGCAGCCAATTTCCAAAGGGAATGGGACCATTTCGTTTCTATTTGACATTTACGTCTTCTTGTACAAAACACAATTTCCATGGCATCGATCAAATGATTTATCTATTCTATATCTATATCATTTTATAAAGCGCAAAAAATTGTTTGTTTGTGGAGGGTAATCTCTGAAACTACTGAACCGATTTAAAAACTTCTTTCACTGACCGTAAGCTACAGTATGCCATATTGTTATAGGCTATATTTAATTTTGATAAAATAAATTTTAGTTTAAAATCTGAGCATTTTAATTAAAATCCCCATAGAAGCCGTAATAGAAATGGAAATATTGAAATATTAAAAAAATTAGCTGCTGCCAACATAAAAGAAACATTTACGTATTCAATTCGTTTTTAAAATATCTTGACGTGAAAAGAAAAGAAATATATTTGAACGTGCATTAAATTGAAATTCATATAAAGCTTTTTTAATTGTTAAACTTACACGTTAAATCTGACGTCATTATAGAATTAAAAGTGTTTATTTTTCTAATAATTTAATTTGATATGATATGATATAATCACGGAGTAATATTAATAGGAGTTGAAGGTCCAATGGGAGAAAGCTACGAAACTGTGATCAAAATTTTTGGTAAATATTGAGGGCGCCACTTGTCATTCCTCCCTACCTCGGCGCGGATATACTGTTGTTTTCAATAGAATTTTGCTGGAGTACATTTAAAATTTTTTATTTTAAGCAATTTTATTTCTTTGTAAGTTCTTAAAACTGCATAATTCAGATGTTTCAAATAAATGCTTCGTTCCTAGTTGTAAAACAGGCTATGATAGTAATAAGAAAAACAAAAAAAAAAGCCCTAGGAGAAAAATAAAGTCCGAGTTCGTGTTTTCTGCACCTAAAGTAAGTTTATTCTTTTTCTTTACAAAATTTCATCCATTCTCCTTCCTTCCAATTATCCGTTTTAGCTAGGTTCGGTTCATAAGAACCGTCATTTTTTAAAAGCTTTCTTTCAAAGTAAAATTAGTATAAAATGGCTCTTAAAAAAAAACATGTTGTTTAGAATACTCTATTTAATGAAATTTGCTTTCAATCGAAATTTTTTCAGCTTGATATTATTTTTAAAAAAATAATTAAAACGAGACATTTCCCCATTGAATAACATTGCGGAAGCTGGAGAGAAGGAAGGATTGCACGCTGGCGCCATCTGTAAACATTAGAAAACAACATCACAAAATTTCAGCGTTACCTTCTTCTCCTGTCTTTTTACTCCGTGGATATAATATAATGATCTAAGCATCAATGTTTAAACCACGGAGTCTTTATTACTCCGTGGTTTAAACTGATGTGTGTAAACGAAATTGGAATTTAAAAATAAATAAATAAATAAAATAAAATAAAATAAGAAATTCTATTTTATAATATTATTTATTTTAATTTATAATTGTTGCCAAAAAGATTTACGAATTAATTTATTTTTAGACATATAATAAATTATATTTTCACGCGAACAATAATATAAAAAGTGAACTGGATTTTTTGTAAAAAAATAATAAAGATCGAGGAAAATTATTTCCCCATTTTAATCCCCATATTTGAATATAGATATGTATTAGATATCATGTGCATCCGTTAGATTAAATTGTTTTTGTTGTAAAATTGATAAAATTGGAATTTTAAATTTCAAAACTCTAGAAAAAAAAAAAAAAGTGGCAAATTTCCATATTCGATTGAAAACATAAATATTTCATTTCAAAGGATGATATTTACACAATAAACATCGAACTAATAAACTAATTAAAAGGGAAAGGATAAATATTCTATCATAATTTGAAGTCAAATTTGTTTTCAAATGTCTAAATAAAGTATCTGATATAATATACTAATATGTTGCAGCGGAATAGATTTGATATCCGTCATCCTTGCGAGAAAAAAAAAAAAATATCGCCAAACTATCTGGAGAATATAATTTAATTCCTTTCAAAAATCATGGTTATTTTAAAAACTTACATTAAGAGTGTAACGAATAATATGAAACAATATTTCGTACAATACATATTACGAAAATATACATCTGGCATGTATATTTTCGTATTACGTTTTTGATCGCCAAATACAAAAAACGCCAAGGGTGACAGTTTTGAAATTTAAAATTAAAATTTTGTCAATTTGACAGCAAAATAACTCAATCTAACGCATGCATACAATAACTAATACATATCTATACCCAAATATGAGGATTAAAATCGGGAAATAATTCTTCTAGAATTTTAATAATAATAAAAAAAAAAATCCAATGAGCGATTAACATGGAAAATCTTTTTCTTGCATCCACGGGCGGTCAGTGATGTCATACTTCGCTTGCGTATTGAGATGTTTAAATTTATTTTGCGACTACTTTTAGCAACTAACAGTCATGGCAAGTAGCTCAATATACATAGCGCATACAGCCATTACTGAAATGTAAATAGCATTTAATTATTTGAGTTACATTATGTTGATTGGAAACCTATTTAATATACCTATGCTCTATAGCTATACTAATATAAAAAGAAGAAAGGTTTATATGCATATGTAGAGAACGATCGCTAGAACTAAAAAGCCGATTGCTTTTTTTTTTTTTTTTTCTTTCTATTATGGTGTTCTATCTATCCTCCCTGGTGCATTTTATGAGATGGCGCTGCAAGCGCACGAAAAGCACTACAACTTTTCTCTCTGTAAAAAGTTTTGTTTTGGATTCTGCCATGTTCGAACGAGAGAAGTGTGTTCGCTTGTAGATAGTTCCTCGTTATGTTAATAAATAGTTTATTTTTCTACATTGGAGTCATTAATTCAAAATACGCCGACACGCCATTACATAAATGAGTGTTAAGCAACCCACTTCAGTGGTGACCCGGATAAACTGTTCTTATTTTTGGATTATAAGTGTTTTCGTTTCTGTTTTCAACATGAATGAAACAGCTGCAGTGAATGAAACAGCTGCAGTGAAAATCCCTGCATTCATCCCTACGGACCCGGCCCTGTGGTTCACGATGGTAGAATCAACATTTCAACTAGCTGTGCCGAAACCAATAACGGATTCTAGAACAAAATATAACTATTGTGTTGCGAATTTACCTCCAGAAATTGCAATGACTGTGCGTGACGTAATAATTTCACCTGATAATTCCGATCCATTCAAAAACTTAAAGGACGAAATAATTCAACGTTGTGGTGAAACAAAATCGCAGGAAATTCGCCGATTATTAGCTGGTGAACAACTAGGGGATAGAAAACCGTCAGAACTACTTCGCGTCATGCAGAGAAGAGCTGAAAACCATAAGGTATCCGACACTCTTTTGCTCGAACTATTCTTGCAACAACTGCCTTCAAATGCGCAATTTATTTTAGCATCAGTGCAAGACCTTACACCCATTAAAGCTGCCGAAATAGCTGATAAAATTTTGGATGTATCTCCACCACAGGTAAGTGCTATTAGTACAACTAATTCTTCGAGTGCTGATTCCGAACTTTTAAAAGAATTAAAACTTTTAAGAGAAGAAGTGGCTTCATTGCGACGTTCCAGAAGTCATTCTCGTTCACTATCTCGATCTAATTTTCGGCACAAAAGCCCAAAAGTTAATAAAGAATTTTGCTGGTATCATCAGAAATTTAGCTCTAAAGCTAAAAAGTGCGTACCTCCCTGTACTTTTTCCGCGGGAAACGACTACGGCAAGGAGTAGCGGCGACATACGCCTCGCCTTCCACTTCTCGTCGCCTTTTTGTACGAGATAAAAGAAGCAATCTAAAATTTTTAGTGGACACAGGAAGTGACTGTTCATTAATTCCAGCATCAAAAATAGACAAAATGTCTATTCCAATTCAAAAATTTGTTGCAGCTAATGGTACTTTAATTAATGTATATAAACGTAAATTATTATCTATTGATCTTGGTCTAAGAAAACAGTTTGTTTACCCTTTTTATGTTTGTAATGTTTCAACCCCTATTTTAGGTGCTGATTTTTTACATTACTTTAATTTAAAGCCAAATCTTAGAAAACGTTCTTTATTTGATAATGTCACAAGCTTAAATTCTCATTGTGTTGTACATAATTCTGATATATATTCAGTGAAATCTATCATAAGTAATGATATTTTTTCTAATCTTTTAAGTGAATTTCCTAACATCAGTAAATCTCCTAGCCCAAACCAAATTGTGAAACATTCTGTTATGCATCATATCGAAACTTTTGGCCCACCGGTATACGCTAAACCACGTCGTCTGGCCCCCGACCGTTTAAAAATTGCAAAAATGGAATTTCAGCATATGTTGGATTTGGGACACATGCGTCCATCCAACAGCAATTATGCTTCACCTTTGCATATGTTTCCAAAGAAAAACAGCGATGACTGGCGACCTGTTGGAGATTACAGAGCACTAAATGCTCACACTAAAAAGGATAAATATCCCATCCCCAACATTGCTGATTTTACTAGTGAACTTCACGGAACCACAATTTTTTCACGTATGGATTTAGTTAAAGCTTTTCATCAAATTCCGATTGCTCCCGAGGATGTTCACAAAACTGCCATATGTACACCTTTCGGACTCTTCGAGAGCACTCGAATGCAGTTTGGTTTGTGCAATGCTTCCAGCACATTTCAGAGATTTATTGATGAAGTTACAAGAAATTTAAAAGGTGTTTATCCATTTATAGACGATATTTTAATTGCATCCAAATCCCTCGAAGAACATATTGAACATCTCAGAGCACTATTTTCCAGACTTGATCATTACGGCCTTACAATTAAGCCCTCAAAATGCATATTTGGTGTTCCCACTTTGGAATTTTTGGGTTTTACAGTGTCAAAAGATGGTCTTTCACCAACTTCTGACCGTGTTGAAGCCATTTTAAAATTTCCAAGACCTACAACTATTACTCAACTTCGTAGATATTTAGGTATATTTAATTTTTACAGACGATTCATTCCCAGAGCTGCTGATATTTTAGCACCCCTCGTTAAATTCCTCGAAGGGCACAAAAATAAAAGGAAACATCCGCGTTCCAATGCCAAAATTTCAATGGAGCAATTAGAATGGAACGACGAAGCAAATTTTGCATTTACGAAATCAATAGAAGCAATTTCTCATGCAACGCTTCTAAAACATCCTATTCCTGGTGCCCAATTAAGCTTATGGGTAGATGCATCAAACGTCGCTGTTGGTGGCTCTGTCATGCAAATGTCTGATAATCAATGGGAACCTATAGCATTTTATTCTGGCAAATTAAGTAAGTCTCAAAAGAATTGGTCGACATATGACCGTGAACTTTACGCCATATATTCCTCTATAAAGAAATTTCGTCACTTACTAGAAGGTAGAAACTTTTTCATTTACACTGATCAGAAACCCTTAATATACGCTTTCAAACAAAATCCTGAAAAGTGCAGTCCTCGACAGCTACGTCATCTCGATTATATATCCCAATTTTCTACCGATATCCGATATATGAAAGGTTCTGAAAATCATGTAGCCGATGCATTATCTCGCATAGAGATCAATCAAATTTCCCCAACTGTACTTGATTTTAAAGAATTTGCTTCTGCACAATCAACTGATCAAGAACTTCAAAAACTTTTGCAATCCAATACCACATCCTTACAATTAGAAAAACACTATTTTCCCCTTGAGGATATTGACCTATATTGCGACACATCTCAAAAACATCCCCGTCCATTCGTTCCACAAAGTTTGCGAAAATTAGTTTTTGAAAATTTGCATTTCCTTTCACATCCAGGTATGTCAGCCTCCATAAATTTAATTGCTAAAAGATTCGTATGGCCTGGCATGCATAAAGATATCAAATCTATGGTTCGCAGTTGTGTTAATTGCCAAAGAGCCAAAATAACAAAGCACACCAAGTCACCAGTTGGAACATTTGCCCTACCGGATGCCCGTTTTGCCCATATTCATTTAGATTTCATTGGCCCTCTTCCCCCATCAGATGGAAATCAGTATTGTTTAACAATCATTGACAGATTTACCAGATGGCCCGAGGTAATTCCGACCCCTGATATGACTGCAGAAACAACCGCTCGTGCCTTATTGCATGGTTGGATCTCTAGATTCGGATGCCCAGTCACTATCACCACAGATCAAGGTCGTAATTTCGAATCTACTCTATTTCGAGAACTTATGCATATCTTAGGCTGTAAGCGCATTCGGACTTCGGCATACCATCCCCAGTCAAATGGAATTTTAGAACGCTATCATAGACATTTAAAAGATGCTCTTAAGGCACATAATCACACTAAATGGACTGAAACCCTTCCAATTGTTTTACTAGGTTTGCGCTCAGCTCTTAAAAATGACATTAATGCAACACCTGCACAATTAGTATATGGTACCACTTTACGATTACCCTCTGATCTTATTACTGATAAAAAACAAATTGACCAAACGATTGATCCCAATTATGTTTCCAACTTGGTACAAACAATGCAGACACTTAATCCAACTGCTACTTCCTTACATAGCAGTCCTAGTGTTTTCGTAAATCCTGCATTGTCGAATTGTACACATGTATTTTTAAGATCAGACAAAGTAACTCGTCCATTAACACCGCCGTATACTGGACCTCACCTTGTCATAAACAGAGATAATAAAAATTTTGTCATTGATATAAATGGTAAAAACACAACAGTTTCTATAGATCGCGTAAAACCCGCCTATAGATGGTCAGATACTGTTGTGACAAATACCTCTGTTCCTAACCAAGAACCATCTGAGCCAACGCCTGTCAACAAATCATTCGAAATACCACCAGAGCCGACTCCTGTCAACAAAACACGCTCTGGACGTAAAGTCACTTTCCCAAAACATTTGGTGACTGAATATGTAATATAGTTTTGTATATATTATCTTACACTTTTTAATATTATATATTGTTCATTGTATTTCTATTTTGCATTACTTACTATGTTACTATTACATATTATACTGTATCAAGCATTTATTGTATTGAACTTTTGCATTTTATCGTTCACCTTGTTCACTGGGGGGATACTCTATGGTGTTCTATCTATCCTCCCTGGTGCATTTTATGAGATGGCGCTGCAAGCGCACGAAAAGCACTACAACTTTTCTCTCTGTAAAAAGTTTTGTTTTGGATTCTGCCATGTTCGAACGAGAGAAGTGTGTTCGCTTGTAGATAGTTCCTCGTTATGTTAATAAATAGTTTATTTTTCTACATTGGAGTCATTAATTCAAAATACGCCGACACGCCATTACATAACTGAGTGTTAAGCAACCCACTTCACTATAATCAAAAGTTACACTGTCTCTCTCTAAGTGCTAGAAGCTATAATAAATTTTGGTAAAATAAATTTTTAATTAAAAGTTTCAATATTTTAATTGAAAACAAAGCATAGATTTGATATCTATCGTCATTGGCGATTTTTGTATTTGGCGATCGAAAACGTAATACGAAAATCTGTATATTATCGTAGTAAATACGAGATGTATGTGTTTACTTCAATTACCCTACTACCGTAGGTAGTGGAAGTATTGTATAGGTTTTGGCAATTGGTCAGTGTGTGTGTATATGTGCACGTGTGTGTGTAATCTTCTGTCTGTCATATCTCCAAAACTAATAAAAATAGAACTACTAAACTTCACAAGTGATTCAGGTCTGGTGTACAGATAAATTTTCCAAATTTTCGTGAAAATTGAAAAACCGGAATTGGGTCATCGAAAACCAGAAATGGGACCGTAAGCCCATATTCTAAACACCTCTAATGATTTTCTTCAAAGTTGCTATATAAATAATATATTAGATGCCCTTTCAATTGAAAAGTTGCTTAGTTGAGGAAAATTGATAGGCGTCCTCTATAAACAGCTCAATTTCAGACTTCGCAAGTGCGTTTCTTTAAAAACGCCTGTACGGATTTTTTCCAAACTCGCCATGTTAACTTCCTATTAAATATCCTTTTGTATGTAATTATTGTTTTTAGGTCAATAATTGAGTATGTTAAGTTTCGGTAAAAGTTGGTATCTCAAAAACGGCTCTAACGTATTCTTGAAAATTTTTTCTTTAACCCAATTTAGATAACCTTTCTCAAGTATTACGTGTTTATTACAGGAATATTAACGGTCATCCTGATTTGGTAGTTCAGTTTTAGATCTCGGAAATTCGTGTTTTAAAAAATAACTATCTATTTTTTTCCCCTTATTTTTTAACTCGCTATGCAAACTCTGTTGTATGTGTCTTTATACGTGTATCAAGTTTCTCTTACTCGAAAATCTCAAAAAATGCAAGTAATATCTCCAAAAAGTTGTATATATTACGTGTAATAGTGGGTAATGGAAGTCGTGTGGTTGTTTCACACCTGATTCTGTAATAGTATATATTGTACGAATATTGTTTCATATTATTGATTTCTCCTTTAATATACATTATTAAAATAATAATCAATTATGGAAAAAATTAAATATATTTGCGAAATGAACAAATGAATAATAATTAAAGCTATTATGACGTCAATTTTATCAAAAACATTTTCATGTCATAGGTTTATTTTTCAGTATTTTTTATTCATGAGTAAAGAAATGTTTCTTTTTATGAAATAAATAAATAAATAAATAAATAGCATTAAGTAAAAATTGCCAACATTTAACAACTAATTAAAAAAAATAATTGTAAAATTATATTTTGACTTTCCAGTTAATAATATTGCCTGACTATAACATATAAACTGATTTATTTCTTGATTTTTTACATATCAATCCATCTATAACTAAAATTTGTTCATCAGTGCGAAGCCGGACGGGTCAGCTAGTCATTATATAAAGCGCAAAAAATTGTATGTTTGTGGAGGGTAATCTCTGAAACTACTGAACCGATTTAAAAAATTCTTTCACTGATCAAAAGCTACACTATCCCTGATTGTTATAGGCTATATTAAATTTTGATAAAATAAATTTTAGTTTAAAATCTGAGCATTTTAATTAAAATCCCCATAAAAGCCATAATAGAAATGGAAATAATGAAATATTAAAAAAATTAGCTGTTGCTAACATAAAAGAAACATTTACATTTTGTTTTTAAAATATCTTGACATGAAAAGAAAAGAAATATATTTGCACGTGAATTAAATTGAAATTCATATAAAGCTTTGCAAAATGTTAAACTTACACGTTAAATCTGACGTCATTATAAATTTAAAGTATTTATTTTTCAAATAATATAATTTGATATGATATGATATAATGTAATGATCTAAGCGTTACTTCTAAACTTTTATTAAATTATTTATTTTATAATTGTTGCCCAAAAAATTTACGGGTTAATTCATTTTTCGACCTATAATAAAATATATTTTCTCGCGAATAATAATATAAAAAGTGAATTAAACAAATATCGTCTGCATTTCATTATGCATTTGTTAAAAGAATAATTGAGAAGTTTAAATTTATTTGACGACTGTTTTTAGCAACTAACAGTTAGGACAAGTAGCTCAATATACATAGCGCATACAACCATTACTGCAATGCAAATAGCATTTAATTATTTGAGTTACATTATGTTGATTAGAAACCTATTTAATCTATCTATGCTCTATACTAATATATAAAGAGGAAAGGTTTATATGTATTTGTAGAGAACGATCGCTAGAACTAAAAAGCCGATTTCTATTTCTTTCTTTTTTTATACTAATCAAAAGTTACACTGTCTCTAAGTGCTAGAGGCTATAATAATTTTGGTAAAATACATTTTTAATTCAAATTTTCAATATTTTAATTGAAAACAAAGCATAGATTTGATATCGGTCGTCCTTGGCGATTTTTGTATTTCGAGATCGAAAACGTAATACGAAAATCTGTACATTTTCGTAATAAATACGAGATCTATGTTTTTACTTCAATTACCGTACTACCGTAGGTAGTGGAAGTATTGTATTCGGTCCAAAAATTTGATATAGAGTTTCACCTGATTTATATGTTTTAAGGCCTCCTGAGTCCAAAAAAGTAGTTTTTGGCAATTGGTCAGTGTGTGTGTGTGTGTGTACGAATGTGTGAAATTTTCCGGGTGTCATATCTCCAAAATTAATAAAGATAGAACTACAAATCTTCACAATTGATTCAGGTCTGATGTACAGATGAATTTTCCAAATTTTGGTGAAAATTGAAAAACCGGAACTGGGTCATCGAAAACCGGAAATGGGACCTTAAGTCCGTACCTCATAAACAGCCCTAACGATTTTCTTCAAAGTTGCTATATAAACAATCTATTAGATGGCCTTTCGAATGATATAATTGGTTAGTTCAGGAAAATTGATAGGCGTCCTCTATAAACAGCTCAATTTCAGATCTCATAAGTGCCTTCCTTTAAAAACGGCTGTCCGAATTTTCTTCAAACTCGCCATGTTAACTTAATACTAAATATCCTTTTGTATGTAATTATTGTTTTCCGGTCAATAATTGAGTATGCCAAGTTTTGGTAAAAGTTGGTATCTCAAAAACGGCTCTAACGATTTTCTTGAAAATTGTTTCATTAATTCAATTTAGATAACCTTTCTCAAGTATTACGTGCATATTACAGGAATACTAACGGTCATCCTGATTAGGAAGTTCAGTTTTAGATCTCGGTAATTCGTGTTTAAAAAAATAACTATCTATTTTTTCCCCTTATTTTTTAACTCACTATGTAAACTTTGTTGTAGGTGTCTTTATACGTGTATCAAGTTTCTCTTACTGGAAAATCTAAAAAAAAAATGCATGTACTTAATATCTCCAAGAAATGTATATAATACGTTTAATAGTGGGTAATGGAAGTCGTGTGGTTGTTTCACACCAGATTTTGTAATAGTATATATTATATGAATATTGTTTCATATTATTGATTTTTCCCTTAATATACATTATTAAAAACCATCAATTATGGAAAAAATTAAATATATTTGCGAGATAACTTGGCAATCATTTTTTTTATTCCGCCAGGGATGATTGATATAAAATCTTTTCCGAAAGCAAGTAGCGCAATATACAGCCGCTAGGGAATTGCAAATGACATTTGATTATGCAAGTTTCATTATGTTGATTGGAAACACGGTTCATTTAAAATAAATTAAATGTGCATTCGCGTTAGAAATCTACTTTTGTATAGGGCTTCTTTGGCGATATTTAAAATTTGGCAACGCAATAGCTAGGACGTTTCACTCGAAGGACTTTACGTATTTGCGATAACCTTTTTAATTCACCGCCAAAATCACAAAAAATATTAACGATCACTAACGGAGAACCATTACTAAAACAATAACCAGATTACTTTGCGGACGTTAAATTTAAGAAAATTAAAAACACATAAGCTCTGTGTTTAATAGAAATTAATATTATAAGAACAAATAAATAATAATTAAAGCAATTATGACGTCAACTTTATCAAACACATATTCATGTTATAGGTTTATTTTTCAATATTTTTTATTCATGAGTAAAGACATGCTTCTTTTTATGAAATAAATAAATAAATAACATAAAGTAAAAATTACCAACATTTAACAACTGATTGAAAAAAATAATTGTAAAATTATATTTTGACTTTTCAGTTGATAATATTGCCTGACTATAACATATAAACAGATATTTTTTTTATTTTTTGCATATCAATTCATCGTTAACTAAAATTTGCTCATCCGTGCGAAGTAGGATGGGTCAGCTAGTATTTTATAAAGCTCATTAGAAAATGAAAATTGGCGAGTTTTTTTTTTTAAATTTTACGAGTTACTAATTAATTTATTTTGTCGACAAATGGTGAATGGTTATTTTCAGGGCTGTGTTTACGTCTTTGCGTTTTAAGGCTGTACATCAGTGAGATTTCCTCTTTATTACATCTCCTGTTATCCAGTGAGATTTACGTTGCTTCGTTTTATAAGAATATCTCATTTAAAAATGAAGTTTTTCGAATTGAATATTTTTTTAATATGTCGCCTTTTAGCTTAGTGAGCAATTTTTTTAAAAACCATTTTAATATTTCGTTTAGAGATTCAAACTTAGAGTCTTAAATTTATTTAATGAAATAAAATATTTATTTATTTATTTATTTATTTTTCAAACAATTGCTCACTAAACTAAAAGGCGTCTTATTCAAAGAGTAATATTCAAAAAAACAGGATTAGTAAAATTTCATTTTTAAATGAGATATCCTTATAAAACGAAGCAACAAAAATCCTATAGGATAACATGGGAAGGGAGAAAGGAGATATCTGACTGATGTACAGCCTTAAATACAATTATATTGTGCATACACATACTGCTACCATAGCCTCCTAAACTAGATGCCTTCCTCGTGGCTCGGAAACTTGGCAACAGTTCATGCAGTAAACAGCGCCACCTGCTACAGACTGCGCGATTTTTTTATTCAACAGCCACCAAAAATTTTTAAAAGTGGGATTTGATATACATGAAAGGCGAATAGAATCGAAGAAATGTCGATTATATATATCATATATCACTTTTAAAAAATTTTGGTGGCTGGTGAATAAAAAAAGTCGCGCAGTCTGTACCAGATGGCGCTGTCTACCGTGTGACATCGTCAAGGTTTTCTTCTTTTGTACTCGACTGCCAGTGTGAGGTCCGAGGTGCCCCTCTGTCTGCAGATTCATGAAAAACGGACATTCCATGCAGCCTTTCACACTCTCAGATACAAAGTCACCGTAATTTTACGCACGACTTTGATAATACCGTCTTGCGCTCCCAGGCGAAGGTAGTACCCAGACATTTTGACGCCGAGCAAACACCAATAAACTATTAAACTAGGTATGAACTTATGTATCTCACGTGACCAAAAACTTTCCGATTTGTTGTCATCTTGTGGGAAAATAGTTCCCCCCCCCCCCCTTTGCATCTCATCAAAATTTTGAAGGACTGAAAAATCAAAAAAATGACTCTAGGGACTTGGATTATGACTGTGTAGAGAGAAGTCGTTCACCTGAACTTCTCTGTGATTTTTACACATGCTAGGAATCACATATATATGTGATGCATGTTTTTACGATTATCCTGTATGAACAGGAGGTTAAATAGTATGGTTATGTACCATTTCGTATTATTATTAAAACTTCGTTATGTTTTCCCATTAGAGTATTTATTTTTTTAGTTTCACTAAAATTATGAGTTCGAATATTAACAACAGTTGAAAATCTAGTGAAGTCTTCTGTACCTGTTTCCAAATATATCACAACCGCTTGAACTGTTGCCAAGTTTCCGAGCCACGCGGAAGGCATCTCGTTTAGAAGGCTGTGCTTCTACCTATATTTTTAATAAAAATTATTCATAATATCAGGGATGGAACACAGCGCAGAATTCATACCGGTATTTGTTAAAGAAATTTCTCTAACTATAATATCGTTGATTTAAGAACTAGAAAATTTTCTTACATTGATAGTGGTATGAATTCTGCGCACGCGTTCTATCTCTGTAATATGTAGGATTTTCCCTTTATTCTATGTTTATCAAAATAATTAGTGCAGAGGTGTCATTAATTATCCGCGATTGTAATGAAATGCTCGCCCTCTGGTGGGCTAAGGTGAAATTATCACACCACTGCATATCCTCATATTATGCAATCGACTTTCCATGATGAAATGGCGGAGAAAGAATAATAATTACACGTGGCTGTCATATTTACTAACAACTGCAGTGTTCAGAGAGCGCCATCTATCGATCATTACAAACGCGGATAGAGTTAGTCTCCTGATGCGGTAATATCATCTCATTGGACGTCGACCTTCAATTTTTTTTTTTTTTTTGTTACCTTTTTCCTTGCAAAATTAAAACTTGTAAAACAAAAAGGAGACATAAACCTTTTTAGAGAATTTTGTAGAGTTTAAAAAAAAAGGGGGATTTTAAATTTTGGGTGTTTCTAAATCATTGGTACTTTTTTTACCACGTCTTTTTTCGTCACTTTCTTTTCCAGGCATACCAGTGACTTAGTGACTCATAGATTATTATTAAGAAGAAAAAAAAAAGAACAGAATTTGATCCACTACTCGAAAAAGTACGCCATCACTATCCTACGCCAACAAAAAATTAACAAATATAATATTAATTACCTGACATAAATTATGTTTACATGTAAATTAACTGTTAAGAATTGGCATTTTAAAATTTAATCAAACAGTTTAAAAAATTTTCTTAAGAACGCCTCATCTTTTCACATATGTAGTAATTGCATGCAAGAAGAAATCAGTAATATAATCTTGTTTAAAAAAAAAAAAAAAATCACTAAAACTATAGATTATTTTTAAGTGTTAGGGAGCATTAATAATAAATAATCTGGTGTGTTACTAACACGACTTTCTCTTACCCTGAAATTTAATACTATAAATACAGGTTGGAGATTAAGAGGTAAAATAACGATTACTGTTATGTAAACCTATGTTGAACAATTCAAATTAGGCTTCGGAAGAGTTTTATATGATAATTAGTTCTGTGTGAGGGGGGGCTACCGCCCACTCAAACCCCCGTTTCATTAATGCAACTACATTTATGTAGAATTTAAATCTGTTATTAAAATTAAAAGTTTACTTAAAATTATACAGGCAATTTTCACACGCAACATTGATTGAAACTTATCAATCTTGATGAAACTTTTCCAGCAACAAGCTTATATTAACTTCAAAGTACAACATTTGTATATCCTAAAATTATTCATTTTTAAATTTTTCTAAGAGTAGTATAACACTAAATATCCAAAAAAAAGTTGAATTTATTCTCAATATTACATAAAAAAAAAAAAAATAAAAATCTTTTTTTGGGGGGTTAAAAATGAAAAAAATAGATAACTTTATTTTAAATTATCGCAGATCGATGGTTCAACCATTCGTTTATAAGGTATTGGCGAGCTCTTTTGAAAGATACTCATCACGAAAATTTACTCCCCTCGAGGGCAGACATCCCCCCCCAGGGGGAGGCGAGGCCCCTACATACACAATTTTTTTTTCCCAGTTGACTATCTCTATTACAAAAAATATATATTCTTTTTATTTAGTTTAGTGCAGTCTATAGATGTTAAACTTTACTTACCTGCAATTTCCCTCATAGACGTAATGTATTTGAATACTTTTGAGTGATCCTGTACACGAACCGTTTGCTTCATCTCAACGAAAAGCTTAGTGTAGCATCCTTATATGATACACATTTAAAATGCCGAGTTTGGAATTTCTGCTACTTTTTGTTCTTGAGATATGCTGATAAGAGACACACACACAGACAGACACACACACAGACCATTCGCTAAAAACATGATTTTCGTATTCAAGGAACCTCAGAACATGTAAATATGACAAAAACTCACTTTCGAAAATTTGATCCTAAAACAATACTTTCTCTACCATGAGGGTAAGGGAAATTAAAAAAGGACACATCGGCAAATTGAAAGATTAAAACAATTATTGATATATGAATAAATTAAAATTAGCATCTTAAATTTTATCGATTTTTTTATTTTTATTTATTTTTGTTTTTAAGAAAAGTTGTTATTAATATTAGTATTACTACAATAAATGTGTTTTCAACATTAATAATAAACAAATACCAATTAAAAGGCTTCAATATTTTATTTATTTATTTATTTATTTATTTATTTTTTGCTACAGATGTGTTAAAATTATTAAAATAATTGTGAACTTTAAGATTTTTTGTTTCATTATTTTTACTTTCTTCTATGCATTAGTATTGATTGCATTAGTTCTTGGTCTGAATCTGGCACAATATTTTTTACACAAAGACAATCTCACAAACAGACAAATGTACGTTTTCTAAAAATGATCAAATCTTGTTTATAACATCTCAAAACATGTAAATTCATCGAAAATCAGAAGTTTAAAAGTTTTACAAATCCGATACTTTCTCCTTATGAATAAAAATAAAAATAAAAATACGTGTGTGCATATTTACAGTTCATTCCAATTATTAGTTTTCCAGAATATATAAATATTTTCCTAAAGCTAAGGGGGTCGTCTTTTATTAATTTTTGTATCTGAAAACGAAGAAAACGTGAAAAACATACAAAATTTATTTAATAAACCGTTAGTTTAATTTATGTACATTTCACACTTTTTTCGATTACTATTTTAATTATACTTTAACCTTGAAAATTTTAAGTTATGTAGGAGCGGGAACTCATTAATAATGCCAATTTAGTGTAACAATATTTATTAAACATTACACATTACACTCATGACAAACAAACAAACAAATGTTCACAGGGGAATAGTTAAATTGTATAGATTAAATGCGAAAGTCCCGTATCCTACATAATGTGACTTTATGGCCGTCAGCCATAGCGGCAAAATTTCGGCCACATTTCCCATCCACAGTTACTCGTCTCGAATGTTCTTTGGCTCTTTTCAACAGGACCACAAGGGGCGCTTGGATTGCAGCATTAGAGAGCTACAGTTATTAAAAATATTCTGTTTAAAATCACTGCTTCCCAGGAAATTAAAAAATTTATATCGTACATTATTATTATTATTATTATTTTAAGGTTACATTAAATATGATTAAAAATGTTTCAGGTATAATCTATCCTCCTTTCTTGTTGTTTTCAACCTTTTTTTTAACCAGGGGCTAGGTCAACTGCGTCCCAAAATGACATTTTTATCTTCCTCATAGGTCAACTGCGGCCCAGGATTTCTCCCCACCTATACCAAGTGCGTCCCAGGATTGTTCCCCTGAAATTTCCCGCCAAAGAACGTTTTTCGCCAAAATCGCTAAAGAATTTTGCACATGGTTATAAGTTAGTATGTGACTAGTAATTTTTAATTTATTACTCATAGCGTAAGTTGCTTTTCTCAGTAATGGTTTTAGAAATTTACATTTCCATTAAATTTTTACTGGTTTATTTTTTGGGGAAATGATGGGGAGGCACATTAAATTATAAAAATTATTTTTTAAAAAAAAGGGGGGGAACTACTGCACAGAGT
Organism: Salticus scenicus; assembly: GCA_963930645.1. Taxonomy (NCBI): domain Eukaryota; kingdom Metazoa; phylum Arthropoda; class Arachnida; order Araneae; family Salticidae; genus Salticus; species Salticus scenicus. The sequence goes on along the minus strand of OZ005655.1, from coordinate 176,773,387 downwards.
TTCATACAATTTGGTATGTAGTGACACCTTGACATATATTAGGGGGTAAATTTTCATGATGGATATCTTTCAAAAGAGCTCGCCAATACTTTTAAAACGAATGGTTGAACCACCGATCTGTGATTATTTAAAATAAAGTTATCGATTTTTTTTCATTTTTAACAAAAAACAAATTTTTTTTCCTCCCTATGCAATATTGAGAATAAAATTGACTTTTTTCTTTTTTTTTTTTTTTTAATATTTAGCGTTATACTATTTCTCTAATATGGAAATCGTCTGCATTATCATGGAAGATAATTTTTTTTAAATAATAATGAATTTGTATAGGAAAATATAGAAGAAAGTCATGTGGTGGCCACAACATACTAGTTTTTTTTTTTTTTTTTTTTTTTAAGTAAACGTTTTAGAGAAATTTTAATATACTTAATGCTGATTCATTTCAATATATATATATGAAAACTTTCACAATTCAAAGATAATAATTAAAATTTTGATTTTTAACGTCCACCATTCCCTAATATACTTAAAAAAAATAATTAAATGATAGGTTTTTATGTGCTATATACACTGATGTTCAAAATTAAAGGAACAACCTCCTTTCCAATTTTCTTCTTTTGTGCATAACTTTTAAACAAGTCAACATATGAGCATAAAATTCGAATGGCATGTTAGTTATCATATCATTAATCGAATTTTATATAACTTTAGCATAAGTAATAATTTTTAAACTAATAATTATTTAATTTTTCTCAAACGTAAGCTTTGGAAAAAATTAAAAATTTTGAAAAGAAAAGGAAAAATAGGGGTAAGGATGCATTACAGTTAGGTGAAGACGCACATGCCTTCAAATGTCCAACTTAAACCTGATTTTTCTTTTTATATTCACATTTTTTTTTTTTTTTTTTTTTTTTTTTTTTTTATAATGAACTTCACCATGATAATAAAAATGTCTATAAATAAATATATATATATATATTTTAACGAACCAGTTTTCATGTTTGTATGTATATTTTTTAAAAAGTTGTTCACATGCGAAAAAAAGAAGGAAAATCGAAGAAAAATCTGGTTTAATTCTAACACATGCATGTATATGAATCTTCACTGTGTTTATTTGTAAAAATTACGTGCAGAAGAAGAAAACAAATTATTGCTTTCATTTTTTATACCAGTGTACAGTAGAAGAAATTATTTGCTATATTAATTTTTTAACCTGCAGTTTTTGGTGACATTACCTATTTTTAGTGTTAAAATTAAAAAGAATAAAAATATAACAAAAATAATATTTTTTGCAAATGTTTACATAGACATGCATTAAAGATTTCAAATCTCTATAGATCTGATATAAAAGTTATTAAAGTACGAGATTTATCAAGTCTTTTATGCTGAAATATTACTAATACAATTTTATTATTTTTATTTGGTGATTCGTCGCACTTGGCGATATTTTCAGCGGACGCAGTTGACATAAGGGATTAAAAAAGACTGTACGTAGTTCGTATAGGTGGGAAATAGAAAAATAAATTAAAACACCTGGTATGTCGGGCCGCAGTTGGACGACACCGTAAATGTTACTGTCTGAGGTAATTAAAACATTGCTTGCGGGTAATATGAAAATACTTTTTTTTTTAAATAACGAGCCTTGTCTTTAGACATTTCTTTAAACAATATTTTACTTTAATATATATAAAGGATTTTGCGTATATAGCATAGATAAACTTGCCAATTGTGCAAATTTAACCGTAATACCGTTAGAGCCCACCTTTTTTTTTTTTTTTTTTTTTTTTTTTCACACCAGTAAATTTGTAGAGTAATATTTAGCAATATGTGTTCACGATTAAATGAGAAGACAATTACTCATAGTTACTAAATTTTACAATTTTAAAATAAGGATTAACACCACTATATTTTTAGAGAAATTTCTTACATTAATTTTCTGAGATTTAAGATCTAGAAATCCACTACCATAAAATTCTGGTGTAAAGACTTCCAAAAAATCGGGAAAATTTGGCAGCTATGATCACTCTACAAATATATTAATATGAAAAAAAAAAGCGGGGCCTAACATTATTACGGATAAATTGGCATAATTGGCAAGTCTGCATAAGCGCCAAGTCTTCGTTACTTTCAACGGATACCTCATGCCGGAAAGCTTTTATAAATAATTTTAGGTTATTTAATTTTATTTATTCGTTGAAAATATATATGACAGTGAAAAATTCCTTTTTGAGAATACGGGTAGTAAATCTGATTTAAAATTTAGTAATATTGATAGCTATGATGTGGATATTCGAGCAGGGGACAAGAAATTATAGTACATTTAAATTTGACTGCCACCAGAATTTATGAACGGAATTAAAATATAACATATAAAAAGTGACCTTTATTTTTATTTATTTATTTATTTATTTATTATATATTTATTTATTTTATTTATTTATTTATTTTTGTTGTTATTATTGTTGCTATGTTGTAAAATGTTGCTAAGAAAGTTCTGGGATGAATTTTTGCAGTTGGGACTTAGTAACTGTGAGCTTGCAGTTAGGACACTGCGTCTCAAATGGTTAAATACATTATGTGCCTCCGACGTATATGTATATACCAAGAACATTTACAGCATAGATCGTTCAAAATACAATTATTTTGTCTGATCTTGAATACCTTGATCACTAATACATTTGTCCTTTTCACAAATGTAACGTTTTAAAGTAACGCCAAAATGCCGGGTTTTAGAAGCAGGAAGACGCTTGCCTTTGAATCCGTTAGTACTCGATTCGAATCCAGACCCGAGAAATAAAAAAATGTCTTATAAAATATATGAAAAAATTACGTTCTACGAGATTCTAAAATGTAATTTCAACAAGGTAAAAAAAAAATAAAAGAATCTCACTCTACCTAATTTATTTATGAAAAATATTCGTTAAGTAATAGCTGCCCAATCGAAAAACTAAATAATGAAAGAAGGTAGAATTTCAGAGACATTTCACGTTTGGTACCTTTTAAGATACTTCAAGTGTCTTTTTTTTTTTTTTTTTTTTTCATAGAATTGAACACTCTATTTCAGAAATTGTGCCTGAATTTCAGACACTTATGTTTACAGTGTAATTAGGACCTAGGAGAAAACATTTTTTTAAATTTCAAGCTTTCATTCGGGATCACTGCAATTTTTTACATGCGAAAAAAGATTGTAAGTGCCAGACACCTTTTTTACTACATAAGGGTTAAATTTCAGAATTTTTACCTTAATTAGGGCCTAAGAGGAGACATTTTGCTACACCAGAAACTTTCATAAGAAACTACTGCTATTTTTCACGTGAAAAAAACGGCTAGAACTGCTTGACCCCCTCCCCTTTCATCATTTTAATAATTAATCCGAAATTTAACAGATCCCTATCTTTTATTTTAATTAGGGCCTGCAAGAAGACATTTTGCTAAATTTCAAGCTTTTATCGGAAACCACAGCAGAGATATGGTTAAAAAAATCTTTAAAACAACTTCCACACTCATTTTCAACCCCTTAAGGGTTAAATTTCGCTAAATCCGTTCTTAGTGAGTCCCAAGTCAAGAAAGGTACCTACTGTCCAAACAGCAGCTTTTTAACTTCAGCGGTTTGGACTCGACGTTGATAGATGTATCAGTGAATGAAGGAATCAGTGGTATTTCACATTTATATATATAGATTAATTAAAATAATAATAATAATTTACTATTTATTGAATTAAACTTTTTTATCATTTTTTAATTTCTCACTCTTTTTTCGCTTCTCTTTACCTTTGCTTGTATTATAATGCATAAAATCTAAGGAGAGATGTTGATTGAATAAAATATTACAAAATAAATATAAAGCGTCTTGTCGACTGTCGCTTCAAATAGGAACTATACGTATTATTTTAATTCTTTGCTGATCCTAACGCTCTAAAGCGTTCTAAACAATGTTGCCAAATTTAGGAACTCTTTCATTCATCTACCACCAATAATTTTGATGAGTGATATTTCATATATATAATCATCCTTGTCAGCATCCTAATTATAAACCGGAAGATTTTTAGTACACGCTCCTTTTTCTACACTAGTATATTTTTAGAGTGATTTTCTCTAAATTTAATTACAATTAAATAAGAAGAAAAACACTCTAAACATATTCTGGTGTGAAAAAGGGGGCGTGTACTAAAAATCTTCCGGTTCATAATTATGATGTTGGCCAGTATGCATAATGTAGACCTGCTAACTATGCTAGTTTATACGTAATGGTATTAGGCTCCGTCTTTTTTTCACACCAGAATAATTGTAGAGTAATATTCAGCAATATGTTCTCATGATTAAATAAGAAGACTATTGTTCTACAACTATTCTGGTGTGAAAAAAAGGCGGGACTTAATACTATTACGGATAAACTAGCATAGTTAGCAGGTCTACATAACGGATGCATAACCTTCTAAGTGATTAGGTGATTTTTACAGTTAAAATTTAGTGGTGGATTTTGAATTTATAAATCCCTAAATTTGACAAACCTGACCAGAGAAATCAAATTAAATAGGACCGGTAAAGGATTAATTTGAAAAGTCATTAGTACTTCAGTACAGAGAAACAGCCTAATTAAATTTATTTTTTATAGTTGCAGTTGATATTACGTGCTCTGATATTACATCTGACGAAATAAAAATGGCACCACTACTCAAGTTTGTCTCACTAGCTTCCTTTCTAGTATTGATACAGAGTGTTGATTGCCACCAATTTTTCATGTTACCAAGGAGAGAAATTCGCGACACGTCAAAGACTGATAAAAATTCCCCTTCAGGATTCATTTATCCAGGTAAATCTCTCAACATTCCAGGTAACGAAGTAATTTTTTTTTAAACAATTATTAGACTTTTACTGTTTCATATTTTAATTTTGAAACTAGTATAAAGCATACTTGCCAACATCCTAATTAATATTCCGTAGTCTTGTTAGTCCCGCCCTTTTTTCACACCAATAAATTTTTAGAGTAATTTTCTCCAAATGCAATTACGATTAAATAAGAGGAAAAATACTCTAAAATGATACCGATGTGAAAAAGAAGGCGGAGCTAACAATACTACGGAATATTAATTAGTATGTTGGCAAGTATGATAAAGAAACAAAATTCAAATTACTGTTAATTAAAACTTTAACTATAAAACTTTTGAAGTTTTAAGAAAAGTATCTTATACAGAGCCAGATTATGGCACGGGCACACGTGGCACTGGCCCAAGGCCTCCAAATTTAGGGGGCATCATTTCCAAAAATTGAGAAGTAATAGTACAAAGTTTTTCAATATAGGTCTATTAAAAACAAAAATTGATTAAATCTTTCTTTCTACATTTTATTAGAGAGCTTAAACAATTATTAAATTTTATGACTAATTTCCTAAACATTGGCTGATCAATGTGCTTCAGTTTTTCGTTTGTCTTGAACATAAAATTAATGATTTTGTTATAGGTTGCTAAAAAAATGAGGAAACAGAAGGTATAATTGAAGGAAAAATTAAAAAATGCACTATTTTTATTTATTTATTTTTGTTTTCGAGCACGGGTCCTTTTGGCTAGCTTTTTAGAGCAGGTTAAGGGGGCCTCCAAATAGTATGAGTGCCTCGGGTCTTCAAAAAGCATAGTCGAGCCCTGATCTTATAGATTGCAAGACAAAAACTGAACAAAGAAAGAGAAGAAAATAGTTATTGATAGTTTACACATTTTGAAATAAAATCTTTTATCATTTCTCATATATATTCTTCATGGTAAGTGACCAACTAATTCAAATTTTTGAATTTTCACAAAGTTGACATAGCAGTCATATCCTTAACTTAACCCTAAATAACTAAACTCAAATCAGTGTTACTATGTAGCTAATCATTCGACTCATAGACTACGAATTAAAAAGAACTATATTTTTATATTTCCTTTATTTATTTGAAAAAAAATCAGCGTAACTTAAAAAAATGTATTATAATATTCCAATTAAAAAATAGAAAAGTGGTAAAAATTATCGCTCGCACTCTTGGCAAATGTTAAAAGTGTGCTCTCCACAAATAATCTTGTTGCAGTAGTTACATAAGTACTTTGTCATTCTGCGTTTCTTAGATGGACAGAAAGTACAAATTCTGCGTTTGTTCGCCGCACTTTAAGGCTGGGATTGCGCACAGATTATTATACAGATAGGACACTCCCGTATATTCTTCGGTAACCGGAATTTCACTGCAACGACCCTATTGTCAACGGCTGTAAGTTTCTCGAGCTCTCCAGCTTACGCAATCGCTCGTCTTATTTTTATTGTATCTATGTTCATATCGTAATATTAGTGCAACGTTAAACCCAACATCCAACCGACTAACCATTTATTGATGTTTACATTTGGACTTTGTTGTTGTTTACGAATTTGATTGTCGAAAGCAATTTATTTTAAGAAGCAAGTACTAAATATAATATTAAGCAAATAAATTTCGAAAATATACATAAACCAGAAATATTTTTTTCATTTTAAAGCATTTTGTATTATTTACACCAAGCAATGTTAAATATTTAAGATTTCATACCATACTGCTATTTCAGCATTACAGTTTGTTATATTAATTTGTACTCTTGAACACGAATGTGTTTGGAAAAATTTATTTTCAAACATAATAAAAATTAGTTTTATTTCTTAGAAAATAGATGTGAATGTTATGATTTTGTACATTTAAAAGTAGTAGAAAAAGTGAAGGAAAGAAAACTGCACATACGTTTTCGTTGGCAACTTTATTATTGTTTACAAACTTGATTGTCAAAAGCAATTTATTTTAAGAAGCATGTGCTAAATATTAAGAAAATAAACTTTGAAAATATACATAAAATAAAAACATTTTTTTTTTCATTTTAAGGCATTTTGTATTATTTAAACCAAGCAACGTTAAATATATGATTTCATACTGCTATTTCAGAATTACAGTTTGTAATTTTAATTTGTACTTGAATATGAATATGTTTCACAAAGCATATTTTTAAACATTATAAAAAATAATTTTTATTTCTTAAAAGAATAGCTGTGAATGTTTTGAGGATAATTTTGTGAATTCAAAAACAATAGAAAGTGAAGAAAAAGAAAACTTCCCATACTAACCTGCTACTAACTACTCGCGAAATAGAAAAACAATTTTCGAACAAAGATGCTATTCATGTAGATTTAGCACATGTAGTTCCCCTCTGTTGACACTAGTGGTGCTACTATATTTCCGGTTCGCGTTTTAGCTTCACTGTCCTATCTGTATGATAATCTGTGGGATTGCGGTGCCTGATCTTAAACATTACGAACTTTCGCAGAATGGGCGGGGTTAAGAACGATTTTAACTTGGTATTGCAGTGCCTCAAGCGTAAGTCCTCCGCGTGTCCTCGTAAGAGAAATAAGCCAGCCAATGGGAGACGCAGAGCGAGCTATGTTGCGATTGAGCGCGCATCCAGTTACGATTCGACTTAAGATAGCTCTGAAATTGTCGTAAGATACTGAGGCACTGCAATACGACTTGCGTTTTGTTTACATCTTAAGACAGAGTTGGGCCCTCCGTGGCCGAGTGGTTATGCCACCACACTGCTTATCGCCTTCGAGCGTAGGAGAACGGGTTCGATTCCCGTGCTGGCCCTGGGTGTTTTTCCAATTCTTCGTACTGTAATTCTTTCATGTGCTATCTGTCTTTATCTGAAGAAGATTTACAAGCGGGCTTTGAGTGTCAAGCATACAAATTTGATATACATGTTATCAATAAATAAATAATAATACAGAGTTTGTGCGTAAGATAGTGTTGAGCGAGGCACTGCAATCCCAGCCTTAGTCGTGTCTTCTGTGGGCTTTTCAATATTTATTTTGTTGATCACTAAACATACGACTGTTAGACGACAATTACTCGAAAAGTAACAGGCGTATACAGCCAACACCCACTTGACATTAAATAAAGCCAACAGACGAAATTTCGCGCACGCTCTGACGTCACCAAATCTAGTCCCACTTGCATTTCAGGTTTTCAATATTAAACCCACATTCCCACATTCCTTTCATTTCTGTATTTCAGTAAATCGCGTACGCATCTTCTAGTATCTGCACGTGTTCTCAAAATAATATTTCTTTATTACTGTTATATATATATTTTTTAAAGGATTAATATTTATTAAGGTAAGTGTTTTATCTTGACAATTCTAACCTTTTTTTTTTTTTTTTTTTTTTTTTTTGTAACCTTAAAAATTTGTATCAATTGCTTAATAAATTTTTAGTTTATTTTAATAATAATGAAGATACGATCATACAATTTAGCACGTGAAAAACCTTTGTACACTTTAACACCGAACTTTAATCTTTGGATAATATTATTTCCGGTTGTTTTTTTTTTTTTTTTTTTTAGGACTGAGGGCCTATTAGTCTCAGACAGCGATTTTTGCGTTGTCGTTTTCGATAGTTGGACATTTGTCGAAATCATTTTCGATAGTTGGACATTTATCGAAATCTAAAATTTATCGAAAATATAATTGAATAATTTGAAAGCGATGTTATAATTGGGAAGAAAAAAAAACTAATAGCCCTCCGTCCTGAACTAAATTCTGCTTTTGCCAGAATTTCATCAAAATCTTTTTTTTTTTTTTTTTTTTTTTTTTTAAGAAAAAGAAAAGAAAATTTATACAGTATCGTTACAAACGATATCGAAAATTTTTTTTATAATTTTGAATTAGGAAATAAATAGTGCGCGTGCAATAATTTGAAATAAAAATAAATAAAAATATGAATTTAATGATTTGATTTTTATATAAAACACGATAGCGTGCTATCTTAAAAAGTAGATGTAAAATTTAAAGTTTAATTTTCTTGGTAACAATTATAAATTAAAATAAATAATTTAATGAAAGTTTGTTCTTTAGATATACGTCCGTGTAAGATGTCAAAAAATATACGACTAAGTATTATATCTCTTTATATTTTATTTAAACTGAAATGTAGGAGGCTTAGATAAATTAACAATGCTTCTATATTCGTTTATAACTAATACCTTTTGTCATTCTAAATTCGAACCGAGATTATAAATTTTTAGTTCTATGCGTTTTTTAGTTACATCATTTTCAACAAAGTTTGTATATAATTAATCATCCAGTAGTAAATAATTGTCTAAATTCTCTTTTGCTCGAATTTTCCTCAAGTATTTTTTTCCTCCTACGTATCTGCTCCCTCCATTGTACAAAGATAAATACCTAAATATCTAAATTTTAAACATTTTTATTATTATTATTATGAATGTAAATAAAAATTCTGACAAACTTTATTAATACTAGATAAAGTTAGCTTAAGGAAATCAGCATATGTAGTTATGCTCATCACTGACTGACTGACTCTGTCACGCTTTAGGCTTAAGAGATTTCCTTGGACTCTGTGTGTGAACGCAAGTTGCCACCTAATTTTCATACTTCAGTTAATTTAAAAAAATCTAATTTTCCGATCTATAAGCTGTTTAATCAGACGGATTCAGAAAAATTTCTCCTTTCATTTGGTACCGTTATTGTAACGAATTTTTGATTAGATTTTTTAAAATTAATTAAAATATAAAAATAGACATAGTTTTAAAATAGACATTTAATTTTTTTAATTTTTGCCTTTTTTTTTTTTTTTTTTTTTCAGCATAAAATGAAATGTGTTTTCACGGAAAAAAAAAATGCTCATGCATATGAAAAAATGACGTCTATAAAATAATAGTAATGATTTTAAATTTTAAAGGTAACGAAGAGATAAATAAAGTGTGAAAAATTCGCACGGGCTTGCTAGCAATTGAATTATGTGAAGTGAGGAATAAATAAAATGAAATGATCATTTTTCAACGGGCGCCTTAGTCGCCCTACAACTAACTAGTAAAATAGATAATATCTGAAACAAAATTATTGCGCATGGGGAATTTTTTAAATTAACGATTGATTAACAAATTTTAATTAATATCTTAGTAATTTAATTTTATATCTTATCGATTTTACACTTTTCGTCCATAAACTGTCCTATATTAATATGCAATATATTATAACAATGGAGTAATAAATATATATATATATATATATATATGTATATATATATATATATTTTTTTTTTGTATCTTTATTAATGGTTCAGTATTTACAAATATTTTGATCTGCTTATTCAGATAAATAATACACGACAATATACATAAAGGAATAATTAATATATGTGCGCGTGTTTGTGAATTTTTAAACTTTTTTTAAATACCACTCTCATTTTCTGCAATTTAATAGTTTATTTATTTAGTGTCAGAGTTATTATTTCAGATCGAAGAAATAATTAAAGTAACGCCCCCCCCCCCCCCCCCCCATTTTTTTATGTATTATATAACATTTGAAACTGTATCAATAAAATATTTTAATCCTTTTAATTTAGAAACTTTATCTCAAATGAACATTTTAATCCTATGATTTAATTTATTAACGTATTAGACTATTTAACTTCTAATAAATTATTCTAATTATTTATTATTATTATCTTACACATTAGTACGATACTAATTCCGAAAATACAGCTAAATAAATGTTTTGTTAAGCTGAAGAAGAAATCGTACATATATTGCTTAAAAGAAAAATATATATTTTAAAATCAATGCTTAATAACTAGTTCTGCAGGTTGAACTTTTTAATGAAATATTAAATGTCCAAAAGAAAAGGAAATTAAAGCTGTTCTGACTTGATTATATGTTTATGTCTTTAAATATTTCTGAAAACATGAGATAGTAAATATTCTTTCATACTCTAAATCTAGGTGAAAAATTTTATGAATTATATGTGATATTGTGTTCATTATTTTAGTCTTTATTTCTTTTTAAACTGTTTGTTTTTATCTAACATATTGTATTATGAAATTTCAACTGAAAATGACAAAATTTAATTTCACCGCAATAAGAAGAAATTTTGTAATATAATACAATAATAATGAGGATAATAAAATCACTATCGTTCCAATATACTGTTTAGAAAAATAAATAATTTACATTCCTTTTTAAATTATTGAACCTTTTAATGAATATTTTTGGATGAATTAATAATTATGTTAATGAAATATTATATTTCCTTATATTATATTTTTTTTTTAACTATTTATCTAAATTTTTGTTTTAAAAATGTCTGTTTTGAAAAAGCCAATTTTATTATTAAACGTCATTTAAAAATGACAGACTTAATTTTAGAGTTACTTTAATATGTTCAAAATTTAATTATAATAATTGAACGGTGTGCATGCCTTTTAAAGTAGTGAAAATTCCAGGATGAATTAACGCTTTACAAATTTTTGTGTTTCTGTAATTTTAGATATTTCTAATTAGTGATTAAGTTATTATTTGCTTTATAAATGAAAAAAAATTCTGAATAATCTAAATTCTTATGCATTATTTTTTCCAAATAAAGCCTTAAATACTAAATACTATGTAAAATAACTTACATATATACTGAATAAAATTAATTAAAAAAAAAAAAAAAAAAAGTGTGGGGGAGATTACTCATAGTTACATGCTTATATTTCTGGTTGATACTATGTATTTTGAAATCTTTTACCCTTAAATTTAATTTTGTACATCTGGCTACTTAAGGCTTCCCTTGTTAAGTTTGAACAATCAATCTATATGCATAACAAAAATAAGATCTTATATTATTGGAAAAAAAAAAAAAAATCTTTTAAATTATAATTTTAATTATTAATGACTGCCCTATAATGCTTATCCTTATATGTGTACTCTTTGGCATTATTGCTTGTAATTGTGTCTGATTAAAACTTAACATTTAATACTATGATTTCAAGATTATTTAGTTTTGGGTTAATCACAAAAGTTCAATTCTTCTAATTACTTAATTGGCGCTAAAAATTATCTTAATATTGCAGTCAATACTTCTAATTACCTTAATCTTTCAGTCACTACATCTTAATTTCCCTTATTGCATTGGATTCTTCTCCTGAAATAATTTTACTGACTTAATGTTTTTATAGCTCACCGATAGATGGCGCTTGCACTCTGTCTTATGCTTTTATTCTTCAGTCTTTAACTTAAATGATATATTATTAATGTATATGGTAAGAGTTAATTCAACTCTACTAGTTTTAAAATTAATTAAATATAAAATCTATTTTAACATTATCATTTAATATTAACTCTGTGTAATTTATCTTTAATGAAAATGCTCTGAAGTATCTTCGATTAATCGATATCTGTCGAGATTTTATTTTACTTCAATTTAAGTTTTGGCATCATCCTTTTCTCCTGTTAGAGTTAATTGTTATACATGTGGTTGCTTTGCTTCATTCATGTGTTCACTTTGGTTTCCATTAAGATTACATTTAATCTTTTTTTAATCTTTGTTTTAATTTAATATTTCAATTATTTCTAATTCTTTATGGTTTTGCTGCATCGATCGGGGTGTGAAACGATATTAATTGCTACGATTAGCAATATCGTTGTACGAAATCGTTGCGGCTCTTTAAGCTTTATGAAGCATGCACCCCTTGATACGTATGTTTCTATGTTTAAGCATTTACATCCAAATATTTCTGTGATTTATTATTTATTATTCGTTTTCACTCTCATAAGCTTAATGGTCATTTTTATTATCATTCCGGTCGGCGTAAGTATTTTAAGTTACTATCCTAACTCCTTGGTTCTTAATCTACATTGCAACTTTTTGTGTAATTCTTTCTTCTATGTTAAATTCAGTTCTATATTTTAGTGTGCTGTTATTGTCTTAGTTCTATTAATAGCTGAATTTTATGATTTAATCTTATTACGATATCTATTATTTATATATATATATATATATATATATTTCCCCTTTGATAAAAATTAATTTGCAATTTTATGTAATTTAGAACTATTTAGTATTTTGTTTTAGTATATTAAAATTAGTTAATTTTTTATATATATATATATATATATTAAGAAATTAATAATGTACGAATTATTTAAAAGAAATAACATGTTTTGTGAATGTGTGTAAAAAAAAAAAAAAAAAACTGTTATAAATAGCATTAGCTTAGTAACTAATAATTAATATATCACAGTCAAAAATGCATTATAAATAATAAAAACTATAAATACGTTTAGAATTTTTATCAATATGTACTTTCTTCTTAATTATTCCTTTTTATTTATTTATTTATTTTTACTTTAAATTAAAATATTTACATGTTCATATTTAAATTTTAATGTGTATTTCAAAAGTAATCAAATTGAAATTAAATATGTAAATTTAATATGCTTACAATTACGTTGATCTTAAAGTATTCATTTTGCTGTCAGACTTATTTATTATAATCTAAATATTTGCATTGCAGTTATTGAACATTTGCTAAATTGTTACTTCATTATAATAAAAAAAATTTGACCCAAAAACAATACTTTCTCTACCTTATGGGTAAGAGAAAGTAAAAATTTATTAAGCAATTGATATAAATTTTTAATACACAACGTTTTTAGAAATGTCAAGATAAAATATTTAGCTTAATGGACATAAATCCGTCTGATATTTAAAAAAGAAGAAGAAGAATTGTGTGCAAAAAATATTTGCACCGAAGAAAAAAATTGTATTTAGAAGGAAAAAAAAAAAAAAATATATATATATATATATATATATATATTCAGATTCACCTTAATGTATTAACATTTTATCAAGCTGAAATAATTAACAGAGCTGTATTTGCACATTTAAACTGTTACTGGTTGGAGGATCAATTATTATTATTATTATTTTAAATCTTATAAATATATTATGTAGAATATACGCGTTAAAATTTGAACAGTATAATTAATGGTGGGGAAAAAATAAAATAAATAATATTACTCGGAGTATTTCCTGAATAAATAAATAATTAAAAACGATTTTAAACAAATTATCATTGAAATTCATCAGAGATTTTATTATTTTTATTCTTAATGGATTATTCATTAGTTCTCTTAAAACTTCGACAGAAATAATTGATAGAAGAAAAAAATAGAGTTAAATGACTTGATATCTTTTTAAAATGCATAAATACACTGATAAGAAATGCATAAATATTTCATTCCGTCTTTCCATACACAGTTAATACATTATATTAAAGGAAATTTCTATACGATTTGTCAAAACAAGAGCAATTTAAATAGCTGATATATTTCAATCTTATATTTGGTGTTTCTTAAAAAGAAAAGTCGGACTACATCGTGACTGTGAAAATCCAGGCTTTCACTAGACGAGCCGGTGTTGATACAGTCGTGCTTATCACCTTTGGATAACTCATTTTGTGCGTAACTTTAGAAACAACCAATTTTTGAGCCGATTTTTCCTCGACGAAAGCACCGTAGAGGTTACAATAGACGGGTGAAAAGTTGGATGAAAGAAGACTAACTTCTCACGTTTGTCACTTTTCTTGGCGCGAATAAAATACGCAATGATTAGTGATAAAATTCCCTTTCATTTGTGTAAAATATCGCATTATTATTTCCATTTTGATCTTTGTTACAACTATTGTCATAACGCCATAGGAAAATAAAATCGATTAATTCAAAATTCTTATTATTTAATGGTAAAATAAACGTGCTTAACGATAATATCTCTTCTTCAAATCTCCACTTTAAACGATTCCCGTGTTCCGCCATCTTGGAAATATGACGTATCAAAATAGCGCATCCTGATTGGAAGAGTCTGTGGAAAAATTGTGTGTAGAGACAATTTTATCAAGACAGCTCTGAAAAAGTTGGGCAAGTTCGGTGCACGCTATCACACTTGGAGTACAGACAATTTTTTCCGAAAAATCAGCGCTGATCAGTGGTTGGTTCTAAAATCGCCTATAAAATCGTCGTGTCTGATACGCGCTTTATGAAGGTACTGTGATTGAGGTGGTATGAGCGCAACGGGAACACCTTGAATTCGCAAAACTGGCAGGGAGTCAGTGTCTATTAGAAGAATCTTTAGTTGTCTAGGGCTAATATCATATACTTTTTTCTCGTTTTTTAATGCACCTTCTTCCCAATATTTCAACTGTGGATGTTCATGCTTGAGAAATGTCCAATTTTAAACCTATGTCATTGTTTATTTTAAATGCACTTTAATCTTAAAAAAATTATTATTATAATTTTTTTTCTAATATTATAATTAAAATAACTGTGCTTTCTAGAAAATAAAAAAAGAATAAGCCGTTCAATTTTTTCGTAGAGTACGATTAAAATCGCTTCAGGTATATTCCATGTAAGTGAGAAATGTTAAAAAGGTACTTTAAAATATTTTATTTTAAAATATTAATGACATTGGTCTACCAAAGCAATCTTGGCAAAATTTGATTCGATAATTTTAGCTGCTGCATTTGCTTTTTGTCATGCTAAAACCGAAAATAAAACTAGTTTTTCTCTGTCACGTATAGATTTTTGTCAATAGAAGGCATCTAACGACACATTTTCGGAAGTTTCTACATTGTTGCCAACAATTTTGTTTATTCCGAAGCATTTTTAGTCCCGCCTTTATTTCGCACCCCTTTATTTTTAGAATGTTTTTCTCTAATAAATAACTACGATAAAATAAGAAAAATGTACTCTTAAAAAAAAAAAATGGTATGGAATAATGACGAGACTAAAAATGCTCCGGAATAAATTAAAATGTTGGGAACTCTGATTTCTGGCATGTTTCCATACTATAAGAGCTACCATATCCGCGTTTGTAATGATCGATAGATGGCGCTTTTCCAACTTTTGTTGTTAGTAAATATAATAGACACGTGTATTTATTATTGTTCTATTTGTGTTAGTACTTAATATTTGTGCTATATTTTCTCCACCATTTCATCATGGAAAATCGATTGCTTTTGGAAAAAATATTTCAGTTTATTCAAAGTTCGATCGGAAGTAGATGTTTAACTAAATCTGAACAAATATTAATTTCAAATCATCTGATTAATTCTTTACTTCCATTAGCCGAAGCAACTGAAATTTTAAATTTGTCATTTGGAAATAAATGGAAGCTTAATTCTGGATTTCTTGATCCTTTGGAGTTATACTGTGGCACACAATAGTATGTGTTATCTTTTTTATCGGATTTATTCATTTTTATTCAATAAATATATGTGAAACTAAACATCGAATATACAGCAAGCAGTTGCATCTCGACGAAAGCCGAAAGCTATTACTGTTAATTGTAATTTCACCTTAGCCCACCAGAGGGCGAGCATTTCATTGCAATCGCGGATAATTATATTGATAGAAGAGTCGCGAAAGAAATTGTGTCGATAGACATCATGTGTTGTCAATAGTCTATGTGATAGAGAAAAATTTACGTACAGCAAAAGACAAAAATATCAGCTAAAATTATGAAATCAAAATTTTAAATATAGATGTGTGTTATATGTTATTGCTGTTTTTAATTAGTATTTATTAATTTCTTAATATTTATAAATGGCATATTCACAGAGACATTTATCTATATTTTAAGATTTAATTCAAATTTATTTATTCATTAACATAGCTGCTAACTTGTACGCTTTATTGCTATTGGACATTTTAATATTTTGGACAATTTTCTAAGACATATCTGTCAACATACTAATTAATATTCCGTAGCACTATTAGTGCTACACCATTTTATTCATAGAGCAATATTCTCTAAATGCAATCCTGATTTAAAAAGAAGAAAATTTTTCTTAAAAAATATACTGGTGTGAAAGAAAGGGGGGCGGTACTAACAATATTACAGAATATTAATTAATATGTTGGCAAGGCATAAGGAGAGGTCAAGAACATGGAAAATTCAGATCGGGACGAAATTGCCCAGAATGTAGTATACTAT
Source organism: Salticus scenicus (assembly GCA_963930645.1). Lineage (NCBI taxonomy): Eukaryota > Metazoa > Arthropoda > Arachnida > Araneae > Salticidae > Salticus > Salticus scenicus. Next base: position 176,756,576 of record OZ005655.1, on the reverse strand, counting down.
GAAGGTAACAACATATTAAAGCAGTAGAGCTCATTAGCGAAATAATCTTTTTAAAGTTTCAATATTTGCTTAAGTACTAGTTATTTTGGCATAGATCCAACGGCAACGCTCCAGTGGCGTACTCGGAAGCGTAAATGGTTTCTATGCAGACGTTCCCGGTTCGATGCTACCAAGGGATTTATTTATTACTAGCCGCCTTCGGCGACCAGATGGTTCGCGTTCCTTGAAAATTCCGACTTTACGAAACTCCCGCTCGGGGGCGAATGCGGCGCCTTTTTCCCGTTTCAGGTCCTTCAGCCTACTGTAGATATTTGCATTCGAGATTTGCGTTCGAATCCAACTCTTTAGGCAGTTGGAACGGAAACCGAGGTTCCCTGCTTGTTTGAAGTCCTCCTAGGAGGTTGAGGAGTGAGCTCAGGCTCTTCGACCATTCTGACCCCACTACCAAGCGGGTCTGTAACCCAGTGCAGAAGATCGGACATAATGATCGTGATCCCTTTTCTGTAATAACGGTCCAGGCACAGATCCCGTCGTGTTCGAGACTGAAAGTCCGAGGGGAAGTACTTCTCCCTCACTGACCTCCAGCGGGCGCACTCATACAGCATATGGTTGATTGAGCTCGCGCTTGCCCCACAAAAGCATGCGGGGTTCTTCTTAAAGAAGCGGTGTTGGTGTGGTCCGAATGAGCCATGTCCCGTCAGGACCTGATTAATAAAGAAGTCACCCTGAATTCGTTTCGTACCGACCTTCGGGAAGACTTCATACGTGGATCGTCCCACAGTGGTTTTATCCTACAGCTCTTGCCATGCTGCTAATGTTCTGCTTTTGACTATCTTTCGGACCTGAGGTTTACTATACTTAACCTTAACATCCACACTATCTCTCCAGACAGCGGTCTTGGCAGAAGCATCAGCCATCTCATTGTAGAGATGACCAACATGTGCTTTGATCCAATGCATGAAGACTCTGACTACCTTCTGCTTTATCAGGTAATTCTCAATTTTTGCTATTTTAATGACCTTTATGTGGTAAATGATAGAGACCAGATTCCTACTTTTTGGACGCCTTATAAATCAGGTTACCCGGACTTGACAATTTTGTCTTATAGATTATTGAATAACGTACGTAACTGGACTGTTCAGGATTATGAAACGTGCTCTGATCATCGCTATATTACTTGCGATATCACGGCGGAAACAGTATGCTTAAAATATGATAGATTTAGATCAAAGTTTTGTAACAAATATCGTTTAAATAGTGATATTAATAAATACTTAGTACATTATGATGAACATTTCTTACGAAACAAAAACATTGAAAGTTTTGACAATAACCTAAATGATTTTTATGATAGTCTTTTAAAGGTTTGTCAAAATAATTTCAAATATAAAGGTAAACGGAAAGATTTTAAAATAACTTGGTAGAATAACTATCTAAAAATTTTAAGAAATAAATTAAAAGCTATCTATAGACAATATAAGAGAAATAATTCAATAGAGTTAAAGATAAGATTACAACAACATAGAGCTCTTTACAAGATGAAGATTAAGGAAGCTAAGGTGTGTTCTTGGCGACGTTATTGTTCTATGACGAATGATAATTTTAGGAGTGCTTATGCAGTCCTTAAAAGTAAGAAACAAAGTGCTATAGTAACTAATTTAACAGGAATGCCGATTGATTCAAATTTAGTAGACATACAACAAAGGCTTGTAGATCATCACTTTGAGGTAGTAAATAATGTGGAAGAAGAATATATCAATAGTTCGTTATTTAAACCAATTAATGTCAAGGAATTGGATCATTCCATTAATTCAATGAATGTGAATAAGGCTCCTGGGTATGATCGCTTTGATTTAAGGATTGTCAAGTACGTTAGGGATGTACTTCCTGAGCTTTTTGTAAACATGTATAATGCTTTATTTGACATGGGATATTTTCCACGTTCTTGGAAAAGGGCGGTTATATTATTCTTTATAAAGCAAAATAAAATAGCAACGAACCCAGAGTCGTATCGCCCAGTGTGTCTTCTTCCGGTAATGAGTAAGATTTTTGAAAAAATCATTGTAGTCCGTTTGACTCACTACTTGGAAAGTAACAATATTTTACATATGAATCAATTTGGCTACAGAGAGAGAAGAAATACGACCCAATGTTTGGACAAGATTATTACTAATATTAAAGAAAGGAATAGAATTTATAAGTATACAGCAAGTATATTTTTTTACATTTCCGGAGCATTTGATAACGCTGACTGGACATGTATAATTGCAGCTTTACGTAAAATAAATGTTCCTGATTATCTGGTTAATATCTTACAGAGCTATCTTAAAAATAGATTTATTAAAACGCAACATTCGGAAAGTTTTGTTCAGATAGGTAGAGGTTGTCCTCAAGGCTCTTGTTTAGGGCCAATCTTATGGTTGGTCCTAATTAATGATATTTTGAGTATTTTTGATAACATGGACGCTACTCTCATTGCTTATGCTGATGATTTTGCTTTGATCGACTCTGGGAATGCTAGAGCTAAATTAGAAAATAATGTTAACAGGGATATTGTAATTTTTAAAAAATTTTGTGATAATTTACAGTTAAAAATCTCGGAAAATAAGACAAAATTTGTAACTTTTGGAAAGGACTTTGGCAATCGTCCGCCGATTTTTAAAGTTGGCAATATTAACATAAAATGTGAAAATTTTTATGAGTTTCTGGGTGTCATCATCGATGGACGATTGTCTTTTTTGCCTCATTTAGAAAATGTTAGAGACCAAATCTATTCTATTAGTGACAATATGAAAAAAATATCTGGTGTAAAATGGGGTATTCGCCCACAGATGAGGAAAATCTGGTATCAAGTAGTGGTGAAGCCCAAGATTTTGTATGCGGCGGAGGCCTGGCTACCACATATCAATGTTCATGGCTATAGTAAATTGTCTTCTTGCCAAAAGGTTTTTATCATTAACATAATGCATTTTTATTCAAAGGTTTCTACTGATGCAGTCTGTCAAATTTTGGGAATTCCCCCCATCCATTTAGAAGGGAAACAATTGGTAAACAAATTCAAAATTCAATACAAAAACGAGTCTATATATTTCCAGAATAATTATAATGGCATTCAGGATTTTGAGTCCAAGAATTATAAAAGTAATGTTGATCCTACTTATGCAGTTAAAGATTTTACGTGGAATGAGCCCGTTTCGGATGATGATACCTTAAGGATCTACTCTGATGGAAGTAAAACGGATGATGGTACTGGTTTTGCTTGGGTGGCCGTCTACTGCGGAAAAGTTATATACAATAAGCAAGTTAAACTTTGCAAAGAAACTCTGTCTTTCAAGCAGAAATGATGGCAATCTCATCAGCCATAAAATGGCTCATTAATTCAGAATTCAGTTCCTGTGTCTTGTTCTTGGATAGCCTTTCTTCTATTGAAAGTTTAAAAAATTTGGTGCCTAAGTCTAAAACTGCACAGGATATTCTGTTAGACCTACAAAAATACGATGGACAAATTTTCCTAATGTGGATTAAGGGACACTCTGGAATTGTTGGCAATGAATTGGCAGACTCATTGGCTAAATCCGCGGTTCTTTTCGGTCAGTCTCAAATTGTTCCTCTGCCCATATCTTACTTGAAAAGAATTTTATTGTATAATGTACTTAGTGACTGGCAGGTTCATTGGAACTTATCAGATACTGGCAGGTGGACTTATGATATTTATCCTAATGTTTCAATGGATTTCAAAATTAAAAGTCAAGTATTACTGTATTTTAAAACTGGACATGGAAGTTTCCCGAGCTATCTTTTTAGGATTAATAAGCTTGATTCAGACTTGTGTCCTTGTGGCTCCGTGGGTAATGCAATGCATTTCATTAGTACTAAATGTAACTTTTCAAAAGTTTATATTAAAAGATATACCGCAGAGACATTGGAACATTACTTTAACAGAATTGATAATTCTAGATGTCAAATTAAAAAGGTTGCGCAAATATATAATCTGCTAAATAAACACTATTCTCGTACTAAATATAACTTTTAATTCAAAAATTTGCTATGTATACGTGTTTTTATATATAGTATAGTTTTTTTATGTATTGGGTGAATTTATATTGGTCTTTATTCAAACGTAGTTTATTTATTTATTTGTTTTTCTTCAGTCATTTTGTTGCAACAATGTTTTATAGAGTACATTGATTGTTTGTGTTTATTGTATAATAATTGTACGTGATTAGTTAACAGCTTTAACTTATTACTTATATTGCTTTACTTTGTCAGTATATTTATAGTTTATTGTTCCTTGCCTCATCTTCTTTTTTTTTTTTTTCTTTAGTTTATTTGCTGCTCTTGAGGATTGTGGAAATTATTGTGTGTTAGGTTATTGTACTGGGCTAGTTAATTGTTAATTGCTTCTGTTATATAGTTGCATGTATCTTAGGTTTGATCATTAGCTGCTTGCATAACTGATTTATTTTGGTATGTAATTTCTGTAAATTTTGCAAGTTTTTGTATGATTTGTAGTTATTGTATATTCATATTTATATTAAGAGGTGCAATGTGTTATATTCACGTTTAGCTAGAGGGTAAATTTTAGCTGGATGTACTTATGTTGTAATGAGCAAACTATTGTCTGCATTATACATTTTAGTTATCTAATAATTGGTACATTTTTATGATAACTTTGTTCGGCTGGTTTATTTATGATTCATTATTGTTTGAGTTGTAGCTTCTTATCTTAGGGTGCACAACGTTACTTTTGTAAATTCTGTATTGTTTATACTTTTTGTTAATATCTGTATTGTTTTTGTTACTTTATTTGCTCGTGTAATTTGCTCGTTTTTTTTTTTTTTCGCGGCTACATTTGTTCTATCTTTGTAATTTGCTTGTTTGTGACTTTGTAATAGTTTAGTTTTTGTTTATTGCTCGCTGTTCTCCGAGTTCGTTTCGGCGGCTCCGGTCGGCGGGTTGTGGATGGGTTTCTTCTCTCCCACCTCCTCCCAGGATTCGGCCGCCATAAACCTTCGGGTTGGCGGGAGGTTGGGTTGTCCTTGTCCCTGCTTTATCAGGTCCTTGATTTCAGCCACTAACTTGTGCTTAGGCACTAGTCCGTGAAGCGCTTGGAGCGCCGATCTGGAGTCTGAGTAGACATCCATCTCGCTGATACCAATGTTCACCGCCTCCGCAATTGCTTCCTTGATCGCTAGGACCTCGGCCGCAAAAACGATGCTGTGATCTGTGAGCCGGAACTGGCCTTCCGTTACGACATTTCCTCCGGAGAGCCCGAGAAACGCACAGTCCACTCTGCCGTCTTCAGATTTCGAGCCATCTGTATAAAAACTATACGATGTTTCTGCCTTAAAATCCATTGTCCATGAGAGCCTCCAGAGGTCACATCGTCTCAGAGTATAAGTCCAATTCTCTACCGTTTCCGAATCGAGATTGGTGCCTTCTACACTCCTTCCCCACTTCAATAGGCCCACGTAAGCCTTCTCTGACTCAGCACTCAAGTACAGGGGAGGGATCCCTGACAAGACGTTTAACGCGGCCGTTGAAACAGTGCTATAACCTTTGGTCACACACAGCAAAAGGTTTCGCTGCATTTTTTGTAACCTGTTTTGGAGTTTAACGAGGTTTTTGTACCAAATAGGTGCTGCATAAAGGATGATCTTCTTGGCGACAGCCAAGTAAACTCTCTTCCTTACCCGTGGCTTCAAACCCCAAGTGGCGCCGACAAGACGACATAGTTTGTATTGGATCTTTGTTGCCTTTTCCTAAATGTGGTCCAGGTGAGGCATCCAACTGAGATCAGCATCGAAAGTCACGCCTAGGTACTTTATTGTGCGTTTATGTGCAACCTTATGACCATTCATGTGAATTATCCAAGAAGGTGCATGCACTGTTTTCCCTTTAGCTAAGACAACCGTATATAAACATTTATCGTAGCTAAACTCCAGCTGCACTCCGTCCCCCAGCCGTGTATAACACTTAGAACTAGGGTCACTATTTCGCGCAGCCGATAAACAACTTTGCTGCGTGCCAAGATGAAAATGTCATCAGCAAAGGCTTGGAGGGTCCAAGTCTCATTCGGCACCAGCTTGACCAGAAGGTCATTTATCAGCACCAATCAGAGTATCGGCCCTAAGCATGAGCCCTGTGGTACGCCTACGTTATAGCTGTGTTCCCCTTCATTCGTGATCACTGATCTGTTCCATAGGAACGAGCCAATGAGGCCTAGGAGGTCCGGCGGAACATCATGCTTCTTCAGAAGCCTGAGGATGTCCACACACCGTACACTAATGAACGCATTCTTTATGTCAAGGGTAAGCAAGTATGTGTGCATGCCTTTCCCCTTTGATTCCACTATGTATTCTACCACATTGTGAAGTGCATAGAGGGTTCCCATGTTGCGACGGAAACCAAATTTTTACTATCGAGCACTCCGTTGGCATCCAGATGGGCCACCAGTCGAGTTGCGCACATCTTATCCAAGACTTTCCCAAGGGCGGGAAGTAGGCAGATTAGGTGGTAGGAACCTGGGTGGGATAGATCCTTGCCTTCCTTAGGGAAGTAGACCACCACTGCTCGTTTCCAAGTCCGCGGGAAACAAGAAGTGCTGAGGCAGTTATTGTACAAGGAGAGTAGCCAATGAGGGTGGTACTCAAGAACCTTACGAACGATATCCAGACTGAATCCATCGTGTTCAGGTGCCTTATTAGACGGCAGTGATTCTACTGCAAATTCTAGCTCTCCGATTTCAAACAAGTCTGGTTCGTTGGCTCTGATGATTGCAAACTGCGAGGCATCATCAGCCTGTCTGAAATTATACCTAGCCAGTGTTCCTTGGGTTTCATCCCAGGTAGAGGCAGCTTCTCCATTGTGGAGTTCCAATTTAAGCGGTCTTTATAGTGGCCGTTCCGTTCCGCTCTCCGCAAGCACTGAGCTAGAATGTAAGGAGTGATAACTTCGTATTGAATAAGAAATTGAATTGAATTGAACTTAATTGGAAGTTATCACTCCTTGCATTATAGCTCAGTTCTTGCGGACAGCGGAACGGAATGGCCACTATAAATGTGCCTTTAGTTGGCGCATGCCTCCGCCACCGACCCTTAATAACACCACATACAAGACCTAGTCAATCGAAACAAAGCTTCTCAGAAATAAATCTTCGAAACGATGCCCTTTTAACATGCAGTATTGCCTTCTTGTACTCTGCCCGTCTGCGCTTTAACAGAACTCCAAGTCTCTCCCTCTGAGTCGTCTCCAGCGTCCGCTCTCAGCGCACGCAGCCGGGACCTCTGGACTGTCAGATTAACTGTCCACCAACACGCATTCCTGTTATGCACAGGTTTGCGTTTTTCGTGGCCCCTACATAGCTCTGTCAAAGTTGACAATAAGTGTTCAATTCCCTGGTCAGGGAACGCGCAATCATAAGAAGCCAGATCTACTGTCTGCAGATCGCGAAGAAAGTCCTTCCAGACCAGGTCCCTCGGTCTCCAGCGACGGCTGGTATCCGAAGGATGCTTTCTTTCCGGTCTGCCCTCAAGGGTCCAAAGTATGGCTCTATGATCGCTCAGCGTCTCCGAGTCTGAGACGATCCAGTCTGCGATGACTTCAGCACAACCGCGGACCAACACGACGTCGATCCAGCTGGTGCCTATACTCGCCTCAAATGTAGGTTCGCTATCTGGATCACTGACACTTTCCAGGTCGCAGTTCGTGGCAAAGGATATGAGTTGTCTACCCATACGATTAGATGGTCTTTTCCCCCAGAGAGTGGATTTCGCATATAAGTCTCCCGCTAAGATCACACGGTCAAAAGGTTACTGCCTCATTAGCGATTCCAGAGTCTACAGGTTCAGAGTCATGTCTTCACTCGGTGCATAGTAGCAAGTGGCCACTAGCACGTACGAGTCCAACACTTTCATGCGGATAGCTTGAACGTCACGACCACTGAAGATCTTACAGAAGATCACTCTTTGGTTCACCCAGAGCGCAGATCGAAGATCATTCGACCCAGGGATTACCGCTGTGTAACCTTCCGGCAACCCTAGCATGAGACCGTCACGAACAAGCGGTTCGTTAAAAGATACCAAGTCTACCAACTCACTCTGAACTGTGTGAGCGAGGTTGAATTGGACTGCATAACTGTGTCTACAGTTAAGATGCATGAATTTGAGTGTACTACCCATTATTCAGTGCTCGCAGTTTTCCAATCTCTGCCTTGTAGACAGGACACTCCTTACTAGCCGCCTCGTGACTGACCGGTAGTTTCCCACCTGAACGGTCTCGGTTGTTGCGCACGCAATTAGGACACTCGGGTTGCCCCTTGCAATCCTTACGTATATTGCCTTCCTTTCCGCAGTGACCGCAAAGGGCCTCTCTGCGGCCGGTCTTCGCTGTGTGCCTGTATTTAAGACACCAGAAGCACATCAACGGACGAACATTTCGCTTGAAATCCACACTTCTCCAACCAACATTGAGTCTCCACATTCCTGTCAACTTCGCTATCATGTCTTTGTCCACCGCTACGATCGCATTGTTTCCCTCTTTACCGAGAAAAACTCTGTGAACTCGTAACCTACCTGAACCCAAGGTAGCGTTTTGAAGCTTTAAAGCTTCTGCGATCTGCTCCATGGACATCGACTCCTCGATACCAAAGATGATAATTTCTGGGTAGCGAGGACCAGGTTTGGAGATCTCATGATCGTTTGCAAGGCCCGTTTCGAACATCTTAGCCTCGAGTCTTTGGCGGTCTGCTGCGCTGTTCAATGAGATCAGCATACCGTTTCCGGCAATTGGACGCATTCCTCGGACAGCGATATTGGCTTTCATTGGCTCGATCTTGCCAACAGTCACTGTCATAAGGGTCTTCGAAGTCATATTCGCATTTGGGCGAACGATTAGCAAAAACTTTTCCTCGGCCGTAGAGCTACGTGCTCGCACGCCGGGCTGAGCGCTCTTTATCTGGGAGGGGCCATTCCTTCCCCGTATATCTCCAGTAGGTCGCTCTCGTTCCTTCTTCGACCCATTCTGGTCCGCGAAGGACCCTGGCTTAATGCCTCGAACTGTGCCCGAAAACTTTTTGTCAAGTGGCTCCGCTCCTTCACTTGGGCCCACCGAACTTGAAGGAACGTTTGAGGAAATACCACCCCGTACTTTATTAATGCGCCTTTTGCACATTTTGCGTGCTCTCTTTCTATCCGCACTAGGAGGCACAAATGCACCCCCTGCAGGGGACCCCTCTATCCCCCCACACAGGAGTCCCACCTGCCTCTGGTATCTTCCTCTTCGTTCCTTTCTTTCCGGTCGATTTTACGGACTTAGTGACAGAAGCTTTCCCGCCCCGTAGTATCAGCTGATGCTGCCTGATAAACGCATCGCGAACCCAGTCGACGAAGTCGTGAAACTCCGCCTGCTTAGTCCTAGACATCTTCGACCTATCTACGGTTCTCGAGACTAAAGCACCTCTACGGTACATCTCGTAAATGGGGGTCATAAACGTGTTGACCATCTCTTCAAGAGAGATGTGGGCCAACTCCTCATTGAAAACTTGGCAACCTTTATCCGTCATCTGTGTGGCGACGATGGTCGTCTCGAGGTCCTTCGAGACAGTATGAGTGCCGGTGGGTACAGGAGCTTCCAAGATCTTAGAAGCATCTGCAATATCACTGTCTCCACTCACAGCTGTCTGATAAACTGAGGGTTCAATGGCCACTTCTATAATCTCGCCGTCTTTGTCTTTCCAACTCTGCTGTGACACTTGAGACGAGCTGTTGCTATCTTGTGATAATCTAACTGTTCGTCCACCAACCAATCTTCTTCTCCTGCTCCGAGCCTTAACAACCATCGTCTGCGCAGTGACAATGGCCGCCTCAAGATATTCTGAGGCGTCATGAAAGCTGGCGGAGTGGGGAGCCTCCAGTTACCCGGTAGCGAAGCCGTGTCACCTCCCCGCTCACAGTTGTCGGGGAGGCAGAGGGGTCATTGGCTACTTCCATGGTCTCGCCGTCTATACCTTTCCAACTCTGCTGTGACACTTGGGTCGAGCTATCGCTATCTTGTGATAGTCTGACTACTCGCCGTCTCCTTCTCCGGACAACTCTTCCACCAACTGAAAGGTTGGGAGTTAGTTCAGTCCTATGAGCAACCGATCCGTGGCGGGCCACTGGTAGACCCCCAACCGTGGAACATCCTGAGAAGGATGGTTTTCGCCCTGAAAAGGGTTGTTTTCGTCCTGAAAAGGACAATTTTTTCAAGAAATCTTGTCCAATGCTGTTCATTTCGCTAGTGGTCGCAAGATACAAAAGTATTATAAAAATTTTTATAAAAAGGTTTGTGTCTGACTTATCCATTGTTTTCTCAGAAACTTGCGTAATTCCGGGTTATATAACGTTAAAAATCCTTAGTACGAAATGTGAGCGGAAATTGGAATTCGTAACTCTGCAAAATATAAAAGAATAAAGACGTTTTTGGTTTTCCGTTGTTTTCTCTGAAAATCCCGTTCCTTTTCTACATTTTTGCCCCCTTTGCCTCCCCCCTTCCTTTTTTCCGTCCCTCCTAATAATTTTACACTCGAAAATATCCGCAATCGATTTATCTTGCCTTAAAACCTAATAATACCAATTTCAAACTCTGTAACTCTTTTTTTTTTTTTTGCCCCTTCCCTTCTTCCTCAAGCCCTTCCTAATAATTCTACACAGTCAATTTATCGGGCGGAGAAGCGTGTGTTAGAACAAAATTAATTTGAAAAAAAAAATGTAAATTTTTTATTTATTAATTTGTTTATAAATTGTTAGTTTATTGACTGAAATTTGAACTGCATGTTGGTCTTGTGTTGCACAGGCTGTATATTAAGTTTTGTGATCGTGAGAGAAAATGTGAAGAATTTTGACAATTGCAATTTTTAATCCCACTTCAGAAATGTGTGACCTTAATTAGTTCCAGATGTTTTCTTTCTGATCCAGACGGTGGAGACGGTCTGCTTTTGTTTAGATTCAAGTTATTTGTTGCCACCTAAAACTCATACTTTAGTTAATTTCAAAAAATCTAATTGTCGTGTTGAAATTCTGTTTGCACTCCTGGATTCAGCAAAATGGCCCCTTTCATTTGGTACCGAATTTGTAGCGATTGGTTTGATATTTCTTATGTATTTAGCCATTTAACGTTCCTTAAACGCATCTTAAGCTCAAAATAGACTGGTTTATTTATTGACATAGGTAGTCATTTTAATTAATATCTCTGGAACTAATTAAAATTTTTAAATTCTTTTTTCACTATCCCCTCGGGAAAGCTTCTGAATACCCGTATGCCAAATTTTGTACTTCAACGTTCAGTAGGGGCTGAACGTATAGATGTTCCGACAGACAGAGAGACAGACAACTTCCTTTATTATTATAGATTATTATTATTATTTATTTATTTATATAAATTATTTATATAAAACTTTACTTTTACTTATTTTTAATTAAATTCAAAATTTGAAAATTTAATAAATAAAATTATTCTTTAAGAGTCGTGAATTAAAAAAATCTGGAGTGACTCCACTCGACTTTCCAAACATTGAGTAATTAACAGTTTTGTAGATAAAGTAAAGAAAGAGTAGTTGTTAAACAAACAAAAGAGAGAAAACCATAATAGAGTGTTTGAGTATTTTTCTCCATCTATTACACGTTGTTTTATTTAACGCTACTGAACTTTGAGCCCATAGATCATAATGATAAAGAAATTTTCGTTGTGTCCCTGTAAAAACCTATAAATGCTAGATTCACCAAAATGCTTATAGTTAGTGCAACAGTGATTTATAATACTCATATAAATTTTCAGCTGAATTCAATAAGGAGTTTAGATGCTATCGTACTTTTTAAAATTTAGTCCCGTAGGCCATAATGATAAAGAATTTTTCTTTGTGTCCCTGTAAAAAAACTGTAAGTGCTAGATTCACCAAAATCTATACAGTTAGTTCAACTGTGATCTATAACATGTGTACAAATTTTTTGCTCAGATTAATAAGGCGTTTAGACGCTATCACATTTTTAAAAATTTGGCCCCATAGGCATAATGATAAAGAGTTTTTCTTTGTGTCCCTGTAAAAAAACTATATGTGCTAGATTCTCCAAAATCTATACAGATTGAGTATTTGTGATCTATAATATGTGTATAAAATTTTTGCTCAATTGAAAATGGCGTTTAGATGCTATCGCACTTTTAAGATTTTGCTCCCATAGGCCATAATGATAAAGAATTTTTCTTTGTGTCCCTGTAAAAAAACTATAAGTGCTAGATTCACCAAAATCTATAGGGTACGTACTATGGTGACTTACAATATGCGTACCAACTTTCAGGTAAATCGAACAAAGCGTTTAGACGCTAGCGTGTTCACTCACAGACATACACACATACATACACACATACACACATACACACACACATACATACATCATCTCAAAAATAGTGGAAACGGGCTCAGGGGACCTCAAAACGTATAGAAACATCAAAATCTCGAATTCGGATTTTTGACATGGTTACAATACTTTCCTCACTATAGTGTTCGGAAAGTAAAAATATGTAGATTTTATATTTATATTTTTCTATTTGTATTATTTATAATTTTCTGCAAATTTTAGCTTTGTTTTGATTATAAAATGAAGTAAATCTAAAGGGGAACTTTTTTTTAAATTATTTATTTACCTAAATATTTTATTTTGTTTTTACTTCATTTTGTATCCAAACAATGTTAAATATTTTTTTTAATTATCGAAAATTAAAAATGTTACAAAGAAGTAATAATTTTAATTGTGTAATATAGAGATATAATGACAATCTAAACAAATTAAATAATTACTTTTCCAATCAATACAGCTTTTTGAAAAGTTATAGTACAGTATTCCGATGCTAATAAATAATTACGAGCAGCAAGTAAATGTTCGAAATATACGACAGCATCTTTATATCTAAATTTTAAATATTAATCGACATACGTTTTTCTTCAACAATTACTTCAACAATTTCAGCTGTTCTCTAATATTAACAAGTTGAAATCGGTTACGTAAAATACACATATTAAAACCATAACAGGAGGCTCAAGCCATGATTTAAGTACCCCTACTTACTATTCTACATCTCAGTCTATTTTTAATTATTATTATTATCTGTTTTTTCTTCTTTTTCTTTATATTTGTTATTTAGTGTTTTGTTTATTTATTTAATGATTTTATTTATTTATTTATTTTGCTATTGAAAGTACAGTTGAACGATTGTAAGGATAAATGATTGTAATATTTAATCTTTTGGATAATTAAATCAGAAATTAAAAATTTTGATAAATAATAATTATTGAATTTTTACTAATAATAATATTTAAAAAAAAAAATGTATATATATATTATATTTTTCTATTTGTAATATTTATAATTTTCTATATTTAAAAAAATAAAATTTAGCTTTGTCATAAAGAAAAATATAAAATAAATGTTTAGATAAATAAATAATTTGAAAAATGTTTCCCTTTATTTTTACTTTATTTGTAATTAAAACAAAGCTAAAATTTATTTTTTAAATTATAGGAAATTATAAATATTACAAATGATAAAATATAACTTTATAACCTACATCATTTTTTTAAACCACAAAAATCAAATAATTATTATTTATTAAATTTTCAAACTTTAAATTTAATTATAAAAGAAAGTAAAAACAAAATTAAATGTTTAGATATATAAATTATTTAAAAAAAAAAAAAGTACCCTCGGCACCATCGAACCGGGGATGCCCGTATGGCAGCTTCTTACCCTACGGAGCACACCACTGGAGCGTTGATTCTTTGCCGAAATAACTGGTATTTAAGCAATTACTGAAACTTTAAAGGTTTTTTCTCAATATTGTTAAAGTAGCTGCTTATTGAGTACTGCTTGTGTTCTTACCTTTATTCCTTCATAGCGTATAACAATTCTGCGCAATTTCGTCCGAATCTGAATTTTCCATTAGGGTGGGCCGAAAAAATTATTTTTTGAAATTGATTTTGGTATAGTGCGGAAAAGTTGTGTAATGGGTCTGTAAGAAACCTCTAAAAATTTTATCAGTTTTGTTTAATATTTAACCGCGCCCCTTTGGCGCTGAAAAACTGAAAAAAAGAAAAAAATTAGTTTTTTTCAAAAAATTAAATTTCAAAAATTAATTTTGAATTTAGTTCTGGTATATTGCAGAAATGTTACCTAATGAATCAGTTAGAACCCTCAAAAACTTTTATCAATTTTGCCAAATATTTAGCCGCGCCCCTCTGACATAAAAAATTGAGAAAAAAATAAAAAGCCGTTTTTTTTTTGTTTTTTTTTTTAAGTATATTTATAAAAAAAATTGAAATTACTTATACTATATAACTAAAATATTACATAATACGTTACTACGAACCAATCCAAATAAAATTCAAATAATTGCCGAAACGTCAGTGGAGGCCCTACATTGAGACTCAAAACGGTTTTGGGCTGTGTCTGTCTGTCTGTATGTCTGTCTGTTTGCCTGTCGCGCGATAGCGGCCACAAAAATAGCGCTATTGACTTGAAATTTGGTACACATGTTCATGAGCACCACGAAATGAGCTGTATAGTTTTTGGTATGTATTCCATTTGTAGTTCGTATACAGGGACACGCCAAAGTTTTTCTTATCATTACGGCCTATGGGAGGAATTTGTATGTATCGCGATAGCGGCCGCAAAATTAGCGCTATTGACTTGAAATTTGGTACACATGTTCATGAGCCCCACGAAATCAGCTGTATAGTTTTTGGTATGTATTCCATTTGTAGTTCATATACAGGGACACGCCAAAGTTTTTCTTATCATTACGGCCTATGGGAGGATTTTGTATGTATCGCGATAGCGGCCGAAAAAATAGCGCTATTGACTTGAAATTTGGTACACATGTTCATGAGCCCCATGAAATCAGCTGTATTGTTTTTGGTATGTATTCCATTTGTAGTTCGTATACCTGTCCGTCTGTCTGTCTGTCTGTCGTGCGATAGCGGCCGCAAATATCACTCTCTTAATTTAAAATTTGGTATACATGTTCATGATCCCCACGAAATTAGCTGTATAGTTTTGGGTGCGCATTCCATTTGTAGTTCGTGTACAGGGACACGCCAAAGTTTTTTGAAGTGAAAACTTCTTTAGGCGCGTTGAGCACTTTTGGGTGAACAAAAATCTTTAAACTCCCGTCATCGTCAGCTAACGCTTTCCATTTGAAGTGAAAACTTTTGGGTGAAAAAAAATCATTGAATTCGCGTCATCGTCAGTAAACGCTTTCCATCCTTGTATGATACAAATAATGTACCATACAATTAACTTGCTAATGTGAAGTGTTAGTAATTTTATAGTATATATTGTTTTAAAATCTGGTGCGGCTCTACACGACTTCTCTCATCTCCGAGCACTGTCTCTATTGCAGTTAGACCTCACAAAACCGTGAGAAAGCCCAAAGCTGCCATTTTTCTCACGTTTTTACAATCTGGTGCGGCTCTACACGTCTTATTTTATCTCCGGACACAGTCTCTTAAAGATTGCAGCCGGAAACGTTGCAGTTAGACCTCACAAAACCGTGAGAAAGGCCAAAGCCGCAATTTTTCTCACGTTTTTACAATCTGGTGCGGCTCTACACGACTTCTCTCATCTCCGGACACTGTCTATATTGCAGTTAGACCACACAAAACAGTGAGAAAGGCCAAAGCCGCCATTTTTCTCACGTTTTTACAATCGGGTGCGGCTCTACACGACTTCACTCATCACCGGACACAGTCTCTTAAAGATTTCAGCCGGAAACGTTGCAGTTAGACTTCACAGAACCATGAGAAAGAGCAAAGCCTTTATTTTTCTCACGTTTTTAAAATCTGGTGCGGCTCTACACGACTTCTGTCATTTCTGGACACTGCCTCTTAAAGATTGCAGCCGAAAACGTTTCAGTTAGACCTCACAAAACCGTGATAAAGGCCAAAGCCGCCATTTCTCTCACGTTTTTACAATCTGGTGCGGCTTTACACGATTTCTCTCATTTCCGGACACTGTCTCTATTCCAGTTAGACCTCATAAAACCGTGAGAAATGCCAAAGCCGCCATTTTTCTCATGTTTTTACAATCGGGTGCGGCTCTACACGACTTCACTCATCTCCGGACACAGTCTCTTAAAGATTGCAGCCAGAAACGTTGCAGTTAGACTTCACAGAATAATGAGAAAGACCAAAGCCGCCATTTTTCTCACGTTTTTAAAATCTGGTGCGGCTCTACACGACTTCTCTCATTTCCGGACACTGTCTCTTAAAGATTGCAGCCGGAAACGTTCCAGTTAGACCTCACAAAACCGTGATAAAGGCCAAAGCCGCCATTTCTCTCACGTTTTTACAATCTGGTGCGGCTCTACACGACTTCTCTCATTTACACTGTCTCTATTCCAGTTAGACCTCACAAAACCGTGAGAAAGGCCTAAGCCGCCATTTTTCTCACGTTTTTAAAATCTGGTGCGGCTCTACACGACTTCTCTCATTTCCGGACACTGTCTCTTAAAGATTGCAGCCGGAAACGTTCCAGTTAGACCTCACAAAACCGTGATAAAGGCCAAAGCCGCCATTTCTCTCACGTTTTTACAATCTGGTGCGGCTCTACACGACTTCTCTCATTTACACTGTCTCTATTCCAGTTAGACCTCACAAAACAGTGCGAAAGGCCTAAGCCGCCATTTTTCTCACGTTTTTACAATCTGGTGCGGCTTTACACGACTTCTCTCATCTCCGGCCACTGTCTCTTAATGATTTCAGCCGGAAACGTTGCAGTTAGACCTCACAAAACTGTGAGAAAGGCCAAAGCCGCCATTTTTCTCATGTTTTTACAATCGGGTGCGGCTCTACACGACTTCACTCATCTCCGGACACAGTCTCTTAAAGATTGCAGCCAGAAACGTTGCAGTTAGACTTCACAGAATAATGAGAAAGACCAAAGCCGCCATTTTTCTCACGTTTTTAAAATCTGGTGCGGCTCTACACGACTTCTCTCATTTCCGGACACTGTCTCTTAAAGATTGCAGCCGGAAACGTTCCAGTTAGACCTCACAAAACCGTGATAAAGGCCAAAGCCGCCATTTCTCTCACGTTTTTACAATCTGGTGCGGCTCTACACGACTTCTCTCATTTACACTGTCTCTATTCCAGTTAGACCTCACAAAACCGTGAGAAAGGCCTAAGCCGCCATTTTTCTCACGTTTTTAAAATCTGGTGCGGCTCTACACGACTTCTCTCATTTCCGGACACTGTCTCTTAAAGATTGCAGCCGGAAACGTTCCAGTTAGACCTCACAAAACCGTGATAAAGGCCAAAGCCGCCATTTCTCTCACGTTTTTACAATCTGGTGCGGCTCTACACGACTTCTCTCATTTACACTGTCTCTATTCCAGTTAGACCTCACAAAACAGTGCGAAAGGCCTAAGCCGCCATTTTTCTCACGTTTTTACAATCTGGTGCGGCTTTACACGACTTCTCTCATCTCCGGCCACTGTCTCTTAAAGATTTCAGCCGGAAACGTTGCAGTTAGACCTCACAAAACTGTGAGAAAGGCCAAAGCCGCCATTTTTCTCACGTTTTAACAATCTGGTGCGGCTCTACACGAATTCTCTCATCTCCGGACACTGTCTCTATTCCAGTTAGACCTCACAAAACAGTGCGAAAGGCCAAAGCCGCCATTTTTCTCACGTTTTTCCAATCTGGTGCGGCTCTACACGACTTCTCTCATCTCCGGACACTGTCTCTATTGCAGTTAGCGCATTAAATAAAATTGTAATATAATTTTTGTAGTAGTAGTTTATATTAATGAATAAAAAAACACTTCATTTAAAAGTATTTACTACACAATAAAATATTTCCTGACGATTCAAGAAATACACATGTAATTGTTCACGTTTTCACTTCTGTTGGCACTCCCGAATGCAACTTTTTTTTTTTTTTTATCATTACGGTCTATGGGAAGAATTTGTATGTACCGCAATAGCAGCCGCAAAAGTCCTTCGATTGACTTGCAAATTGGCGCACACGTTCCAGCTTTGCATAAACGTAAGTAGCTATATAATTTTTATTGCTATATTGGTTAAAAAATGTGTATAGGGACACGCCAAAATTCTTAACATTACGGCATAAGGTGTGAATTTCTTTTAAACGCATTTTAATATCATTACTTTGCAATGAAGAAAATGAAACTAGCGTACGTGAGTAATATGCTTAAACTCATGTTGTTTGAAGAAAATATGTGCTCTTAAGCTTTCCAATTAATGTACAGGACCTTACAAAAGTGTTCTGATAATGTCACGTAGTCATGCGAACTATGTTAAATTTGGAACAATTATTAATTTTAAACGCAAAATAAGCTGAATAGTTTTTACTGGTGTATACAATGTTTATGGTTTGTTTACAGAGCCACAAGAAAGAATTTCGTAACATTAGAGCCTATGGACAAACTTTTATTTAAGCGCGCTCTTTAATGCGTTTATGCTGAATTGAACTTAATAAAATTAACATACATTATAAAGATGCTTAAAATCATGTTTACTCTTGAAAACAGTTATGTATAGTCTAAATAATTTATGAGACCACACAAAATAATTCCGAGTATATACTATAATCATCCAAATGATGTCAAATTAGTTTGAAAAATTAATGAGTTACAATTAATTAAATTTATTCTTATTATTGGCGTTTATAATGACTGTGGCTACTTTTCCGGGATACATAAAATAATTTCGTACTATTACGGTCTATAGTCAATATTTCTTAAAAGTTTATTTTAACATGGTTACACTCCATCAAATATAATGCAATTTTATTAGAATATTAAAAGCATGTTTTCCTGTTGATAATTGTGGGCATAGACTTAGAAATTAGTTTAAAGGTTACGCAAAATATTTCCGATATGCTATGTAATTTTTTTTTGTAGGAAAAATGATAGTTATGAAATTTGGTATTTATGAATTTCAGGGAAATAATACAAGACTGTCATTTATTAAGAATACATATTGTTGCGTACTTGGGGGTCCGTAAGTTGTCCGAGAATGAAAGGCGAAACTTGCAAAAATTCAGTGATGTAGTCACAGAAAGTTCCAGAAAAATACAGGTCTATAAACCAAGTATCAGCTTCAAATCAGCCAGTAAACACAGCTTAAACAACAGCCGTTAACAGCAAAACAACAGTACAAACTGTTTAGCAATAACACATAAAGAAAGTCTCATCCAAAGAGACTCACAGCAAAGCAAGCATTTTACGAAACTGACACAGATCTGACACTGACCGCCTTGGTGAAGAAATGCTCCTTTTATACTTTTCTATCGAACACAGACTGTTCTGGAAAATTCTCGTATCTCATAATGAGATTCGAGCTTCCATATTTGGTATATCCCTAATAAGGATTTTCTCGCCAAGGTCGCCAAAAATAGCCAAGGAGGGAAATAGTCGCCAAATTTGGCGCCAAATCCATTTCTTCCCTTATAGTAGCTTTTTTAAGTGTTTTCAAGGGAAAATTAGGCGATTTTACGCTAAAACGACTAGAAATGCACAAAGTTAGCATTTTATTAACTTTACTAAACCTTATGAAAGAATTTATACAAAAATAAATGCGATTATTTACAATTCTGTAACACTTTATAGGATATACAAATAGAGATGCAGCGGGGGGTTGAGGGGGGCGGCAGCCCCCCTCAAGAATGTATCTGATTATGGTAAAAAGTCGATAGAATCAATATATACAATTATATAATAAGGAATAAATAAAAATGACCTATTGAATAATGTCTGATGTAAATAGGACGTTGAGGCTCCTGATCTGCAGATCCACTAGTTTTACACTATTTTTATTCGCTTATTTAAAAATAATAAGCATACATATATGCACATAAGAAATTGAAGCTTATCTTATACCCTACTTTCGTTTTTGTTTCTTTTCGTTCAGATTTCAAACGATAGATTGCGTTCTACTGATCCCATTGTTTCAATTTAACTAATAGATAAAAGGTCAATTTAACTAATAGATAAGATAAAATATTGGACGTTTGTTTGTCAAATGAAATGGTTGTTATGGAGAAACGTGTAATTAAAAAAGTGACGCGAGCAAACTCAAGTCGTCCGCTGTTTGGAACAGGGAAAGATTTATTCCCTTCTGATGCTGTTTATCACCCAACTTATGAGGACATAATAAGATGTTATCAGAGTATCAGATTGCAAATAAAGGGAGACAAAAGTCAAGAACCTTTTTCAAGAACTGTGGCCGCAGTGGTAGCAAAAAAAAAAATTATTGATATATGGAAACGTGCTTCGATTCCTGTTGTATCATTAAAGCGAGTTACTGCCATGGTTTTATCTTACAACTGTAAATATAAGAACGTTATAAAACCTGCTAAATCTAGGAATACGCCGTTTTTACAATCGAAATTGAAGAAATTTAAAGCAGATGCCGCAAAATTGTTCGACATTTGTGCTTGTAAATGCAAAGGTTTATATTCGTGCAATTGCGAAAAAACTAAAAGTTCCTGAGAGAGAAAAATAATTTTTAATTGATCAAAGGACAGTTAGAAAAATGGCTATTGGAAATCTGGATATAGTAACAACCCACCAACTGCAAAAACGAGTACGTCGAAAAATGGAAATATCCGATTGTCCAAACAAGAATAAAATATCAATGCCCAGTACCAGTGGATTTCAAAATAAAGAATCACATAACATTTTGAAAGATAATGAATTAGAGATTGAGTCAGAAATGGATACAAAAAATGCGGATCAAGATTTCAAGTGGTCTTATCCTCTTTTAAGAAAACATAAACAAACTGAAACGCCATCATCAAATGAGAATTTCTATGCCTCATGCAGCATTGGCTGCAGATTTAACTGGTGCCTCAAGTAGAGCAGTGGCCAAAATTATTACTTCAGTTTTGGCTGATTTCAATTTAGTTTCGCCTGAGCAACAAACATATATAGTTGATAAAAACAAAGTGAGAACAGAAATAGAGAAGAAAAGAAAAAAAAGTAAGGGAAAATGATTTAAGGCTATTTGAAGAAAAACCTATTAAGAGTTTGCATTTTGATGAGCGCAAAGATGAAACTATTCAACAAATACATGGTCATCGAAAATTAACATCAGAAGCGCATGTAGCATTAATAGAGGAACCAGATAGCAAATATATGGGTCATATATCGTTAACTGCTGGTGAAAGTGCAAAAGGAATAGCCGAAGGTATTATAGAATTTACAAGAAAGAATAACATAAGTTTGCAGAACCTATCAGTTATCGGATGTGACGGAACAAATGTAAATACGGGATGGAAAGGTGGAGTAATACGTTTGCTTGAGACAAACATTGGAAGACCACTACAATGTAATGTATGTTTGCTTCATACCAATGAGTTTTCACTAAGACACCTTATTCAAGAAATAGACGGTTGCACAAGGGGACTATATTCACATTCTGGACCTATTGGATTGCTTTTAAAAGACTGTGAGAAACATCCAGTGGTCAAATTTGATAAAATGGACTCTACACTTCAGCATTTCGATCCGCAAGATATTAGAAAACTAAGTACAGATCAAAAATATTTGTATCGTATCTGTCAAGCCATAAAAGATGGTACTAGTTCTCCTATGTTGACTGACAGTAATCCAGGTAAACTTAGTCATGCACGATGGCTGACTACCGCAAACCGTTTGTTGCGGTTATACATTAGCACACCAAGCCCATCAGAGAATCTTATAATACTTGTGAAATATGTAATGCTGGTTTATGCTCCAATGTGGTTTGAAATAAAAATGAAATCGCATCGCCAGTATCGTTCCCAACATTTTTGGAAAATGATATCCCTTTCAAAGCAGCTTCCAGACAAAGCTAAGAAAATTATTTTTAAAGTTTTGTCAAGCAATGCATATTTTGCGCATCCCGAAAATTTATTGGTAGCAATGTTGCATGATTCCAGGAAACACATCCGGTAACTAGCAGTTAGACGCATTCTAGGCGCTCGACAAATAAAAATGAAGAACTTGAATGGTTTACGAGTTTTCAAGCCTCCTCAAGTTAATTTCGAAGCAGACGACTACATTGATTTAATTGATTGGTCAAACTGTGTTGTAACAGAGCCACCTCTTACAATGCATTTAAAGGATAAAGACTTGAAAGAAATGTGCAAAAAAGAAGAGAATCAATTAAAGACATTCGAAAAATTACCATGTCATACGCAATCTGTTGAACGATGTGTTAAATTAGTATCTGAAGCTGCAATGAAAGTTTGTGGTTAAATTGCAAGGGATGGCTATATTCATAGCAAACTTCAAGCAAGAAAAGAACTCCCAACGTTTGACAATAAAGGACAATATTATTCGAGAACCTAATATTCAATAAGCAACAGGTATTATTAAATCCAACATAAATTTGTATATTTTTGCTTTAATCTTTATTTTGTTACTATGTAAGAGAAAATATGCTTATATACAAGAAAAAATATGTTTATAATAATTAACCAAGTGAAAAAATAAAAAAAGTAAAGTTATAGATATAGATATAGTTATAGAATTTTTATTTATAATATTAATTAATTAATCAGTTATGTCAATATTAATTTAGAAAAATAATGAATAGTTTATCATAGTACAGGTTTTCAGAAAATCCGATATTTCTTTCATTTTTCTCCAATTTTTGATGTCAGAGGGGCACGGTTAAATAATGAAAAAAAATTATACAAATTTTTATGGGTTCTAATTGACATATTATGTAACATTTTTAATGAATGTCTTTCAATATTTTGTATTTTTTTTCAAAATATATTTTTTTCCAAAGAAAGCTTTTTCCGTGCTTTTTTTCCGTTTTCCAATGTCAGAGGGGCGCGGCTAAATATTGATTAATTTTGATAAAAAATCTTGTGAGTTCTAATTGGTCCATTGCACAACTTTTTCATTCTATACCAAAATCAATTTCGAAAAAAAAATTTTTTTTCGGCCTTTTTCCAAAAAACCTTTTTTTCGTTCTTTTCTTCCGTTTTTCAATGTCAGAGGGGCGCGACTAAATATTGATTAATTTTGATAAAAATTCTTGTGAGTTCTAATTGGTCCATTGCACAACTTTTTCATTCTATACCAAAATCAATTTCGAAAAAAAAAAAATTTCGGCTTTTTTCGGCCCACCCTATTTTCCATGTCGTGACCTCTCCTTGTGAGATTAAATAAGGCAAAAGACCGCTCAGTAAACCAGCGTGAAAAAAAAAGGACAAATTTACAGTTATGCATTAAATATTTTTCAGGTGTATATATATATATACAGGGTGACAAGAAATTACTTCGACACACATGATACATTATAGCTTTAATACTAATGAAAATATTACAACCAAACTTCAAAATAAATATGAATACATTATTTTGTCTAATATATTTACAAATTTTCAAAGTGGCTACCTTTAGCCTTAATACAGAGCTTTAAGCAAGTCACAAAATTTTCGGCTATGGGCCGCAACTCACTGATATTGTATCCCATTCCTTGCATAAGGATTTCTTTAGGGATGCCAAAGTTTTATGAGGTTTAGCACACACCCTTGTCTCCAAGATGGACCAAACAGAATAATCCATTGGGTTCAAATCTGGGGAATACGGTGGCCAATCTTGAGCTCCAATGAAGTGAAGTCAGGAAAATTTGTCTTGCACCAATCTTGAGTGCCTTTAGCTCTGTGTGCATGTGCGGAATCCTGTTGGAAGGTCCCATCTTTTGTTTCCAAAGAACTTTCGCGACCAAGGTAAGATAACATCTTCCAAAATGAGTTTGCGATATGTTTGTTGATTAAACTTTATCCCTTGATCAACAAAAACAAGTGGTGTTTTCCCACTAGCACACATCCCACCCCAAACCATTACAGATTGGGGCAGTTGACGCCGTTCAACAATGCAAGAAGGTCCAGGTGCTTCTACTGACGAAACTCTATCATTATGGCTATTGTGAGCTTGTTCAATCGAGAGCAGTTTCTTATCTGTGAAGACAAATGTTTGCCATCGATCACCTGAGGCCCACTTTAGCAGTTCTTTACACCTTTGAAGTCTTGTGAGTTTGTTCTCTGTCAACAGTGGCAAAAGTTTTGATGAGGATAATGATGAAGATTTTTGGACTGTGTGTAAAGGATATTTTTATACTAAAAAAATGGTCTCAAGTGTAATTGGATTCAATGCATCATACAGAAGAAATGATATTATACGAAGTTTGCAATGATGATCATTTGCACTGAATGAAATATTGTGTAGGCTAACATTCAAACTTGTAGCCTTATTAGTTTTAACAAAATTTATTTTAAATATTTATTTCGACAGTTTTTTATATATTTTCACAATTATTGTTAATTCACAAGTAATGTTCGAATGTTTGTCTTGATTTTCTTATTTACTGTGGTGTTGCATCTTGCCCCATAACTGGTGGCATCTTCCCTGTATATATGGAAGAACATGCCACAATTGCACTAGTTCATTTAACATTAAATTTGTCAATCGTGTACATATTTGAAAAGGAATTAATAAGCATATATAACCAACTAAACATTGAAGAGCATGGATTATTTTATCATTATTATTATTATTATTATTATTATTATATCGTTTCAATTTCGGCTATAATATGCAAAACATCCAATTATATGACGACTTTCTCCAAACTACTTCAAGTGTAATAAAAAGATCGTAATTTCACATAAAATAATAATAATAATAATAATAATAAATAAAAATAAAATGATGATAGTAAAAATTTATGCATATGGCAATAAAACTTAATTAATAATCTGGTTTGGCACTAACAAAATTTTCTCTTACGCTGCATTTGAATAGTATAAAGGCAGATTACAGATTAAAAGGTAAAAAAGTAAGTACTGTTTATAAACGTATTTTAAAAACAACTCAAAATAGTTTAAGAACCAGTTTTATTAGACAGAAGATTTCTATGTGAAAGGGGTCTACCGTCTCTCCTCCCTTCAACCTCATATGACCTTCAAAATACCAAATTTCACTTTCCTGGAATTATTTGCTTTTACGTTATACTGAAAAAGACAGATACACATATAAAAGGTAAACAAAGGAAAACTTGATATTTATATTCAGGGCACCTTAAAATGCGTAATTATAGCAAAATGTCAGCGTTGAAATATGGAATCTAAACTTGTACTATGTATACCGTAGAGTAAGAGAAAATAATTATCATTCCTCAACTCTTTTCACTTTCTCTTACCCATAAGTTAGAGAAAGTATTGTTTTGGGTCAAATTTTCGATTTCAGCTTTTGTTATATTTACACGTTTTGAGGTTCCCTGAATCTAAAAATCCTGTTTTTAGCGGTTGGTCTGTGTGTGTGCCTGTGCATCTGTGTGTGTGTACCTGTCTGTTATCAGCATATCTCAAAAACAAGTTACAGCAGAAATTTCAAATTTGGTATTCTAAATGTGCATAATATAGAGATGCTACACTAAGCTTTTCATTGAGATCAAGCAAATGGTTCGTGTACAGGGACACCCAAGATAATTCAAATATATTGCGCCTATGGGGGAAATTGCAGGTAAGTAGAGTTTAGCATCTATAGACTGTACTAAATCAAATGAAACGAATGTATATTTTTTATATGCGTAAAAACGTGTTTCATGTAGAATATGGTATAGAAATCATTCACTGTTCGTTTACAGAGCTACACAAAAGAACTGGATTATAATGCGACAATACTTGAAAATTGATGGAAGTGCATTTCAGGTTGTGCCGTGTGTTATTAATATAGGGTTATATTTATGTGCCCCATGTATTGTGTACATAACTTTCAGAAAATATACACGGCTGCCAATATTTAAGCCATAAAATTTTTTTAGTTCCCCATCATACTATAGGTATGGGGAACTTAGGTAATCGTGAAAATTTTCGACCTCGGTTTTTTGACTTTTCTACACGTTTTCAGGTGTGAGGAATCCGAAAATGACAAAATTTCTATGGTGTCTGCCTGTAGGGTGTCTGTTAGTCTGTTAGTGTGTTAGTGGGTCAGTCCTTTAGTTTGTTAGTCTGTGTACACGATATCTCAAGAACAAATTGTCGCAGAGAGGTCAGATCAGTTTTAAAATATTACTTTCGACACTGGCAAGAACCCTATTCATTTGCAACATTCGATTTTAAAAACTTCGTAAGTTATTCGAAATTTACGATTTTCTGAACATGGGAGAATAGGACAAAAAAATCACTTAAACGTGCATTAAATGAAAACTTTTTATTGTAAAAATGTCAGACCAGTTTTAAAATATCAGTTTTGATGCCAGAATGAACATCAGTAACTATAAATATGCTACTTTGAAAATTTCGCAAGTTACTGGAAATTTATGAATTTCTTAACATGGCAGTATAGGGGAAAATTTCACATAAACGTCAATTTTGAGAGATATTTTCATCGTAAAGATGTCAGACTACTTTTGAAACATTATTTAGGACACTGGCATGAATATTAATGACTATGAATTTTCCAATATAAAGATTTCGTAAGTTATTGGAAATTTACGAATTTCTTAACATGGCTGAATAAGAGCAAAATTTAACATAAACGTCAATCTTGAGGGATATTTTCATCGTAAAGATGTCAAACCCCTTTCGAAATAATATTTAGGATACTGGCATGGATATCATAGACTATGATTTTTCCAATTTGAAAAAATTCGTAAGTTATTTGGAATTTACGATTTACTTAACATGTCAGAATAAGGCAAAATTGAGCATAAACTTCCATTTTGAGGATCCTAAATACATTAGACAACTTCAAATTTAAGTTTATGATATTTGTTTGAACATGATTCAATACAAATATTCTACTAGGAAATTTTCGTAAATTATTCGTAATTTACGATTTTATCAACATAGCGAAATTGTAAATTTTTCATATAAATATGAATTTTGAGGTTTATTGCATTGGAAATAGTAGCATGAAAACTAAACAACAGAATTGACCCTGATAAAATAAATTAATAAATTAGAATAAGATAATTATATCCAAGTGAACGGTGGATAGCCTATTAGGCGGGGATTTCATTCTGTCACTGTATGAAGCTTTGGTCAAATTGATTTCTTTTAACATTATTGCCGAAACGTCAGTGGAGGCCCTCTGTTGAGACTCAAAACGGTTTTGGGCTGTGTCTGTCTATCTGTCTGTCGCACGATAGCGGCCGCCAAAAAAGCGCTATTTACTTGAAATTTGGTACACATGTTCATGAGCCCCACGAAATCAGCTGTATAGTTTTTGGTATGTATTCCATTTGTAGTTCGTATACAGGGACACGCCAAAGTTTTTCTTATCATTACGGCCTATGGGAGAAATTTATATGTATCACGATAGCGGCTACAAAAATCACGCTATTGACTTGCAATTTGGTACACGTGTTCATGTGCCCCGCGAAATCTGCTGTATAGTTTTGGGTGTGTATTCCATTTGTAATTTGTGTACAGAGACACGCCAAAGTTTTTCTTATCATTACGGCCTATGGGAGGAATTTGTATGTACCGCGATAGCGGCCACAAAAATCACGCTATTGACTTGCAATTTGGTACACGTGTTCATGAGCCCAACGGAATCAGCTGTATAGTTTTAGGTGTGTATTCCATTTGTAGTTCGTGTACAGGGACACGCCAAAGATTTTTTATGATTAGGGCCTATGGGAAGAATCTGTATGTACCGCGATAGCCACCGCAAAAATCAAGCTATTGACTTCCAATTTTTGCCGAAATGTGAATGGAGGCCCTCTGTTGAGACTCAAAAGGATTTTGGATTCCGTCTGTCTGTCTGTCTGTCATGCGATAGCGGCCGCAAAAAACACGCTATTGACTTGAAATGTTCATGATGCCCACGAAATTAGCTGTATAGTTTTCGGTGTGCATTCCATTTGTAAGTTCGTGTACAGGGACACGCCAAAGTTTTTTTTACCATTAAAAAACTATGGGAAGAATTTGTATGTACCGCGATAGCGGCCCCCAAAATAACGCTATTGACTTGCAATTTGGTACACATATTCATGAGCCCATTGAGCAAGCATTTGACGAAACTGATATAGATCTGAGACTGACCGCCTTGGCGAAAATAATGCTCTTTTTATACTTTTCTATCGAAAACAGACTGTTCTGGAAAATTCTCGTATCACATCAGCCAATGAGATTAGAGCTTCCATATTTGGTATATCCCTAATAAGGATTTTCTCGCCAAGATCGCCAAAAAAAATCGCCAAGGAGGGAAATAGTCGCCAAATTTATTTCTTCCCTTATAGGAGCTTTTTAATGCGTTTTTAAAGGAAAATTTGGCTATTTTAACGCTAAAACGACTATAAAGGCACAAAATTAGCATTTTATCAACTTACTAAACCTCTTTGAAAGAATTTATACAAAAATAAATGCAATTATTTACAATTTCGTAACACTTTATATCATATACAAATAGGTATACAAAGAGAGATACAACGGGGGGTTGAGGGGGGCTGCCGCCGCCCTCAGGAATGTATTTGATTTTGGTAATAAGTCGGTCGAATCAATATATACTATTATATAATAAGGAATAAATAAAAATGACCTATTGAATAATGTCTGATGCAAATAGGACGTTGAGGCTCCTGATCTGCAGATCCACTAGTAATATGTCTCGCACTAGAAATTTCTGAGAACATAAATATGATGGGGAACTGAGCAGAGTCCACCTATGCCAACTAGTTTTATTTGTTAGTGGAAGTGCTTTACTATAATATATTATATCATGTAATATTTTACCATATCCAGGAAAGTTGCTCAGGAATTGAAATTAATTCCTCAAAGCTACATGGTAAAAAATGTATTTTTTTTTTTTCTTAAGCTAAATATTCATCGATTGGTTTATTGTATATTTACACGTTTTGAGGCTTCCTGAATACCGAAGGCAAGTTTTATAGTTTGATCTTTGTCTGTACCTGTACCTGTGCCTGTGCCTGTGCCTGTGCCTGTGCCTGTTAGATTAAATTAAAAACAAATAATTTCAAGCGATCCAAATGATGTATTTTGAAGTGAATAGAAAAGTTACTAGAAAAGTTTGTTCAAGATTAATAAGTTTCAAGGAATGATGCATATGAAAGTTGTCTGAATAATTTTAAATGAACTTTTGAACTTGATTTGAATTCTCTATAAATGTAGGTAAAATAATGAAACGGGGGTTGAGGGGGGGGGGCGGTAGCCCCCCCTCACATAGAATTGTTTGTCAATTAAAGCTGTTCCGAAGCTTAAGTTGAATTGTTTTAACATAGGTTTTCATAATAGTACTCGTTATCTTAATCCTTAATCTCCAATCCGTAGATATTGTATTAAATTCCACGGTAAGAGAATGTCGTGTGAGTGACACACCAGATTATTTGTACTAGGTAAAATTTATTAGAGCATTTCGATCAATTACATTCAATAGAGAATATATTCACTCAATTTTGGCTAGCCCTGTATAGCAACTTGTGTATACTTGTATATACTTGTCTATTTAAATTACATACACATATCATAGTGCACTTACAATTAGCAGAGTATAAAAAATACATAACAGAATTTTAAATGCCCTTTCAGCAATTTCCAACCAGAAAAAAAAAAAAAAAAAAAAAAGACTAACGAAACATGCTTTTATGAATAAAAAAAATATATGTTCAACTAATTTTATTTTCCTGTGCACAAACTATATGTTGGATTTCATAAAAAAAAAAAAAAAAAAAAAAAAAGTTTCGAGTGGCATCCCTGAATGATACAGATTTAGATTACCGACTTTGGACTTCCTGCTGCTATTTGTTCTAGTGTTATACTGATAACAAACACACAGACCAATCAACCGCTAAAAATCAGATTTTCGTATTCAAGGGTCCTCAAAATGTGTAAATATAGAAATAAACTCAGTTTTGAAAAATTGATTCAAAAATAATAATTATTAGAGTAAGTGATAGTAAAATACTAGTTTATAAATTTTCATTTTTTTTTTTTAAGTCATTTTTCAAAAACGTAAAAAGTATTGTATAGTATCCCTGAATGATACAGATTTAGATTACCGAGTTTGGACATTCTGCTACTATTTGTTCTAGTGTTATGTTGATAACAAACACACAGACTAACCAACCGCTAAAAATCAGATTTTCGTATTCAAGGGTCCTCAAAATGTGTAAATATAGAAATAAACTCAGTTTCGAAAATTTGATTCAAAAATAATAATTATTAGAGTAAGAGATAGTAAAATACTAGTTTATAAATTTCCATTTTTTTTTTTTAAAGTCATTTTTCACAAACGTAAAAAGTATTGTATAGTGTATTTCCACTCGCCAACTCGCCATTGGCGAGTGGAAATTTTACTGTGGCGAGTAAAATTTCGGTCTAAATGTAGATAGAATTCTTACAGTATGTAGTGCTACCAAAAAAAAGTATCGATTTAAAAACGTAAAATTATGCTGATCTTAGGTAAGATGACCAGATATCCTCTTTTTAAGTGTACAGTCTTCTTTTTCAACTCTGTGTCTTCTTAATTGAAAAAAAAAAGTTACAGGACTAAAAAGACTTCTTTTTTATGGTTTTCATCCTCTGTCCTCTTTTTCGAATGAAATGGATTTAGTCCTTAATTTCAAAAATTTCGCAAAATTGGGAAGCTCAATCTGCTGTTGGCTGTTTCGAACGGTGAACACTAACTGAAAAAAAAATTCTATATTGTCAAGTGACATCAATAAAAACTAGGGATTTTTCCTCTTGTATCCGTATATTATTAATTTAAATTGAGGTGTACTGATCCAGATTCACCATTTGAGATAAAAATGTTTCCACCACGTGTGTAAAGTAGCTTTTAAATCGGTTTTTATAATCATTTTCATTCAATTTTGTGTCCTCTAAAATGACCTATTTTTTAAAATTGAATGTGTTCTATTTTCTTATAGAATAAAAGACATTGCGTAATCTCTCCTCTTTTTCCAATAAAAAATTTTGGTCACCTTATACGTAAAAAATAGAGTAAGTTAATCATATTTTGTAGCGAGTAACTTTTTTTTTTCAGCAAGTGTAATCTAAGTGTAAATTTCGGGCCCTGGTAGTGTAACCACGTTTCCTAAAACTAGCAGTGAGGAAGTCTAAAAACTTGGAGGGGTGCCAAATTGACCGACAGATTGGGATTTGGAAAACACCCAGTAATTCCACGCTCTCTTATCGCTTATTTTCTCTGAATCAGATGACTGTCTTCCTTATTTTAACACTGTACTCGTTGAGTCAGTGCTTGCGCAGAGGTTTCCATGTTTCAAGAAATGTGGTCGAAGAATATGTATTTGCTTGTTTGATTTTATGTATACATTTAATTTATCTTATTATTATTATTATTATTATTATTATTATTTGTTTAATTATTTTATTTTATTTTATTTTTTTTTTATTCAGGTACCAAATGGTGTGGTCCTGGAAGTATAGCAAAAGACTATAACGATTTGGGATCTAGTGAAGAGGAAGACAAATGTTGTAGGGCTCATGATAATTGCGATGATTATATTGCTGCAAATGAAACAAAACATGGCCTTACCAACGATACACCTTACACAAAGTAATTAAAAAATCTCTGTCATTTGAATGATTAATCTATTTTTTTCCTGCAGCTATACAGCACATCCTGTTTGAATTTAATTTTGTTAGAGAATAATCTTTCAAATTATAGATGGGTGACAAAATGAAGCGACCTTTTCGAGTTGAGATGTTTTGTTGAATATCTTGAGAAATAGTTGATGGATTCTCCTGAAACTTTGTAGGTGTAGGAAAGAATAGGTTATCCCCCTTATGTTTGAGTGAAGATTTTGTCCCGGCAAAAAAAAAAGATGAGTAATTAATTAGACAAAAATAATAATAATAATAATAATAATAATAATAAAATGCTTGAGAAAGTACTCTCTTAAAATAATGCTTGAAACATGTGTTTTACTTGTGGTAGTATGTGGTTTTGAAACCTTTTTTTTTTTAAATTATGTCAATTAACCTATACGTTTATGTCAGTCAATTAATTAACTATGTCAGTATCATGTATATTTTTATGTCAATAGCACATAGAAATATAAGGTATATATATGTTACCGTTAAAGTATATAATTCAGTTATTTCATAGAGTAACTAGATATTTCATAAAATAACTAGACAAGTCAGTTAAAGTATATAATACATAAAATATTTCATACTTTACCTAGTTATTCTATGAAATAACTAATGGCAGACCGTTAAAGTGTAAAATAAACAAATTCAAAGTTATTTTATAAATTAATTGATCATAAATTCATGTACGCAAAGTGTACAGACGTTCGCAATACTGGCTGCTGCAGTACAAAATTGTGCAGATGTTTCAAATTCATATATTTTAAGATAGGGGGGTATCCAGTGATTTTTTTTTTTTTTGGCTTTCATGTACGAAAAGCGTACAGACGTTCGCAATACTGCCTGCTGCAGTACAAAATTGTGCATATGTTTCAGATTCATGCATTTTGAGATAGTGGTATCCAGTGATTTTTTTTTTTTTTTTGCTTTTATGTACGCAAAGCGTACAGACGTTCGCAATATTGGCTGCTGCAGTACAGAATTGTGCATATGTTTCAGATTCATGCATTTTGAGATAGGGTACGCAGTGATTTTTTTCATGTACGCAAAGTGTACAGACGTGCGTAATACTGCCTGCTGCAGTACAAAATTGTGCATACTTTTCAGATTCATGCATTTTGAGATAGGGGTACCCCGTGATTTTTTTTGTTGTTTGTTTGTTTTCATGTACGCAAAGCGTACAGACGTTCGCAATACTAGCTGCTGCAGTACAAAATTGTGCATATTTTTCAGATTCATGCATTTTGAGATAGGAGTATCCAGTGATTTTTTTTTGTTTTCATGTACGCAAAGTGTACAGACGTGCGTGATACTGGCTGCTGCAGTACAAAAATTTAATTAAAATGCTTTCATGTACACAAAGCGTACAGACGAGCATGATACTGGCTGCTGCAGTACAAAAATTTACTTAAAATGCATGAAATTTAAAAATATGCAAAATTTTGTACTGCAGCAGCTAGTATCACGCACGTCTGTACGCTTTGCTTACATGAAAACAAAAAAAAAAAAAACATCACTGGATACCCCTATCCCAAAATGCATGAATCTGAAAAACATGCACAATTTTGTACTGCAGCAGGCAGTATTTCGAATGTCTGTACGCTTTGCGTACAGGAAAAAAAAAATCACTGAATACCCCTATTTCAAAATGCATGAATCTGAAACATATGCACAATTTTGTACTGCAGCAGCCAGTATTACGCACGTCTGCACGCTTTGCGTACATGAAAAAAAAAATCATTGGCTACTCCTATTTCAAAGTGCATGTGTCTGAAAAATATGCAAAATTTTGTCCTAACTTTTCTAAATTTTCTGCTAACTTGCACTTTTTTTTTTTTTTTTTTTTTTTTTTTTTGCTACTGGAAATAAGAATCTTTTGAGCAGTTTTCTTCGATTAATCATAAAGATTTCTTTTTTACAAAGAAATACATAAAAAAACGTACAGTTTGGCACCTATGAAAAGAGGCTTCTACCTACATATTTATTTTTAATCAATGTACATTTCATTGCTTTTTATTGCATGAAAAGTTAAACATGTAATAGAGGAACGTCGTCCGGTCAAGCATATAGAGTTTCGTTATGCCATTTATCTTGATTCCTGTTCAGATTAAGATAGCAAAAAATCACATAGTGGCTTTTCAGAATATTTCCGTCGTCTCATTTATATCTAAAATCAAAAGATAAAGGGAATATATTTTCCTTTGAGAACAGAATGTTAAAGTAGTCGTCATGAGTTCAACTGTGATGCAGGCAGTCTCATTTAAAACAATTGGTGACGTCTCGAAAGTGGGACATTTACACCAGGTTTTCAGTCCACGCTTAAGCTTATCTTAGAACAGTTTTCAGGGATATTGAAATCTCTCTGGCAGCGTAAATTCCATTCATATTTCAACGAACTGTGCTAAGTTTTTTTTTTTTGTTTTGTTTTTGCTAAATTAAAAATATATCGAACATTTTGCGTAGCTGTGTTGCAAGATAAACTCTCACCGTAAGTCTATAAAATGTTGCTCATTCATAGTTTGAAACAATACACAGGGATGAAAGAGTTTCACATTTTCTGCCACCAGTATTTTCCTACAAAACTTTCTACACTATAAATTCACAAAAATAACTGTAAATATATGATGAAAATTTCTGTAGAGGTACTGGTGACAGAAAAACTTGGACTCTTTCACCTCTGAATATAATGAGTGATATTAAAATCTCGGGAAACATTTGTCATTTCGCGTCTTTCTTCTTGTTTTTCGACTATTATTCTATGAATAAAATCATATAAGTAGTGCCCGAAAGACATACACATATTAAAATTTACTTTAATAATAATATTATAGTTTAAAAAATTAAAGAACACGCTTTTATAGAAATGTGAACTAAAAAGCACAAAATATCTATCTTAGTATTAAAATGCAGGGTAAGAGAAAGTCGTGTGAGTGACACACCATAATATTTACATACATTTAAATCTTTAATTAAAATAATTTAGAATTAAACAAAAAACATTTTTTAAAAATCTCCCCTGACTGGACTCGAACTCTCGAACTTTAGGTTCGTAGCGAGGAGCTTTACCTCACAACCACAGCGTTCACGTAGGGAAATTCTTTTTTTATAATATAGATTTTGTGTTTGCTCCCAGATCGGTTACAAACATACATACATACAAACATACATACAAACATACATACAGGTGAAGCTAATAAAAGCGTGTTAAATTTTTTTTTTAAATAATTATCAGTTAACGTTGTGAAAAGGCTTCGTCGTTTGTTTTTGCTTCTTTAGCATAACACAGCGTTGCCAGATGTCACCTTTTTTTTATTTAACAGTCACCAATAATTTTGAGAAGTGACATTTGATATACATAATAGACTATTAATCTTCGAAGTGATTAGCCAAACGTTACAAATAAAAATTATTGGTGACTATTGATAAAAAAAAGAAAGGCAAAATCTGGCAACCCTGGATAACGCGCCACCTTTAATCCATTTCTGTAGTTTCAGAAGTATTACATACACCGTAAAATTATACTGTCAAATCACGTAAATTTACATTTTTTTTAAATGTACATCATTTCTAATTCTTGGAAGTATATTTCTATTGGATTTAATTGGAATGTTAATATCTGATTCAGCTGCTTCTGGTTTTAGTTTGTTACTGGCACACTTGTTGCATAATATTAAAGGAGTATACAGGGTGATCAGTTTAAAAGTGTACCCGTTGGTTTTTCTTATTAGCCTTAAATCTGACGGATGTGGCAACTATGTATAATTGTTTGAACCTTGCTTAAGTGTGGGAGACAATTTCCAACATTGTTGGACTGTTACAACTTTATTTGTGAGGTAAAACACAAATGGGAACGCACAATGTTACTTAATACTGTGATTATTTTATTTTTGGAAAACATAATTTAATTCAATTTTTTTACATTATCATTCCTTACAGAAAATGTTGAAAATGTTCGCCACCATTTTGAATGCAAGCATTAACATGTCGAATCCAGTTTTTTGACACACTTCGCAGCATTGTTGGTGTTATTGACGAGATTTCTTCAGTTATGATTTGTTTTAATTCATCGATGTTTGCAGGACATTTTTGGAAAACCCCATCTTTGACTAAATAATTAAAAACCACGTAAAAACTTTTAAATATTTTTAATCCCATCTTTGAGATAACACTGAAAAAAAAATCTAACTGGGTGAGACCATAATTCGTAAGTTTTTTTCTTTTTTTTATGTAAAAATTTTGAAATAAATTTTGTTTTTCATAAATAAAATTATCACAGGATTAAGTGACATTGTGCGTCTCCATTTCTGTTTTACCTTACAAATAAAGTTGTAACCGTCCAACAGTGTTGGAAATTGTCTCCAACACTTAAACAGGGTTCAAACAATTGTTTTTCAATGTTAGAATAGTTGTCACATCCGCCAGATTTAAGGGCAATAAGAAAACCCGACGGGTACTCTTTTAAATTGATCACCCTGTATATATATTCCTACGCATTTATCTTTATGGTTAAGTATCAGTGGCGACTTGTGAACCGAAAATAGGTGAAGAGCTCAAAAATAATATTTAAGTATTTTTAATCATAATTTTTATTAAGCATGGTCTTAACTTCTAAAAATACTTATTTAAATGTAAATTTATATTCTATAAATGAATACAGTGTAAAATACAGTGTGCCTCTTCACCAATTTTCGGTGCACGAGCCGCCACTGTTAAGTATTAGGACTGAGGGCCTATTAGTCTCAATCTGGGATTTTTGCGTTGTCGATTTCGATAGTTGGACATTTGTCGAAATCTAAAATTTATCGAAAATATAATTGAATAATTTGAAAGCGATGTTATAATTTGAAAAAAGAAAAAAAAAAACTAATAGTCCTCCGTCCTAAACTAAATTCTGCTTTTGCCAGAATTTCATCAAAATCTTTTTTTTATTATTATTATTATTACTGAAAGAAAAAGAAAAGAAAATTAATAATAATCAGTATCGTTACAAGCGATATCGAAAAAGTTTTTTTTTAATAATTTTGAATTAGGAAATAAAAAGTGCGCGTGAAATAATATGAAATAAAAATAAGTAAAAAAATGAATTTAATGATTTAATGTTTTTGTTTTTCGGGGGCTGCTCATGCATATAAAAAATGCGTATTAAAACGAGTCGAAGAAGGAAGCGAAATAAGTATTGAGTTATATTACGATAAATAAGATATATAATATGATACGATATATTAGACCTCTCGTCCAGGGTTAGTACGCATTTTTTTCATAATTAGCAAAACTTGGCTTCTGCCTGTTTTGCTTTACAAGATGTCAAAATTAAATGGAGGCAAAAATTCTAATACTTCAAAGGAACTAATTTTTTAAATAAAACAAATTTTAGATAACTAGACTGGTGTCAATTAATATATTACTATTAATCTTAAAATTTAAATTTTATTTTAAAAAATTCAGATTAAATTCAGATGAATTTCCAATTGATATAGCTCATAGAGGCCTGCAGCCCCGTTTATTTTTTTTTTTTTTACCAGCGTACGGCCCGACCCGGGCAAAAAACGATAAAATCAGGCCCGACCCCTACCGGCCCGATTAAAAATATGTAAAAAAAAAAAAAAAAAAAAAAAAAAACATGCTTTTTTTATGAAAAAAAATTTTAGTATGTGTTTTGCAGTGGTTTTATACAGCCAAGCAGTCGAATGTTCTTTAACAAAACTGCTGAACTTTTACAAGATATTTATATGCAAACAGATGTCCTTTATTACAGATGTACAGAAAGCACACAGACAGACAGAAAGTCAAATCGAAAATATTAGCATTCATTAAACAATATAGGAAAGTATTTAAAATGGTTAATACTTCTAAAAATACACTTTTAATCATTTTCCGGTTATGTATCCGAATCTTTCATGTGATTCGGTAAACAAAGCTTTAATGTTAATCCAACCATATTCAATAGAACAGATGCTTTTGCACATGTTAAAAATGATACTACTTTAATCCAGTGCCCTGTAGAAAAGAAAAAGAAGCCTTAGAGAAAAAGTTACAGTGGAAGGATTTTTAAAGCTTTCATACCATCTAAACTTTACAAACCAAAGGACACAAAGCTTTATACACAGTAGCATATCTAATTTCTTTTTGTTTGTACATGTGCGCAAACTAGAAATGATAAGCATACTGTTTTGAATAGGAAACCATCTAATATTACTTTACATAAAACTTATTAATTTCGGGACATGTTTAAAATATTGGCGGAAAATCAGATCGCGAATAGTCAAACTGATAGACAATTAAATTGAAATTACAGACATTTTTTAACAAAATAAAATTTTATGGGACATACCAGACTGTAAAATCATGTAAAATAAATGACTAAAAAAGTATTTTATCATTTTCTTTTTTCGTTGATTAATGAGGAATCTGAAAAAAAAGATTCGGAACGGCACGGCACGGAAAAAAATTTCCTCCAGGTCCGGCCCAAAGTACGGTCGGTGCAGACCTCTAGTGGCTCATACTTGTCTATGCATATGCGACTTTTTCTTTCAATGTTCCATAAGCAAGTAAAACCTCGCTTCGGCCGGTTCTGGTTTACAAGATATAGACGAAATCACGGTGCGGTAGTAGGGGAGCACGGGGCAAGTTTTAACAGTTTTTGAAAAATTAAGTATATTTTGAAATGTATTTAAGTTTTCCTATTTATAATTGCTGTTTTCTGTAGCATACATATTCATCTATCATATGCATAAAAAAAAACTTTCGTTAATTTTGCTAATTTTAGCACAAAAAATATTTTTATTTTTTTTTATTTTAAAATAACTATATTGTCAGGATTTTTTTAACCGTATACTTTAGTATTATTATCATCCATAGATTATTGGGGAAAATTATCTTTTCCTTAAATGCAATAATAAATCTTATATAACAAAATCGCGTTTTTTTTAAGAATGGAAAGAATTGACTTAACTTCATTTGGAAACAAGCTCTTCGCAATTATTCGTACGTTTATTGTATAATGGTCACTTGTACGACTGAATAAAGAAATAGAACAATTTATTATTACAATTTTTTATTTTATTATTATGATGAAAATTTTATTTTATTCTTTTTTTTTTTTTTTTTTTTTTTAATAGTTTGTTTATTAGATTTTTTATATCCAGCATTTTGACATATTTTAGTAACTTTAAGAAGTTATTTTTCAATAGGGTTTCATTAGCCATATGTTAATTGCATGGTTTATATAAAGCTGTATGGCTACTATTTTGTACTAATTTGTGTTTTTGTATTTAGTATTTATAATTTCATTGCTATCATTTGGTTACCGATAGACAGTGGTCTCAAAGTTTAGATTTAGGGTTCTTCATTAAAGTGACGACCAAAAAGTTTAATGTGTTTACATTTTCATTTCAAGTGTAAATCTAAAATAATTTTATTTAGTAAATAACTTAATACAAAATAAAAGTTATTGTAGATTCAATGATAATTTCTACCAACAAATCAAAGGGCTCATTGATTTCAGAAACCATAGCAAAATTATTACTAAAATTGATTAAGAATGAAAAAAATTCCTGAAATTCTTTTTAAAAAGAGATTAAATATTGGTACAGATATGTCGATGATGTTCCTCTACAATATACAGGCCTTGCAGCGTTCCGTAAATTTTACCTCTTTTTTATTTTATTGACACCACTATCGATACAAAGAAATTTTTCCTGAATATTTTATTGTTAAAAACACGTCTTAACGTTACATGAAAAAATTATATTTTTTCATAATGGTGACAATATAATAAATTGAATATCAAATTTTAGGAACGCTGAGACAGCATTGCCAGATTGGGGACTTTTTTTATTCAATAGCCACCAATGAATTTTAAACGTAACGGTTGCCTAATAACTTTGAAGATTAATCGTTGATTATGTATATCAAATTTAATTTCTCAAAATTATTGGAGAGAATTGAATAAAAAAGGGTCCCCAATCTGGCAACACTTCTGAGAGACCTGAATATACTACCCCTCCCCCAAAATAATACTTTAAAAAATAAATAAAATTCATAAAGATATTAATGTTACACTTAAAATTGAAAATAAAACTTAATGAACTTTTTGGACGTCACTTAAACCAAAACCTCTAATCTCAACTTCGAAACAACAGTTTACCGAAAACCAGATAATAGCAATGCAATCACAAATGTTCAATGCAAAACCACTTATAGATATAAAATAGCATCCATTCAGTCCTTCATAAACCATGCAATTAACATATGTGCTAAGGAAATCCTGTTAAAACAAGAACTTCTTAAAATTACTAAAATATGTCAAAACACCGGATATAAAAAAAAGTCTAATAAACAAGCCCTATAAGAATAGAATGAACGAAATTAACCATATAGACATTCTTACCAACATCCTGATTAATATTCCGTAGTATTGTTAGTCCCGCCCTTTTTTTCACACCAGTAAATTTTTAGAGTAATATTCTCCAAATTTAATTACGATTAAATAAGAAGAAAAATACTCTAAAAAGATACTGGTGTGAAAAAGATGAAGGCAGAACCGGATATTGTACCCGCATGATACAAAGAAATATAAAAACACGCATAAAATAGCACGAAAAAGATGATATCAAACAGATATCAAAAGATGCCAGTCCGAAACGATTATTTTGTAGGACTTTCCTCTCATTACATGACGCAACAAGAAAGAAAAAAAAAAGGCGTAGATATTTTCTTTTCTTTTCTTTTTTTTTTTTTTTTTTTTTTTTTTGTTGTTGTCTTTTTTCCCTAGTATAGCATTTATTTATATTCTAAAAAACGCTTTCTTGAATGATGCTAATAAAATATGTGCTTTATAAGTACATATACAGAGCTGCCAACCTAATCCGGCAAATTGTTAGTACCGCCCCTTTTTCTACACCAGTCATTTCTTAGAGTTTTTTTTCTTCTTAATTCATCGCAAATATATTTGAAGAAAATTACTTTAAAAATTAAGTGGTGTAGAAAAAGGGGCGGTGCTACAAATTTGCCGGATTAGGTTGGCAGCTCTGCATATACTACACTATCTACCAATAAGTATTTGGACACTATTTTAGACGATTTGTCAAATATCTAGAAAAAATATTTAGGGATTATCTTGAAACTTTGAGAGCATAAAGAACATGTTACATCTCATATATTTCAGCCAATGTTTTGTCCTGAAGAGAGGAAATGGACCAGTAAATAATTAAAGTAAAATCAAAATGTTTTGCATCACCCTGTAAAAAGTAATACTTAAAATGCGTTTCGGGTACAGTATGTGATTATGAGGATTTCTTTGCTATGTTCTATAATTGTATTATACGTTGCATATTTTACAAATATTTTAAAATATCATAATTAGATATTCTGTTTCATATGAATTATTTCATTTTCTCTTAAAGGCTAAATTGTCGCTGTGAAAAAGAATTCCGTAACTGCCTCGGCAAAATAGACACTTTTACATCGTATGCCATTGGCACTGGGTACTTCGTTTTTCAAACAAAATGCTTTAAGAAAGATTATCCTGAAAAGTGCAAGGAATACAAAACGTAAGTAAAATTGACATATTTCTGAAACGAAATGAATCATAATAAGTTATATCGTACATAATTAAATAGACTTTAAGATAAAGGATAGGATTGTTAAAGATTACGCGGCAATGTCTTTATAAAACAGTGCATTGAAAAATTTTTCTGCTATGGTAAAGTTCTTTAACTACAAAAACAGGGGTCGTACTCTACGCCCTTTTTTCAGGACACTCTCAGAAATAAGAAATTTTTAAATTTATTACTACCACTTTTTTTATGCAATAATCTCTACCCTGTATGATCATGGCACATTGCAATAAATATATCCAGAAGTATTCCAGTAGAAAATTAGTGGTAGCAAAGAAGGTCTAAATTTCTTATTTTTGAGAGTGTCCTGAAAAAAGGGCGATAGTACGATCCCTGCAAAGAATGTTGGAACAACAAAAATATTGGTAAATCAACAAATTTTTATGTATATATAGCCTCATCAAAAATTTTGCTAGCGGATCCCAAATTATTTTGTTGTTTTCACCAAATAGTTAATTTAGTCAATATTTATATGAATCAACGAAATTATTTTTGATTTAAACAAACAATTTTGTCGATTTACATGGTGGTTACA
Source organism: Salticus scenicus (assembly GCA_963930645.1). Taxonomy (NCBI): domain Eukaryota; kingdom Metazoa; phylum Arthropoda; class Arachnida; order Araneae; family Salticidae; genus Salticus; species Salticus scenicus. The sequence continues at coordinate 176,714,797 of OZ005655.1, read as the reverse complement.
TACCCGCCTTTTTTCCCTGATTCTTCCACTAATATATTTATATGATAATTTTTTACTTGATTAATCATGCAAACTTAATAGTAAAAACTTAGAAAGAAAAATACTGGTAGAATAATCAGGGGGAAAATGTGGCCTGTCACCACCCTGATTTAGCACAACACTCGAAGTTTACACAGAGATCTATGATGCAGCTAATCTGACTATTAGGTGCGAGTTAAAGGGTAAACCAAATGAATTTATCAAAGAATATAGTTAAAAGGATTAGGTCCCAGGCAGCACCGTGGGGAAAAATGATCATCAATCACTATAGTCATCTCCGCTTGGTCCGGAGTAGGGTTATCTTTTTTGCATTTGAGTAATTTTGTTAAAGATGGTCCCTCAAAGAAGGGAGTTACATGGGATTTTCTAGAACGGGGAAAGAAGATTGAGAAGGGAGGATTAATTGATTTTTTTCCTAAGGAAGCTGATAATTTGCTGTTTTTTATTGAATACAGTGAATGAATTGGTAAATAATTGCACGGAAAGAAATCTTTTAAAATTACTTAAACTACGGAATTAAATATTACATATATCTCACTTTATTAGAGCAGTATTACGCAGAACAACTGTTTAGTAAAAGAAAAAAAATAATTTTACAATTTAGGTTAAAAAAAAAAAATCCCCCCCCCCCCCACACACACACAAATATATATATAATTTTTAATGACAATAATGAAAAGAATGAGAACGGAAACCAAACAGTAGAATAATTCAGCACAGAAACCCACAGATTAGATAAGTAGTTAACTTAAATAAGTTTGGTGTTTTAAATTTATTTGAACAGTTATATTAACTTAAATGTATTAAAAAGTTAATAAAATTGTTTTTCTAATTTTAATACTTTTTTGGTTACAAAAAACGTAAACTTATAAAAGAAGGAATTTTAAAACGAATTTATTATAAATATATTTTATTTATATATAACCAATGTTTGTGCGTGTCGGTGTGTCTGTGGACAGCGAAGCGTAAGGTTGGTACTCGTACAGTCAAGAGATTCAACAAGAATTCGCTTGAGGTGTCTTAGTGCATCTCGAAGCCCCATTTTTGAAATGTTTATTATTATTATTATTTTTATTTAATTAAAATAAGAAAATAATATTATAATAGTTTTAAAAGTTAGTCATTTAAATATTAGTTTTCATTTAGCGCCAAAAACAATTTACCAATCTTTTCTTTTTAAACATTAAATATTTTTTTTATATGAATAATGAAAGAAAACATAAAAAATTTTATTTCTGAGAATAGTATACTTAGCACGAAAGCTAATTGAGCATCAAGAGCTCATAGTAATCTTGGGTAATTAACCTGTTAACGCCCGAATTAATTTTGTAAAATATTATTAGCAGATTATTTCACTTCTAAATTAATATACACAACTGACAGAAAAATATATTAACTTAAACAATTCTTCTAATAGTTTTAAATTTCAAGACTATCCTCATTTGTTGGCGTTTAGTGTTCTAGCGAGAAAACTTCGAGATAGAAAAACTTTGAGATAACAGATTAATATCCTGTTATATGTTGACGAAGATTTCGAAAGTAAAGTATTACAATATATATTATTATTCAACTTGATTTAAGTTAGTATACCTGCGCAAAAAGCAAATGTATGTGCGACGAATGAAAAATCTTAAAATGACTATCCACATTATGAAATAATAATTAATAGTAGGCACATAAAACTTTCAGGGATCATTTAGAGTGACGCTATAAACTGTCACTAAAAAGCAGAAATCATTCCAAGAAACCACAAAAAATATACGTGTCATTTTATTAGTTGTCCTCAAATGAGGATACTGGGCGCTAATGCGTTAAAAAAAGAACAACCACACGACTCCTATTACACATTATACAAGTATTATGTGCACTTTTTGAAAAGAATTGCACTCAGAAGACATATAATTGGCCTAATGAAATAGAAACCTAGAATTTTTCCGGAAAGAGAAAGATGACATACATTTTCCTCTAAATAAAAACTGATACATGTGTATGGACAGACAGAACAAAATTTAAGTCAGTTAATATATATACATATATAACAATAATAATAACAATAATAAATGAATAAACTGTCGGTGGAGCCATTTTATTTTATTTATTTATTTATATATATATATATATATAATATTTAAATTTTATGAAATAAATTCAATTCGTAGATAGTTTCAAATCACATTTTTAAACTGAAATCCTTTTTTCTATGTCATAAAATTACTATGTAATGTAATTAAATGTTTTATAGTTTTCACGTTGGTTTAATGTAGATTGCTTATTCATTTTATTTATTATTTTATTTCACTTTCTTATTTATTTATTACCCCTATTATACGGCTACAGTAGGAAATGTAATTATCGTATTCGGCCAAAAAATTCGATGTAGAATTTTCACCTGATTTACACGTTTTAAGGTCTCCTAGTCCAAAAAAGTAGTTTTTGGCATTTGGTCAGTATGTGGGTGTGTATGTATGGGGGGAATCTTCTGGCTATCATCTTTCCGAAACTACAAAACTTCAGAATTGAGACAGGTCCGGTGAACAGATGTTCTAAATTTTGGTGAAAATTGGAAAACTAGAAATGGATCTTCGGCAACCTGAAGTGAAACCGTAAGTCCATATCTCAAAAACAACTCCAACGATTTTCTTCAAAGTTGCTATATAAACATTTTATTAAATGTCTTTACGATTGATATTGTTGGTTAGTTCAGGAAAATTGATAGACATTCTGTATAAATAGCTCAATTTCAGGTCTCGCAAGTAGATTCATTTAAAAATACAATTTTTTTTTTTTTTTTTTTTTTTTTTTTTCCATGTTTTGGTAAAAGTCGGTACCTGAAAAACATTTGTAACGATTTTCTTAAAAATTGTTGCATTAATCAATTGTAGATTTCCTTTATTATGTATTATGTGATTATTACAGGAAAATTAACAGCCATTCTGATTAGGTAGGTCAGTTTTAGATCTCGAAAATTGGTGTTTCAATTTTTTTTTTTTTTTAGATCGCTGTGCAAACTTTGTTTTATATATCTTTACATGTGTATCAAGTTTCTCTTACCTGGAAAATTTTAATGTTTGTACTTCGTTAGGTCATATTTATGTCTTTTTATCACTATATCTCCAAAACACTCATATAATATGTGTAATATTGGGTAATGGAAGCCGTGTGTTTTTTTCACATCAGGATATTTTATTTATATATTTTAGCAGTAATTACTATTTTTATTTATAATTTTACGATGATAACGTATGATCTTACAGAGCACTTGGGAAAAATCGGGCGTACAGCACGCACGGCAAACTAATTTAACTCACTTCACCTATCTTAAGCCTTGATGGGCTCCTCTTATAATAATAATAATTATTATTATTTTTTTTAATTTTACTTTATTCATATTTGCTATACTATGTATGATCTCATTTATAAATGTTTCTGAAATAACTCACATTAACTTTTTCAATATATCTTCCTTGTGAAAGTTTTCACTTCCATATGTGGCTGTTTAATTATTAAATTAAGTCTTCCTTTCTTGTGTTTAATTATTTACAAATGAAATATTATTATGATAGTATATGGAATTCGTATTAAACATAGTGCTATTGCGCAATTAATTTGAAAACTCTTTATCTACGTAACTGTGTGTGAATCATATTCACTTCGAAAATCTTTCTTAACGAAACCTTGAATGTAATGCTAAGTTTTTGGGTGTTATAAATAACATAATCCAATTTCATACTAAATTTTGGAAATTAACTTATTTTATTGTATTATATACATGGATTTGTGTTGCCTTTGCACATTATCCGTTGGTATATTCCTATTCTATTTTTATTATTTTATTAGTTTACTATTATATGGCTCGTTCATTGTAAAAGTGAATAATCTCCTTAGAAATTGATTTTGAAATAACGAGCATTTTTCGAATTTATGCATAGGGAAAAAAAGGTCAAGATTCAGTAAGTGTTATCAATTTTTGTGTTAAATACAAATGATAGTTATAATAATTTATATTTTATATTAAAAATAATTTCAAATAACTTAGAAACATCCTTTTAGAAATAAAAATTTGGAAGTTTTAGTTTTCTTAGAAAAACATGTTATCCATTTATGTGTCTTTAATGCAATAATTATTGGAGTTTTTTCGTTTTTATAATGAAAGGTGCGGCAAAATGTGTTACAATTAAGTAAAAATATCTATATTTAAAAAACATGGAGTAACAGCACTTTTACAATGAGCCGTCCATATTTTATTCTCATTATAATGTGATAATATATGCTTGTTCTGTACATAATCTTTTCTTAACTACGGCAGTTCATATTGTTTCTTTTAACCTGCGTCTATGAGATACTATTGATACACTATTGGTAAACTACACCTTAAATTTTATGTCGTATTTTTTCTTCTTCTGTTCGAGAAACAGAAAATTAATAATGAATGTCTTTTTTTTTTTTTTTTTTTTTTTTTTTAAATAATTAAAGTGAAATTTAGAAAACTCATGCTTAAGAAATGGAATATCATTAGTAAAGAAAGGCATATATTATGTACGTTATGTATTACATCAATATTTAAGCAATGTTAAAAACAGCGATTTAAAAAAGATTGTTAATTGCACACTGCGGTTTCGGTAGCGTACAATGTACTGTCATTAAAAAAAAATTTACATTGATGTTTTTAACGTTATGGAAATATTGATATTTCTGTTCTAAGGTATTATTATTATTATTATTATTTAAAGATGTTGGGAAAAAATTGCAAAAGAGGGAACTTGTATGTGAGGATATGACGAGTTTAGTTCACTAAAAAATTTATATTAAAATATTTTCAATTAACATCTTAAAATCACTGAAAATGAAGATAAATTTTCGAAAATAATGATGGCAATTTCTAATAAATTAAAATAAATAGAAAAATCCGTAAAAGGCCTAGCATCTTTATCATTTTCTTTAAAAAAGAAAAAGAAATGGAAATTTCAGAAAAAAAAAAAAAAAAAAACTTTATAACATAAATATCATTGTTAAAAATTTATTAAAATTATCATAAGCTATATACATTCATATTCCAAAAATAAATAAATAAATAAATATCTTTCTTTTCATGTCGGGAAAAAAAATGCAAACTTTTATTAAAAATAATTAAAATATAATTTAGAAAAATCGCTGGAAAAATGAATAAATAAAAATAAATAAATAAATAAATAGAATTGCTTAAGTATAGAACCGCTTGACTAAATTTGAGATTTGGCATCGAAATAGGTATGACGTTTCTCGCGAAAATGTTTATTTACAATTGTGACAGCCATTTTACTTCATCGCCAAAATCTGAAAAAAAAAATTTAAAATCCACCAATGTGTTTCTATGCTGATGCTATATCGAAGAAATATTAAGAAATGAATATAGTAAACGATGCTAGGTGATGCTAAATGAAACATGGCATGCCTTAGAATAAATGAAAATAAGTCTTGCTGTGATAAAATAAATTTTGTTCATCAAAGAAAGTATACAAAATTTTATAATTATTGTTATTATTATTTTACTAAATATAAAATCTTCTTGTTTAAGTGATTTATATATATATATATATATATATATATATATAAACATTAATTAAATAAAGATAAAACAAATTAGTAGTTTCAATCACCACAAGCTGCGTCGTCTTTAGGAACTGGACTATGAAATTCTGCTGTGCATGAAACTTGTTGGTATTATATTTATTTATATAATTTGAAATCAAATTATAGATTTTATAACTTAAGCAAGATATACTATTTTTTAATATATGACATTGGCCTGTGACATGGTGCATTTATTTGAACTCATAGTATTATTATTATTTATATTTTTTTAAGTGTCTTTTATCATGTATAAGGCTTTACTTCAAGATGTGGTTGTTTATTGATTAACTGAAGTCTTCTTTCCTGGTGTTTGATCACTGTAATGATTTATTATACATAAATATAAATTATATACATAATATGCTTCAAGCGATATATGAACGCATCTTGAATATTAATTATTTAAAAATAATTAGTATATATAATTTATGCTAACATCCCATTCATATATTATTCAAGACATGTAACACAATACATATAATATATATAATTAGTAATAAAGTCATGCATTGATGGTATGATTTTTATCACTTCTTTTAATGTTCTTTTTAAGTATATGTGTATGTTATATTACCACATAAAATTGTCCAGGTTGTCTGAAAACATCATGTGCTGAGAAAAGGAATATACCGTCTTTAATGTCGTCCATAGCATAAGCACTTTCTTATTATGCAAAAACTATTAATATTATTAGTAATAAAATATTTAATAACAATCAGCATTTATTTTCTTTCTGTAGATTTTTATTAATCTGAATCACGATAGTTTGCTTGAATCGTAGAAATTATTAAATTTGCCAACATTCGCAAGTTTTCCAGAAATTGTTCCACGTGATTCGTTTTTTGTGTTATTTTATAATATATTGAAAATATAATATAACTCTTTTTGATTTACTATACTAGTGAACTCTGTCCCCTAGTATTGTAAAATTCAGTATTTAGCCGATGGAGCTATGCAACCCCGAAGGAGGATTCGACTCCACTCTACTCGCTTTACTTATGAACCACTGCAAAGCTCTGCCCGCCTATTCGCTGCTTTGCTTTTTATTGAATACCGATATTAACACGTTGAGCGCCATGTCAGTCATTCTAGATACTAGACATTTTGTCATATATCTTTAAGTACTGAAGGAATCATCTTGAAACTTTAGGAGTGTGCAGAACCTGTTATACTTCAAACATTTCAGTGAAAGTTTTACCCCTAAAGTAAAAGCAGTAAAAATTAAAAATTAAAACATTGAGCGCCCTGTCAGCCATCGGTGGCTGACAGCGTCAAATGTGATATAAAGCCGCGTCAACCATCGGTGCGCATATAAAATAGGATATAAGACTAAAAATATAACATTTAATGATTGAAAAATTATTAAAATTTGCTTAATTTTCATTTATTACAGGAGGTATCATTATGGAATTTTAATGGATTTTAAGAATTTGCGTGGCGCTCAACGTGTTAATAGTCTATAACAGAAGATTAAAAAAAAAAAAAAAAAAAAAAAGTTACAGAAATTCCCATATTCAATGCTAAATTGAAATTCATAACAATTAGTACCCCATTTTTTTTTAATGAAATATTATGCTAAAAATTAGTATAATTTCTTTTCCATAATAGAAAGAAATTTGTAATATCTAGATCATTTGCTCTACAGCTTTAATATACGACCACTTGGAAACTGTTAATTTTTTGTCATTATTTGTCAATTTTTTTTTTTTTTTTTTTTTTTTTTTTTTTTTTTTTTTGTTATAGTTACTTGTAAAAAAAAAGAAAGAAAGAAAATTACTTTTTTTTTTTTTGTCTATACTTTTTATTATGGAATTTTTCAGTTAATTATAGCATTGTATATATTTTTATACTCTATATATGTATATATGCTATATAAATTTATGTATATATTTTTAAGATAAAGCAAGGTAATAATTTTACACACTCGAAAATATCTGGGAAAAAAAAAAGTAAAAGTCTATTAATATTTTATTGTGATCAAATCTCCTACAGCTTCAGTTTTAAATTCTTTCCTACATACTTTTTAAGGCGCCTGTCTACCTTTAAAATGCAATTTTCAGTCAAAACTAAGATTTTTTATTTTTGGTTTAGTATTAAAGCCTGGCATTTAAACTTTCTAAATCAGTTTGAATTTTGTTTCTATCTTGCTTAGAATTTGAGTTACAGGCATCTAAATATTAGTCACTCGCAACTTTTTGAAACCAGAAGTGACCGTAAATGTTTGTTTTCATAAAAGTTTTACTCAGTATAAGCATCAAAATTTGTTACTGAATATAAAATGAATTTAAAAATAATAAGAAGAAATAAACAACTTTGAAATAAATAAGGAAAGTTATTAAAATTATTTTTTATTTAATAGGTAAAAATCTGGTTTTTAATTACGTTTTTTGCTTTTTCTCAGAATGAGATTTTTAACATTTTGCTTTTTCACAAAACATGATAACTCCAAAAGTTATTATATAAATCTCATGAAACTTTGACAAAATACTTACTGTAATTTTTTCACAAATTGTACATGATTATACAAAGTTTCATTAAAATCGGTAAGATATTTGTTCTATTTTTTACTATAAAATTTTCCTTCGATCCTTTTATTTTTTAAAGTTCTATAATGAAATAATGACAGTTTATCATATTTTCTTAAACGACATATTTTAGTTGCATTAACTGATGTATTATTTTTAAATTTATTTAAAAAATTGTAATATCTGTTCATATTTAAAGATAATAAATCAATAAACATTTTTTCCACATTTGAATTCAATATTCTAATTATTTATTTAATTAATTAGTTTATTTACTTAATTAACTTATTTAGTTAATTTTTATAAACTTATAAAAGTTAATTCTGGAGAAAACAATATTTACAATTTTAAATGCGTTAGAAATTCTGCTCTTTTTCTACAAATAATTGCCATTTTATCTTGATTTTCTTTATGCAGATTGCAGAAATATTTGATTAGGGGTGTTTAGACGCTATCCACTTTTAAAAATTTGGCCCCATAGGCCATAATAATAAAGAATTTTTCTTTGTGCCCCTGTAAAAAAATTGTAAGTGCTAAATTCACCAAAATCTATACAGTTCGTGCAACTATGACCTTTAACCTGTCTACAAATTTTTTGCTCAGATTAATAAGACGTTTAGACGCTATCGCACTTTTAAAAATTTGGCCCAATAGGCCTTAATGATAAAGAATTTTTCCTGGTGTCCCTGTAAAAAAACTATAAGTGCTAGATTCACCAAAATCAAAAGGGTTCGTACTTTGGTCACTTACAATATATGTACCAACTTTCAGCTTATTCGAACAAAGCGTTTAGACGCTAGCGTGTTCACTCACAGATACACACACATACATACACACATATATACACACATACATACATCATCGTAAAAATAGTGAAAACGGACTTGGAGGACCTCGAAACGTATAGAAACATCAAAATCTGAATTTCGGATTTTTGACATGATTACAATACTTTCCTCACTATAGTGTTCGGAAAGTAAAAAGATGATGATATTTACTTATATTTATTAATTTTAATTTTATTTGTTTATTCATTCATTTCATTTTTTTTTTTTTTTTTTTGATGGATAGTGTAATTTCTAAGAACATTTTTTTATACTCAAATTTTGAATTTTTATATTTCTTATTTGAATGCTTACTTTAAAAAATTAATAAAGATTCAACAACCGGACGATTCTAATATTTATGAATTATTTAATTAATTAGTTTATTTATTTAATTTTTATAAACTTGTAAAAGATAATTATGGAGAAAACAAAATTTGCAATTTTAAATGCGTTAGAAATTCTGCTCTTTTTCTATCTTTCAATAAATCTTATATAAGGATTGTAAAAATATTTCTTTTCTTTCACTTTCACCCTCAAGTACAAATAATTCTCCGATAACAGTTTATCTTGAATCTTGAACGAAAGAGGGAACATGCTCGAATGAAAACGAGGAGTGCGGACTGCCATAGTTTATCGCTCTTTTCCCTGACAGCTTCTAACAAAAGCAGTCACAACCCTTGAGAGGGGTCGAAACAATTTGGGGTGGTATCTGGGAAATTACCGTTTCAGATACCTGCAACAGTCTGTTATAAATTTTAAGATGCTAGGAACTATAGTTTTACCCATAGTTAAAGGGGATTAGGGGACGATGGGAACAAACACACTAAGGTAAAAACACCAGTGTTCTCCCCCCCCCCCTAAAATTTGCACCTGTAGTCGCTACCCTCGAAAAAGAACTGTTAAAAAAAAACGTTTCATAACATCTATGAATTTGAATCTGCCACGCTAGATTCTCAAAGCCTTCTCTATCCTTTATCACGTAAATAGTTCACTTTCAAATGTTCGTTGTAGAGATGAGTAAGCGAAATAAAAAACCTATGCGCTGAACGACAGTTGGACCAGTGATGCCAGATTGGGGATTTTGTCCCCATTTTGGGAATTTTTGAGGCTTCTGGGGACAATTTTGGGGACCAAATGTTTGCGGGGACTTTTTTGGGGAATTCTAAAATTTTTGGGGACAAATCTGTGGAGTTCTACAATTTTCTGTCAATGTTGGCAACGTAATGATTTATCCCTACGACCAGGGATTTTTGTTATTTGGCTTTATTGTTGTTTGGGGATTTTTTTCAAAAATTGCCTTCATTTGGGGAAAAATCTGAGCTTAAATCCACTTAAATCTGCATGATATATATATATATATATATATATATCTTTTAAACATTTTTATTTTCCCTTTTTAGTAGAAATCAAGTTGGGGATTTTTTCGAAAAAAAACCCCTGATTTGGGGAAATTTAAAGACCTGTTTGGGGAAATAATTTTGGACCATCTGGCATCACTGAGTTGGACGGAATCAGAGTAAAGAAAATGATTAAGGACGCGGGTATGCATTTGTCATATATTTTGTAGTTTGTTGTATTCGACATTACTACTAAAGCATTGCATGTAATGTTTATAAAATGTAGAAAACAATTTAAAAATGAGACTTTTTAAAATTTATCATAATATAGTGATATTTTAGGCAGGGCCCGAAATTTCAATTTAGATTACACTCGCTGAAAAAAAAAGTTACTCGCCACAAAATATGATTAACTTACTCTATTTTTTAATGTATAAGGTGGCCAGAATTTTTTATTGGAAAAAGAGGAGAAATTACGAACTGTCTTTTATTTTGTAAGAAAATAGAACACATTCAATTTTGAAAAAGAGGTAATTTTAGAAGACACAAAATTGAATAAAAATGATTATAAAAACCGATAAAGAAGCTACTTTACACAAGTGGTGGAAATATTTTTATCTCAAATGATGAATTTGGATCAGTACACCTTAATTTAAATTGATAATATACGGATACAAGTGGAAAAATCCATAATTTTTCTAGGTGTCACTGGACAATATAGATTTTTTAATTACCGTAATTTCTGGTAGATAACCCGCAGGTAAGATGTGTCATTTCTCCACCAGAAATTTTATTTAATAGAGAAATCTATACTTTTTCGAAGGAAGAACTCGTACAAGTATAATTTATTAATCAATTGAAATTTCTGGTGCAAACCTGGATTATATAACCTGCGGGGTATCTACCAGAAATTACGGTATTAATATTTGCTATCGACTTTTTTTTTTTTTTTTTTTTTTGTGGCACTTTTATGCAGTTACATAAAACAAGTCGGTATACATTTTTTTATTATTATTATTATTATTAAAATTATAATCATAAACGAAAAAATAAAATTGGCAAATGAAAAAATAAAATTAATATTCGGCAGATGAAACGATTTGTTTAACGAACAGTCATTCTTTATCAACATTTTATAAAAGTTCTCACAAGTGTACTAAATTAGTCTTAGTAGTTAATAATGTTTTAAAGTAGGCATTTAGAGAAGATTTTTCACATGTCCACATTTTGTTCATTGAAGAAAACAGTCGCTTTGTGGGTGCGTTTTTGCCAGGAGGTCATAAAATGAATTCAACTAACTTTTGCATATTTTTGTGAGGTGGTGGTAGAGTTACCATTAAGGCCAATTGTCTGCACAAGGGCTCTAGGCCTGAGTAGGAGAGTCCTCCGTGGGATCTTTCTAAGAGGTCCTAGTCCATATTTACGCTAGTTTAGGAGAAAACCAAGGAGAACTCCGAACAGCTAAGCCAACGAGCACGATCGAATATCGAACCCAACCCTCACGTATACCAGCTTCGAGAACAGAACCTCTCGGTCACTGGTGAGCCTATTTTTATGAGGAATATTATTCATGCAAAAGTGAAAACGCACGTCAACCCACCGCGTATCAACCGGAACACAACCTTCGTATGATTTCATGACAATTTCAATAATGATTCCGTGTTCTGAAGGGCTGCGGTAGCCCAGTCGGTAGAGTGCCGGCCTCGCAATTGGAAGATTGCGGGTTCGGTACTCGAGCCGGCCAAAGACCGTCGTGTACACTAATGGTGGCTGGTGCACGTAAAATCTGTCGTGGCCGCAATGTCCTCCATGTTCCCATCAAAAATTATACCTCTGGGGGGTCACCAAAGCGGGAGAGCCATCCCTTCTGCGGAGGATCAAAATTGCAATGGCATGCTCCCGGACCACCTCTATGGGTGAGACCCAGACCGTCACCAATTGCCCATCTGCGCAGCACTAGTGCGACGTAAAACCCAGCCAACCGTGTTCTGGATCAAAGAACCGTACAAATATAAGCAATACTTTTATTTCTTTGTGATTCGAAGAATCTGAATAGACATAAACCATAATATTCTTTGGCAAGTTTACTAGAAAGTTGTTCTTGTGCAAACCTAACACAGAAAAAAGTTAGTGTTCACCGTTCGATACAGCCAACAGCCGATTGAGCTTCTCAGTTTTGCGAAATTTTGTAAATTAACGACTAAATCCTTTTCATTTGAAAAAGAGGACAAAGGACAAAAAACATAAAAAAGAGGACTTTTTAGTCCTGTAATGTTTTTTTCGTTTAAGAGTGCAGAAATTTGAAAAAGAAGACTGTCCTCTTAAAAATAGGATGTCTGGTCACATTACCTAAGATTAGCACGATTTTACGTTTTTATAACGATTTTTTCTTTTTTTGTAGCACCGGTATACTGTAAGAATTCTGTCTACATTCAGACCGAAATTTTACTCGCCACAGTAAAATTTCCACTCGCCAATGGCGAGCTGGCGAGCGGAAATTTCGCGCCCTGTTTAAGGTATGGCGGCTACTGGGTATAGTTACTAACTTAGCACCTTTTGGCTACCGGAAAAATTTAATAGAAATATTTATTTTATTTAATCAGCGGATTGTAACGGTTTTCACTGATTAAGTAAAATAAAATTTCTTATAAACATTTTCCGGTAGCCAAAAGGTAAAGTTGGCAACTATACTACTGGATCCTACTTTGCACGTTTTATTAGTGTTCGCCATCCCTGGCGAATACTGGTGTTTTTAACATTCTCTCTTTTTTTTTTTTACTTTCTCTTACTCATAAGGTAGAGAAAGTATTGTTTTTGGGTCAAATTTTCGAACGCGATATTTTGTTATATTTACACGTTTTGAGGTCCCCTGAATACGAAAATCATGTTTTTAGCAAATGGTCTGTGTGTATGTCTGTGCGTGTGTGCGTGTGTGCGTGCGTGTGTGTGTGTGTCTGTTATCAGCATATCTCAAAAACAAATTATGGCAGAAAGTTCAAACTTGGTATTCTAAATATGTATCATATAGGGATGCGACAGTAAGCTTTCCGTTAAGATCAAGCAAATGGTTCGTGTACAGGGACAATCAAGAAAATTCTAATACATTACGTCTGTGGCGGAAATTGCAGGTAAGTAGAGTTTAACGTCTATAGACTGCACTAAACTAAATGAAACGAATATATATTTTTTGTAATAGAGATAGTTTGGGGGAAAAAAATTGTGTATGTAGGAGCCTCGCCTCGAGGGGCGTAAATTTTCATGATGGGTCTCTTTCAAAAGAGTTCGCCAATACATTTAAAACGAATGGTTGAACCATCGATCTGCGATAATTTAAAACAAAGTTATCGATTTTTTTTACTTTTAACGAAAAAAAACGTTTTTTTTTTTTTTTTTTTTTTTTTTTTTTTAATAATGAGAATAAAATGGACTTTTTTTTATATATTTGGTGTTATACTGCCTCTCTATTATGGAAATCGTCTGCATTATCATAAAAGATAATTTTTTTAATAATAATTTTAATAAATTATTTTTTAAAAACAGAATTATTTTTTAATAACCGAATTAAATTCTACATAAATGTAGGTGCATTACTGAAACCAGGGATTGAGGGGGGGCGGTAGCCCCCCTCACACAGAACTAATTATCATATAAAACTCTTCAGAAGCCTAATATGAATTGTTTAACACAGGTTTACATAACAGTACTCGTTATCTTACCTTTTAATCTGCAACCTGTATTTATAGTATTAAATTTCAGAGTAAGAGAAAGTCGTGTGAGTGACACACCAGATTATTTTAATTGTGTAACTTTTGGATAAAAAATACTATAATTTCTTCTAGAATTGTAATGGTATGATTTTGACGTCGATTCGACTACCGGAACCAGTAGTCGCCAGAGGTATTCGTAAATGTAAGCAAACGCATCTTGACCCCAAGAATGTGATCTATACTGCACTTGTAACCTTTTTTAACCAGTTTAATTAGAGTCAATCAGGGTAGTTTTAATCTACTGGAGCTAACAATGAACCACCTACAATTTCTTATTGTATTTTGCTGGGAAAATTAAACTATGTCACATAATCATATTCAGTTATTGGAAGTCTTTTGGTAGTTTTTGTTATTTATTTTAGAATTAAAAAAACGTTTTTGTGATATCTTGTTTTTGCCAAGATGCATTTAAAAGTTGATTCATATTAATTAGCTTCAAATTGTAATCATCATTTAAGTACTTTATTATTCATTTTACATATAGAAATGTTAATCTTTTATTACGACTAATTAAATTTTTATTCATTTGTATTTAGAAAGTAATAAAATACAAAGGCTTAACTTCATTTTCAACATAACTTTGAGCTGATTCTAAGTAATACCCAACTTTTTATGTAAAATGTAAGTGAATAAGAATTTATAAGGAAAATATTAAAACTTAAAAATATTTCTTATACAAGCTTTATATTTATAAATTATATTATTTATATAAGACAAACAGAAGAAATATATAAACTTATGCTTTAGTTGTAAAAACGTTGAATAGGTAGTGCATTTTATTTTATTTATTTTTATCTATTCATTTATTTATTTATTTATTAGAGGGTTGGAAGGTGTGATAAGTGAAGGGAAACTTTTTTATAAAAACAGAGCAGCACATGAGTCACAAAAAAAAGGGGGGGGGGGCAAAATAAGAGGACAAAAAAGATTATATGGTGGAAAAAGAAATGTTTTTTAAACTCGCCCGTATAAAAAAAGACTCGATGGACTGTATTTTGCCTCTTTAGCATATATATCGTTAAATTATTTGAAAATTAAAAAAAAATATGTGTTCGCAGAAAATATCTACAGTCTAGAAGTGGCAGTAACAGACTGCAAAAAAGCAAGTGTTGCCTTAGAAGTTTCGGAAGATGTGATTGGGCAAGAAAAACTGCACTTGCTCAAATCATCTAATTTTTCAAAAGGTAATAAAGAAGATGCATTTTTATTTAAAATATGTTGATTTTTGAGCTGCAGTTATTGGAAGGGAACCTCTTACAGATATCCCCGAATTCACCGAAAAGAAACGAAGTCTCACAATAAACATTGAAATTTCAGAACATTAGGGACTCATCTCTAGAGGCAGTAGTTTAAAAAAAAAACTTGACTCTGGATTACTTGTAAAATAAGTTCTGCCAGTTCCCGAGCAAACCACCTCTCCGCTATCACCCTCCTAGATTTGTACCCGATCCTTCGTTTGGTGCACTAAATCCTTTCAAAAATATTTTGTTTTTCCCTGGATCTACATTTCCAAAAAAAGGAGGAGCTAAGAAATTTTATCAAGTGTAGTCACATAAATTCTTACAGAGTATCACAAAAATAAGGCAAAGAAAGAACAAAAAGAAAGAAATCAAAGAATTAAAGAAGAAAAAAAAAACAAAATACAGTAGCCGCCGCTTTATAAAATCACGTTCGTTTTCATCAAAATGATTTTATTAAGCGGCTGATTTTTATAACCGGCGAACATGCCCGAATTCAGTAAAAGAATATTCATTACCTAAATATGGAAAGGAATTCTTCTTCACCCTTCCATCTATCAACTAGCCATTCGTAGGAATGGAGTTTTTGTTACTTATCATTCAAGTAAAATTTTCAACTTTTAAGGACAAAAGATGGAAATTTTTTTTGACCTGGCATTCTTGTACCTATCTAGAAGTGCTGCGTTGATGACTTTTGATTTTCCTATTCTTTTTCGCTTGCGTTTCACACTTCCGTTTGGTACAATCTATAGGCTTTAATATCATCTTGATTCTTATTTTTACATGAAGCAAATTGAGAAATTTCAAGCTTTGACGTCGCCTGCATTTGACTATATGTATGAAGAAAACGATCATACTTTACCAAAATTTTAAGCTTTACCTTAAAAATAATAAATTTATGCTTGCATATATTGCAGCTGTTTCAAAAAAAGAACAAGAAACTTTATTTGAATATTTAAAGACAGAAAAAAATACTTATTGGCCAATCATTTGATGAATTCATAACTTCAACACATGGTGGAACGTGATTTTCTTTTCTTTTCTTTTCTTTTCTTTTTTTTTTTTTTTTTTTTTTTTTTTAGGCGTAAAATTTTTGACAAAGAGTAATAGTGTGATTGCTTGCTATGTTTTGCGTCTTTTTTTCTTTCCAAAAATCGGGTGAGAAAACGTAATTCGTTGTTTAGCTTACATACATGATCATTTTTATTGTTAAAGAGATTTTCTTTTGAGTTTATTAACCGGCGATGCTGATTTTATTATGCGGCGATTTCTATTGGTTTGATTCCGGACCCAGCAATTTGATGAGATTAAGCGGCTGATTTTATTAACCAGTAATTTTATAAAGCGGCGGATACTGTATTACTCAATTTTTCAAATTGCGCATTTAAAATTCGAATTATTTAACAAATTGTTACGTTTTATTCGTATGTCGATTACTGGTGCAAGCACCTGGTAACTATTGGTGAAATCCGTTTTTCGAATGGCGAACACTGGTGCATTTTTATAATTTTTTTATTGGCTTAATGTATTGAAAGAAGGAAAGTGTCTATAGACAACTAGAAAGATCGGTGTATAATAATTATAAGATAAAAAGAACTTTTTATATACCACGTTTTCAAATTTTCTGTTGTATCATATAAATTTGACAATTTTATGTATTAATAAATACTTTTTATTTTATTTTATTATTATTATTATTATTTTATTTTATTTTATTTATTTATTTATTTTATTTTATTTTATTTTATTTTTATTTTTATATTATTTTATTTTATTTTATTATTATTTTTTTTTAATGAAATATCCCATCAACTTGAAAGAGAATGATCAAATGAGTAATAAAGAGAGCAATTATAAGAAATTTTCAAACATTTATTAATTGAATAAAAGTATTAAAAGAATGCATTTTCATCGTGTTCTGAGCTATTCTAAAAGTTTCAAATGTCTAGCTAGTCGGTAAGTTATAGCTATAGCACTTTATCAATGTGTATAAAATTTTTAAAGTGATAATGACGTTAATTTTTGGGAGATGCATAATTTTTTTTTTTTTTTTTTTTTTTAGAATTTCTTATTGTTCACGTTTAAGTAAATGTATTTATTTTCCTGTTAAAAAAAAAAAAAAAAAATCCCCAACTTGATTTCTACTAAAAAGGAAAAAAAAAATATCAAGCAGATTTTTCCCCAAATGAAGGCAATTTGTGAAAAAAATCCGCAAATAACAATAAAGGTATTGAAAGTCTCTAGTCATAGGGATAAATAATTACGTTGCCAACATTGAAAGTTGAAGAACTCCCCAGATTTGTCCCAAAATTTTTAGAAATCCTCCAAAAAGTCCCCACAAACATTTGGTCCCCAAAATTGTCCCCTAAAGCCTCAAAAATCCCCAAAATTGGGGACAAATTATCCAATCTGGCATCACTTGCTACGGTTAGAAATTTTAAGCATTATTAGCATTTTGAGCAAGCAGGTTGTTGTAGATGTTTGATACAGGAGGAAAGATTACTGCAAGCGCCACCAAGCGAAAGATTGTTTCGGTAAAATGAACATCAATATTTTAAACATATATATATATATTTTTTTAATTTAATAAATGTATTTATAAGTTAAAATTAAATCTACCTATCAACATTGAATATTAGTGTATAAAGCATCAAACGTACAACCGGTACTAGACGGAGAAAAATAATTTTGAAAAATTTAGAAATAAAAGGTTATATTATGTGAGTAAATTAAAATAATAATAATAATAATAACAAAATGATGTGTGTGTGTATGTGCGCATTAAACCAAATCAACATATAAAATTTTTATGTCTGCCTAAGTAAACATACAGCATTAAAGCCAGCATTAAATCTTCCTTTTTAAACTTTTTCTTTTTCTTTTTTTTTTTTTTTTCTTGCAATAAATAAAATAAAATAAAAATTGTATTATGAGCAGGCATTTTTTTTAACCATAAACGTTTTATAGATCAATGCATTAACTATATTTTTTGTAAAATTTTATTACAGAGACTCTGAATCGGAATGTGTTGAATACGAGAAGGACACTGCAGCTCCAAAAGAGTACCGGTGGGTATCAAACAATCAGTTTAAAAAATGACCCATTTCCGAACTTCCAAACAATTATTTAACTTTATAATATTCCAGCATTAATCAGATTTATCTCAAGACGTATCTTGAAATAATAATATATGATATCAATTTATTGTTATTTAAATATGTTATTAGTGTAAAAGTTTATAAAGCTCTGAAAAACATCTGTGTGTAATGTGTCTTTGTATTTTATTGTTTTACTTAAGAACCAAACATGAAACATAACTGAATCATCAAGTTTGAAAAAGGGTACAAGTCTATCAGGATTTTCGGAGAAACGAGAAAAACATAATTTAGTAAAATCAGAAGAGAAAATTTGTTTCCTGTAAAATCCAATTTTTTTTTTTTTTTTTTTTTTTAAGTTTTAATCCTTTCTGTGTATTGTAGGAGTACATAAATTCCGTCGCATTTTCTTATTTTAAGTTTAGCGTTGCTACTCCAAAATTGCAATCGCATTGGCAAAATCAAACTCAGCAATATTTCCAATGCCTATTTTTACGTTAAATAAGTGATTTTCGTTCCATTCTTTTGCCTGGTACGTGCGTGAACGCAAAGCAAATAAAAAAATAATAATAATAACTCAATTTTCGATTTTTGGCGCTTGCTCCCTTTTTCAAGCGGGTGATTCAATTGGCAATAAACTGGCAAAACGTGAAGCCCGTAGCAAGTACATTTAAATAGTTATACATTTTTTCTCCAACTTTTACGCATTTTCATTAACTTTTACGAAATACACATAAAAGTTGCCAACTATGCGATAATGAATAGTGACCAGATCAGAGTACCTTTATGAGAGAGAAGAGTTAAAAATTGCTATAATTATCCATGTACGGATGAAGTTTTTAATTCTTAATAAATAAGGATTAAAAATAAAATATCAATGATAAACAATTTACTTTCTACAATTTTTTAAAGATTAGAAGAAAAAAAAAAAGCTTAAAAATGAAGACTGCCCCCAGAAAATGGAGGCATTTGGTCACCATAGTAATGGAATAAATAAAAAAAGAATAAAGAAAGCAAGAAACCAAAATTAATAAAACTGCAATGCGAATTATTTTAAATATATTGAAGCTTAGGAATGGTAGTTATAGGCCGTTTGGGCTTGGTTTACAGTCGAATATTTCATTCTTAGCTATAGTTGAAAGCGGATAGGTTGTCTGAAAGAAATTAAAAAAGTGAAAAAGAACAAAATTAAAATTCTGTCCGAAAAGAAATTTATTTTTGGATGAGAAGACTCTTCTTTTTTCTCCCTTTCTTCTATATTCAGTCGAATGAAGTACTGGTTTAGTGAAAATTAAGATTACCATCATCAGGCGCTATTTTGTGATAGTGGAAAACTTAGTGTTACTGTATTTTACCAAAATGTTTTATCTTAAAATGTAATGTTTTCATTTTACTTCTATATAAAGACAATTCTTTTAAACTTTGCGTATGTTAAAGTGTTTTTCGAATATTTATTCAACAATCGACACGCGTTTTTTATCTTTTCTTTCTTAGAAAAAGAAGGTTCACGCATTCTAATATGCCAAAATTAATGCAAATTAAAACTGCGGTTGTAAATTTTTCATTTATCACGAGTAACAAACACATCTTGAAAAATTTTAGTAATCTCCAAAAAGTGAAATTGTAGATTCTACTGAAACCAGTTCCAAGCATCCTAAAATTTATAAATTCATAAAAAGAAGAAATCTAAAATTTTCTTAAATTCAATACTTTATTCTTATTTATATAGGTTGGTTGGGTTTTACGTCGTACTAGTGCTGCGCAGATGGGCAATTGGCGACGGTCTGGCACTCACCCCTAGAGGTGGTCCGGAGACATGCCATCGCAATTTTGATCCTCCACGGAAGGGATTGCTCCCCCGCTTCGGTGACCCCCAGAGGTATAATTTTTTATGCGAACATGGAGGACATTGCGGCCACGACAGATTTTACGTGCACCGGCCACCATTAATGTACACGACGGTCTTTGACCGGCTCGAGTACCGAACCCGCAATCTTCCACATACGATGCCGGTGCTCTACCGACTGGGCTACTGCGGCCCCTTATAGAAGAATGTAAATAATAATCATAATAATTAGAACTGAAACTGAACACAATTCTGTAACCTTCAGAATATAATATTTTGTGAAATTAAAAAGTAACGCAGAAAAATAATTCTGGAATTAACATTTCATTCCAAACAATGCAAAGCGCAAAATTGTGACAGGTGTTGATCAACATATTGACCCTGAAATCAGTTACGATTCTAGAAATATGAAATATATCGGAAAATGTAAAAAATGCTAGTGTCATCATTTACGTATGTTACGTTTTTTTTTTTTTTTTTTTTTTTTAATAATCTTTAACCGTTGTTCAACACATTTTAGGGACTGTGTCTAAAAGCGTAGAGAATCTCAACAGATGTTTTAATACAATACATTAGAAGATAAGGAAGCATAACACAGCTGTTTAGAACATAATATCATATAAATAACACATACCGACAAGTATTGTTGGACTGTATTAATTGAATCCCTAACATAAATGTTGAGAAAATAATTTGTTAATTTTCGGTAAGTAATCAAATTTGCATTAATTAAGCATATGGTTTTCTATTTTGATTAATTTACAACCGTACTTATAAAAGCTGTTTTACTTTTTTTTTTAATTTCTTTTACTATATATGCATTTGGTCGAATTTTTGAAATTGAGTTTTTGAAATATTTACTCTTTTGGGGTTCTTTGAATCCAAAAAATCCGGATTTTGGAGAGAACTATATGTTTGTTATCAACAAAGAAATAAAAGCAGAAAATCCAAAAGCTAAATCTTCATAGTAGATATATTACTTTTTTCTTTTTTTTTAATCGGACAAACAGTTCGTGTCCAGTTTTATTCAATATTTTTAAAATGCTTTATATCGATGGGTGAAATTTTTTCTTAGTACATTTTAAAATCTTCAGACTGATGTACGTGAAGTTGGCACCACCACCAAAGGTACAAAACTCAAAATTTATCTTAATCGTTTGTACTTCGTTAGTACCCAATTGTGCCACAAGAAATTTCGTTTATACCGAAATTTTTTTTAAACTATAGCTATTTCAATTTGGTGGTACCAACTTCACGCTGGCACCACCACCATGAGAAAAAATTTTTAAAATCTATCTCCATCGTTTGTACCTCGTTTGTACCCAACTGTACCACTTGAATTTTCGTTTGTACCAAAAAAATATTTAAACTATAGCCATTTTAATTTGGTGGTGCCAACTTCACGTACATTTCAGACTGTACTAAACAAAATAAAATAAAATACTATTTCTTAAGCCCAAAATAATGTTTAATATAAATATAGAATATAATATGAAAAATTTTTATTACTGGTTTGCTTCAAATTTATTGGGGACTATGAAAGTTCCCCAAAATACATTTCAAATAAAGATTTTTTTTTTTTTCTCTAAATTTAGGTTTATTATATGATACATATACATATTAAATCTACAAACAATATACAGGTTTTTCAAAAATTAAGCAAATGCATCCTTTTCTATTAAATATATGTAATTGATAAAAGTTTTTTAATAAAGTAATATACCGCGTTCAAAGACATTGATTAAAAATGATAATTATATTCTCTTACGCATAGAATAAACCTCCTACAAGCACATCTTCTTTCCAGGACATTTATAGGACATCTTGAGGATGAAATAGACATCTTTTGGATGTAATGTGGATGAAAGGAATATCTTTTAGGATGAACTGTGGATAAGTGTGTTCGTAGGGAAAATATTACTTGAAGTACAATAATACTATATACCACAATGTACTATATAAAGTACAATTTATTATAATTACGCATTTTGAGATCCTCTAAGTATAGAAATGAAGTTTTAAGAAGTTAGTATGTGTGTCTGTTACCAGCATAACTTAACGGCCCTCTTCACTTACCGTCGCCGGAAGCCCGAGCCAATGTTATTCTATGGGGAAATTTTCTTTACAAATAACTTATTAACTAATACATATTTTTAAATTCTGTTTTCACATTCAGAAAATCCCCAACTGTTAAACTGACGGGATTTTTTTTTTTAAATGCATTTTTTTTAACTTTTAATAATTTATTTTGAAATTGCAAAATGAAAAAATTTCACATATTGAAAATTCGTATTTTGCAGCTTCAAAATAAAATATAAAGAAATAAAAAAATATATATTTTTTAAAAAGATCCGTCAATTTAACAGCTGGGAATTTTCAGAATGTGAAAACAGAATTTTAAAATATGTATTAGTTACAGTGGCGGATTTAAGGGGGGGGGGCTAGGGGGCTGCAGCCCCCCCCCCCCCAAAAAAAAAAAAAAAAAAAAAACACTGACATTCACAATTGAATATTGCAACTGTAAATTTTTTATTGGTCTAGAATAACATTTTGAAAAGTCTTAGCCCCCCCCCCCCTCAAAAAAAAAAAAGTTTCGTTCTGGATCCGCCACTGATTAGTTAATAAGTTATTTGTAAAGAAAAATTCCCCATAGTATAACATTAGCTTCGGCTTCCGGCGGCGGTGAGTGAAGCGGGCCCTTAAAGAGAAATAAAAGAAGGAAGTTCAAATTTATTATTTTGAAGTTCATATGGGAAAACCACTCGAAAATTTCGACTACAATTGATAAGCTTCTAGTATGCTGTGGGTAAAAGTTCTCTGAATAATTTGAAACATTTCATTTATTTATTTATTTTTTTTTTTTTTTTTAAGTTAATTAACAACCTAAATGTTTTAAGAACGTATGTAGAAAAATTAAATGTCGGGGTTGACAGAAGCATTAGCTTTTTAAGAAGTACTCATGACCTAATGTATTTATTATTATTATTATTATTATTATTATTTACTTATTTTTTAAATTCCGTTTTCACATTTAGAAAATTCACAACCATTAAAATGCTGAGGTTAGATTGCCGGTCAAAGTAGGGGAAATATTCTTTAATATTCCTTTTATAGTATAAACAAAAAAAAAAAAAAAAATACATAGCGCAATCTAAAATACGAAATTAACCCTAACAAAGCTAATAAGCAGATTATGATGAGGTAAATGTATCGAATCGGCAGTAGAATAGCATCATGAGTAGGGTATTTCGGTCTGAAGCATGCCGAGTGATGAACCGAGTTTATTTCTCTTATAACAGAAATTTATGAGATGAAATATATGAAGAGGATTTTATTATTATTATTATTATTATTATTATAATTAATATTATTTTGCAATAAGCAATTAAAACTTTAATGTTTTTTCTCATCTAAATCGGTTTGAAAATCAAAAACCTCTTAGATTATCAGCTTCCATTAGAGCTTCTGATAAACTAAGAACTTCGCCGACTGATAACAATGATCTAAATCAATTTAAATCATTGAGAAATGATAATCATTTCAAACATTTTCTTTTAGGTTGCATTTTGCCGGTTTCCCTCTCGTATCACTATTTATGAATCAATAAAAGATCCGGCTTAATTTTTTTTTTTTTTTTTTTCGACTGGGGTCTATTGTTGCATGTTTGTGCATTTTATGGTGTTTGTTTACAAAGATTTTATTTTTAAATCATGATTTTGTCTGGAAAATATTAGTTTGGAAAATGAGATGAAGATCTTAATGTGATCTGCTCATTTTGACAAGTTATAAGTGCTAAAAAAAAAAAAAAAAAAAAAAAACGTTGGAGTAAGTGGTTTTGTTCTCCATCATATATTTGTTGTCATAAATTTTTACTATGGAGCATACTATATTCATATTAAAAGATATGAACTCGGCTGATTACCCAGCACGGTCACAAACTGCAATGACCTCTCCTCTAGGCTAACCTTTCTCCAATTTGATATATATTTATCTCATAATACTTTATTTTTGAAAAAAATTATTTAAGTAAGTTTTGTACTTTAATTTTCATACAATGCTATACCATTTTCAAGGGAATTTTCCGCATAATACAAATTCATGTGAAATATCATCCTATACAGTCTTGTTTAGAAAATCTTTAATTTAGAATAATTTAACGAGTTTTTAAAGCAGAATGTTTATATTCAATACTGTTTATTGCCATATCATGAATCACAAGTAGTATATTAGTAGCAATATCATGAGTCATAAGTAGTAGTAAAATCATATGCCAGTATCATAAATGATATTTTAAAAATGCTCAGTCATTTTACGATGAAAATTATCCTCATAATTCACGTTGATGCGAAATTTAACTTTATTCTCCAATGTTAGAAAAGACGCAGATTTCAAATTATGAAGATTTGAAAACAGAATGTTCATAATCAACGATCTTCATGCTAGAATATAAATAATAATTTAAAACTTTTCTGATATCTTTACGAAGGAAATAATTCTCACAATACACTTTTATGCGAGTATTTTCCCCATTGTTTAATTTTACGCTATTGTACTTCAAATAATTTCAGCTCATAGATCATAATGATATAGGATTTTTCGTTGCGTCCCTGTAAAAATCTATAAGGCCACCAAAATCTATACAATTTGTGCGACGGTATAATCTATAATATGTATATAAATTTTTTGTTCAACTGAATAAGGCGCTTAGACGCTATCACACTTTGAAACATTTTGGCCCATAGGCCATAATGATAAAGAATGTTTCTTTGTGTCCCTGTAAAAAAAACTATAAATTCTATATTCACCAAAATCTATAAAAATTGTGTGAAGGTGACCTATAATATATGTATAAATTTTCAGCTCAATCGAACAAAGCGTTTAAACGCTATCGCACTTTAAAGTATTTGGGCCCATAGACCATAATGATAAAGAATTTTTCTTTGTGTCCCTGTAAAAAAATTATAAATGGTAGATTCACTAAAATCTATATACTTCGTGCGACAGTGAATTATAAATATGTATAAATGTTTAGCTCAGACGAATAAGGTGTTTAGACGCTATCGAACTTTAAAAAGTTTGGGCCCATAGGCCATAATGATAAAGAATTTTTCTTTGTGTCCCTGTAAAAAAAACTATGAGCCCTATATTCACCAAAATCAATAGGGTTCGTGCTATGGTGACCTATATCCTACACACCTACTTTCAGTTCATTCGAACAAAGTGTTTAGGCGCTATCTTTTTCACTCACACACATACATATACACACACACGCACGCACGCACACATACATACGTACATCATCGTAAAAATAGTAAAAATGAACTCAGGTGACCTCAAAACGTATAGAAACACCAAAATATCAAAGTCGGATTTTTGACATATTACAATATTTTTCTTACATCTATATTTATCCTAACATACGCATGTTAGGATAGTAAAAAGCGTAAATGCACAGGGATATCTGAAACAAAATATTCAAAATAACAATGAGGTTTATAATAGACAAAACATTCTAATCAGGCATGCTGTTTAAATAAAAGCAAGAACGATATATCATGCGATTCTCATAGATTATTAGCACTTTCTCACTACACGTGCCCGTTGCCTCATTCAATCTTCAATGTTTTTTGCCTACTTATAATCACACAACGTTCAGACGGAATGAAAGAAAGACAGACAGACTAACTGAATTCATAATTACTCGTACACATTGTTGGAAAGTATCACAAATGCTTAATACAAACGAAAATGCAATACCATTAATTTTCAATTGTAGTACTTAATATATCTGAATATTTTAATGTAACCCTGTAAATCTTAACGCTTAACATGTCATGTTCTAAAGAATACACTTTTTAGCCTATGAATAATAAATATCAATTTCATTATGATTTGTGCAGTACCATAGCCTCCTAAACTAGATGCCTGTCGCGTTGCTCGTAAACTTGGCAACAGTTCAAACAGTAGACAGCGCCACCTGGTACAGATTGTGCGACTGTTTTATTCAACTGTCACCAATAATTTTAAGAAGCAATATATGATATATATAATCGACGTTTCTTCGATTCTATTCGAATTTTATGTATATCAAATCCCACTTTTAAAAATTTTTGGTGGCTGTTGAATAAAAAAGTCGCACAATCTGTACTAGGTGGCGCTGTCTACCGCTTCAACTGTTACCAAGTTTACGAGCAAACGCGACAGGCATCTAGTTTAGGAGGCTATATAAGTACAAATATATTTAAATATGATTTATAAAAATGCCTCACATAAAACGTAATGTACTGGCATTCTTTTGGTTTGCTGTACACAAACCAGTACAGCTATTTAAACCGTTTAAAATATGAAACATACTATCGTGAACTCAAATAACATATGACATTTCGAAGAAATTTTGAAAATATTCACGGATGTTAGAGACGGACATATAGACAGACGGTCAGTCAGACGGACAGAGAGACTAATTCAAATCATAATCATTCTTAAACGTTGTTAGACAGTGTAAAATCTTTTAATAAAAGCGAAAATGCAATTGCAGGAATTTCCAATAATAGCCCTTAATGTATATGAATATTTTTGCGTGACCTTGTAACTCTTAATGCTAATCACACTATATTCTATAGAAAACATCTTTTTGTGCATATGAATAATAAATATAAATTTCGTTATGATTTGTGAAAATTAAAGTTATTAAAATATGGTTCATAGAAATATTTTTCATAGAACACAATGCTTTGGAATACTTTTGGGTGTCCCTGTACACAAACTAGAGGTAGTATTTACTCCAATAAGGAACATCCCACAGTGAACTTGAAGAACATATATCAGTTTCAAAGAATTCCATGAATATTTACAAGAGTTACAGCGTGGACAGACACAAATAAACCGAGGCCATAAATACTTCGACTTTTTAACTTTGTTGGAAAATATTAAAAATAAAATCTAGGTTTTAATTGTTATTATATAACAAGTAATTTTAGTAGCCGTTTCACTTCATATTTTAACATTGTCTAATTTGTATGAATATAAAAATTATTCTTAAGTAAACGGTCTAATAATCCGATTGACTTTTACAGTCGAATGATTTAATTAAACTTTTTTAAAAGCCCTAATTGACGAAGGATTTTTCATTCATGCGTATGTTTCAACTGTTAAAAAGAAATCGGTATAGTGACTAATGAAATAATTCAATTCCCCACTCATGTGGAAATAAGGAAAATGTTTAACAACATTATAAGCCTTAAGTTATTTTTCTGGTTGGATAAAAGGTAAGTTTTTATATGCATTATTACCTGTTTAAAAACTTCGTTTACTTGAAATTTAGATAATAATTAAATAAGAGTTTTAACAGTAATAATTAAAACTTATATAGTCAGCTACGTTTATTGTATCTAAAAAGACGATATTTCTGTGTTTCATTTGAATATATTTTTGTTTTTGAAAAATTGATTCCTCTTTTTTAACACTTTCTAACATAGTTGAAAAGTGTTTATGACTTCGGTTCATCTGTCTGTCCATGCGCTATAACACCCGTAAATATTCATGAAATTCTTTGAAATGGATGTATGTTATTCAAGTTCACTACAGGATGTTTCCTATTAAAAATGGTGTGAATACCTCTATTGGTTTGTGTATAGGAACACCCGAAAGCATTCCGAAGCATTGTGTTCTATGAGATGTATTTCTATGAACCATATTTTAATACTTTTACTTTAAACAAATCTTAATGAAATTGACATTTTTTATTCATATTCCCCTAAAAATTGATTTATATAGAACGTAGTATAATAAGCGTTAAGATTTACAGGGCCAAACAAAAGTAGTATGTTGTGTCCACCCCATGACTTTCTTCTATATTTTCCTATACAAATTCACTCAGTAAAAATAATTTATTAAAATTATTATTTAAAAAAATTATCTTCCATGATGAAGGCAGGCGATTTCCATATTAGAGAAGTAGTATAACACTAAATATTCAAAAAAAGTTAGTTTTATTGTCAATATTACATAATTAAAAAAATAAATAAATAAAATATATATTTTTTTTTTAGTTAAAAAATGAAAAAAATCGATAACTTTATTTTAAATTATCACAGATCGATGGTTCAACCATTCGTTTTAAAGGTATTGGCGAGCTCTTTTGAAAGATACACATCATGAAAATTTACTCCCCTCGAGGGGGGGACTTCTCCCCCGGGGGGGGGGCGAGGCTCCTACACATACAAAAAAAATTTCCCAGTTGACTATCTCTTTTATAAATAATTCTTGTAAATTTCATAATGATTACTAAAAAATAATTCTCTTTATGCACATTTATATAATATTTTGTCCTATATCATGTTAAAAATTTAGAAAAAGCGGGATGGCAACACAACCTGTAAGACAATTTTTACCAAAAGTTGATAGGCACTAATTTATGTCAAGGTGCAACTACATACTAATTTGTATGAAATTCTGTGCAGTAGTTCCTGATATATAGTTGCCACAAAATTTTGTCACATACACACACACACACACACAGACAGACATTTTCTAAAAATGATCAAATCGTGTTCTACAGCTCTTAAAACGTGTAAATCCATCAAAAACCCGAGGTCAAAAATTTTAACGAGCCCAATACTTTCTTCTATTGAATATAGAAGAAAGCAAAAATTCAGATAAATTAAAGGCTTGGAAATTGTTGGAATAGCAGTTACGTTTTTATTAAGCATTTTAAACACTTTCTAACAATATTTAAGAGTGATTATAAATTCAATTAATCTACTTCCCTAACAGCACAAAAATGTTCCAGAAACGTAACAATCATATAACATTGAAACATTATAAATGTTTCATAAACATTTAAAAACGTTCAGAATGCTTTCAGATTAGTTTAAAAAATGTAGAAATGTCTGCGATCGTAACAAAAAATCAGATACGTAACAGAAACGTTTCAACCACTTAACAGATAGAAATTCAAAAAGGGCGAATGTTTCAGAAAGGTATCACAGATCATACTTAAATATGTTACGTTTAGAAAGATTGTAAGCTTTTTGCAACACAGCTGAAACATTCTGTGCTGTATGGGTTGTATGTGTTCGTTTATTTTTCCATCTGTTCGCGATCTAGCGTTTATAAATATTTTCAGAATACTTTTTAAGTTCATTATGGAATGTTTACATTTAAAATAGTACAAATAGAACAAAATTCTGTGAACAGAGAGTCCCAAAAGAATGCCAATGCGTTGCATTCTACGAGAGGCATTTATGATAATCATATTTATAAAACTTTGTACTGCACAAATCATAATGAATTTGGCATTTTTATTTAAATTGTAAAATACGTTTGTATAGAATATGGTATGTTTATCATTAAGATTTACAGGCTCGCACTAAAATATTCAGACACATTAAGGGCTACAATAGAAAATTGCTGAAATTGCATTCCTCTTATGTTAACTGCTTTTAACACTTTCCAGCTACTTTTAATAGTGATTAAAAATTCAGTTAATATATCTGTTTGTCTTGCTGTTCGTCTGTATGGGCTGTGTGTTATCACATAAGCAAATTACATTGAAAATTAAACAATGCAGCGATTATGTACAGTTGGAAAGCGTTAATAATCGATTGGAACTGCATGATTTTTTGTTCTTTTTTTACTTAAAACTTCTTAATTTTTCACTTAAGTTCATGAGTTGTACTTAATATAAATGAACACTTCGTAAAATAAACTTTCTAGAGAGATTTTTTTTATTTTATTTCTATTTTTATTTATTTATTTATTTATTTATTTATTTATTTTAGGACTGAGGACTATTAGTCTCAATCTACGGATTTTTACGATACCAGTTTTACGATAGTTGGACATTTATCGAATTGAATAATAATTGAATAATTTGAAAACGATGTTATAATTCAAAAAAAAAAAATAATAATAATAGTCTTCTGTACTACACTAAATTCTGATTTTGCCAGAATTTCATCAAAATCTTCTTTTTTTTAAAAAAAAAAAAAAAAAAAAAAAAAAAAAGAGCATTAATAATAATCAGTTTCGAAACGGACAGCATCGAAAAGTTTTTTTTTGTTCGCGTGCAAAATTAAATAAAAAATAAAGTAAGATGTATAAATGGACAATATTTAACCTCGTGGACTCAGTTCATGATGTAATAAGAAAAATTACGACTTTTTTTTTTTTTTTTTTTTAAATAACTTCCTCTACAAAATAGGATTATTATTATTATTATTATTATTATTATTATTATTTTATAATTATTATTTTTTCTTAAAAAAAATAATTTGATTTAATTACAAATATAGAAAATAAACATTTCAGTTGAAAGAAAAGATTGTAATCCATAACGCGCTTACGTGGGACTCGAACTCAGGACCTCCGTATCACAAGTCAAGCACGCTACCTCTGCACCACCCGTTCTTACTACTCTGCGTGTTTTGTTGTTTTTTATAGAAATAACAAAAATTACAAGGGGGGGTCATATCTCGCCCCCATGGGAGTTGTTGCAGCACATTTTCACTCTACCCTATGTGTTCGACGATGCTCTTTAATTTAAGCTTGGTTTGGTTTCAATAGCAGTTTTACTGAATCTTACTTACCTTGTAAGCCAAGGAGCGACAAACGAAATATCTTATATTTACTTTAAAATGGAGGCGCCTCGTTCATTAGCGTGATACGAAGACGCAATGACAAATACAATTTCATATAAGAAGCTTCTAAAAATATAACTCTGAATATCAAAAGAAAGTCAATTTTATGTCAATCTAAAATCCAATTACGTCTATCTTAAAAAATTCGTTTTTCTTTTTCTTTTTTTTTTCTTTTTGAATCTCTACATATTAAAAAAAAAAAAAAAAAAAAAAAAGTTTCTGTCGCAGGCATCAAATTTTTTTGTCTGCGACCGCATCTCCTCTCGGAAGTCAGGATTGACGGGAAAATCCTAATAATTAGGATTTTCCCGTCAATTCAGCACGTGTTAATATTATCCCAGAGAGCTGATATTTTGCTAAAAAGTGTTTAGGGTCAAATAAAAAAAAAAAATTAGAAGGAATGTGAGCATCGGATTTCAAAAAAAAAAAAAAATATATATATATATATATATATACTCATTTTAGGGACACCCTAGTGTGTATGTATACGATAACGTCTAAATGCTTTGATTGATTAAGCTAAAAGTTGGTGCGTATATTCTAGGTCACCGTCGTACGAACTGCACAGATTTTGGTGAATCTAGCACTTATAGATTTTTTACAAGGACACAAACAAAAATTCTCTATCATTACGAGCTATGGACTCAAATTATTTAATGTAAGATAACATCTATGCGCCGTACTCGATTGAGCTTAAAGTTGTTAGGAGAGGAGTGTTATGGGCCACCATCGCAGGAATTGTATAGATTTTTCATAATCTAACGCTTATAGTTATTTTACACGGACACAAAGGAAAATTATTTACCGTTATAGCCTAGGGATTCAAATAATTTAAAGTGAGATAGCATGTAAAAGCTAAAATCCAATTGAACTAAAAATTAGTATTTAGGTTATAGATTAAAAGGGTACAATTTTTATCGAATTTTGACGCGTACAGAACTCATTGCTCTTTTACAGGGACATAACGAAATAAAATACATAATGAATATTATGTAATTTATTTCATAAATTCATTCATATTTTACATAATGAAAAATTCTTTTTCATTATATCGGTGGAAGTCAAAATATTGAACTGTGATAGCGTCTAAACTTTACATTTGACTAACAAGGTACAAGGAGAGTTCACGACATGGAAAATTCAGATCGGGACGAAATTGCACAGAACTGTAGAATGCCTTGAAGGCAACAACGTGTTAAAGCAGTAGCGCGCACTAGCCACACAATTTCGAGGAAAAAGGCCTTTAAAGTTTCAGTAATCTTTTAGTACATGTTATTTCGCAAACGAGTCAAAGCTTCAGTGGCTTACTGGTTAGAGTCAGCAGCTACCACTCAGACGACCTGGGTTCGATGCTGCGTACGGGAAACTTTTTTCTTTAATTTTTTTTTATTTAATCTGAACTTTATTTTTACTTTCTTTTAAAATACAATTCAAAATTTGAAAATTTTGAAAAATAATTATTTAATTCTTTTCGAATTAATATATATATATAGATAGATAGATATGATATGATATATATATGTCGGTTTATAATTTTTCTATTTATAATATTTATAATTTTCTATAACTCAAAAAATTAATTTTAGCTTTGTTTTAACTATAAAATAAAGTAAAAATAAAACGAACCTTTTTTTAAATTATTTATCTAAACATTTTATTTTATTTTTACTTTAAAGTAAGAATAAAACGAACCTTTTTTAAAATTATTTATCTGAACATATTATTTTATTTTTACTTTATTTTATAATTAAAACAAAGCTGTTATATATGTATGCGTTTGTGTGTGTGAGTTATAGAAAATTATAATATTTCAAATAGAAAAATATATTTATGTAACCTACATATTTTTTTAAACATAAAAAATCAATAATTATTGTTTATTAAATTTTTAAAATTGTAGGTATAACTATTCAAAAGGTTAAATATTACAATCTTTCCACTGCAGCTTTAATGACAAAATAAGTAAATAAATAAAATAAATATACAATCAAAACCCTGAATAATAAAGGTAAAAATACAGCAAAAACAGATTAAAAAAAATTTAATAATTAAAAATAAACTGAAGTTCAAAATAGTTAGCAGGTGTGTACATAAATCTTGGTTTGAGCTTCCTAAGTTGGTTTAATTATATATAAATTGCTTAACCGTTTTTAGCTTGTTAATAGTAGAGAGCAGCTGAAATATTATTTTATGCACAGAAGAATAAAAAACAAGTCATTGTCGATGAAAAATATATGTTGGTTAACATTTAAAATCTACATTTAAAGATATCGTTCATTTGGAACATTTGTTTGCCTCTAATAATTTAATAGCATCGGAATCCTGTACTATATTTTTTCAAGAAACTGAATTATTAGAGAAGTAAGTATTTAATATATTTGGATAATAATTATATAAGCAATTAAAATCATTATTTCTCTGTAATATTTTTTTTTTCTGTAATTTAAAAAACAAAATTTAGTATTGTTTTAAATATACCAAAAGTAAAATAAAATGTTCAGATAAATAATTAAAAAGAAGTTTCTTTATTTTTACCTTATTTTTTAGTTAAAACAAAGCTAAAATTTATTTTTTAAGTTATAGAAATTTGCTGTATTTTTAAGTTATAAATATTACAAATAGAAAAAATTATTTATTTTTTATTCAAGAAAATTCAATAATTATTTATTAAGTTTTTTAAGTTTTGAATTGAATTATATAAAAAAAAGTAAAAAAAAAAAAAAGTTTAGGTGAGATAAGTAATTAAAGAGAGGGGGAAAAAATGCCCGTAGGTAACATCGAGCCCAGGGCGTCTGAGTGGCAGCTGCTTACTCTAACCAGTACGCCACGAAAGCGTTGACGCGTTTGCGAAATAACATGTATTTAAAGATTACTGAAACTTTAAAATCTTTTTCCTCGAAATTATGTGGCTAATGCGCGCTACTGCTTTAACATGTTACCTTCATATAGAACTACAATTCTGCGCAATTTCGTCCCGATCTGAATTTTCCATGTCGTGACCTCTCTGTCGTGACCATGTCGTGAAGATATAAATTGGTAGGCATGTTATGGGTTATTATCGGAAGATCATTACAGTTTTATATGAGTGTAAGATATATAATTTTTTACTCCGTATAAAAAGTAGAGTTTTTATGTATTGTGGTCTATGGGCTCAAATTGTTTGACGTTTATTTGAATTATGCTAAATTGTTTAAAACTTAAGAAATAACACAGATAAATATTTGATATTGTAAACTTGTGATTTATAAGTTTTTCACGGAGACGCACAAAAGAATTTGAATACATTACGATCCATTAAATGATTTACAACTTGGAATAAAACACGCAAACATCGCATTATGATTTTCTCTTTTGTCTTTCTAACTACTTCTCGTATTTAAATTAATTTAAATTACTAAATTTTCGGAGTTCAATAGAGTCACTCCTTTTTTTTTTTTTTTTTTTTTTTTTTCCCGTTGAAAATTTAAAAGTAATCGATAACGTTACTTCAAATTAACACAGATATATCATTATCATTATTCAGCTATTTTTATTTCCATTACCCGACTACCGCAGGTACTCGGTTCAAAAATACAATATCGAGTTTTTACTTGATTTACATGTTTTAAAGTCTCCTGAGTCCAAAAAAGTGGTTTGCAATTGGTCAGTGTGCGTGTGTGTACGGGTGTGTATGACTATGTATGTGGGGAATCTTCTGGCTATCATATCTCCGAAACTAATAAAGATAGAACTACGAAATTTCAGGATTGAGACAGGTCTGGTGTACTGATGAATTTTTTTCAAATTTTGGTGAAAATTAGAAAACCGGAAGTGGGACATCGGAAACCAGAAGTGGGTCCGTAAGTCCGTATCTCAAAAATGGCTCCAACGATTTTCTTTAAAGTTGCTATAGAAACACTCTATTAGATGTCCTTTCGAATGATATAGTTGGTTAGCTTAGGAAAATTGATCGGCGTTCTGTATAAATAGGTCAATTTCAGGTCTCGTAAGTGCGTTACTTTGAAAACGGATGTACGGATTTTTTCCAAACTCACCATATATTCTCTCCCTTTTAAATATCCTTTTGTACGTAATTATTGTTTTCCGGTCAATAATTGAGTATACAAAGTTTTGGTAAAAGTTGTTATCTCAAAAACGGCTCTAACGATTTTCTTGAAAATTGTTACATAAATCCGTTTTAGATATCCTTTCTCACGTATTACGTGGTTGTTACTGGAAAAAATTAACCGTCATCCTGCTTAAGTAGGTCAGTTTTAGATCTTGGAAGTTCGCGTTTCAAAAAATATCATTACTTTTTTTTTTTTTGAACTCGCTATGTAAACTTTGTTTTATATGTCTTTACATATTTATTAAGTTTCTCTTACCGGAAATATTTTAGGTTTCTACTTCGTTAAGTCAATTTTACATCTTCTAATGACATTATCTGCAAAAAAATCACATAATACGAGTAATAGTGGGTAATGGAAATCGTGTTGGTTGTATCACAGATGTTTTTTTTTTTTTTTTTTTTTTTTCTTTAAGGTATTACCGAATTTGTTCGAAAAATAATGACATTGAAATTAATTTAATTGTGATTAAATTTTCTAAAAATATTTTGTCTCGCACACACACATACATAGATAGATGAACATTTTCTAAAAATGGTCAAATTGTCTTCAAGGCATCTCTTAATTTTAGCCCTTTCATTCCCAATGTTTTCCCTCCATAAAACAATAAATCTTATATTTAGTCATAAATTTATTTCAAAGGTAATATATATATATATAAATATTTTTTTTAATAGGGTAATAGCAGAGTACGAATTAATATAGCTAACAAAGATACTGAGAGGTTTTTATTTAGGTTTAATATAACCACTGATGCCATCAAAAATCATAATTTTTCAATAAATAAAAATATCAAAATTTTGGAAGAAATACATATTGTAATTAATTAAAATATAAAGTATAAATATTAAAAAATAAAATAAAAAATATGTCAAACAGTTAATTTACTTAACCCTTTATATCCCAAATTACCTATTTTTGGAAAAATAGGAAAAATGATGAAACTGGAAAATGTTAGAAATTGGAAAATTTTTGAAACTTTTTTATTATATTTCTTTGCTGCATGAGAAACATCTCATATTAAATTTAGCTTAAAATATAGCTTAACTATAGGGACTTTGAAGTTCCAACGAAATCCTGTTGTAAATTTAGGTTATATTGAGGAATTTTTTTTATGGGACTTTAAAGGCCCGGTGGGATACAAAGGGTTAAGATGATTAATTAGTTTACTAAAAGTCGGTTATCTCAAAAGTTAAATTTTGTACTTACATCGAATACTGAAATTTCTAAATTTATTTGTTTCATCAAATTTCCTGAATGATATTTCTATCAATAATATTATATACGCTTCATGTTAGCTGGCAGACAAATAATCTTGCAGTATTTCAATAACTACATAAAGCTACGAGTTACTAAAATATGCAAAATGCATGTCTAAAGATGCATGTTAGTTACTTTATGTATATGATACATAAAAGATATTTAAGGTAAGTGCAATTGTAGTGAATCCTGTACCACTAACGGACATTTAAATTTACTCTGAAAACAAGATTAATGATTCTTGAATAGGTTCGAGCAACATAGAGGGTTGTGTTACAATAATTAATTGTTAATGTAAAATTATAAGTTGATTACATTGTATAAAATGATTTATTACAGTATACATACTAAAAACAATGTATTACTTCAATACAACTAATTCAAAACATCTCACAATAAAAACATCCAATTAGTTATATAATTTCAGAGCTTTCGATTCTTTATCGTTGAGTCTTCTTCAGATTTGTAAATATAATAATAATAAGAAGAAGAAGAAGAAGAAATCTGTCAAAATATATAAGTTCAAAAATATATAAACACAACGTAAGTCCATTAATATAAAGTTCATTAAAATCTGTTCATTATAAAAAGGGTAAAATTCATAAGCCATGTTGTACTATTCCAAAAAGTTCACATTTATAATTTAACACTTCTTCGTAATGAAGAATTTCTTCGAAAATTTTCGTTAAACACTTGAATAGTTTCACAAAATTTATATGTTTAAACACACTATTCATCGAGACAATTATAAAAATACAACTGGATAACATATTTAAACCATTTAAAATGGTTTTAAGTTATAACCATAGTTATAACTTAAAATATGAACTGCGTGTGAATAGAGTTTAAATATGTTATCCAGTTGTATATTTATAAATGTTTTGATGAATATTGTGTTTAAACCTATAATTTTTGTGAAATTATTCAAGTGTTTAACGAAAATTTTCGAAGAAATTCTTCATTACGAACACGTGTTAAATTATAAATGTGAACTATTTGGAATAGTACAACATGGCTTATGGATTTTACCCTTTTTATAATGAACTGATTTTAATGAACTTTATATCAATGGACTTATGTTTTGCTTATATATTTTTGAACCTATATATTTTGACAGAATTTATTATTATTATTATTGTTATTATATTTACAACTCTGAAGAAGACTCAATGATAAAGAGTCGAAAGCTCTGAAATTATATAACTAATTGGATGTTTTTAATGTGATATGTTTTGAATTAGTTGTATTGAAGTAATACATTGTTCTTAGTATATATCTTTACTGATAAGTATAAAGGATTTAAGTCCATATTCTTGATTTTTC
This sequence comes from Salticus scenicus, assembly GCA_963930645.1. Taxonomy (NCBI): domain Eukaryota; kingdom Metazoa; phylum Arthropoda; class Arachnida; order Araneae; family Salticidae; genus Salticus; species Salticus scenicus. The sequence goes on along the minus strand of OZ005655.1, from coordinate 176,677,184 downwards.
AGGAGACGAAAAATAAAGTTAAACTAACTAAAAACAAATCAAAAGAATCGATTAGGAAAAAGGGATTACGTTGATTTATACCCTTTATATCATTCAGTGATTGTCAATCTTCATTTAATAAAGGGAAAAAATTGAATTAAATATTTTATACCAAAGATTAATGCTAAATTTCAGACTTGAATCTTTTTTTACCAATGGATTTTCTTAAAAACTAAATGACATGGATTGAAATCCGTTATACCAATCGACAGAGAATTTTTTTTGAGTCTGACTACGTACTTAACTCAAAATCGACATTTTTGGACTTAAATCCTTTATACTTATCAGTACAGATATATACTACAATAATTAATAGTTAATATTTCTTAAATATTTCCAGTTATCAGTTTTAGAACATCAAGACTATGAGTTAGTATTAAAATTTGCCCTTTTTACTTTTTTTACCTTTTTCCTGTTTTTGTTTTTTTTAAGAAAATAAAATTTTGTTTGCTTTGTCTCTGCTTATTTATAACTAATTTCGTTTACCCTTTGCTTTCATATGTTTTAATATAAATATATAGAATTCATCTGTATCCTTTTTTATTTCCTTATACAAAGTATAAGGAACTATTGTAATCCCGATTTGCGAAAGGAATTTTGTATCTCGCATAGCTTAAAAACGAATGATCGTAGAATGCTGTAAATTTATATTTTTGACTTTCGGGGTGTCTAGTTATACACTTCTAATTTTGGTTTTGACACGAGCTCCCATTTTAGAGTTATTTACGATTTTACACGATTTTTCGTGACGTCTGTATGTACGTATGCGTGTATCCCGCATAACTCACAAACGGTTAAATGTATAACGTTGCAAATTGGTATATAGGTTTGCTATAATGTCTAGTTGTGCACCTCTATATTAGGTCTTTCTGTGTCTTTCCGTTTTGGAGATATTTACGAAAATTATATTCATAATGTCCAATATTAGAAAGGTTTTGGCCATTATATATGGCCTATCTTCATACAGCTTTCAAAAGAAGCTAATAATAGAGCTCATAATGATGTTGGTATGAAAGTTGTTGTCACTTTTGCGTGTAGCAAGTAATTCTTAAAGACATACGCATGTTATAGTCGACGAATGCATTGTATTTAATGAATATTCAGCCCGTAGATAGAGTCTGTAATAATACTGTTATGAAAGTTGTCGACATTTTTGCGTATAGAAAGTAATTTATAGATATAACCAGGTTCTAGTCGACGAATGAACTTTATTTAATGAATGTTCTAGAAATAGTTGAATAAAACTTTTTTTTTTTTGTATTTCTAAAGTCAATAACAAACGAATATTCACAAATAACACAATAAAACAGTCATTCATACTACAGAGGTCAAGCAAACAGAGTTAAATATAGTACAGAGCAGGAATTTCGCTAATTCAGAAACAATAATTGATCGTACAATTCGATGTCTGAATGGAATTTGAATTCATTCAGACACTTATTAGTGGTTCATAAAATATTTGAGGTAGTTCTGCACTAGAAACTAAGGAATCATTCCGAAAATTCCAAAACTCTACTCCTATTGAAGTTACAGATTCTAAACTTTAGAAATCTTAAACTACCATTTTTCGTCAAGCTTGTATGCCAGATTCCTTCATTGGGCGTTAAGTCAACGCTCAACTTTGTGAAAACGAAGGAACTGCCACCTTTTTCTACATTTTCTGTAATACGGTATAGAAAGTAGCACATTAAGAAACAAGAAAATTCTAGGCTAAAATCATCAATAATGACTCTTCTTTTTTTATAGTCTCTTTAGTCATTTATAGAACTTTCGAAGAAGTTAGTTTCGCACCAGAAAGCAATGAACTTTTACGAAAAATTCTAGAACTCTGTTCCTTTTGAAGTTAGAGCTTCTAAACTTTGGCAACCCTAAACTACAAAATTTTCCCAATTTGACTGAAATTCTAAACCAAAACCAAAATTTACGTTGGCGAAAAACTTGGCGACTTGGCGAGATTAGTGACCAAATCTGGCAGAAAATATTGTTTCAGGGTAGCCAGATTAGTAAAGCCTTTCTCTAATTTAGCGGTGTTACTGCGTTTCATATGACATATCGCTTTTCCCCATTCACTTTTGCCAAAGAGAAAAAAAAAAGTACAGTATCAAGACTCTAAAGAATCTATTAAACTCTAAGCTATGCTAATGAATCACCAGTGATTGATTCTGTAATAATCTGTGGAATATTATTTCAGAGCAAGCGATATTTGCTCTCTGTGGTTTATATAATCTCACTGCCGTGATTTTTGTGGCTGGAGTAATAATTTTCTTGGCTTGTTTTCACAAATGTTTATGGACTCAGGAATGTTTATCTGCCTGTTTATTTACAAACCAGTTATCTCACAAAAAACTGTCAATGTTTTCGTAACAATATGCATATTTCAATAGGTGTATAAGGAATTCTTTAATTTTGAATTGACATATAATTTATTTATGGTTTTTCACTACTGGTACAACAAAATGTCATCATGACCAGTAGAGGACAGCCCTGTTCACAACTCGCTCATGACTTTTAGGCATGCGGGAGTGGTCATGTATTTCCGAATTTGAAATGTGGAACGAATATCAATTCATTTCTGTCAAAATTAGATCGATATGTTCATAAGAGGTTATTTTATGTCCAAAATTTTAGAAAAGATTCGCATTTTATAGCAATGACACTCAGAATTTAAGTAAATATCTGAAAGAAAGACTTTTTAGCCTTGGTATTTAAAATATTACCACACAAGAGGGTGAATAAAATGTTATTTTAAAAAGATTAAGATTCATATTTTAAATAAAATACTGTGTTACTGAAGCCATTAAATTTTTCAGAGGTGACTTTTTTTCAATTTTTGATGCAAGTTTATATACTTTTCCGTTCTTTTAACGTATTACTGAAACAGAGAAACGTTTTGTTAACTATAAACACATTTTCAATCAGTTTGAATTTTATTTCAACTTCTCTGAAAAAAAATTAATGATGACCACTGCTGTGGCATTTTACGCTCTCTGGAAAATTATTTTTTCGAAAATAAAAATTATTCAATTAGGATTTTTCGTAATACAGTCATGAACAGAAAGAGTTAATTGAGGCATCCAACGTTGGTTAAAGTTACAACCTTCAAAATTAAGAATATGGCACAAAAAATAGCCAGAAAATGTCCTTAAAATATTTACTACTTGCGCTGTTTCCCTACTTGTGCATGTGTATAAGACACAAGTATATAGTTCGTAAGATGCAAGCTGCATTTTGTATGTGGTATATATATATATATATATATATGTGTGTGTGTGTGTGTGTGTGTGTGTGTGTGTGTATTAGAGTGTCCCTTAAAATGGGGGATTTTTTTTTTCTTTCTTTCTTTTATTCATTTATTTATTTATTTGAAATCCGATACGCTTGCCCATTATGCAGCACTTGTGCACCGTAAAAAACCCCAATCAATCAGCCTAATATCTATGTTAGGATTTTCCTATCAATTCGGCACGTGTTGACATTATCCCACAGTGCTGATATTTTGCTAAAAAGTGTTTAGGGTCAAATAGAAAAAAAATTAGAGGGTATGTGTATCAGACTTCAAAAAAGAAAGAAAGAAAGAAAAAACAAATTTCCCCCATTTTAAGGGACACCTTAATATATATATATATATATATATATATATATATATATATATACACATACATGTTTGTGTATCTGTGTAATGTTTCCCACAAAGAAAAATTTGGATACCAGAATTTTTATACAGTATTTTTTTAAATAGATATCAGAGAATAGCAAAAATTAGCAAAGTTTAAAATTACCATATAAAAATAGTGGTATCGTTATTTATCTTTGTAAGAAACCTGTTATATGTGTGTATTATAATTTTATAAATGGATGTGTGTTAAAAAAAATATTAAAATGTAGTGCTTATTTCTATTATTTCTTTATTATTTTTCAATTTACAAAAAAGAAAAAAGATTACTTTTGAAGTAGCATTTTATGTATCCTGTTACAGTATATTCATATGTATTAGAAAAGAAACAGCTCTTTGTCAAATTCTAAGCATACCTAGTAAAATATACAATTACTGCTATTTAAATATCAATTAGGTAAAATTCAAATGTAAAAATATCCAGTTTTAATGAAAAATCGGCGAATAAGTCTGAAACTACAGAATCTAATAATTAAAATATTACATCATTTGAACCAAGTTTTTGTATTACTACAACTGCAATCATAAGAGGGTGAAATATTTCCGTATCTTTTGCTGTTTTATTATAAGAGCATTAAGTAGATATAAAATGTTTTACGAAGTAAAGATAAAACGAATGATTGCAACTGTTAAGCATAATATTTTGATTAAAATAAGCATAAAAATTTAACTGTAAGATATATGAAGGATGTTAAAAACGATAAAAATCAGAATTTCTGTTGTAGAAAGAAAAGTTGAACTCGATTTAAAAGCATCTAAAATCATATTTTATTTTAGTCTACGATTTTAATAGTAATCTTTATTTCTCTTTCTCTACTTCTTTCTAATGGTAATTATTATTATAAAAATATAGCTGGAATTATTATTCTGCGTATTGGAATTTTTTATGTTTCTATTTCCGATATTATTGCATAACACAATTAGAATACTTAGAACCATTTTAAAGACTTGTATTCAATGTATTTTTGTATTTTTATTTTATATTTACAGTTGGGGTTACGTGATCTGATAATACGTCAATCAAAATATGATGCCATTAGGCAAGTTTGTTGCAGTAATATCTCTTCTCGTATTTATACAGGGTGTTAATTGCAACAAAAAACTATTTTTAATTAAAAAATCAGTCAGTAACAACAATGATGAAGCCTTATTGGTCAGCTGGGATGAAAGGGAGGACGAAATTAATGCAATATGCGACATTATCTCAGGCAGGTGAGTATTATAATTCATTTTTAATGTTTTTTTTATTACTAAAGTAACTACTAAGACATTTTAATGTATAATTACACTTACAGTCGGCAACAAAATTATTGAAGTACACATCCACACTTTTATTATTATTATTATTATTATTATTATTATTTTTAGTTTGATTGCTAATTTTTATCACCAACTTACTTCTTTTTAAACATCATAAAGACTAAGATCATAATTCGACAAATATTTACTTAACAAAACAGTATTCCGCACATGAAACTGGCATACAAATTATTGCTAGCGCTTCAATAACTTTGCTGTCGACTGTACCTTACAAATTTGCCCACGTCATTTATATAAGATTCTTTAACATCCCGATATATGACAATTTTCATTTTTATGCGTATGTACGAAGGCACATCCAAAAAAATTGGTTACGAAGATAAAAATCGAACACTTTGCCATATAATAATTAAACCTATTTAGGCACATATCTGAACGCAGGACCAATTTGTTTAATCCGGCGTAATATAATTCACGTTCTTGCCCATTGGGCCAGTTCTCATCAACTGCTTTCATATCACTGTCTGAAGAGAATCTTGTGACGGAAGAGAATCTTGTGGCACTCAGGGCACTTGCCCTATGCACAAAAATTTTAGGGGAAAGAAAATTTTACACAATTCGTTTTTAATTAGTATTAGAAAATCTAATCAACAGTATTCCCATTTATTAAAATAAAATGCGTGCAGTAAACTTGTCCGTTGCCTTGAGAAACTACTTTCACCTGCATTGTAGAGCATGAATAATTAAAATCAGAAATAATTTATAGAAATTACTTAAGAATAAAAAAGTTATTTAATTTAGAGCAATAAAATTTAATATACTACTTGATATTTAAAAGAAAAAATTATTTTTATCCATCCTCCCTTTTTATATGAATTCAAAAATCACCCAACGTAACTATTATTTTAAAAGGCTCTTATGTTTGTGTGTAATAAATATGACATCTTTTGGAGAGATAAAATTTAATTTTTAGACAATCATTAATTTTTATAATTAATATTAAAAATCCATTTTGTAATACAATTGTAATTATTTTTATATTACTGTAATTATTCTATTTGCTGCTCATAATAAATTTCCATGAGGGGTAGGGGCACAAAAATTGGATTTTGTCCTGGGCACGAAAATATCTTAGTCGTTGCCTGATCATATAACTTCCAGGTTTATTTGAATGTTTAATTTTTTGTTAAAATTTGCAGTTTTGTGACATTGCCTTTGATAAACGTTGATATGGTATCGTATGTATCTAACGAAAATACTCCTTTTTGACACTCTCCTTATAAACGTTGTCTTTAAAGCAAGAGGCCATATTACATCATTTACACTCTAGTTTGTGTTTTATGTTACCAAGTAGTCATTTCCTCAACAATCCTAGTTTTTCTAAATCACCAATATTGGTTACAAAACTTTATCATAAGTTGGAAACGGAGTGTGGTGCTTACACCTTTTCCCTATAAATGTGTACGGCATATGCGTCATCGAACCTTTAAAATCAGAAATTTGACATTTTTAGTTATCCGAGAAATTGAAAAAAAAACAGGAGAGGGGCAACTTTAGAAAAGAAAAATATATTAAGAATTTGAAATTCCAAAAATCTCGAATTATCTTTTTAGCAGTTTTTAAGACTCCGACGTTTCTTATGTGCTATTAATTTATTTTATTTTAAATTTAAAAATGCCCAACTCCTTTTAAAAGAAAAAAATAATAATAAAAGTTCAGTTTACTTTAAAAATAATCTAAAATATATTTAGGAACAGTTTTATTTTTTCTTCTTTATAGAGATCAAATTAAAGAAACTTTAAAATCAGCCAACTATCCTTCTATTGAGACAATTACAGAAGAGGAATTGCAAGAATATCTTCAAGACTGTGACACAGTTAATGAAATTAGTTTCGAAGAAGGCAGAGAAGTTCGCAAAGCATCAAAGACTAAAACAACTAAAACTAGCTCAGAAACTACAACACCAGGCTACGATGGGATACCCGTGATTTTTCCAGGTAAATATACAATTTTTTTCTTAAGCAATTAAATGATTTTTATTACTTGTTAACAATTTTCTTTTCATATTTCATTATTTGGAAATAAATACACAATTGTTGATCACAATTTTAATTAGCAAACTTCTGCGGGTTTTGAAAGTATTGTACATATTATTAAATAATCATTTGTTAAAAACACAAAGCTTTTTTTTTTTTTTTTTTTTTTTTTCTTTTTTAAGAATAAGAGCATTTGAGCACGCGCGATGTTCTTTGAACCGATTCGAAACGATCGCATTCGTACCATTCGAATGGACAATACGAACCAAATACTCCATTTAAGGAAACGAGAAAAAAAAAAAAAAAATCTGGAGTGACCCCACTCGACTTTTCGAACATTGAGTAATTAACATTTTTGTAGATAAAGTAAAGAAGGGGGAGTTGTTAAACAAACAAAAGAGAGAAAACCACAATAGAGTGTTTGAGTATTTTTCTCCATGTATTACGCGATGTTTTATTTAACGCTACTGGTCTTTGAGCCCATAGATCATAATGATAAAGAATTTTTGGTTGTGTCCCTGAAAAACCTATAAATGCTAGATTCACCAAAATGCTTATAGTTAGTGCAACAATGATTTATAATATTCATATAAATTTTCAGCTCAATTGAATAAGGCGCTTAGATGCTATCGCACTTTTAAAAATTTGGTCCCATAGGCCATAATGATAAAGAATTTTTCTTTGTGTCCCTGTAAAAAAAACTGTAAGCGCTAAATTCACCAAAATCTATACAGTTGGTTCAACTGTGACCTATAACATGTGTACAAATTTTTTGCTCACATTAATAAGGCGTTTAGACGCTATCACACTTTTAAAAATTTGGCCCCATAGGCCATAATGATAAAGAATTTTCCTGGTGTCCCTGTAAAAAGACTATAAGTGCTAAATTCACCAAAATCTATACAGTTCGTGCAACTGTGACCTATAACATGTGTAAAAATTTTTTGCTCGGATTAATAAAGCGTTTAGACGCTATCGCACTTTTAAAAATTTGGCCCCATAGGCCATAATGATAAAGAATTTTTCCTGGTGTCCCTGTAAAAAAACTATAAGTGCTAGATTCACCAAAATCAATAGGGTTCGTACTATGGTGACTTACAATATACGTACCAACTTTCAGCTTATTCGAACAAAGCATTTAGACGCTAGCGTGTTCACTCACAGACATACATACATCATCGTAAAAATAGTGAAAACGGACTCAGGGGACCTTGAAACGTATAGAAACATCGAAATCTCAAATTCGGATTTTTGACATGATTACAATACTTTCCTCACTATAGTGTTCGGAAAGTAAAAAGGACGGTTTTAAGTTTGTGTGTGTGTCTCGAATCTATGGTATTTAGCAATGGATATTTTGATAATTATGTCATTATTTAGACCGACTTTTGTACATTGTAATGGTGTCTTTTCCGACTGTCGCATCGGGTACAATTTTTATCAAAAAGCTGAGCAAAATGCGAAGAGTAACTTCAAAGTCTATGAATTTTCAAGTGAACGAAAAGAATTAACAAGTGTGAATGTAAGATGCAACTTGGAAAAGATGCAGTCAGAAAAGTAAAGGTTTAAGCCAAGTAATCGTGATTTAAACTTAAGATGAACTTGCCTAACAAGCAAGAAAAAAAAAAAAAAAAATCTATGAATTATGCATTAAATATTTCATTTTTCTTATAAAGAGAATCACCGAAATACACATAGCGTCTCAAAGCGCTACAAAATTTATTGTGTGTTATGACTTAAGCTTTGCTGTCATTGCTTTGAAAACCGCTATAGTGCGACCAACGTTTCCTACGACTAGCAGTGAGGCCGAGTCGAAAAGTTTGGAGGGATGCAAAATTGCCCGAGAGATAGTTATTTGGCAAACATAACATCCAGTTATTCGGTGTCCCTTATCGCTTGTTTTCTCTTAGTCACCCCTATTTTAACACTGGACTCGTTCAATCCGCACTTGCGCAGAGGCTTCCATGGTCGCAAGAAATGTGGTTAAAGAATATCAAAGGTAAACAACACTAATCTATTATTTAGTGTATTAGAAAGGGCTCGGCCAGATGGGCGAAGCCAGGCTTATAATAATAATTCATAAGATTAATATTTTCACAAATTTTTAAGTATTTTAAGTTTAAGACAACCGTTACATCTGAGTATTTTTTAAAAGATTGCATTGTCTTTCAATACCTAAACATTAATTGAACAATAATAACACTTTAAAATTTAGAATTTCAAAAGTTGCCAGGTTTTTATAAAAGTGTAATACCAGTGCGACAACTGCGTCATCAAACCCACATAACCTCGCACCCAATGAAATTTAGGGAAAAACTTAACTGTAACCAGTAACTGTCTTTTCTTTCTACCAGAAAGGTTCGCAGAGTTGTCATCTGCGTGTTTATTCTTTTTAAAATGTTCTAACGTAAAATTTACTTTATAATTCATTGACATTCATATATTATTATTATTATTATTATTTTCTGGCGGCATTCATAGTTCACAAATTAATAATTGAAATTTTTCAAAAATTCTGTTATAGAAGAGAAAGATAAGTGAATACAGGATGAAAAATTCAATTTTAATTTAATATTTGAAAGCATGTGTATCTTGTAAGGCATCCTTAACACTGTTTCTCATTTAATTTTATTTCCTGTTTATTTATTTATTTATTTTTTCCATTTCTTTTAAAGTTTATTTCTGAAAAAGTTTGAATCAATATCAGCTTAAAAAGTATTGCTTATGTTAAAGTTCAATAAAATTTGATTAATGGTTTGATAAAGAACATACCATCTAAATTTAATGTTCATACGTTCATTTGTTTAAAATTATGCGCAAAAGAAGAAAATGGGAAAACAGGTTGTGACTTTGACATGAATGTAAGATGTATAACAAATTTTGTCAACATTTGTAGCAAATTACTTATTTGAATTTTGTATAATAAATATTGAATTACAGAATCTAAAAGTTTAACAAATACATAATAATTATGGTTAGGGTTCCACCCTCATCAGATTGAGGGTACTGCCCATAGCTATTGTAAAGCATAAAACATGGGCGCAAAATGCAGCTCGCATAGAAAAAACAAAACGAAAAGCAGGTTCGGACAAGACAGAAGATAAACAACAAGCAGGTGTCAATAAAACAAAAATGCAGCCACCATAACAACAAGAAGAAGAACAAAAAGAGATTTAAAAAAAAGCTTACTTTATCAAAAACAAACAACAAAGAGGGCCCAACCGGTACCCCCAACTAACCTTGTCCCTGTTACCATGTAAAAGTGTACGTAAATAATTTTAAATCTAAACAAGTCCCATAATCTTCACCTCGCCCCCGGCTGCAGGAAGGACTTTGAAAGCCTAATGAAAGTGACCCGCCGGATTGTGGTAAAACAAGGGGAGAAAAGAGCAAAAAGAGAAAAGCCCAAAGCCCAAATAATTAAGAAAATAAATTTAATATAAAAATTATTGATTTATTTATTTTTTTTTTTTATTTATTTATTTTTTTTTTTAATACCACACACAAGAAAAGAAATTTATTGAAAAACATTAAACATCAGAATTTTTTTTTTTTTTTTTTTTGTAATACAACAATTACAATAGGCAAAAAGATACAAAAAGGGAGGGGATATAAGAGAAACATCACTTGTATCTTACATATTTCTTTTAACTTTCTATTTCTTTTTGATGAATGTTACAGTTTCTATTGTTTGCATAATGGTCAGTTTTACAGCGAGATTTGGTATTTTTTATCCTCTGATTATGAAATGAGCAATTTAAGCATTTTATGTTTTTACTGGTGCAATCTTTCCCTTCATGACCTTTTTCAGAGCACTTAAAAGCTTAAAACAAAAGGAGTCAGATTGAGTGCAGAACCTGGAAGTGTGTCAAAATTTTAAACATTTAAAGCATTGACGTGGTTTAAGATACTCCTTAAAGGAGTATCTTTCCCAACCAATATTAACTTTATCCAAATTCATTAATAAGTTAAAATACTTGTAATCCAGGCTTAGAACAACATTACGACCTTTTTTGCCCTGAAAATCAGCTTTTTCAATTATAACCATATCTTCAATGTGATTTTGAAGTTTTAAATTTTCCATTAATTCGGTGATCGGAAGATCAGTAGGAACGTGAAATATAATGATCTGATGATCTCTTTTTGAGGGAGCTTTAGCTTCAAGTTCAATTTTGTCAACGAGCTGGGAGTACTCATCTTGAAGAAGATGTTCTTCATGATCTTTTTGGAGATTACTGACTAACAGATTTGAAACAAGACTGGTTAAACGATTGAGATACTTGATAATAATCGAGCCATTGGCCTTTGAAATTTTACTTGAGTCCAGAAGAATTTGATCAATCTTTTTTCTCGCTTGATCCAGTTCCATCAAGACAGGATGGACCGGAGTAGAAGTAGAAGATCCAGAAGTTGCCATGTTTACAAAACAGAGACAGTAAAAATTTGAACAAAGAAAAAAAAAAAAGGAAAAAAAATTCCCAAAAAGCGAAACTTAGGTATCTGTCGTTTGGCGGTTTGGCCAACCCGAAGGTTGCCACCCTTGGGACCACGATAAGGACACCAAAAACTAGTGCGAATGACCGCCAGGCAGTGAAATTGACAGGAACAAAAAGAGCAGCAAGGCACAACAAAAGCGCACAAAATCACACTATGATAGCCATAACGAACAAACAGCTACTCTAAAATTTCACTGCCCCCCCCCCCCAAGGGTAACAAATACATAAAGAGGAAAAGTCTAAGTAAAATATAGGACTTGCGTACTAAATTAAATTCTATCTGAAAAAGAATTTTATATACATATACAACTTTAATATATAAAAATTATCTTTTCATTTAAATAAATAAAAAAATAATAAATACTGATTCTTAATTTGAAATATGAAGTTGTATTAACTCTTTATATCCTAAATCATTTTATTTTTGGAAAAAATAGTTTGAAACTTTTTTATTATATTTCGTTATGCATGATAATCATCTCTTATTAACACTTTCGAGACCGCATGATTTTGGAATTTTTGACAGTAAGGTCTGCCTGTGGGCGTTATTCTCCCATGTTACAATATTTCAGAACAAAATTTTTTGTATTCATATTTACATTAGAAATGGATATACATTATAATTATAAGCTTTCTAATCAAAGTATTTGTACCTATAGTATATTTCATTGTAAAAATGTGAATATTGGTTATATATTTAAGAAATAAATAGCATACAAATTATGAAAGAAACGCCCACTGGTGGATTTACAGATTTTCAAATGACGTGAATCTACGTCAGCAGTCGCGAAAGTATTAAATTTAGCTTAACCCTTTCAGGGACGGTGGTATATATTTTATACCACTTAATTTCAGTTTTCAACTCCAAAAATTCATCCCAGAAATTTTATATAAAATTTTACTTTTTTACCTTATCTGAAAACATTCATTCATTACTTTTCTTCTAATCTTGATCTCAGACTCTGGTGGCATTTGATTTTAAATGAACTTAAATTCATTGCCCCTGAAAGGGATAGGGACTAAAGCTTAAACGATAGTCCCAATGAAGTCCTGTAGTAAATTTAGGCTATATTGAGGACTTTTTTTATGGGTCTTTAAAGTCCTGGTGGGATACAAAGGGTTAAACAGTGGTTATTATATTAGTTTAAGTAGAACTTAACTCAATTATTTTGTTGTTTTTTTAAGATGTAAAATGATTGTTTTATTATTATTTATTTTTCTCAGGTACTAAATGGTGTGGAGCTGGAGATAGAGCAAAACACTATGACGATTTGGGACTTCATCAAGATACTGACAGATGTTGCAGAGCTCATGATTTATGCAATGATACCCTTGCTCCAAAAGAAACCAGAAATGACCTCACTAATACATCTCCATTCACAAAGTAATTCTGAGATATCTGAGTCTTGAAAATTGATGATAAAACATTTTCTTCTTTAGTTATATAGAACGCACATTTGAATTATATTTATTACAATGTCAAGTAAAATACACAGAGTGATAAAAAAGCATGGTTTGGGATTCATCATAGAAATTAGAACATTCTGTAATTTATTGGTAGAAAACATCGTTATTTATAAATTAATCATTATCTAATGTAATTAAAGGAGCATTACATTTGAAATTATCAAAGTTACTTTATTATCTTGGTGGTACAACCAATTAAATAAAGCTGACGCATGCTATAATGTTATTACGTAGACCTGAAAAACATCAATTCGCCACGTGGTGACTTAAAAAATTTAAACAAATCGCCACACTGATTTCTCTTGCGATCTCACTAATTAATCCCATTTTAGTATTTCCAAAATCAGCTGCAAAAATTTGGGATATTTCGGGAATTACACACCCACTCCCACACACACACAAAAAAAAAGTTTGGCAGTGAAATAATACGATATTTCGGAAATCAGTTTTGAAAAAAAGATGATTTTGTAAATTCTGGAAATAATATGGTGAGATAGTTGCTTATTTCAGCAATCCTTAGCAGGGAAGAAAAAATCACGTTATGGGAAAATTTGTTGTGAGTAAATGGATTTATTGTTCTATCAAGGACAAAATGTTCCACATTTTGGCAATCAGTCAAAAAAAAAAAAATATATCGCGTTTTATTTCCCAATTGACCACAATATACGCAGAAGACAGTAAATTTCATTGAACTGGATAAATGAAATATTTAAACTATCTAGGAAAAATTTGGGTTGAACTCTTATATGGCTTCATTTTATTATGTTTTAAGCAATATTTTTCATTTGATAAAATTTGTGAAATGCTAAACTTATATTTCATTAACAAAATATTCATTATATAAAAGAAGAAAAGAGAAAGTTGTAAGATATCAGCAGACATGGAACTATTAAAATGTATTTAATATTAAAAATAATGTTGTGTCACTCACACGACTTTCTCTTACCTTGCACTTCAAAACTATAAAAATAGATTGCAGATTGCCATAAAATCAATAAGGTAAGACAATAAAGTCCAATTTACTGTAAAAATAATTAAAAATAAGTTTAGAAACAGTTTTGTTTGGCATATTATTCTGTGTGAGAGGGGCTACCGCCCTCCTCACCCCATAGTACCTTTATATTTTTAATTAAAATTGTAATTAATTTGCATTGAAACTTGCCAATCTTAATCAAATTTTTCAAGTGGCAATCTAATACAAACTTCAAAGTACCAAATTTGGACGTCCATGTAGATGAACCAATTGCTTGATCTCAATAACAAAAGTTTTGAGTAGTATCACAATATAATAGAGATTTAGATTACTGAGCTACTACTTGTTCTTGAGATATGCTGATAACACACGCACTGACCAACCGCTAAAAACATTATTTTCGGATTCAGGGGACCTCAAAACATGTAAATATAACAGAAACTCAATTTCGAAAATTTGAGCCTAAAACAATGCTTTCTCTATCATATATATGGGCAAGAGAAAGTAAAACAGGCAATATATAGCATGTGGATGCCTAGTACAGCTTTTTAGAGACAATGGATTGTATATTAATTAATATTAATAATTAAACTTAATATAAAAATTAGACATTTTTATTGCTTAATATAACATGGACCAGAGTCCAATGACAATTATTTGCCGATGGTGGCTTCAATACATCCTTGACGAGAGTTAAAGTAACAATTTTTCTTTTTGGTGTTATTCGTTTGCTTGCACCATCGATGTGTCGTGGTTTCAGACAATAAATTTCGCTTGGTATTAGATGATGTCGTCAAATAGAGGTATGAAAATGTAACAAATGCTTTAGTTAAAGACACTTAAATATATATATATATATTTTTTAAATAGTATTTTCAAAATTTCACAAAATAATTCAAAAGTCTCCTTTTTTTTTTCCCCCTTTATGCCTAAAAATTATCTCAGATTATTATTAAATGTCAATATGTACAGAAAATATGCATTTTTTTAGTTGTGTTACTCTACAAGTAAATGTGCAATATGTTTAAAAATGAAGAATAACTCAAAACGTTTCTTGAAATCTATAAAATTTCTGAGGAATTTTAAATCTGAGTTTAGAATTTAATTATCATAAAAATCTAAACAAGCACCAACACCCAATCAAATGCTCCCCCCCCCCCCCAACCTCCCTACAAATTTTCGATTATCCTTTTAGTTAAAATTCCGATGAAGACCCCATCTCCCCCTTCCTTTTAAAACGTCAGAGACTTATAATAAAATACTTCAAATCATTGATAGTGATGTTTTTTTCAAAACACTGACATTGATATTGAAATCATTGACGTTTTCTATGATTTTGGGAGGAAGCGCTTGCTTTGAATTTTACAGTATATCATATCCAGTCCATGATTTAAGGCAGGGCAATCGGGGCATGTGCCCTGGGCCATCACAGTGAAAGGGCCCCCAAGAAATTCCATCATACATTTTAAAAAATAGTTAAAATGAAAAATTTCCAAATTTTGCTATGATGATCGTTGTTTTTTGTTTTTCGTCAATGGATGGAGGAATTACTGCGCTGTTTTATAAATCGGCGTGATGATCTTTAAAGGAAACTATCACCTCATCGGAAAAATTGCAATATTTTCGCTAAACACAAATACAACAGCATACTATCGATACATGCATTCCAAACTTTTACTAAGGCTAACTAAATCCGAGGCACGCACCGCAATGCTGATACACGGGGGCGACGTACGTCGATCCGATAGACAAGCGATGGATCTTGTTTAGCCTTACTCTTACCCACAAAATGAAAAGTGAAGTGAATTTTTAGACGGCTGAATTGGAAATAAGCAGTTTGTTGTAATATTAAAGTACGAGGAAAAGGGGCCCATTCAACATGAGTGCCCTGGGCCTCCAAGTGAGTAAATCGGTCCCTGATCATATCTAAGACTTTAAGAGTATTGACTATTATAGAATCTTCGTTTAATTTTATACTTGTGTTTTGCATGGCATATTTTATAAATACTTTAAAACATCATAGTCACATATGCTGTTTCACTTGAATTATGTTATTTTCTCTTTAAGGTTGAGTTGTCAGTGCGATGATGATTTCTATAACTGCCTTGACAGAGTAAACAGTGTTACATCAAATACCATAGGCAATATGTACTTCAACATTTTGAAACGAGAATGCTATAAGGAGGATTATCCTGACACAAAGAAATGCAAGAAATACAAAACGTAAGTAAATGTAACAGATATTATGTTAAAATATTACTTTAAATTCAAAACTTTATAATATTACCTTATGAAAAGTAAACATGAGGTCATAGATAATTTTTAAAAAAGTGAGAGATAGATTCTTTCTTTATATCTACATTAGTTACACATGTATGAAATGAACTGAGTGTATTTCTCCCAATTTATGGTTTCAAAGCAAAATATTACAAATTTAAAAAAAAAAAAAAAAAAAGAAAAACAAGGATTTACTCGTATTTAGTTCTGGTAAATTTTCTAAGTATTAAAGTATTTTTGTGCCATTTCAGGAAAAAAAGTGGGTGGAAAAACTGTAGATGAAAAATATGTAGTACATGAAATCACATACTCTACTAAAACAACACAGTTTGTTGGTGTGGGACATGCTTTGCAGTCACGCTTTAGAAATTAAAAATCACCTAGCACAAAACAAAACTAAGATTGCTGTTATTCTTTTTTTTTTTTTTTTTCTTTAATTTTTTTTTACATCTTTCTAAATAAATCATTCAAAAATCACATGTGTGAACAATGGAATGACTGGATGGTAAGTGGCCAAAAGTTGGATCTCTGCAGCTGTATCACTTAGTGTGCTGTTGATTTCATGATCAAATCATGGGAAAAAATGTGGTGTGAAACAACCACACGACTTCCATTACCCACTATTACACATATTATACGCATATTTTGGAATTTTCCTGTAAGCGAAACTTGATACATGTCTAAAGACATATAAAACAAAGTTTACATAGCAAGTTAAAAAAGAAAAAGAAAAAAAAAGTAGAGTTATTTTTTTAAACACCAATTTCCGATATCTAAACAGGAATTACCTAATCAGGATGACCGTTAACGGCCCTCTTCACTTACCGTCGCCGGAATCCCGAGCCAATATTATTGTACGGGAAATTTTCTTTACAAATAACTTATTAACTAATACATATTTTTAAATTCTGTTTTCCCATTCAAAAAATTCCCAACTGTTAAATTGGGACCTTTTTCAAAAATGTATTTTTTTAATTTTTAATATTTTATTTTGAAATTGCAAAATGAAAAATTTCACATATTGAAAATTCGTATTTTGCAGCTTTAAAATAAAATATAAAAAATTTAAAAATACTTTTAAAAAAAAATCCGTCAGTTTAACAGTTGGGAATTTTCAGACTGTGAAAACAGATATGTATTAGTTAATAAATTATTTGTAAAGAAAATTTCTCATAGAATAACATTAGGTTCGGCTTCCGGAAACGGTGACTGAAGCGGGCCCTTAATATTCCTGTAATAACTACGTAATACATGAGAAAGGGTATCCAAAATGGATTAATGAAACAATTTTCAAGAAAACCGTTAGAGCCGTTTTTGAGATAAGGACTTACGGTCCCATTCCCAGTTTCTGATAACCCACTTCCGGTTTTCCAATTTTCACCAAAATTTGGAAAGTTCATCTGTACACCAGACCTTTCTCGGTTGTGAAGTTTCGTAGTTCTATCTTTATTAGTTTCAAAGATATGATAGCCAGAAGATCCCATGCATACATACACACTGGCCAATTGTTGAAAACTACTTTTTTGGACTCAGGAGGCTTAAAAACATTTAAATCAGGTGAAAACTCGACATCGAATTTTCCCGGCCCGAACCTGCAAAAAAAAAAAAAAAAAAAAAAAAAAAAAAAAATTAAGCCTGAGTCCGGCCCGGCCCGAGAGCAGATGGAGAAATTCGGCCCGAACCCGGCCCGTGTAGACCTCTACTGTGTACTACAAACATGTAGTTTATATATTATCATACAGAACAACCTACATTTCTGTTTAATGAAAATAAATGTAAAAGTTATTTATATCAGCTTAGGAAAGATAAACATACTGACATTAGTATAAAAACGTTTTTAGCAAATTTTTAATTTTATTCATTATAAATCATTTAAATTCAAAAAGTTTTATTATAAAATGCATTATTTTTAAGCAGAATGGAACTTTATTAATAAATGCATAAACTTATTTATTTATTTATTTATTTTCATTACAGAATATTTAGAATTAAATGTATTGAATATGAAAAGAACACTAAAGCTCCAAAAGTATACAAGTGGGTTAAAGCCAAAAAGTACAAAAAAATACCTATACCTGGACCTCTCACAATTACTTTACCTGATATTATTCCATTTTAAAATAGCATTGGTAAAATTCATCTCAGGAAAAGCTGAAATAATGATATATGGTACTTTTTTTTTTTTTTTTTTTTTTTTTGTACTACTGTAAATATGGAAATAAAATATAAAAGTTGAACAGGTTTTCAACAGCTTTGTGTGATTTTCTTGTTTTACATAAAAAATAGACATATAATTCTATACTCTTGATTATGCACAATTTTCATTGTCCTCGGCTTTTTTGCCACTATAAATTACGATGGATTTAAAAAAAAAATGATAATTTACACAATTAGGTATTCAATTAAATTTTATAGAAAATAAAAACTGAAGGCAAAATATCTAGGAAAATATATAAATCAATTCTGTAGATAATCAGTAGTCTACTGTAATATAAATGAGATAAACAGCAGATTGCAAAATACACTGAAAAAAATATTTCAAAGTTAGTATATATAACATATATATATATATCTGTACCCCGGAGGTAAAGGACACCATGTCACATATATATATATTTTTAGGAATGATGTTATAATGAAATTAATTAATGACATTTCTCATGAATAAAGAAAATGGACATGGTTTCATGTTCTACTGTTTTTTCTTCTTTCTAGTAACTGAGCATAATGCTTAATGCCTCTATATAAAGCAAAAAATTCACATTAAGAACATGGTGCTAACTCTTTTCTTAAAATAGGCATGGTGTTCTTTACCTTCGGGGTACAGATATATACAAATACAAGGTCTGTCCCGAAAGTAATGCGTTCGATTTTCTTCTGCCGTGACTATCCATCGCACAGGGTTGCTGTTTGCATGGAAGTGCGGGTGGAGTCTTGGGAACACAGCGCCACCACTGCCAGTCGGCTCCGAGCTCCAGCAGAGTCACAGTGCCTGTTTCAGTGAACCTTTGTGTGAGAGCTCAGTCGAAATCAAGATGGATCCAACTTTTTTGGATAATGTGGTAAGTGGTGACGAATCTTGGATCTTCTTGTATGACCCAGAAACAAAAAGACAGAGTGAGAGTGGTACACGTCATCCCCATGCTCAAAGAAGGCAAGAATGAGCAAATTGCAGGTCAAAGCGATGCTCATTGCTTTTTTCAAATCCAAGGGAGTAGTCCATTTTGAATTTGTTCCACCTAGCCAACCAGTCAATGCCAAATTCTATGTCGAAGTACTGAAAAGGCTAAAGCAATGGGTCAACTGTGTCAGGCGCAAGATCAAGAATTCCTGGAAGCTGCATCACAGGACAAATCAGCCACCTTACAGTCCTGATTTGTCACCGCCCGACTTCTTTTTGCATTACTTCCAGGACAGACCTTGTATATGTGTGTGGGTTAGTCATACATTCGTGCAAACTTTAAAAATTAATAATAAAAGAAGTAATGCTCAGAAAAGTTTTGTTTTGTCTGAATATGATCAGAGGGACATTGGATTTTTTACCATGTAAGGTAATGATACCAGTACTCATCACCCTTAAAATCTGCACTAGTGTTTGCCACCCTCAAAAAAGACATCTATATATATAAACGGCTAAGAGATTTCCTTGGACTCTGTGTGTGGACGCAAGCTGTCACCAAAGTTTCATACTTTAGTTAATAAAAAAACTAATTGTCTGATCGATAAGCTGTTTAATCGGACGAATTTAGAAAAATCGCCTCTTTTATTTGGTACATTATTTCTAATGAAATTTTGATTAGATTTTTTTTAATTAATTTAAATATGAAAATAATATCCTGGTAATAGCTTAAAAATTGGACATTTAAATTTTTGATTGTTGCTAAAAAAAGTAAAGGTTTTTTTTTTTTTTTTCAGCGTAAAATGAAATACACTTTCACGTGAAAAAAAAAATTTTTTTTAATACTAAATTTGCTCATGCATATGAAAAAAATAAAATATGAAAACAGAGTAAAAAAATGAATATACCTCAATAGAATTTTTTCCTTTTGTTTGTTTTTGACACAGATGAATCCCGCTTGGCATGAAAGCTAATTCTGCATTATATTAAAGAGCTTTACTTATTGATAACCCTGGGTATTTTTTTTTTTTTTTTTTTTTATGCTGAAATAGATCGGACATTTTTCGCCAAGGACTCCACATTCGCAAAAGCCTTTTTAAGCCAAGTAGTGCATCAAAACTATAAATAAATTATAAAAATTTATTTTTCTATATACCAATTACTATTATAACCCCAAAAATTGTCTCATGCAATAAACGTAACTGATCATAGCACATTGTAATATTATATTTGGCACGAAATTGTTATCATTTTATGGTTGATAGAACAAATCAAATAAATATAAAAAATAACATGAAAGAAAATATTATGTACACCACGTATAGTGTCATTCACATGTAACCGGGATTCAAATATAAAATTGCTACTTCAATTTTTTCGATAATTTCTGTTTTGAAGTGTATTCTGATAAATACCCAAATGGAAGTCCACTGGAAAGCTATTACAATAGACACAGGCACCTGAGAGTCTGTGAATGAGTGGATCGCTGCCAAAGGCAATGGGGAGCCAAAGCTGGCTTTAGAGAAATTTCATGAATTATTTATTTATAAAGCAATACAGAAAAAAGTTTCCTTTAAATATATTGACCAGCGAATCGGGCAAAGCCTTCGTTGTATCACTACCTTCATTGATTTCATAAATTTAAAAATGATTTCATTAACAAACTTTGATCTATTTATGCAAGCAGCATCAGCCCGAGTTTTGTACATTTCAAGTTTGATTTTAAAAATTTTCCCGCATTCAGAATTTGGTTCGTTCCCGAACCAGGGCTTTTCTGGTGTTAAAATAAGTGTTTAATAACATCTATGAATTTGAAACCACCAGCACTTGATTCCCTAGAACCGGAGAATCTAGCTCAAGTGGATTTAAATCCATAGATGTTAATTAATGATTATTTTAACACATCTTTTGTGAGGGTGACGTACACTGATGCAGATTTAAAGGGTGGCGAGCACTGGTGTCTTTACCTTAATAATTTTAAAAAAAAGGATTCTAAAAGCAACTGAAAAAGGGCATACATATACTGAGATGTTTTTTGGAAATCCCCTGTCTGGAAATAAATTTGCCATGCAATGCCTGTAGCATGCTATAGTTCAAGTGCTTTATATAGATCAAGTGCTGGTAGTTAAACCAACGGGAATGGGCCATTGGTGATACAGTGCTGACATGGTACACTCAGTTGTAATAGGCATAGTGACATGTTTCACTTATCTATTATGTTGTGCTGTTGATCATGTTAAATGTCTTTTACATTAAAATAAATTCACAGTCATGTTATTGTAATCTGTTTCATTTTCTATTTGTATTCAGCAGATTTCCATGAAACGTCTCAATATGATGTGTGAACACCCTCTTTCAGTTACTTTTGGAATCATTTACTTTAATATGTGTAAAAAAAAAGTCCAATATCCCTCTAATCATATTCCCACAAAGCAAAAATTTTTTTAAAGCATAACTTCTTTTATTATGTATTTTTGATGGTGGTGGGAATCTAAGATGCACTCAGTATGTAATTGTGTGGTTATTATTTTAAATTCTTAATAATTTTTATAATGATCTGTTTCCTGGTTTCAATGCACTGCCATGATGAAATATCCAGAACCTGATTAATGCAGGGGGACGCAGGACATATGCTCCGGGTCCTGACTGGTAGGCAGCCCTAAAACTGGCCCTGAAAATGCCATTGTGCTATTTTTGCTCCTAAAAATGACAACAAAAAGAAAAAAAAAGAGGAATAAAATGCAAAATTCTGTCACTTTAATCCCATATACAAATATGTACTTTTGCCGATTGGTGCACTGCAAAGAGGGGTGGGGGCCCACGAAAGTATATGCGCTCTAGACCTCACATGAAGTTAATCAGGCCCTGGAAATATCTGTTCAGTTCTCTTTATTTTTGAGTAAATTCTCATTTTCAATAAAAAATCATTTTGCATCAAAGAAAAGCTGAAAAGTTCGGCACAGAAACTCTGCTAGAACAAAGTAGAACTGAAACTGAAAATTTCAATTTATGTGTAGAAGCTATATTAACTATCAGTTTAAGTAATTTTTCACATTAGTAATATAAATTTATTACTAATAACTGATCAACAAAGAAGGAAAAAACTACATGATATCTCATATTTTACAAAATATTTAAGGTACAGTTGTAGGTTATTCATTCTCACTTTAAAACTGAATTTTTAAATACTACAGCAAGCTTTTATTTTACCAGGATTATTATGTGGATATTGCACAATAAATTGTAATTGTATTTTGATAATTAAAAGTTCAAAAACTGACAGTAAAGCATGTATATTGAATATTACAAAAAAAAAAAAAAGTTTTAAGAAATCATGAAAATAGTCAAATATATTCAGTTGCAAAACAGACTGATTTTGATTCTTATAGCATTATTTAGTGTATTACTTAAAGCAGATTAGAAGGGAAAGAAAAAGAATATATCACTTTAGAAATGTGTTATCCTCTTATCTATAATCCTTTATCCACATATTATCTCAATTATTTTATCCTTCAGTGAAATAAAATTACAAAAATACCTATCAACAACTCTATACAGTTATAAATAGACTTACTTCTATTAGTTTACTTTCCTTGATATATTTGAAAAAAATAACACAAATTTTGAACATTCTAAAATACATAGACTACATCAATCAGGTCTACATATGTAGGTAAGAAATCATCTCATTTAGATACAAAATGATTAGTTACAGTATTGATAAAAAAATTAACAAATAGCAAGTGATTTTTTTTTTTTTTTTTTTTTTTTTTTTGTCTGGAGGGTGGGAGGAGTTTAAATTTTGATACAGTATATGTTAAATCTAGAAAAATACACATTGTTTTTTATTTCATTTTATTTAATTATTGTGATATTTTTTCTTTTTTCTTCTTATGGGTCAGGTTTGGATCAAATTGGCTGAATTTTTTTATCTTACAGGCTGTATTTATTATTATTTTTATCAATGAGGAGAAACTAATTTGAATTAAGGTTGGGATTAGTTTTTAATGAGTCAAGTAAAGTTGAGAGCATTTAAAAAAAATTAAAATAAAAAACAGATAATTTTGTTTGATAGAAATATAACTATATAACTAACTCATATGTATAAAACTATGCCTAACTTAATATAAATAAAAGTCATTGTAGGGTATGTCTTAAATCTCCGCTCAAACTATTGAACTGATTTCAATCAAACTTGACACAGTTACTGCTTATGACCAGGGTTGAAGTACCGTGGATGTTTGACATATGTAGTGCATGCACAGTTGGAGGTGGTGAGGAAAATCCCTCTCAAAAATCACATTTTCACATGATTTCTAGAGTAACAATCCAGCTACAAACTTCAAAATGGATGTGTAGGCTACTTCTAATGTATATGTTCTCCGTGAGTAGAGATTTTTAAAAACTTGAAATTGAAAAGCAGTTGATTAAAAAAAAAAACATTCTAAAAGTATGCTTTTAGTCAAAACTTCATGCATGGAATTTAAACACTGTACTGTGAATACATCCTGTCTTAACGTAGTATCTTAACATAATTAAAATCAAAATAATTTTTTTACTATGTTACAATGACATCACTTCATAAAAATCTCTCAAATAATGTACTTATCATCTTTGAAAATAACGTCATTCCTCAAGAATCATTTGACAGGAAACTGACAAATTCACAGAAAAAACTGCTACGTTTTACTATGATTGTGTGGGGTTTTATTTACTAGTAACAGAATACATAATACAAAATAGAAATCTTAATACTAAATTATAATGTGACCAGAAGTTCTACCTGTTCTTCACACAGAGGAAAAATTAAAAAAGAAAAATTAAAAGCCAATTAATATGATCTGTTGGCAAGAGATTGTTCATTCTGAATTTTGATAAAGACCAAGCTTTATTACAATCAACTGAAAAATTCGATTGAAAACTACTGATTTCAATATGTGAAGAACAGGCAGAAATGCTAGATACCCTTTTCACCACCTTAGGAGTTGAATTTTTGAAGATTCTCATTTTTTACCTTAATTAGGACCTAAGAGAAGACATTTTTCTAAATTTCAAACTCCTACAGGAAACTATTGCAATTTTCCACATGTGAAGAATGCTAGAACCCCCCCCCCCCATTTCACCACCTTTAGGGTTAAATTTTGAAAGATTTACCTTAATTAATGCCTAAGAGAAAATAATTTTCTAAACTTCAAGCTTCTACAGGAAATCACTGGAATTTTCCATGTGTGAAGAACAATAGAAATGCTAGACATCCCTTTCCCATCCTTCAGGGTTAAATTTTGAAAGATTTACCTTAATTAAAGATGAAGCAAAGACATTTTGCTAAACTTCAAGCTTCGACAGGAAACCACTATAATTTCCCACATGTGAAGAACAGGCAGAGCTGCCAGACACCTTTCACCCTCTTAAGGATCAAATTTTGGGAAATCCTTATTTTTTATCTTAATTAGGGCCTATGAGGATACATTCTGTTAAATTTCAAGCTTTAGCTGAAAACCACTTCTCACATGCAGTGATAAAGGTTAAAAAACTTTGATACTCCTTTCAATCTCTAAAGAGTTGAATTTCATTAAATCCATTCCTAGTAAACCCTTACATCATAAAAGGAACTTGCTGTCCAAATAACATGTTTTTAGCTTCAGCCATTTGGACTTAGCCTTTATAGATGAATGAGTGAATCAGTGGTATTTCGCACATTTCATTTAACTACATAATAAATGCAAACTCTTTTCTTAGAACAATAATAACAGTGCTGCCATTCAGTCATGTCTTACAATTGAATTATTTCAAAAATAATTTATTTGTAGGAAATGATAAATATTTATATTTTTGAGGAATTAAAATAATAATAATAAAATAAAATAAAAGGAGACTTATTATTATCAAAATAATTCATTTAAATATAGTGGCCAGTGAAGAAGGCAAAGTCAGCTAGACTAGCAAATAAATAAATAATATTCAAATGACTATAATAGTAAACTAAACTTCCACATTAGACAGCCCAAACATTGGATGTCTCTACTTAACGGATACTTTTTTAAATCTACAGTGTAAATCCTAGTGATTCTTCTGGATTTCCCCCCCCCCTCCCCTCATATTTCAGGTAATATTTGGGTTGGACTCAGGAAAAGTTTTTTTACTGGTTCGAATCTTTGAATATAATTTGCCAAATTTCAGATTAACTTCAAATTTTGCTGTCATGTTTGGTAACCTAGATACTATTTGGTACTATACATATAATCCGCTTCCCTACCTATATATATATATGAGCAATAATTCACTTCATCATTCTGCATTGATGACGATACGCTTTACGCTACCGAAACTGCAGTCTGCACTTAACAGTTTTTTACAATGCATTTTTAATGTGTAAATACTGATATTTCTGTTCTGTGTCAAGTCTAGTTATTTATTTAACTTATACAATACTCTAAGTTATTTTAGCAAATAAATAAATAATATTCAAATGACTATAATCGTAAACTAAACTTCCGCAGCCCAAACATTGGATGTCTCTACTTAACAGACATTTTTTTTAATCTTCAGTGTAAATCCTACTGATTCTTCTGGATTTCTCCTCCCCCCATATTTCAGGTAAGATTTAGGTTGGACTCAGGAAAAGTTTTTTTACTAGTTCGGATCTTTGAAAATAATTTGCCAAATTTCAGATTGACTTCAAATTATCTGTCATGTTTCGTAACCTATTATACTATTTGGTAATATATATATAATCCGCTTCCCTACCTATACATATGAGCAATAATCCACTTTAATAACAGGAGACTTGGCGTTGGATTATTAAAATCCCAATAAACTACTACGTCAGAAACGCCAAAGAAAAATATTTGAGATGCATTCAGCTGTTTCGGTAGCCTTAAGCGTACCGTCTTCAGTGCAAAAAGAATGCACTGAAGACGTTACGCTGAATTCTTTTTGCACTGAAGACACAAAGTGCAGAAAGTGCACTTTTTGCACTGATGACGGTACGCTTAAGGCTACCGAAACAGCTGTATGCATCTCAAATATTTTTCTTTGGCGTTTCTGACGTAGTAGTTTATTGGGATTTTAATAATCCACTTTGTCATTCTGTACTGATGATGGTAAGCTTTACGATACCAAAACTGCAGTCTGCACTTAACAGTTTTTTACATTGGCATTTTTAACGTTGTATTAATATTGATATTTCTGTTCTGTGTCACGTCTAGTTATTTATTTAACCTATACAATACTCTAAGTTATTTCTTTTTCAGAAAACAAAAACTATTATTATACTCTGCACTAACTGTAGGAAAAAAAAAGTGTTAAAAATGAAGTATAACATTTAGACAAATCTGTAAAATTTCGGGAAAGTTTGAAACTATTAATAGCCCACCCTCTTTGGCTACAGCCTAATCAAGTAGCAAAAACATCTCAAGCATATTAAAAGTTATTATTTGATAAATCTCCTTTCAAAGAAAAAAAACTTTTATTTTAAATTTAAATAAAATATTTTTAGTTAAATTCAACAACACAAGACCAAATTCAAAAGCATAAAAAATTTTTATTAGCACCACTTACATGTTCATGTATAAAAATTTAATTTTACTAAGTAAAAAAAAAAAAAAAAAAAAATCTAATTAATAAAAGCACTACTGGGAGAATTTTTCTAGAAAATGGAGACATTCAAACACCACCTGAAAAAATAAATAAATAAATAAATAAAAATATTTATAAAACTGAAAACAAATTTTGATGATATGTATCTATATTTAAATATTCAAAATTTAACTTTCAGATAAAATTTTAAAGTTTTTAAAAATCATAGTTAATTTATGCACATAAATTTGCATAATACATATTTAAAACTTATGAATTCATAAAAATATGCACTATAAATGCATTAAAAAAAATTATTAGCACTTTCTTTCGTTCTTTCTTTTTACAAGTTAATTTATACAAAATAATAATAATTAATAACAAAAATTTTTAAATAATACTTTAAATATTTATCTTATGTAGAATAACAATAATAATTAAAAAAAAAAAAAAACCTTTTTATGTCATTTTTCAAGGGAAAAAAAAAAAGAAAGGAAAAAAAAAATAGTTATTTACAAATTAAATTCATAATTATGTGAGAATTACTATTTTCTCAACATTCTTCATAACTGCACATATAGTAAATTTCGATTCTAAAATTTTCTAATGTTCCATATAAAACTTTTTTTTAGATATATACGATTCCAAAAATAAAACAGTATATGTAAGATAATGAGATGATGTCAAATTAAATAAGAAGACATAAAAAAATAATAATAATGTAATACAGAAAGTTCTGTGATGTTAAAAACATCACTTCTTTTTAAATGTTAAATAAGATCGTTTTCTGCACTTAAATGCATTGTTTCTCTCAGCTGGCTCAACTCACCCTGTTGTGTTTGCTTTACTGCAACACACACACAGGAGAAAAATTGGTTCTTCTTTCCTAGTGGTGATGTCATATCACACCATGCTGAGAACCAATAGGGTGATGGTTCTGACTCCACCTTCTGTTATTCCGGCAGTTTTAAATTTAGTTGGGTTTTCAGCAGCTCTCAAGAGAAGAACATGGGGTGAGAAAGATTTGTTTTGCTTCTGTTTTAAAATAATGACCATTTTATCATTTGGAGAGAGAGTGCCTACTTATTAATAATAAATATATATATATTAGTTTATATGAATACTTATTCAAATTTTAAAAACCATTAATTTTTATATCCTACTTAATTTGGAATTACTAGTGTGGTTTGGAAAATAAAATTAATCAATTTTATTTTCCAAACCACACTAGTAATTCCAAATTAAGTAGGATATAAAAATTAATGGTTTTTAAAATTTGAATAAGTATTCATATAAACTAATATATATATATTTATTATTAATAAGTAGGCACTCTCTCTCCAAATGATAAAATGGTCATTATTTTAAAACAGAAGCAAAACAAATCTTTCTCACCCCATATTCTTCTCTTGAGAGCTGCTGAAAACCCAACTAAATTTAAAACTGCCGGAATAACAGAAGGTGGAGTCAGAACCATCACCCTATTGGTTCTCAGCATGGTGTGATATGACATCACCACTAGGAAAGAAGAACCAATTTTTCTCCTGTGTGTGTGTTGCAGTAAAGCAAACACAACAGGGTGAGTTGAGCCAGCTGAGAGAAACAATGCATTTAAGTGCAGAAAACGATCTTATTTAACATTTAAAAAGAAGTGATGTTTTTAACATCACAGTTCAAATTGTACAATCCATTTTTAGCAATTCATGTTATAAAGTCGAAGACAAAAACAAAATATGCCTCTAAATAAAAGTCTAAATAACTTGTATAGCAGTAAATTTTAAAATACTGCAATACTAACAGTATGATCATATTTTTTATTTAAAAAAAAAGGTTTTGTTAATAAGAATGTGATGTTCTTGCATGCAATCCTCTACCAAATTTTGGATGCAATGTACATATCTCTTTCTAGTAGAAGAAATTTATTTGTAAACTTTACTGAAAATTTTCCTGAAAATGCCTAAATTTTCCTACATCTAGGAATATCTACTGAGGTATATCAAAAGAATGGACACAGTGAAATTGTGAAAACATTAATTTGTGAGCAAACCAATCCCTTCTTATTATGTTCCAGCTTTCCTTGGCATGAATTTGTATCAGAATGATAAATCTTTGTTTGCAGCCATGATTGAGAAATTAGAAAACATATGCTATGTTGACATATTTTGAATGCTATTTTTGTAATATTTTACCAAGGGCATACATAAGAAGGAAAAGGGAAAAAAATGATACTAAGAATCATCATCATAAAGATCATTTTTAAATTTGATTAAAATCTAAAAATATGATTAATCAATTAGGTGCCAAAGTCCTTGATATGGGAATAATTTTTTAAGAATTTTTTTCTCTGCACATAAATAAGATAAATACATTTTTTCTTTTTTTACATTAAATATTGGAACGCCTAGCTTTATTGGTAATTTTTTCAAAAAGTTTATAATGTAACTTCTAATTTTTTTTTTTTTTTTTTTTTTTCAATTATTCAAACAGAGATGTTTGTTTTTCTGCAAAACATCAGCAAAGAAAAAAAAAACAATCAGCAAAAATTACTCATTTGAGTACAGGGGTTTAAAACAATGGATAGGAAATAAAACAATTCTTTTCTTAAATTATAACAAACAGGGATCAAGAAAACTAATTTAAAAGGTTTTTGCAGTTTTTCAACATCTATTCTACCCCAATTAGGTGTCAAATCTCAAATTTTGGAAACATATCATATCTTCTAACAAAAAATTTTTTTTATATTTATTTAAACTACATATGATGAGAAATGCACATTGAAACCCAAAATATACGAAAATTCATAAATTTTCAGTGGGATTCATATAGCGGAATTTAATGGGTTAATATTATTTTTATTTTAATTAACTTTTTCCTTTTTTTTTTTTTTTTTTCTTTGGCGGTTCACAAGCTCAAGTGTGGAAGAGCACCCTTACTTCACCAGCTTCAATTTTTATTTGAAAACTTAATATAAAGCTTAAAGTTACCTATGCCTAATTCATATTAGAAATTACAAAATCAAATTGAATTGAAATCTACAATTTCTCTCTCTATATATATGTATATACATTTCAATTATCATAAAAACAGAAGTTTTTACCTTATTCTGTTACCAACAATTTAAAAACTTATAATATTCTCAAAAGTTTTCTATGAGCGTTTCAAGAAAAATTTGATTTTTGGTGTCTAAGCACAGTTAACATAGCTATGTGCTAGAAGATGTCATAGTTTACAGCACCACCTGGTGGCAAACAATAGAATTACTGCTATGTTGGAAACAGTACAATGGAAAAAATGAATTACAACGTTATAGAGCATAAACAATTTAGTACAAAAAGACACCTTGAAGACATAAAGGCTATAGACAGAATGTTTAAAACATGAATTTATTTGTTTGTAATTTCTTACACTGTGGCATGAGAAAATAATCTCATAAAGAAAAATACAACAAGTTTTTACATGATACCTTATTTTTTTTATGTTCAAACTTTTGTCCATCAGTTGCAATGCATCTGGACCCTTGTTTGAACTTTACATAGCATACATGTAACAAGATGTGTATATGCTACAAAAGGAGTACAGTGTAATGTTCAAACAATGATCCAGATATGCATTGCATTTCACAGACAGAAGTTTGTACATAAAAAATGAAAGTAACTCTTGCAGAAATTAGTTTTTTTTTTAGATCGTTTTCTCATGTCAACGTGTAAGGGATCACAAACAAATACACATTTGAAGCATTTGTATAATTCACATTTTTCCACAAAAGGTACCATTTTCGAGAGCAGATAATATCACTAATTCTTGCAATTTCCATCAAATGGCACTATAATTGTTTGCATGTTGCAGTACATAGCCATTTTACTGTACCTGGACACAACTTTTATAAATATAGCTGTAACTGTTCAACAGTTAAAGGAATGAGAACAGACTTTAATGGGCACCCTGTATATATTTAAGCAAGGATTTTGCATGTATTATTTATTTATTTTCCATTCCTTCACAGTAAATAGTATTTAACGTTTTAAAATCATTGGTAAATTAGAATTTTTAACATTTGGATTCGCATAGATTTTGAATTTTATGTAGGGTTCAGTTTTTTTTAAGTGTTTTACAAATAATTAGTGATACAAACAGTTTGTGCTTCAAATTGATGTATTTGGGCTATTTTCATATAAAATATAAGCAATAAAAATATACATAAAAGTGTGCACTAGTATATGTTTGCATACCATTTTACATTTTTGGAACCACTAAATCATAACACGGGTGATTTTTCAAGACCACTAAAATTTCATTGCCAGGACCTTAGAAATAAGATATATCATAATACACCATTTATAGTCATTATATTCATATTTTAATATTATAAAATCATTGGTAAATTAGAATTTTTAACATTTGGATTCGCATAGATTTTGAATTTTATGTAGGGTTCAGTTTTTTTTAAGTGTTTTACAAATAATTAGTGATACAAACAGTTTGTGCTTCAAATTGATGTATTTGGGCTATTTTCATATAAAATATAAGCAATAAAAATATACATAAAAGTGTGCACTAGTATATGTTTGCGTACCATTTTATATTTTTGGAACCACTAAATCATAACACGGGTGATTTTTCAAGACCACTAAAATTTCATTGCCAGGATCTTAGAAATAAGATATATCATAATACACCATTTATAGTCATTATATTCATATTTTAATATTATATTAACAATATGTAAGTAATTAACATACCTCCACCATAATTAAAATTATTATCATCCACTCCAAGCGAACATGATGCTCATCATTCATATGATTTACAAGTAAATCAACAAGCTCAGAACAGTAACTTAATCTTACATTCATTGTCTATAATAAAATAAAACATTTATTTTAGAAAGACATTGAAAAGAAACAAAACATATTTTGTTTCTATAAACAAAATTATAATAATAAAAGAAAAACTGTTTACAGAGAGGTTTTATTTGATACTAAAATAGCTAAAATTATATATATATTTTTTTATTATTATTTTTCAAATATTCACTAATCTATTTATAGGTAAATTAATCTATTGGTTAATAAGTCCATCAAACATTCCACCCAACAGCTAACCCATACATGTAAAATCTTTTAATACAATAATTTTCAATATATATAAAGTAGAGTACTCAAAATTCTCATGAAAATTAGGTGAGAATTTCTCACCCTTACTTAGATATATAGTTAGATTTCTGAAATATTATAATTTATCAGTAACATATAGGGTAGGTGCTCCAGTGATTGGCATGCTCCAGTAATTGACATCTATCCCGAAATAATTAATAAATAATAAAAATAATAAAATCACATATTTTACATATAAGAATTTTAACATTTTATGTCAAACACTGGAGCATAGGGTGCTAATAACTGTAAAATGAATAACTAGCAGTGTCAAACACTGGAAAATAGGGGGCCAATTACTGATAAAATGAAAAACTGGCAGTGTCAATTACTGGAACATTGAGTGGGTGTCAAATAAAATTTCATAAAAAAAATAATTGTTGTCAAATGTATATATTTTAACACATATGTGGTTCTGAATGTCTTTCATGCCATATGTACTAACTTAAGATTTCTAAAAATATTTTCTGATGACTAGAACATTAAAAATATCAGAGATTGCTCTAAAAGTGTCAATCACTGGTGCATTTACCCTATTTTTGCAGCTCATTAATAAAATTTATACATTTTTTATTCATTTTTTATTTATAATTTATAGATTTAATTGCAATTAATTACTTAAATATGTAATTGTCTTCACCACTAAATACTGAAATAGGCAATTATTCCACCATTAACTGATGAAGTTTGCACTTTTTATAAAAGTTTATTCACAAAATTTGCGACTACTTAAACTAAAATTAGGCGAATTTCCTACTTTTCCATGTTTGATTGCTGAAATGTGTCATATTTTTGCAGCTAATTGCTGATATACACAATTTTCTTGTCTGAATTGCTTGAAATATTTTTAAATTTAAAAGATTTTAGGATTGCCATTTTTTTCTCCTATATATAAAGAAAGAAAATATTGAATGTGTGAAAATTTTTTACCTCCAGTTTATGATGGATTTATACACTTTGAATTTGAGGTGTCCTAAACATGTTTTGACCATATTGAAAAAATGTATGCTGTGTGTGTGCATATCAAAATCTTTGTGAATGTTGTATTTCATGAACCAATGGGCGACATTTAACCAAACTTGATATTTAGACAGACCTTGACTTAAATAGGCACTGGTTACATTTGAGGATCAAATGCTCAAAACATGACCTATCATCCAATTTTTTTTTATTTCATAATTTTCAAAAAGGCATTATGGAACAAAATTTCTTATAAATGTACATAATGAAAATTGTGTTTTAATATTTCAATATAAAATAAAAACAAAATTATAACCGTAAAAATAAACCAGGATTTTTTTTTTTTTTTTAAATGTGTAGGGAATTTCCATTTTTGACATTTATTTTCCATTTATTTACAGGAAAAAAAATATTTCACAAAAAATTATTACATTATTGTTACAAATTGTCAGTGAGTCAAAAATGAAGAAAATGACATGGAAAAAGTGCAATCATAAGTGTGGAAAAAAATAGAAAATCAACTGTACCAATCAAAAAATGCAAAATAGTCAAGAAAAAACGACATCAAAGAGTAGGGCTTTGAAATCATTGACAAGGCTTCTGCTACTCAAGTTTATTACTGTTGATGAAAGTAGGGTAGGTAACTATCTTATTTACCTGCCTTTTACAGAGATTGCCCTATAACTACTCTTAGTCAAATACAGCTATTGTTTTGCTGGTCAATTAAAACAAAAGAAAATGATAATAATGTAATGAAGTCTGTTAGATGCATTTTACTGATGGTATACATTGTACTCAAGCAAAAAGTGTGATTCTAAGTATTTTTGTGTAACATTTATAAAAAAAAACATTTTTATGCCTATTCAGAGCCATCCTTAGGGGTGGGCAACAGGTATGATCCCATAGTGTCTTACATTTTAAACCCAGATAGTAAGCACATTTGCCACAAGTTTGATTTATCTTGATATTATCTTGCCATGACAAATTTGACGCGACAAATTTGCTGTGAAATTGTTGCAAAGTAGACGGATGTAAATCCATCTTTCGTTTTGATTAATATTTGTTTTTTTTTTTTTTTCCTCTCACACCGTTCATGCTATAAACTAAAATTGCTATGTAAATATTTGAAATTCAGCATATAGTATCTGACGATTGATATCGAAGTGGTTCCGCAACGTTATCTTCCTCGTGTTTATTGGAGGAAGAAGTGTGGGTCTTTCACAATATTCAAAGTTCTGGTATTGACAAGGCTTACGTGAGATATGTGCTGTGTTTGCATATTTCTATGTGTATCTTCAGACAGCGTGACGTGACAAGAATCTCAGTTTGCAATGCTTCAGCAGTTGGTGTGACAAGACAAGCTTGCTTGTTGTAGGGAATTTGCAGTAATCTTGATACGACAATGCTAACTTTTCTACTAGTCTGCAACGAATTTACAGCAAATTTGATACAGTAAGGGTGCAACTTGCACGACAAGTTTGCTGCAAATTTTGTGTATGGTGACTTCGGAGTTTGGGTTACCTTGCTTCAGTCTTGTTATGAACTTACAAGCTTGTCACAATGAACTTGCTGCAAGTTTGTTATATTAATATAACATGCATCATTTTTTGATAAATTTAATTAAATCTCATCTGCTTCTTATTTGGAAATTTATGATGATTGTTTTAAATTTTTATTTTAATTGTTTCATTATTAATTTTTGCACAAATAGAATGGACATTACCAAAAATATGGCTTTCCAAATTGGCAGCTCATTCCTATAATTATTTTTCAAAATATAGTGATATTTCAATTTTTATTGCTCTTAGGAGGCTGTCACTTGTTATCATTTGTGTCATTTATAACTTCACATACACATGATTTAAAATAGTTATTCAAGTAAGTTTAGATGCCCACATTATTTCTTAATCAGCATTACTTTACTTTATTTTATATTTAAAATTGTCATATTTTTCTTTTGGTTATTACCAGAATGGACATAATACATTTCTGTGAGTGAGCTTAATTTTTCAAATATAGAAATTTACCCTTAACACATTTTTGCTTGTGACTCTATTGAGAATCAATTTAAAGTATATAAACCATACCTTTTCCAAACCGCCTTGATATGCAGTCAAAAATGGGTGTTACCATCGAAAAAATGAAGTTGGGGTAAATTTTTATATATAGACAACCCCCTAAGCAAAACTTAACCATTGCATTAATAACTAAACATTATGACAAACTGATTGGCACCGGTCGCATGTTTCTATGTAATTTACCAGGGGTCTGTCCAGGTTTTTTTTCCAGGGTCCTATTTTTGTGAAAAATTTTCTTATTTTTGTGAATTTTTCTTATTTTTGTGAAATTTTTTTCTGACATAGTTATTATTTTTATTTTTGTGAAAATTTATTTCACAAATTTTATCTGCACACACACACATATGTATATATGTTTCATCTAGAGCAGGCAGGAGGGTGCTGTGCTGCCCTGCCTGCCCTTTGTCTGAAAAAATGACACCCTTCTTGCCCTTAATCTAAAAAAGTTGCACCTTTGCCTTTTATTGAAAATAACCTTCAAATTGAAGATATGTTATAAATATAAATAAATGTAATGTATTGTGCATAACAATCCACAGTCGTTCATATGTCAGTAACAAGCAAAATTAAGTTGTAAAGAAAGTTAATGTTTGAAAGTTTTTCTTTTATTTGTACTTAAAATCGAAATTTTAAAATAAATGTCTGGATTTTAAATATTAAATGACCTTAAGAATTCCAAACTTGCCCACATACATCTAGAAAACGCCTTTTCATTAGCTGCACATTGCCCTTTTTATAATCCCGGGGGAAAATCCTAATATATATGCTTATACTTTTAATGGATCATTATAACTCATAGGTAAAAAAACCCCAAAAAAACTAGTGTTTCAGAAAAAAAAAAACACCTGAATTTCAAATGATACTCAAATTATTTAGACAGAAGCCCTAATCTTTCTGTACCTTGTTATCAGTCAATCAATAAAAGAAGAGCAACGTAATTTGAACGTATTTTTTTAACGTAATAGTCCGAATAACAGGAATTTACTCCCGTAACTGGCCGGCCTCGCTTTATCTTTACTAAATAGAAGCGATCAAATTATTGACAAAAATACAAAATCACACTTCTATAGCTATGCTACTCTACAAACCACATACTAAAGAATTACAAACTAAACAAAAACAAACACAACGCGGCAAAAGATCTTGCCAAAATATTTATGTAATTTTCCACAGAAAAATTTCGTCACATCAAGGAAAGGTACGCCACACCCATTATCGTGTTTGACGTCATTCCCTTACTAATCAGCGTGGACTGCGTGAGAAATGGAGGCGTGGTTTTATTGTCATGTAGTAACGATAGTGACTAGTACGAGAACATAAGAGAAAATTGATGGGATGCAATGTTTATATATTGCTGAGCAGATGTTTTTGCTCGGTATTATTTTATAAATGCTTTGTTTTTCCAAAAAATTTCGGGAAAAGTTTGTTTATCTCCGAATTGAATTTTGTGAAGGGTCCGTTTTATGAGTATGGAATTTTGTGAAGGGTCCGTTTTATGAATATGGAATTTTGTGAAGGGTCCGTTTTTTTAGCCTGGAATTTTGTGAAAGGTCCGTAAACGGATCCAGTTTTCCCCCTAGACAGACCCCTGTTTACAGAAAAATTAATTGAAAGGTGGCTTCCCCCCCCCCCCCCACAACTGTACACAACAGACTAATACCACAACCTACAAGTCTTACTGCTTGTATGACAATGAAAATGTACTCATTGGGGAGGGTGTATTATAAACACTATATTGCTTAGTTTGATTCCCGCTATTATCAACCTACCTACATTAGTTTTGGATCATCTAGACACTATTTCAATCAATAAATTTGTAATAGTCTAAAAAAAATAACTAAAACACTAACGTTTTTATATAATATTTATGATTGCATAGATTGCTGTTCTGTATTGGTGTAATTGCATTTAATAATGTAATATATAAAAGCTGCTTTTAATTAATTATTTATTTATTTTCAAAAATTTAAGATTATTCACAAGAATTCATATAATAATCAATACAAATAAAGGCTAAGAATACATATATATATTTAAAAATTATATAAAAAGAAAATACTCAACCCTTGTTCTCTTGGGAATATCCAAATAATTGCAAGTTTGGTGATAAAGAATTTCCAAGTCTTTCCGATCCCAATAAAAGTCAGGTGTGTCTAATAAATCAGAACTAAGATTTATTGCATGCCTGAAATTACATCCATTTTTTATTATTATATTCAACATCAACAAAAAAATAAATATTAAACAATTCAATAATAAAACACTCATATAGACAGAAATTTAAAAATAGAAATACAGTAGAATCTCGTACAACGCACTCCCACAAAACGTGATTTTGTATAACACAACGAAAAATTTGCGACTGTTACTCATACAACACAATAAAGAATCTCGTATAATGCGTAAAATAAAGAAAGCACGTGACATCTTTTCTACTTTCAACCTGTTCAAGGTTACTTACTTTTTCACTGCAGATAAGAATTGCTCCGTTACTATGCCAACACTCGACGCTTTTGGTCTCATTGCGGAATGAAATCGTCTGCTCAATGTATGTCTCCTATAATGCGATTTCCTATTACGCGGAACATATCCCCCGCGTTATACGAGAGTCTACTGTACTCAGCTATATAAATAAGAAATATATACATTATAATATTTATATTTATCTTTGTACAATAATATTTGTTTTAAATCTATGATACTTATTTATGTTAAAAATTAAATAATGCTATTAAAGTTGTAATATTTAATATAAAATTTCTTAGAAAAGATATTGCAAATATACATATTAATACATTGTTTTACTTAGTTAAATTTATGATGTCGTAACAAAATGCATGTACAACTTTAGAAATAAGAAATAATTATTGAAAATTATACAAATATCCTCTCCATCAATAATAATTAACAAATAAAATAAATATTGTGTCAATAGAGAAAAATTATGGATTATAATGAAAAAGAGAGGAATCCTAGGACATTTAATTCAAGCCTGCCTATCCCTATGCAAAAATACTAATTGATACAGAAGTAGAAACTAACCAAGGAGTTAGACGAGGCTTTGGTCTATCTCCAAATCTCTTCAGTATTTACATTGATGACATACGAATGTGGAAATCATCAATAAATGCTGGCATCCATTTGAATACGCCAACTTGTGTAAATGCACTACTATTTGCAGATGACCAGATCATAATTCAATCAAATGAAGATGACCTTCAAAGACTATAATATGAATATCTCCATTTCAAAAACAACTAGTTGGCATAGGTGGACTCTGCTCAGTTCCCCATAAATTTCTATAATCTTATAAATTTCTAGTTCAAGACATATTATATTCATGTTAACAGAAATGAATTTGATCAAATGCTTGACACAGTGATAGAATGAAATCCCTCCCAATAGGCTACCCACCATTCAGTTTGATATATTTATCTTATTCTAATCTATTAATTTATTTTATTGGGGTATATTTCATAATCTAGTTTTCATGCTACTATTTCCAATGCAACAATCCCCAAAATGCATATTTATATGGAATGGCTCAATTATGCTATGTCGATAAAATCTTAAATTTCGAATAACTAGTCTGGGATGTTCATGCCAGTATCCTAAATAATATTTTAAAAGTGTTCTGGCATTTTTACGATGAAAATATCCCTCAAAATGGATGTTTATACAAAAATTTACCCTATTCTGCCATATTAAGTAAATCGTAAATTTCAAATGACCTATGAAATTTTTGAATTGAAAAATTCATAGTGAAGGATGTTTATGCCAGTATCTTATATAATATTTAAAAAGTAGACTGACATCTTTACGATGAAAATGTCCTTCAAAACTGACGTTTATGCGAACTTTTGCATATTCTGCCATGTTAAAAAATTAATAAATTTTGGAAAATTTTCAAAATTTTCAAAGTAGCATGTTTAAAGTTAATGATGTTCATCCCGGCATCAAAACTGATATTTAAAAGCTGTTCTTACACCTTTACAATAAAAATATTTCTTTTATTAAAACCAATGTATTATTTAAAATGAGATAAAAAATACAAAAATTTAAAACTTTAAAAATACATTTTAATTAAAAACATTAAAACATAAGACAGACGTTTCGGCTAGAACACTAGCCCTCCTCAGTGTCAAACATACAAGCACAAACAACATTTACAAAAATTCATAATACATCATAGCACGATTAAATTATGTTTAATTTTATTATATTTCTTTTATGTATGTTTAAGTGAATTTTTGCCCTATTTTCCTATGTTAAGAAAATCGTAACTAAAAAATAACTAAACTAATCGTAACTTAAAAAACCTTCAGAAGTTTTTTATTTAGAATGTTGCAAATCAATAGAGTTCTTGCCAGTGTCATAAATAATATTTTAAAACTGGTTCGACCTCTCTGCGATCATCTGTTCATGAGATATCATGTACACAGACTAACATACTAATGGACTAACACACTAACAGATTAACAAACTAACAGACACCCTACAGATGGGCACCATACCCATTTATTTTGATATTTTCGGATTCCTCACACCTGAAAACGTGTAAAAAAGTAAAAAAAAAAACTGAGGTCGAAAATTTTCATGATTATTTAAGTTCCCCATACCTATAGTATAATGGGCAGGGGTGGCGTCAGCAGGGGGGCCGGGGGGGCACAGGCCCTCCCGTCGGGGAGTTTGTGCCCCCCCATCGGGGCAGATTCTCAAAATCTGTCGGGGAAAAAATACCCTTTTTTCCCCTTTGTTCAGGAACAAAATATTTTGTTTCCTTTTCATCATTCGGAGTTTGTCTTTCTAGAGAAGTTTTTTTTTTTTTTTTTTTTTTCAGTAAAACTAATGGCATGCAACTGTGATGGCTTTGCTAGCAATAGCATTGATATACTATGTATTCCTCTTCTATGTCAGTTGGTGGGAACGACAACAAGAAAGTAAAGAAAGCGGCGAATATTATTACTACAAGGATTGACCCATTCCTTATCTTCTAAAATCACACTTGCGATGCTTCTGTGAAGAAGTCGTTTTTTTATTACCTATTATCCAGCTCTCTTTGAAATGGACAAAAAGCATGTAGGCTACGTATGTTTCCATTTCTGTGAACAGCAACTAGACCACACACACACACGTTTTTTTTTTTTTCTTCCCTGGAAATTTTTAAGAATAAGATATCTCTTTAAAAAGTACATCGGAAAAAAGTACATTTTAATCCCCCTCCCCCCTTAATAAGAACAAAAAATAACGAAATTTCATTCAAATAGATCACGAAAATATAATTTGCATATTGATTTAAGTCACATTTCTTTTAATTCTACTAATTCTTATTCAGGATACTGTTTTCAAATATTGTGTGTCTATGTCGGCTGTAGGTGTAGGGAGGATGATACATCCAAAGAAAATATCTAAAAAATAAGATGAAAATGTGTCGCTTTTGCTTTAGAACTTAAAAACAGCTTTAACAATGAGAAATGAAATAAGTAAAATAATTGAGACCTTTTAATAAGATTTGTTTTTTGCATTCTATTTCTAAAGAGAAAATTCTTTTAACTATTTGTGAAATTTTATAACGATAATTTGTTTAATATCTGTCAAATTCAAAGCATTAAAATATTTCCGTGTAATTAAGAGTCGTTTTAATAATTATATTAAATTAAAATTGTTATATTTATTTTACATCGCTACACTCTGCATCACCAACAAATTAAAAATGTATTTCTCTTTTTAAAATTTACTTTTAATTACTTTTTGCTAGAGAGTCAGGGAACAAAAGGGAAGAAAAAAAAGGCAATCGGGGAACAATACAACTTTTACCGATTTTTACTGCTTGTTTGTATGAAAATCAAAAATTTTGGAAACAGTAAAGAATGTTTTTGTTCTATTTTATCAATTCAGCAGCTCATGAATGTTTTTATATTTTATTATTATCTTCAAAAGTCATATTGCAATTTTTCATTCAGATTTTTTTTTTTTTTTTTTTTTTTCATAAAAAAAAAAATATTATCCCCTCCGTGGAAGATCAAAATTGTGATAGCATGTTTCCGGGCTATCCTTAGGGATAAGGTACGTCCCAGATCGTCGCCAATTGTCTATTGAGCAGCACTAGTGCAACGTTAAAACCCAACCAACCAACCAACTATAAAATACATTAATAATTATGAAATAATTCAGCCAACGACTGAAACATCTGTCGGTTCAATTTATAAATGTTAGAATAGTGAAAAACTACCTCAGAACTTGCAGTGCAGAAAGCAGGTTGCAAAATTTGATGATTTTAGGGCTTCACAGTGCAAGATCAAAGAAATTAGATTTAGAAAGAATAGTAACAATATTTGATAAAACCAATCCCAAAAGCCGAATTCAGTTACAATAATACGTAAATGGATTTTATTTTTTTAATTTTAAATTTAGATTTAATGTGTATGCAGGAGATTCCCAGAAATCCACTCAAATTGGAAAAAAATTATGTGTATTTTGAAATTTTGTGAAAATTAGCATTTATGAAACGAGATTTTGATACTGTAATGCATAAAAAATGAGGAAAATACAAATAAGTATGCTTGGAAAATAATAAACATAATTAAAAAATTAAAGAAAAAATTAAAGAGAATAAGCAACTTAGTAAAAAATATGCATAAACTTATGCATATATATGCATAAGTTTAATTTAAATTTTTCTTGAATTAAGAACTTAAAATTTATCTAATAAAGTAAGATACAAAATTTTACACAACATGTGATACAATATAAGCTTCTATTATAAGTATATTACCTTTTATTACTTTTTTTTTTTTTTTAATATAGGCAAAAATAGTTTTTTATTTTATTTATTTATTGTTATTTATGAACAATTATTATTTCTTGTTTATAGCATTAATACATTTAAAATTTATCATCAACAGAAAGTAATTTGCATAAAATTGACTTTCTGTGTTTCGTGAGATTCAATTTCTGATGAATCATTGTTAATATCAGCGCTATCTTTAACTTTTCATATTAAAAATTTTACTGTCGGTTTGATAGGTACATTGGTTACAACATGCGGATTTCTGGAAGTCTACTGCATTTGTTCATGAAGTATTTAACATTATGAAGATTAAATAACGTAATTTTAATATTGATGTTGTATAATTATGAGAAAATTATACCTTAAGTGCATATTTAAATCAGCATATTGTAAGTAAAATTTGAACATTTAAGAGAAATGTAATATGTATATACTTGGTTACAAATGAAATGTATTCCATGTTAAGAAAGAAGTTTTATCTGACATTTGTTGGATGTCTTTGACTCTATTTATTTTTTCACAACTATGCTCATGCTCTAATATGCATGATTTACTTTTTTTTTTTTTTTTTAATATACATATTACATATATATTATTTTAGGAGGGTGGTAGGGAATAGCTCGATGCATTGACGAGATGACACGGCGGTTAAGTGAAAAGCTAACTTTATAAAAACAATCTACTTTGAATTTAATACTCTAATTTTTCCATAAAATCTCTAATTTTCAGCTGGAAGAACACTAGCTCATAAATTATGAAATGTGAATGTGGCACTGGTGATGAATTTAATTAAATATAATTTTTCTTTAAAAACTCCAATTTTCAACTGATTTTAGGAGTTTTTTTACTGTGAAATCCTAATCATTGTTTTTAATTTTTGACAAAACCAATTAAAAATTTCTTTTTTGTTAAAAACGGTATATTTCTATAATATGATAATAATATAACGTGATATATCATCTAACATGAATTGGAAATTAAAAGGCTGGCAGCTTGTAAAATTAATTTAAAATGTCAATGCAAAGTGGCCTGAAAGGAAAAAAAAATCACATTTTAAATTATTTTAAAAATATCTTAAAACTCAATAATTTTGAAATGAATTGAAAAAAGTTTGACAGTGAACTCATATTATTTTTAACCAATTTTTAACTCTTGCCAAAATCAGTTTACAATTCAAGATTTTTAAAATACTTGTTTTTCAGCTTCAATGCAAAAAAAAAAAAAAAAAAAATTAAATTAAATTAAAATAAAATTAAAAATTAAAAAAAAATTACGGTATTTATAATCTAACATGATTTAAATTCGGAAGATTGCAAGCTGGCATGTCTTAGCCGAATAATATGAAAAAAGGAATACTGCTAGCACGTAAATATTAAAATCTTAATGCAAAGTGACCTAAAAAATTACATTTTAATTAATTAATTTAAAAAAAAAAAATCTATCAAACAGAATTTTACTAAGAACCATCCCGATTAAATCAGTCTTTATTTTTTTTTTTTTTTATTATTATTATTTTTAATAAGGGGAAAATTGCATTAAAGACGGTCTATTCGTTTGGACGTTACAGTGCCTCAAACACACAAAGTCTTCAAACTTATCATAACCCCCTCCTCTTTCTTATCTTAGTCGGTGTTAAAAATAATACTTAAAAAAAAACAGACAAACAAACAAAAAGAAAAATACCATTGTATATTTGACATAGCGGATAGACACTGACAGGAAGGAGCATGGTGTTAAATATGCCTGTAAAAATGTTTCTACATATAGTGCCCCCCTGTCGGGGAACCGGTGCCCCCCCGTCGGGGAATTTCTGACGCCACCACTGATAATGGGGAAGTAAAAACAATGGCATTTAGGGACAAAGAACCAGTAAGAACAAAAATCGTTATTGATAATAAAATTATCGAACAGATATAACACTTCCCCTCTCTGGGATATAACATTATCTTTGACAATTATAACGTTTCCCAAAAAGAGCTACACAAATTCCAATACATTTGCTGCACTCTTATAAGAACACTAAAGAGAAAATTGAGAAAAAAAACACAACTGAAGTTTTATAGGGTTATAGCAGTGCCCACTTTGCTGCATGACACAGATATATGGACCCTGAGTGCCCAAAATAGAAGCAGAATCAAGGCAACACAGATGCAGTACCTACGATCTTTAAAGGGCTGCACAATTATGGACAAAATCAGAAATGAAGATATTCGAAGAGAATTAAAAGTTTTTAACCTCTTAAACAAGATCCATGAATACCGCACTAATTAGAAATATCATGTCCAACGTATGACACGCGGAAGATTACCGAGAGCTGCCTTCTACTACATTCCAAGGGGCAAGT
The DNA here is from genome assembly GCA_963930645.1 of Salticus scenicus. Lineage (NCBI taxonomy): Eukaryota > Metazoa > Arthropoda > Arachnida > Araneae > Salticidae > Salticus > Salticus scenicus. Next base: position 176,632,942 of record OZ005655.1, on the reverse strand, counting down.
GAGACTGTGGTAGACCCAGAAAACAGTGGTTAGACCAAGAAGCCGGAACAGGCTCCAAGCCTAATCCTTGAAGATGATGATGATGATAAAACAAATATGTGAAGCTCTTATACTTTTAAATTGATTATCTATTTTAAAATCTTTATAAATAATATGACACAATTTTATTTGAAAATTTTAGAAAATATTACCAGAACTACACAATTTATTATATTACCTTAAAGAAAAGAGTTCCCCTCTTCTAGCTAAAATTTCTTTTCTGGATAACTTAATTGGTTCACCTTTTTTCATTTTCTGAAATTGAGAGAAAAAACATTGTAGATCAAGAAAAAAAAAAAAAAAAAAAAACTGGTATTCTAAAAATTTTATGGTAAGATAATAAAATTGATATATCAATGTAAGTTTAGGGTAAAAATGAAATATAAGGCCTATCTCATAAAAAAAGATACTGATTAAAAACATGTTTATCAAACTAAAATTTGTAAAAAAGACACTTTAAAAACACATATATTTAATATATTAATATACATATTAATATATTAAAACATGTATATTTTATATATAAATATGCGTGTTTTAAAGTGTCTTTTTACAAATTTTAAAAAAGAAATACGTGTATAAATTGTTTAATAATATGTATATAAAGTAATCCTCAAAAAAAAAAAAAAAAACAGGTATCTAGTTAGCAATGGCAAGAAATTCATAATCACAAAGCAAAGATGAATAGATATTAACAAAATTACTTTTAACATATACTTTTAGAAAATTAACCACAAAAATTATTACAAATTTTTAAAGCTAAAATAGTACTTACATCTGTAACCCATTCTATGCTAGAACTGTATTTTTCTAAAGCTTCTTCAAGAATACCAAGTTTAACTGAAATTTTCAAGGTAAATAAATCAGTAATTTATATAAAAGCATATATATTAAAGTTAATCTAAGTTTTAAGACTATTACACTGAATTCACTTTATCTAAGCCAAGACAAACAATTTGTACAAGAATAAACATTGCCTTATCTTGCAAATATTGTTTTAAATTATAAATTAATAAATATTAGAAATGTTTTAAATCAATATGTATATTTTTTTACTTCCATTATCCTACTACCGTAGGTAATGAAAGTACTGTATTCATTTCAGATAATTTGGAATGGAAGGCTGATTTTTTATACCAACTATGTGAAAAATATCAGAGCCAGGAATCGAACCCAGGCCTTCCGCTTTACGTGCGGATGCTCAAAACAGTTGAGCTACCCTGGCTGATTACCAGCTAAGTATTTCTCACATAACATTCATTGGCAAAGTCAACGAGACTGTAAACACAGCTATATGAAGTGACATTATTAATCATGGCACAACTCCAACAGACCACGAATGTTTTTTTTTTATTTTTATTTTTTTTAATTTAGAACTTTATTCACCAACCATGAAAGTTCATTTCAGATAATTTGGAGTGGAAGGTTGAGTACTGTATTCAATCTAAAAATTCGATATAGAGCTTCCACCTGATTTACATGTTTTACATGTTTTAAGGTCTAATGAATCAAAAAAAGTTTTTTTTGGCAATTGGTCAGCGTGTGTGTATATGTATGTATGTGGGGAATCTTCTGGCTATCATATCTTTGAAAACTAATAAAGATAGAACTACAAAACTTCAGCATTGAGACAGGTCTGGTGTACAGATGAATTTTCCATATTTTGGTGAAAATTGGAAGTGGGACCGTAAGTCCATATCCCAAAAACAGCTCTAAAGATTTTCTTCAAAGTTGCTATATAAACACTGTATTAGATGTCCTTTCGAATGATATAGTTGGTTAGTTCAGAAAAATTGATAGGCATCCTGTATAAATAGCTCAATTTACGGCCTCGCAAGTGAGTTCCCTTAAAAACGGCTGCACAGATTTTTTTCAATCTTGCCATATTAACTATCTTTTAAATATCCTTTTAAATAATTGTTTTTCGGTCAATAATTGAGTATGCTAAGTTTTGGTAAAAGCTAGTATATCAAAAATGGCTCTAACGATTTTCTTGAAAATTGTTACATAAATTCCTTTCAGATATTCTTTCTTATGCATTATGTGGTTAATACAGGAAAATTAACAGTCATCCTGCTTAGGTAGGTCAGATTTAGATCTCGGAAATTGGTGTTTCAAAAAATAAATTCTACCAATTTTTGTTTTCTTTTTTTTTAACTCGCTATGTAAATTTTGTTTTATAGGCCTTTACACATGTATCATCTTTCTCTTACCGGAAAATTTGTAGGTTTCTACCTCGTTCGGTCAATTTTATGTATTCTGATCACATTATCTCCAAAACTACATATAATATGTGTAATAGTGGGTAATGGGTGTGGTTGTTTCACACAAGATTTTTTTTTTAATAAAAGAACTGAAAATTAAAATAACTGGCAATTTAATATGCAAAACACAGTTTTCTATATGTATGTATCATAAATATGCCTTTAAGCATATATACTAAATTATTTCAATATATATTAGCAGCATTTATATTAGCAAGCAGATAATAATTTATTTTATTTAAATTATTAGTAAACACAATAAAAAATATAAGTTTTAATATATACTGGGTGATCCAAAAGTCACAGAAAAACTAAAAAATATATTATTCAAAAAGTACTGATTATAGGTCTATGTAGTTTTCACTAAAATATACAGAAAAGCATGGGATTTTTTTTTTTTTTTTATCTATAAGAAAAAATATTAGCTATGTTTTTCATCAACATATCACGCTGTTCTTGCAGTATCGTCTCACATTTTAAAAAGTTCCACCTGATCGAATAATGGCATATTGCGAATACTGAAGATTTTTTTAGGAGAATTTCCAATGTGCAACATCTGACGGTAATTCTAATGAAATGACGAACATCACCTTGAGCATTTATAGTTCAGGTTATGTTAATGAATATTCTGCACCACTGTAAAAAACTTAATTTTACATATAATACATGTAATAGTGGGTAATAGAAGTTGTATGGTTGACACTTAATTAAGAAAATTTAAACTAATTTGCTAATAAATCTTTTGTTACCTAAAAAAATCCCATATCTTTCTACGTATTTCAGTAAAAACCGCATAATGCTACAGTCAATAATTTTTGAATAATAATTTTATTTTTTCTGTGACTTTTGGATCACCCTGTATATATATATATATACACACACACGTGTGTCTGTGAAATAAAACAAATATTTTACATAGAAATTTTGAGAAGAATCTTAAGAAAAATTAATATTTACCTTTTTTATTAATGCACATTGTGACATAGGTTTTTTCACTTTTATCTTAACCTTTCTACTAAATTTTAAAGTACTTATATGTATAAATTTAAAATAAATAAATAAATACAAGTCCTTCCAGCTCATTCGGAAGGGTAGGTTGATTTCTCTCTCCTCATCAAGTGGCCGCCATTTTGAAACAAAATGACGGCTACAAATTATTAATGGACTTGGTACAAATATCAATGTAGGCTATGTACATATGGAGTTTTAAGCAAATTGTTTCATAAATACACTTTTATGTGAACTTAAAATTTTCAAGTGGCCAGCACTTGGAAACAAGAGGGCCAAGTTGGCAAACAAATATATCAAATACATTTGTGAGATAAGTCTACTGTACAAATTTAATTTGAATTAATTCAGAATCTCAAAAGTCATCATGTTGAAAAATTAAGTGGCCACCACTTGGATCAAAATGGCGGAGCAAATTGCTCAGTGAACTAATCCAAGATATTTGTAAGATAAATCCACTGTCAAACTTTGGTTCGAATAAATTCAGTATTTCAAAAGTTATAGCGATAACAAAGTCGCAAATGGTAGCATTCAAGTGGACATAACTTGGAAACAAAATTGCACAAAAACTTGCCTACCAAAATCATAGTTGTTTGAATGATAAATCCATTTTTCAACTTTGGTTTGAATTGATTAAGAATTTCAAAAGTTACCGTGATAACAAATTTTGAATTATCCGCCACTCGGAAACAATATAATGCAGCAAGTTGCCCAACAAACTCATCCAAGATATTTGCAGCATAGGTTCACAGTCCAACTTTGGTTCGAATCAGTGCAGTGTTTCAAAAGTTATCGTTATGACAAGTTTTCAAGTGGCAGTCTTAAGTGACTGCAACTGGGAAACAAAATAGCGAAACAACTTGCCCAGCAAAATCAAATATATTTGTATGGTAAGTTCATTGTCCAACTTTAGTTCAAATTAAATCAGTATTTCAAAAATTATCATGATAAGAAATTTTCAAGTGCACCATGGTTTAAAGTGGCCACCACTTGGAAAAAAAAATGGAGTAAGATGCCCAGCGAACTTACCTGAGATGTTTGAATGATAAATTTACTACCCAAATTTGATGTGAATTTATTACAAAAGTTATCATAATGGACAAATTTTCAAGCCACTTGGAAATAAAATTGCAGATCAAGCCACCAAGTGAACTTATCCAGGATATTTGAACCATAAGTTCACTATACAACTTTTGTTTGAATCAGTTTAGAATTTTAAAAGTTATGTGATGTCACATTTTCAAGTGACAGTGTGATTTTAAGTAGCTGTGACTTAGAAACAAGATGTCAAAACAAGCTGCCCAGTGAACAACACATCCAAGATAATTATATTATAAGATCACTGTCCCATTTTGGTTTGAATTGAAACAGAATTTAAAAAGTTGTCATGGTTATAAATTTTCAAGTGATAGCCTAATTTCAAGTTGTCTTGCTTAAATTATAACATCCACACTTTGTTAAAAATGGAGGATAAAGTTTATTAATAAACTTGGTTGTGACCCTTATATAGTCTAGATGTATTCGTCAAAATTCAAGCAAATTCGATCTTAAATACCCTTTTTACAGTGTGAATTTGAATTTTTTAAGTAAGCATTTTTAACACATTCCAACAATGTTTAAGAGTGATTATGAATACAATTAGTCTGCTTGTATGTCTTTCATCCTTCTGTCTGTCCATTGTGTGATAACGTAAGCAAAGAACATTGAAAAAGTTATATGATACATTAAGTACATACAGTTGGAAAGTGTTAATAATCAAAGCATACTGCATGATTTTTTGTTCTTGTTAGATTTTAATGAAGCAAAGTGAAAAATGAAATTCCATTGCAAAATGAAATAAATTATTATTCTTTTAATTTTATTATGAAATTTAAAACAAAATTTGGGCATACAAACAAAATATCAAAGAATGAATATATATTCATTTTTTAAGTAAATTGGAGTGTAAAGGTTGATATTTTTTATTTACCAACTATGTGAAAAATACCAGAGCTGGGAATCGAACCCGGGCACCTCCACTTAATGCATGGATGCTCTACCACAGAGCTACCCTGGCTGACAACCAGCTAGGCATTTCTCACATAATATTCGTTGGCTAAGTCACCGAGTCTGCAAACGCAATATATATTTTTATTTTCCTTGCTTAGATAGATAATCAAAAACAAATGTAGATTTTTTTACTTTTAAAGATTTTTTTTTTTTTTTTTTATTACTAATTTTAACAGTATGAATATATATTTTAGAGGAAAAAATCCAAAAATATTACCGGATTGTGCTAAACTATTGGAGAAAGTGTAAGTGTACAAATCTGTATTATTTTTTGAATTCAACACAATGCAACCATCATTGAGACAAGTTTCCTCTCTGCAAAAGAAAAAAACATAGATTTGCACACTGAATTAGCAGAAGCATCAAAATATGAAGACTTCATTACTAGATTCACAATTTAGATGAAGCTATTTTTAGATTTTACTTACTCTGCATATGTATAGTCTAAATCTTCCTTCTCCTCATTTACTACTTCAGGATCATATGAATTAATTTCATACGGCTTCAGGAAATTTAACATTTCAATATGCTAAAAGCAGATTTCACATGAGAATTACATTTAAATAAATAGCAAGCACATAAAGAACTAAACTTAATGAAAATAATTTTTTTTTATATTAAATATTAAATAATTTTAATTTAAATGCATGTTTAAAGGCAGTAAAAATTTTATGCCACCTAATGAGATACTTTTATTTTGCTTAACGGTTTAGTTTTATTATTATTGTTATCATTATTATTTAAATCACAAAAGGCTTTTAAAAAAAATTGTCTTTGACATATGATTTAAAAAGACGGGCAGCCTTCAGTAGGACACCAAGAGTTAGGCACAGCGACCAGATCTATTGTACCCACACCCAAAATGCATCCCTAAGAGAAAAGTCTCATAGCTCAAGCTAAGTTCAGCAAACTCCTGACAGGAATATCCTGAAGCTTCCAAGGCTCAATGAGATGCTGACCAAGATGCTGAAACCTGTGAGCAGAAAAGGTCTCACAATCACATAAAATGTGCTCCGCAGTCTCCTCTTCCATTGAAATCAGTACTGATACCAATAACGTACAGATGCTTCTTAAGTGTACAGTGACCACTAAGAAGGCCAATAACTTTCCTCAAATCCTTTCTACTAAACTTTAAAAGCCTCTTATGACTCAGACTGGGACAATCACAATTAAACTCTTTGCTTGCCTTTGACTATCAGAATTGCGCTACTGACTATAATACTTCCTACTAAAGAGCTTAAAAATAGAAGCCCTGAAAGTCAGAAAAATACACAATACAGGCTCAGGGCCACAAAAGAGTATGCTAGAGTCGGTCCTTGCCAGTCCATCAGACAACTCATTACCAGGAATGCCCATATGACCAGGCACAACTATTATCTTTTTCTAAAAGTGTATGGCAAAAAGAATATTTTAACATATTTAAAACAGAAAATATCTAGTTTTTTTTTTTTTTTTTTTTTTTTTTTTTTTTTTGTTCTATAATAAATTCAATAAATACATAAATTGCAAAAAAAATAAAAATAATTATAAATAGAGATTCTGGATGCCAAATTATTATTAGTAGTACATATATTTATCTTATATTTATTCTACAATATTTTATTTTACTTTTATTTTATTTTATATTACTTTTTACACATGCTGTGGCAGTTATGCAATTCTTGTCATAATGCTGTATTTTGTAATATTCAATTTATCTTTTGAAAATTCTGAAAATTGAATCACAGAAATTTCAAAAGCGATTCTACAAAATTTAACCTTTAATAATATTATTTCAATTTATTATTTATTATTTCATTTTTTAATATTTTATAATAGTGTCTTCTCCCAAAGGCTAGTGTGAAATGTAAACAATAGTGGCTATATAATTTAATATGAATATGTTTATTGTTAAAAAGGAGAGTATTTGCAATAAAAAAAGATACCCTGATGCCTCAAATCACATTTGTTACAGATACTTATGAGTGTTTGAATAATATAAATATTTCTTCTTCTTTTTTTTTTTTTTTTTTTTACAGTAATTTGACCATATAATTCTCTAAACATTTCTATGCTTTCAATTTAATAATTTTAAAAAAGGAGGGCGTAGTTGGAAAAATCTTTGCATAGGTTTGCTAGTAGTACATATGTTTTTGAACAATAAAAGTCAACAATCACATCGCAAAAAACAGCCAATTAGACTTTCTAAATTCAAATAAAAACTATTAATATTTATCTTTGATGTTGAATAATATAAAGCATTAAAAATAACGAAATTCCTACTATATCAAAGTAAGTTATTGATAGAGCTGTACCAAGTACACTGTACTTAGCCAACACTGAGTAGCTGTAAAAATTTCATTATTTTTATGCATTACTGATGACAAATGTACTATTAATAACAGATAATTTTTAATAACTAAACTCAAAAAATATGAAAAGATAAATACAGAGTAATTGTAATTAAATTTTTGCTATAAAACAGCTTTCTGGAGTTAAAACAGGCGAGCAGATTGCCACCAAACTTAGCATAGAGATGATTCATGAAAAATGCTTGTCTTTTTTAGCTACAGGTTGATTCAAAATTAGTGTGACCAATTTCAGAGCATCAAAATTTTTTATTGAATTAAGTTATTTACATGAAATTTTCAACGTAGTTTCCTTTAACATAGTACATTTTACGTAAATCTTTAGGCCAAGCCGAAAAAACTTATTCGACCATTTTTAGGGTATTTTTCCAACTTCCTCTTTGATTGCTTTTTGAAGCCCTTGAAGTGTTCTTACTTTACGTCTACTTAATTGTTTTTTTAAGTATCCCCATAAAATATGATCGCAAGGAGCACAGTCAGGGGATGATGGTAGCCATTTCTCAGGAGGAAGATTTATTTTTTATCTTTTAGTCATTTTATAGTTGATTTTGCAGTATGACTTGGTGCAGAATCATAGTGAAAAACAAATTTTCCTTTGGGGTAAAGACGTTTACTTTCTTTGATCATGTGCTTCAAAACTTTACTCTGATAGTATTTAGCATCAATTTGAGCCTTTGGTTCTACAAAAAATGGTTTTGTTAAGCCTTGGGAGGACATTCCCATCTATACCATAACACCTGATGGCCAACTTGCCTTTTGCAAAACAGTTGCATCTTTGCGACGCTTTTCGGGTGAAATATATTGTCTCTTCATTTTGCCAAGTTGGGTGGATGACATATTATAAAACAGTGCTTCATCTGATGCTATCCATGTTTTGTATCTACCTTCGCGTAGCATTAAATACAGAGACCAAGAACGTTTTCTTAGTTTTTCTATGGTCTTTGCAGACATTTGATGACAGACTGGTTTATTCACTTTTTTATAGCCAATTTTCTTTATCTGACGACAAATTGTCGATTGCAATACCTGTAGTTTCTTTGCTAAAGTTCTTTGAGGCAGAGGATTTTCTACAACAATAAATCTTTTCAGCTTCTTTTTTTCTTTTTCACGAAGGACTTCCTCTCGTCCACATTTTTCCCTGGGGCTTTTGATTTCCAGCCAAATTTTATTTCTTTTCGAAGTTTAGATAGTAATCCATTAGAAAAATGTCTTTTCTGATTTTTAAATGCTTTATTTATAACGGAATTTGTGCAATAATCCTTCAAAAGCTTTAAAATTTTGTTTCGGGTTTCAGGATCTAATTTCGGAGCCATAATTTACTCCCACTAATAAAAATAGCTAGAATGGTAATGTAAATGTCTCACTTTTAAAATAAATCTGGTAGTAAAGCGGTTAAAATTTACCATAAATAGTTATATGCTTTTAAAATTGGTCACACTAATTTTGAATCAACCTGTATAAAAGCTGTTTATAACAGAAATTTAATTACAACCAACTTGTATGCATGTAACATATGCAATAATTAAAAAAAAAGACTTAGTACAAATTTTTATTTATAAAATAGTCAAAAATAAAATATTTAAAAAATATATATGTAAAAATTAGCACAAATAAAATGTTAGTTGTGCATTTGTGCAAATGAAAGTAAAACAGTAAAACACTTTCAAAACTGTAAGAAAAGATTGATTATGATTTAAATAATCTACTAAGGTGAAAGTATCAAATATAGTAGTGTACATACACATACAGTTTACTACAAAAGTTCTGAAAACTTCATAAAAACATGCTTTTTGACATTTAACCAAGTTTTGTTACTAAAAAAGCTTTTTATTTTATTTATTTACTTATTTATATTGTTTGTTTTATTTTGTTTAATTATTATTATTATTTCAAGATATGAAAAATTCTTCATATGTGCCTCACTTATTTTTTCTTCATCTACTCAGTACTTAGCCAAATAATAAATAGCTGAGTAGTCTGTACTAGGCTACTTGATACAGCACTAGTTACTGAAATCTAATATAGTAAATCTAATCTTTCATTTTCTAAACTCTATAGCTTCAAAACAAAATATTAAACATTTAAAAAATTAAGTTTTGGAAAACAAGAATTATTTTTACAATTTTATATTTTCTAAATATGAAACAGAACATAAAAAAAAATGCATTAGGTAATCAGCAATTTGTGTAAAAAATTTCCTCATAGAACATCATGGTATTTCACTGCTGGCGATGATAGGTGTAGAGTCTCCTTATTATATAAGAATCATGTTATACAAAACTGCAATATTTTTAATTTAGTGCATATCACCTGAATGATGAAACTGCTACTACTAACTTTCTGCAATTTTCTTGACAACTCTATCATAATATCCACTGGTTCAAATTGCACCAAACAGTTTCTATAAAATGTTTATATTTTGAGAAGATATGTAGATTAAACTTTTATGCATGTTAACAGGTAGTCGGTGTTGTTATACAGAAAGATATAGAAGAAAATTTTTTGATGGCCACATCATCCTTCTTATTTTTTATTTTATTTTTCTTATGTTTATTGGTATTCATAAGCATCAATAATAAGCTTCTGTTCTTATTTCTTATTCTAGCCTAAACTCCATTATGCATCTTTCATATTAGATACATTGTCATATTTTTGTCTCTTCTTATTCTGTAAAGATAATGCGATTACTTTTAATTTGTTTATCATAATCTCTGTTAAATTAAAACCTAAAAATTTTTTAATTGACATACATAATTAAAAGCTTTATTTTATATATACATATAATATATATACAAAAGATTTGAAACAGATTATAAATTATACTAAATTACTACAGTCGAACCTCGTTAGCATAAATGGGATAAAAAAAAATTTGTTCATGTCATCAGTAGTTCATGCTATCAGTAGCTAATCTTCATATAACTAAACTAATCTTCATATTCACGGAAATTGTGGAAACAATTCATGTTAAAAGTAACTCATGTTAACAGTGTTCATGTTAACGAGGTTCCACTTTATACACTAAAGAAAAAATTTTAACTATCCTTTTTCCATTTTCAACTATTTTTCAAAAATATTTCTTTTTATTTCTGTTTTTAATTTGCTAGAGATTTTTCTAATTTTGTAGCCCCTTATAAATTGCCACTTAGGGCAAATTAACTACCCAGGGTGATCCTTGCAATGTTTCAGCAAATGTTTTAATTGGATAATACATCATTTTGATAAAGTTAAATAAATAGCTTTCAAATCTACCAGATTTAAAACAATTACATTAATGATATAACAAAAAAAAAAAAAAAAAAAAAAAAAATCAACAGTTCAGCTTGACTATTCTAGATTGAGCCCTGCATTTAATTGAAAAAAAAAAAAAAAAAAATCTATTCAAAAAATATTTAAAATGGTAAAATTGCATTACTTATAAAAATATACCTTAAAAATATCATCCTTTTCAAATTATGCACTTACAGCAAATATATTTTGGATATGTTTCGCATCCGTCCTCGGTGCATTAACGTGACACTGTCTTTCTTTCTGGATTGTTTTCATGTTCATCTTGATCGCTGACTCTCTTCACTTCATAATACTTTTTCATCAGGTGTTGCCATGCAGTTGGTATAATGCTATGCTCACGGTCATTAATAGATAGACTGTTAGTGATTATTTCCATTGCTTCTTGTTTGAAAGCATAACAGTGGTTATTATAGGGGGCGATTTTTTGAGTGTTTATTGTATTAACCCTCGATTTCCAAGATGGGGTCATTTTGACCCCATTTTGAAGTTGAAATTAAGTTATGCCCGCCTCATTCAAAAAGTGCGCTAATTTGCCAGAGATAGCAAATGTAATCAGTGGAATGTTGCAAGTTCTGAACGATACAAAAAGGTGCAGTGCTGGTGATTTTTGCCAAACGTGCCAAGTGGCACCTGAAAAAAAAATTTCGGCAGTAACGCTTTGATCTTGGGAAAGTGAGGGTTAACCCTCGCTTTCCCAAGATGGGGTCATTTTGACCCCATTTTGAAGTTGAAATTTAGTTAAGTCTGCCTTATTCAAAAAGTGCGCTAATTTGCCAGAGATAGCAAACGTAACCAGTGAAATGTTGCAACTTCTAAACGATACAAAAAGGCGTGGTGCTGGTGATTTTCGCCAAACGTGCCAAGTGGCACCTGAACGCAATTTTTCTGCAGTAACGCCCTGATCTTGGGAAAGTGAGGGTTAATAAATAGATTGTTAGTGATTATTTCTATTGTTTCTCATTTGAGAGCATAATGGTGGTTATTATAGAGGGCGATTTTTTAAGTGTTTATTGCATTAAGATTTATAGGGTTAGTTTTATATGTGGTGGATACAGCAGTAGAAAATCTGTTAAATTTTAGATCGGAGAGGTGTTCTTTTTTGTGTTCATTAATGTAACATTTTGTCATGCATATGTAGCAGGCTCTTTTATTATTTTCATGTTCAAAGTTAATTTTGTAGACACCTGAAGTAAATTTAGGGTTGATTGGGTCTTTTTTGTTATGGAGCCGTTGAAATATGTTTTTGTTTGGTTTAATAAGGATGTTAATATTGAGTTTTTTAGCTTCATTTTTTATTTTTAAGGCGGCACCATTACAGAAGGGTATAGAGGTGGTAAAGGTTGGCTTAGATTTTTGTGCACTGTTAATAGAATTCAAAGTTTTTAATAATTTTTTATATATTTTATTTACAAGATTTTTACTATAGTGTGCTTTTTTCTCGATTTCTTTAATAAATTTAATTACCTCTTTTAGTAAGGTTCTGTTAGAGCAGATGAGAATGGCCTGGTTTATATAAGAATGAAGAACGGCATATTTATATGAAAGGGGGTGTTGTAACATCCCCTTGCATGCAACACCCCCCTTCCATATAAATATGCTGCTCTTTGGTCTTATATAAACCGGGCCATTTTCGTCTGCTATCCACCACCCATAAAACTAACCCTATAAATCTTAATGAACGCGAGCATAGCAAAGCATTATACCAACCGCATGGCAACACCTGACGAAAAAGTATTATGAAATGAAGAGAGTCAGTGATCAAGATGAGGATGAAAACAATCCAGAAAGAAGGACAGTGTCACGTTAATGCACCGAGGATGGATGCAAGACGCATCCGAAATATATTTGCTGTAAGTGCATAATTTGAAAAGGATGATATTTTTAAGGTATAGTTTTATACATAATGTAAATTTAGTCCTTTTGAATAATAATTTAATATGTATGATAAAGTTGTTTTTAAAAAGTACAGTAGAGCACAGATTATCCACACAATTGAGCGGCAATCGTGGATAACCCGAAAAACAGAGTAAAATGGGGTGCAAACATGAAAAAAATATGTGGTAGAACAGTATAACCCCTATTTCTAATGCAAAAAAAATCCATTTCCTCCTAAAACCAACAAAAAAATTCCAAGTAGGCCTACAGAATTACGTTGCACAATAAACATGTCTATATTTTTCGACCTTCACACTGTAGAATCTATTGTATTTTCCTTGTTGTTGGCTAAATTAAAATTGGTTTTTTTGGAGGTTAGTAATTTAAATTGTTTTTTGAGGCTCTCGTACTCACGGATAATCTGGTCGTGGATAATCGGTGCTCTACTGTATTTACAAAAATATTTATGACATTAATTTCAAAATTTCACAGAATTATTAAACTGAATGAAAATAAAATTAAAAATCTAATATTTTATTTAAGTTGGCTATTGTACAAAAAAAGAAAGAAAGAAGAGAAAAGAAAAAAAAAATACAAATAAGCAATTATAGTATACCTGAGATTTAGGAACATTCCAAAATACGACACTGCCTTCACTAAAAAAAGGTAAGAAATTACTAATGTGTTAAAATCATACATGATTATCAAAGTCAAGAATTTTAACTGACTAATCCATCATTTTGATGAAAGTAATTTGCTTCCTGATCTATCAGAGATAGATAATAATTATATTGATGATGAAAAAAGAATACAGTCAAAATAGAAAACAGAACAAAACAATAGATCAACTAAAGTCCCCACCCCCCACTCACCAAAAACAAGTATAAGCAAATATTCCTTGATTAGTATGGTTATTGTTACTACAGTTTTTAATTAGAGTTGTGCAAGGGGTCAGTCCACATATTAACTTTTAATGCTCAATTTGTGAAATAAAAAATACATATGAAAAAACTTTCATTTTAACAGTTATGCTATATGATGTGTAATATCCAGTTAATAGTGCTTGACTGAACCAATAATAAGCAATTATTTAAAATACGACTGCAAATATAGAAAACAATTTACAAAAAGATCATTTTTATAAAACAAAATATTAAAGGACTAAATGTTAAAGGGGCGTTTTTACAAATACAAATTTTGTGAAGAGGCCCATTTTATAAATTTGAATTTTGTGAAAGGGCCTGTTTTAAAGGTTCAAATTTTGTGAAGGGGTGCTAAAAAGCCCCAATTTTTGCATGAATCGACACCTGGGCACATTTTTTCAGTTGCTTCCTTTATAAATGCAGGAGAAATTTTTTCTTTGGATTGCACACTAAAATATTTAAACTATTACTGGTTTTTCTCAAAACCATTCATATTAAATTTTTAATCCTACTTAAGAAGACCTGGTAACTATTATAAGTTTAAATGTTGTAATTAAAGCTATTATACTACTTCACCAAACCAAAATTATATTGCTTTCTAAAGGATTAAGGAAAGTATTTATTATTTTACTAGCTTAGATTTATGAGAATCTCTAACTACTGAGACTTGAATTATTGAGACTCCATTATATTGGGTTTAAAAAAATAATAATAATGATTGGAAATATACGCGATAATATATCAGGAACAATTAACTGTACTTATTCTTTTAATTTGAAAGATAATTTTTAAAAAGCAACAACATTGTTGAAAAAATACAATAAAAGAAAGATTTATTTTCATACGTTCAAAATTTTCATATATGAATAATCATCACATGAATTTTATGCAAATTTATTAATGAAAGAAACCATCCCTAATCTCCCTGAAACTAATTAAATACATAAATTTAAATGAAATTTAAACTAAATACAATGATCTTGTAAATATTTATCATATGCAACAAGTAAAATTTCATGATACATTCTAAAGCAATGATCTTATTTTGAGTTTTTCACAGTTCTTATTAAATACACTACGTGATTAAAAATAACCAGACAAGCTTTGATATACAGCTCACTAAAGTGAACATTTTTAGAATATTAAAGTACTTGTGGAAATGATATGTAGAAACGCACACACAAAAGAAAAAATATATTTATTTACAACATTGATACAAAGTCCATCTTTACAGCAATCCTCACCAGAAATGTTTAAAATTAGAACTGTTAAGAGAAGATATGGCAATTGGCAGACTATGTTGCATTACCATGCAGCAAGTGACATCTTTTAACTATCCATTCAGAAGCATGCATGTGGAAAATACCTGGAATTTTTAAAACTATTTGCTAATTCTTATAATAACAGGAGACTTGGCGTAGGAATATTAAAACCCAAATAAACTACTATGTCAGAAATGCCAAAGAAATATATTGGAAATGCATACAGCTGTTTCGGTAACCTTAAGCGTACCATTTTCAGTGCAAAAAGGATTCTGAATCAGGAGAAGTGCTCGTATGTATAGGAGAGGGGCCGGATTTAGTTCAACCAATAGGATTATGGGAAAGGTGGGGAGAGTGGCCAATAGGAACTTTCCTAAATTCCTATTGGCCACTCTCCCCACCTTTCCCATTATCCTATTGGTTGAACTAAATCCGGCCCCTCTCCTATACATACGAGCACTTCTCCTGATTCAGAATCCTTTTTGCACTGAAGACAGTACACTTAAGGCTACCGAAACAGCTGTATGCATTTCCACTATTTTTCTTTGGCGTTTCTGACGTAGTAGTTTATTTGGGTTTTAATACTTGCTAATTCCTCTCACGATGATACCAAGCTTGTTACTGTTGTCATAATTTTGAGCATTTCTTGTAAAAATTGTTGTAATGAGGTATTTTATATCGATGTTATAATGAACGCAGTTTTTTCTTTCATATCTCATATTTTCTGTGTGTCACTACACGTTGCTTCCACCCACACTTTCGTATACAAAAAATAGCGGCTGTCCATCCATGAAAATTTGTCCCACAATATTAGAATCACCTTATATATAAATGTTAAGTCACATGAACACATTTTTAGTTTAAAAATCTACTTATTTTTCATGTTTTCACAGAAAAGTTTATTCTTTTTAAATCAAAATCATAGTAAAAAAGAATTAACTCTATCTCTGATTACAAAACTTAATTATACTTATTTCATATAAACTGTATATAAAAAATACTAAGCATTAAAATATGTATCTCTTCAATTATAACAAATGCTATTATTAAAAAAAATTAGCTATTAAAAATTTTAAATATTAGTAAACCCATGCAAAGCTTTTTTTTTTTTTTTTTTCAAATTACCAGATTATAAGAAAATAATAGAAAAATTAGAAATGTGAGACAGGTAGACAAATATTTATCGATCTCCAGTTAACCAAGTGCTGGAAGCCAGCAATAACTGTACATAAAATGATACCTATTATTTAAAAGATTGATTACAAAAAAAAAAAAAAAAATCACTTGTTTGATAGAATTATTTGTTTGAATCAACCACATTTGAAAACATGCACAAAATAAAAAGCAAATTAAGATAAATAGATTATTTATATATAATGTTATTGCTCTTAAAAAAAAAAGGGGGGGGGAGAAAAGCAGAGACACACACACACAAAAAAAAATTAAAACGAGAAAACATTTAATCTATACAGTTATAAAATACCCATAACTGCTTTTGAATCTAAGATATAATAAACCCCTGAATGTAATATTAAAAACTTGTGTCCTTTTTAGTATCATTGTCTGATATTTATGATTTATAATTTATGATTGATATTTATAATTTATGATTGATATATCAAACTAAAAACTTAAATAAAATATTTATGGTTAATTACCAGGCCTGTTCAGAAAGCAATGTCCCACATTTTATTGTGAAACAACTGTATGTTGCAGCTCGCTCTATCCACCAGGATTGATAGAGGTGTAAGTTAAATAAGGAGCATGATCTTAATCAGTTATCCAAAACTATTGGTTTTGTAGGATGGGCAATTTTGTAAACCTTAAATTCATCTCTTATAAAAAGATGCTTTTGTGTGTGTGTGTGTGTGTGTAAAACTTGGCAGATCTGTATTGGAAACTTTTCCAAATTTTCTTTGTGTATGAGTGTTTATCACATAGGCAAACCTACTAATGGCACAAGATATTTTTGGAAGGTTGTAAAGCCGTGGCACACCGACTGAGGGGGGGGGGGGGGGTACCATAGGCACCTGGTCATGAAAATAGCTCTGAAGAAACTTAAGTTTTAAACATATGTATTGGTGAAGTCAGTGGCGATGCATAATTGAGGGCCAGCGGGGCACTGCCCCACCTAATTTTTTTCTCGATTAAAATAATAATTATTATTTTGTTTTTTTATAACTGTTCAAAAATATATATACAAAATAACAAGTCTATCTAACTTTTTTCTTAATCTTCTTTCATTATAATTTATTTGTCAATATATTTTTTTCAGCTGTCACAAATCACTAATGACTGACCGACTGCTACTTTCCTTCCTTATCTTAAAGAATGGGGCCGTTTACAATCGGCCCGAAATTGGCGTGTTTATTTGTACAGTTTATTCTACTAGAAGATCGAGTTAACACATTTGGCGACGAACTGCTTTATCAGTGTAAGCACGCTGTAATTTTCTTGTCGATGGGCCAGCAGAGAGTGGCACTTTAGAACAAAACTATAGGGGAAAAAAATTGTCTCCTTTAAAATTTGTTAACGATGCAATTCACATATAAAATTTGGCGACTTCTGCATTACGTTTTTTTTCCTCATTGATTTTTTGGTGAATTTTTTAGGGTTATATATGACGGTTTAAATTTTAGTGTTTGAAGGAAGAAATCTGGTAATAGTCAAAAATATTTTCCAGACTAGCCTTTGAGATAAAAGTCTGTATAAGAATTTAAGACCTCTTTAACTAAAGTATTTTGAATTTAAATGAGGGAGAAAAAAAAATAATAATAAAAATAAAAAGAATATGCGATTTTTTTCCCCCTTCAGAATAGTGTATTAAAACTTTTATGTAAATAAATTGTAAAATTTTTAGATAAATAATTAATGGATTTAAATGGATAAATGAATTAAATATCTGCATAAAATTGTGATTTATTATTATTATTAAATGATTTTTCTTTTAAATGTGATTTAATAGAAACATCCACAATGTTTCTTTTTTCTTTCTTTTCTTTCTTTCTTCTTCTTCTTTTTTTTTTTTTTTTTAAGATGATAACCCGTCTTCTTTCTTTATTTACTGAAAGTTAATTTAAATTATCTAAAATTAAGCTCTTAAAGTGAGAAACACGTTTTTTTTTTTAATATTTATCCACATTACATTAATCATGACTTTATAAATTCCAATATAACTTCTTACAGATTGGTTAAGGTTTATTTTATTTATTTTTTAAGATAAGAAACATGAATATAACACTTGAAATCTATAAATAAAAGGTTTAGGGATTTAATTAGCGTAAGCTAAATAATATTACACTCTGAGACATTTGAATTTAAATTTTAATTGTGTGTAGTGTTAGGGTTAAAGCCAGTTGACTAAAAGAGGGTCCTAGACCTGAGTGGTGTACTCTCTGCAGAAAGTCTTTCTAAGTGTTACATAGCCCTTTTTATTTGAGTTTTGGAGAAAACTATAGTAAACTCCAAATGTGCATGTCGACGAAAGCAATCTGGTATCGAACTTGGCAATTTCCGTCTACTAGCTTCCAGATATTTAAATTTTGATATTCCATTGATCAGAACATTGCAGAATTTTTCAATTGTATTTATAAAATTTTAATTTTTGAGATAATTTTATGCAATGTTTTCCATAGTGTTGAATTTAAGATTCGCCATCATAAAAAAAAAAAAAAAAAAAATCCGCAATTTCGTTTTACAGCCCATTTTATTAATGTTTGTTTTCATGTTTGAATAATGAATAGTATTAAAGTTAAATTATACATCATACGATGGATCGGGCCCCACCTATGAAAATTTGCACGAGCCGCCACTGGGTGAAGTTGTTATGCCATTATTTTATCTGAAACATTCGCTGCAATTACATTTTAAGCAGTAGGTTCTGGTCTAAAGAGCCTTAATGTACATTTAAAAAAAAAAATAGACTAACAACCTTTCAAAACCAAAAGAACACCTTTATGCAAAGCCTGACTAAGGCAGAGCAAGCAGGGCCAATGCTCCCACCCCCACATTGTGTTGGGCTTCTGAATCAATGTTAAAATTTACTTCAATGCCTTTTTATGGTTATAAATTTAAGTGAAAAAGTGCAAGTTTTTCTAAGTGTTACATAGCCCTTTTTATTTGAGTTTTGGAGAAAACTATAGTAAACTCCAAATGTGCATGTCAACGAAAGCAATTTGGTATCGAACTTGGCAATTTCCGTCTAATAGCTTCCAGATATTTAAATTTTGATATTCCATTGATCAGAACATTGCAGAATTTTTCAATTGTATTTATAAAATTTTTATTTTTGAGATAATTTTATGCAATGTTTTCCATAGTGTTGAATTTAAGATTCGCCATCATAAAAAAAAAAAAAAAAAAAAAATCCGCAATTTCGTTTTACAGCCCATTTTATTAATGTTTGTTTTCATGTTTGAATAATGAATAGTATTAAAGTTAAATTATACATCATACGATGGATCGGGCCCCACCTATGAAAATTTGCACGAGCCACCACTGGGTGAAGTTGTTATGCCATTATTTTATCTGAAACATTCGCTGCAATTACATTTTAAGCAGTAGGTTCAGGTCTAAAGAGCCTTAATGTACATTTAAAAAAAAAATAGACTAACAACCTTTCAAAACCAAAAGAACACCTTTATGCAAAGCCTGACTAAGGCAGAGCAAGCAGGGCCAATGCTCCCACCCCCACATTGTGTTGGGCTTCTGAATCAATGTTAAAATTTACTTCAATGCCTTTTTATGGTTATAAATTTAAGTGAAAAAGTGCAAGGAGTCTTTCCTGGTGTGGTGGTACTTTTTATTTTATTTAATAATGGATAGAGGTTGCCTTTAATTTAAAACAAAATATGTTAACAAATTGTGATCGTATGAAATAATGATGAATTACCCTAGGCTTCGATCTGATCATACATGGGTACATACCAAGTATAAGATAAATTCAATTTTTACTTTTTTAAGATATTTTAAAGTTTAGAATAAAACATACCCGGTCTTGAAAAAAAAGAAAGGCAGTCTTCAATTCCAATTTAAAAGTATTTATTAAGATTAATTTGCTTTCCCACTTCAAGAATGCAGAAATCCGGACAACTGTTATAAATCTCAAATCTCTAATACATAGCCATGCTTCTTTAAAATAAATTCAAAATACTTATAACAAAATATTTATATAAAAAAAAATCAGCTCCGGTCACTGTCACAATTTCGTTTCAAGTCATAATAACCGTGTGGGACCACATATATAAAAATAACGGTAAAATATAACGTACGGACGCAAGTGCCCGGCCATTCTTCTCTGTACACAGGTGGAACACCAACTGACTGATTTTTAAATTTTAAAAATCGCTCCTAAAGAAAAAACAGGTCCGCACACCTAAAATCACGGATACGTGATTTTTATTCGTTAATCGGACCGCAAAAGTAACCAATTAAACAGTTCGCGCACGCAAGAGAAACAATCGCCGATTCTCCCGTTGACAAGTGTCGCGGGAAGCAAACTTTACAGGGTGCGTTGAGCCAGGAACGAACGGTTGCGATGAGATGCCTGCAAAACGATGTATTTTGGCATAGGAATTAAACAAGAGGTGATGTATTTACATCACATATCCCCACATGACCAATTACAAAAAATTTTATGGCACTGGAAACATGAACCGTATATGGTGAAATTGTGAACAGAGCCAGAGACGGTTTTTGTTGACAAAAGACATAAAATTTTTTGTGAATAAATTGTATAAAAGAATAATAAAAAAAAAATTCAGAAACATTACTAAATATAACATATATATCAATTACTTTACAACTACTAAAAGAAACTTATCGTTATTACACATACGAACTTGTTATAAGAAGAAATAATATAATCATAATATCAACAAAAAAAAAAAAAAAATCACTGAACACATGAGCTTGTTATTTGAAAACACTCACGTGAGAAAAAAAATTTTTTTTTTTTTTTTTTTTTCAATTTCTCCTTAAAGGAAATCATGCGAATGACAATAACATGGCTCATAAAATTAAATAATCTCAATTGTTATAGAAAAATAAGATACACATAAAATATAAATGTAATATCTTAAATGTAAACACAGCACATGAAAATAGATATCTATTAATATATATAAGTATGAATATAAACATGAAATCATATTACACAAGTGACATGTCATGAAAGAAATATTATATTTGTTACCAGTAACATAAGAATTGTTTATAAAATAAATAGCAATATATTTGGGCCCAATTATTACATGTGAGAAAGCCCCTTGGAAATAGACCAAGAAAATATCAAACAAAATTAAAACCCAATTAAAATAATAACCCTAAAATGAAAATAAAAGAATGTACTTTACAAAAAAAAAAAAAATGCTATTTCCAATTGACTTGCTACTATTACACAATTATTTTCACATATATACATCTATATCTGAATAATACTCTAAAAAAAAAAAATATATATATATATATATACATATATGAATGAGGAATTATTTAACAGAAGTGTGGTACAGCAAAATCCAACCATCTAACACATTGAACACTTTTTTTTTTTTTTTTTTTTTTTGTATACTTTACTATGATAATCTTGAGATATTAATATTATATTTTCAAAAATTAACTCTTTTATAAAACATAATTTACTGGCTGTGACTCTCCAAGAGTACTCCCAACCAGGTTGATCAGTCCTATTCTGAAGCACTCCGGAAAGACACAGAAAGCAAAAAAAAAAAAAAAATATTTATATATATATATTGTTAAAGATTACTATTTTTTATTCCTGGGCCTCAGGTTGTACCTGGGGACCGAGCTATCTGGTATACAAGTGCTATTTTTCTTGTTGACAATAGGAGCAGGAGATTGACTATTTTCTAGAACTGGTAATTTATTGTTTGTAAGCAGAGAATTTGTATTGTCTTGTATAAGATATTGTTTCCTTTTTGGGACAATTAAAAGTCTATCGATATTAATGTGGAACGGTTTTGCTGTAACACTTTCATACTCTTTAATTTGAACCAGCACCTTAGAAATTACTTTAGTGACAATAAAAGGCCCGATAAACCTTGCTTTGAAAGTGTCTCGTGTTTTCATGTAAACAAGATCGCCCGTCTTGAACACTCTGAGGGAAGCTCTCTGGTGCTGTCTTTGATTTCTGTAATTTTGAGCATCCTTCATATTTCTATGTACCTTTTCATAAACTCTATTTAGCGACTTCATGTATTGATAATACTCAAAGGGGAATTCCATATTTGACATTTCATGCAATTCACATACATCAAATATATTAGAAACTGACCTACCAAAATGTAAAAATGCTGGTGAATACCCCGTTGATGAATGTATAGAAGTGTTGTATATACTTTTATGTATCATCAAGGCTTGTTTGAAGTTGAAGCCTTCACCTGCTAATGAAGCAATAGATGATTTGATACTAGTGTTTATTCTTTCGGAAGATCCTTGCGTCTGTGGATGTGCAGACGAAGCATGAACAAGGCTTATTTTCATGGTTTTGGTGAAATGGTTGAAAATATCTGCTGTAAACTGAGGTCCAAGGTCAGACATTAATGCTGCAGGACGTCCATATGATGTGATATATTTTGTTAGGGAGTCTACAACAGACTGTGCCGTGGGTTTTTTAATTGGAAAAAGTTCTAAGAATTTGGAGAAGTGATCAAAACAGGTAAGTACAAACATTTTGTTGGAGAATGGTCCAACAAAATCCATAGATACCAGTTCACCAGGTTTATTTGGAATGAACATTTCCTGTAAAGGAGCTGCAGGAATTTTGTGAGGCTTATTTCTGATACACAGTTTACAAGAAAGCACGTAATTTTTGGTATCTCTGTATATTCCTCTCCAGTAATATGACTTCAGGATTTTACGGTATGTATTATAAATACCAAAATGTGGCATATGAGCTATCTTTAAAATTTTAGGTTTTAGTGAATTTGGTACAAGAATCTTGGAGGAATTACTATCTTGTTTGCTATTAAATTTTCTTTTTATCATCAATAGACCCGTATCTGGATGAATGAAATAATTTTTGAATTTCTGTTTTGGATTTTCAGACGTAATATTTTGTATTATTTTCAATAAATTATCATCATGTTTTTGTTCAATAAATAAAGTATCTTGTGAAACTTGTAGTTCTGGGTCATTATTTTCTCTATTAGTTAGGTTTAGGTTGCTGTGATTTATATTGTGCAACTGTATGCTGGGTGAATTGGATGATACAGGTAAGATGTTTTCATCATTTATTAACTCTGGATTTGTTGTCAAATTTTGGGTGGATTCTGAAAAGTCATCACGTGAAAAATAATCTGCTAGAACATTAGATTGACCTTTAATGTATTGGAATGTAAAATCATACGTGTACAACTCTATTAGCCATTTTGTAGTAAGATCTACAGGTGAAGTAGTACTGCGATAGAATTCTATGGGTTTGCTATCACTTAAAATTGTAAATTGTCTATTATATAAGTAGAACCTGAATGCTTGAACTGATTTAACAATTGCCATAAGTTCTTTCTTGAGTGCCGGATAGTGCTTCTCAGAATTAGAAAGTGTTTTGCTGAAATAGCTAACTGGTTGTAATACATTGTTGCGTTCTTGCAACAGAACCCCAGCTATAGCTACATTGCTAGCATCGGTATTCAGGAAGAAAGGCTTGTCAAAATCAGGTAAATTTAGAAATGGTTTAGTAAAAAATATCTTTTGAATTTTCTGAAAAACTTCTGTGTGTTGATGTGTCCATTTAAACGGGATCTTCGTTGAAGTTAACTGTGTTAGTTGATCCACTAGTTTTGCATAATTTGGAAGAATTTTTCTGTAAAAACCACATAAACCCAAAAATCTCTTTAAATGTTTTCTTGTTTTGGGAGTTGGAAATGCTGTTATTTTGGTGATGTTTGATGATATGGGACTTATTGTATGGTCTTGTATATGAAATCCAAGGTAATCAATAGCCTTCTTAAAAAATTGGGATTTCTTCGGAGATAAGGTGATGTTATACTTTAATAAAATTTTGAAAAGTTGAGTCAGTTTTTCTAACATTTCTGGAAATGAGTTGCTACATACAATAATATCGTCCTGGTATGCAAAGATACCAAGACATTTTGTTTCTTCAATTATCGCATCAATCAACATTTGGAAACTGCTTGCTGCAGATCTTAGTCCAAACATTAAACGACTAAATGAATAGGTCCCCCACTGAGTTGTGAATGATAACCTTTTTCTGAACTTCTTTGGGAGATGTATTTGATGTTATGCAGACGGGAAGTCCAGCGTGGTGAAGTATTTATACTTTGAAATGTTATTAATGATATAATCAATTCGGGGCAATGGATACGATGAACTCCTTATCATGGCATTGATGAGTCGCAGATCAAGGGCTAGGCGAAAAGATGGCTTTTCATCAGGAGATGTGGGTTTTTTCTTCACAGCAAGCATGGGACACGCCCATTCAGAAATGCTCCTTTCAATGATGCCAGCCTCTTGTAGAGCATCAATCTGTTTCTTTATCTCCTCCTGCATAGCTTCAGGAACTGGATAAGGCAACGTTCTTACAGGAACATCACTTGTGAATTGTATATGCGGGGTCACATGGTCAGTGTGTCCCAGTGATTTAAGTGATGAGGAAAAAACCACTTGATGTTCCATGAGCAATTTCTGGATAGTCAATCTTTCTTTAGTAGACAAATGGTGTAAGGAAAAATTATCAATACTAAATTCAGATTTTCGGAGTTGAATAATCTCATCCGATGCTTGAATCAGATTAACTTGTGTTCTGGGCTCTTGTTTAATTTCCTCTATTTTTTTCAATTTGGTGAATTATTCCAAGCTTGGTACCTTTATTTAAATGTTGATCTACTTTAGAATAATTTGTTAACGGAACTGAAAATGATATTACTTCAATATTTTTACTATGTGAACCCTCTTCAAGGTTGACAATTGCAGTGTACAAACCTATACCTTTGTTTTTATTCAGTGTGGGAATAAAGATTACCTGTTTATCAGCATATATTTGTTTGCACATAACAAAGACATAAACTGTTTGTAGCGGTGGAATGATCACTTTGTTTTTGAGTGTACATTTATTAACTTCATCTTGAGAGTCAAATTGAGAATTTTTATCGTTTACGAAAGTAGGATTAGAGGTAGAACTACTGGTCTCAGGAACAGCGGGTAAATTTTGGAGGCAATTAATTTTGGATTCAGGAATCTCATACTCATCTTCAGGAATTGTGCTATAAATGTCAACATGACAATCGTTAATTTGTACAAGATTTTGTTTTAAATCAATTAGGACCCTATGGGTTTTCAGAAAATCAAATCCCAATATACTAATGAATTTTGAGTCTGTAGGAATATCTATGAGAAAAATTGTATGTCTGAAAAAAAATTTGCCAATTTTGAATGATAGATTGATACATCCCGCACAAAATACCGCTGAATTGACAGTAGCAATTTTAACTTTTGTAGCGACTCTTTTAAAGTGTAATTCATTTCTGAATTTATCGAAATAGCCTTTGGCTAAAACTGAAATGCTCGCACCTGAATCCAAAAGAAAGTTTTGTAATGACTTATTTATGTTTAACTTAACAATAGGTAAGTGAGGACTGGCAGCTTGAGTGTACAATAGAAATCTTAATGAATGAATAAAAATAACATCCTCATCAGGCTGATTTTCTGTTTGGGATGTAGCATTAGATGATATATTTGCAGGAACAATGGTTTGAGTACTTACTGAACTGACCAATCTTTTTGATGAGATAGGAAATTTTAATCTAGTGCTTGGTGATCTTAGGATTATATCCTGACCACAAATTTTTAGACCATTCGAATGTTCATTATGAATGGGAGAGGAAGTGCAGGACTGACCTCTCCCAGAAATTTGTCAGTCTTTATGAAACTGACGATTTTTGTAGTTGAGCCCTTTACGTTTATGTTCAAAAGTTGCTGACTCCGATTGAGCCTGTGCTGACCGGGGGTGTGTGTGAGAGGAGTGTCCATCCGAAGGAGAATGTCTACGGTTATATTTGGATCTAATTTTATTTCTTTGACATGATTTGAATCCCTGTCGATCTGTGTCAAATCTTCTGCCACCCTGATAATCTTTTAATTTGTAACAAAAGCGGGCAGTGTGTCCAACCCGAGAACACCACTGACATGTCGGTTTATGACCATCAGACCGCGAGGGCCGATCTGAATTTAATTCAAGATGATGCAGCTGGGAGTCCCGATCCGCGGCATTATGCTGTGCATTTTCAGCAGTCATGCAATGATTTATATTTGAAAATGATGGCTGGGAAACAGCCAAAGATTCACCTGATTGAACAACCTCCTGATATGCAGCCAGATTGTCAACCATTTCCTCAAAATTACTACACTTTCTCGTTAAAAGATGTAATTTATAATCGGGGGTGAGAGTATCTGTTAATTTTGCAATGAGTAGTTGGTCCATTGATTCTTGTGGAAATTTTGGAAACCTCTTATAAACAAGATGTTGGAGTCGATTAGCAAAGTTTCGGATATTCTCCAAACCATCAAATTTAATGGCATTATATTGTAATGCTACACTCTGTTCTGTTTCACCTTTAAAATTCTTACGTAAAATCTGAAATAATTCATCAGGAGACTTGGCTCTTTGGCATGGGATTGAAGATGTATAAAATTTTAAAGCCCTATCGCAAAGTTTTGATTTAATAAAAATAAGGGCCTGTTTAGGATGCCATTTAAAAATATCTATTTTAGTTTGCACCTGTTCAATAAAAAAATCCAAAAGATCTGGATCACCATTAAATGGTGTTACTGTGAATTTAAGACAATAAGTTTTTTCAGAAGTCATGATTTTAAGAAAAATTTGTCAAAATTTTGCAGAGACAAAAAAAGTTAATGCATAGTCATATATTTTCAAAATATCAAGCAGACATACTCATCTACTTTAATCTTATTATATTTCATAACAAATTTTCATATTAACTGAAGTTGACCCATCTTATTATGTCTATTTTTTTGAAGTGATAGCAAACTCCCAAACACAATAAATTATAACATGTTATTCCTTCAAATACAAAAATATCATACAGCCTATTTTCAAAATATTCTCTCTCTATTATCTTGGCATTAATTCTAAATCAAAACAGTATTTTTATTTTGCAAATGAATAATACCCTATATAATCCAGAAACACATACCAATATATTACACTTCAAATGTGAAAGTAAGCTTTTAATTATTATTCTTGATAAACTATTTGTTTAAATACATTCAACAGACTAGATTATAATACTTAGTTCAATATGCCACTATGGAATTTTTTTTTTTTTTTTTGAAAAACCACTTTTCAAAAGTATGTTTTTGAAAAAATATATGAATTCTTATTTAACTATTTCATTTTATTATTATTACTATTATTAATGAAATGGCTAATAGGCATCTTAAAATAAAATTTCACCCATACAAACAGTACTACTTTCAATAATTACTGCCCTTATGGCTATGAAAATATGAATAATAACAAAAATATACATCTTTCCAATAATTTCTTAAATAAAGCACTTTCAGATCAAAACTGGCAATGTACCTCATGCAATCTTTAATTTTTTACGATCGGCACCATATGTGGTGGTACTTTTTATTTTATTTAATAATGGATAGAGGTTGCCTTTAATTTAAAACAAAATATGTTAACAAATTGTGATCGTATGAAATAATGATGAATTACCCTAGGCTTCGATCTGATCATACATGGGTACATACCAAGTATAAGATAAATTCAATTTTTACTTTTTTAAGATATTTTAAAGTTTAGAATAAAACATACCCGGTCTTGAAAAAAAAGAAAGGCAGTCTTCAATTCCAATTTAAAAGTATTTATTAAGATTAATTTGCTTTCCCACTTCAAGAATGCAGAAATCCGGACAACTGTTATAAATCTCAAATCTCTAATACATAGCCATGCTTCTTTAAAATAAATTCAAAATACTTATAACAAAATATTTATATAAAAAAAAATCAGCTCCGGTCACTGTCACAATTTCGTTTCAAGTCATAATAACCGTGTGGGACCACATATATAAAAATAACGGTAAAATATAACGTACGGACGCAAGTGCCCGGCCATTCTTCTCTGTACACAGGTGGAACACCAACTGACTGATTTTTAAATTTTAAAAATCGCTCCTAAAGAAAAAACAGGTCCGCACACCTAAAATCACGGATACGTGATTTTTATTCGTTAATCGGACCGCAAAAGTAACCAATTAAACAGTTCGCGCACGCAAGAGAAACAATCGCCGATTCTCCCGTTGACAAGTGTCGCGGGAAGCAAACTTTACAGGGTGCGTTGAGCCAGGAACGAACGGTTGCGATGAGATGCCTGCAAAACGATGTATTTTGGCATAGGAATTAAACAAGAGGTGATGTATTTACATCACATATCCCCACATGACCAATTACAAAAAATTTTATGGCACTGGAAACATGAACCGTATATGGTGAAATTGTGAACAGAGCCAGAGACGGTTTTTGTTGACAAAAGACATAAAATTTTTTGTGAATAAATTGTATAAAAGAATAATAAAAAAAAAATTCAGAAACATTACTAAATATAACATATATATCAATTACTTTACAACTAAAAGAAACTTATCGTTATTACACATACGAACTTGTTATAAGAAGAAATAATATAATCATAATATCAACAAAAAAAAAAAAAAAATCACTGAACACATGAGCTTGTTATTTGAAAACACTCACGTGAGAAAAAAATTTTTTTTTTTTTTTTTTTTTTCAATTTCTCCTTAAAGGAAATCATGCGAATGACAATAACATGGCTCATAAAATTAAATAATCTCAATTGTTATAGAAAAATAAGATACACATAAAATATAAATGTAATATCTTAAATGTAAACACAGCACATGAAAATAGATATCTATTAATATATATAAGTATGAATATAAACATGAAATCATATTACACAAGTGACATGTCATGAAAGAAATATTATATTTGTTACCAGTAACATAAGAATTGTTTATAAAATAAATAGCAATATATTTGGGCCCAATTATTACATGTGAGAAAGCCCCTTGGAAATAGACCAAGAAAATATCAAACAAAATTAAAACCCAATTAAAATAATAACCCTAAAATGAAAATAAAAGAATGTACTTTACAAAAAAAACAAAAATGCTATTTCCAATTGACTTGCTACTATTACACAATTATTTTCACATATATACATCTATATCTGAATAATACTCTAAAAAAAAAAATATATATATATATATATACATATATGAATGAGGAATTATTTAACAGAAGTGTGGTACAGCAAAATCCAACCATCTAACACATTGAACACTTTTTTTTTTTTTTTTTTTTTTTGTATACTTTACTATGATAATCTTGAGATATTAATATTATATTTTCAAAAATTAACTCTTTTATAAAACATAATTTACTGGCTGTGACTCTCCAAGAGTACTCCCAACCAGGTTGATCAGTCCTATTCTGAAGCACTCCGGAAAGACACAGAAAGCAAAAAAAAAAAAAAAAATATTTATATATATATATTGTTAAAGATTACTATTTTTTATTCCTGGGCCTCAGGTTGTACCTGGGGACCGAGCTATCTGGTATACAAGTGCTATTTTTCTTGTTGACAATAGGAGCAGGAGATTGACTATTTTCTAGAACTGGTAATTTATTGTTTGTAAGCAGAGAATTTGTATTGTCTTGTATAAGATATTGTTTCCTTTTTGGGACAATTAAAAGTCTATCGATATTAATGTGGAACGGTTTTGCTGTAACACTTTCATACTCTTTAATTTGAACCAGCACCTTAGAAATTACTTTAGTGACAATAAAAGGCCCGATAAACCTTGCTTTGAAAGTGTCTCGTGTTTTCATGTAAACAAGATCGCCCGTCTTGAACACTCTGAGGGAAGCTCTCTGGTGCTGTCTTTGATTTCTGTAATTTTGAGCATCCTTCATATTTCTATGTACCTTTTCATAAACTCTATTTAGCGACTTCATGTATTGATAATACTCAAAGGGGAATTCCATATTTGACATTTCATGCAATTCACATACATCAAATATATTAGAAACTGACCTACCAAAATGTAAAAATGCTGGTGAATACCCCGTTGATGAATGTATAGAAGTGTTGTATATACTTTTATGTATCATCAAGGCTTGTTTGAAGTTGAAGCCTTCACCTGCTAATGAAGCAATAGATGATTTGATACTAGTGTTTATTCTTTCGGAAGATCCTTGCGTCTGTGGATGTGCAGACGAAGCATGAACAAGGCTTATTTTCATGGTTTTGGTGAAATGGTTGAAAATATCTGCTGTAAACTGAGGTCCAAGGTCAGACATTAATGCTGCAGGACGTCCATATGATGTGATATATTTTGTTAGGGAGTCTACAACAGACTGTGCCGTGGGTTTTTTAATTGGAAAAAGTTCTAAGAATTTGGAGAAGTGATCAAAACAGGTAAGTACAAACATTTTGTTGGAGAATGGTCCAACAAAATCCATAGATACCAGTTCACCAGGTTTATTTGGAATGAACATTTCCTGTAAAGGAGCTGCAGGAATTTTGTGAGGCTTATTTCTGATACACAGTTTACAAGAAAGCACGTAATTTTTGGTATCTCTGTATATTCCTCTCCAGTAATATGACTTCAGGATTTTACGGTATGTATTATAAATACCAAAATGTGGCATATGAGCTATCTTTAAAATTTTAGGTTTTAGTGAATTTGGTACAAGAATCTTGGAGGAATTACTATCTTGTTTGCTATTAAATTTTCTTTTTATCATCAATAGACCCGTATCTGGATGAATGAAATAATTTTTGAATTTCTGTTTTGGATTTTCAGACGTAATATTTTGTATTATTTTCAATAAATTATCATCATGTTTTTGTTCAATAAATAAAGTATCTTGTGAAACTTGTAGTTCTGGGTCATTATTTTCTCTATTAGTTAGGTTTAGGTTGCTGTGATTTATATTGTGCAACTGTATGCTGGGTGAATTGGATGATACAGGTAAGATGTTTTCATCATTTATTAACTCTGGATTTGTTGTCAAATTTTGGGTGGATTCTGAAAAGTCATCACGTGAAAAATAATCTGCTAGAACATTAGATTGACCTTTAATGTATTGGAATGTAAAATCATACGTGTACAACTCTATTAGCCATTTTGTAGTAAGATCTACAGGTGAAGTAGTACTGCGATAGAATTCTATGGGTTTGCTATCACTTAAAATTGTAAATTGTCTACTATATAAGTAGAACCTGAATGCTTGAACTGATTTAACAATTGCCATAAGTTCTTTCTTGAGTGCCGGATAGTGCTTCTCAGAATTAGAAAGTGTTTTGCTGAAATAGCTAACTGGTTGTAATACATTGTTGCGTTCTTGCAACAGAACCCCAGCTATAGCTACATTGCTAGCATCGGTATTCAGGAAGAAAGGCTTGTCAAAATCAGGTAAATTTAGAAATGGTTTAGTAAAAAATATCTTTTGAATTTTCTGAAAAACTTCTGTGTGTTGATGTGTCCATTTAAACGGGATCTTCGTTGAAGTTAACTGTGTTAGTTGATCCACTAGTTTTGCATAATTTGGAAGAATTTTTCTGTAAAAACCACATAAACCCAAAAATCTCTTTAAATGTTTTCTTGTTTTGGGAGTTGGAAATGCTGTTATTTTGGTGATGTTTGATGATATGGGACTTATTGTATGGTCTTGTATATGAAATCCAAGGTAATCAATAGCCTTCTTAAAAAATTGGGATTTCTTCGGAGATAAGGTGATGTTATACTTTAATAAAATTTTGAAAAGTTGAGTCAGTTTTTCTAACATTTCTGGAAATGAGTTGCTACATACAATAATATCGTCCTGGTATGCAAAGATACCAAGACATTTTGTTTCTTCAATTATCGCATCAATCAACATTTGGAAACTGCTTGCTGCAGATCTTAGTCCAAACATTAAACGACTAAATGAATAGGTCCCCCACTGAGTTGTGAATGATAACCTTTTTCTGAACTTCTTTGGGAGATGTATTTGATGTTATGCAGACGGGAAGTCCAGCGTGGTGAAGTATTTATACTTTGAAATGTTATTAATGATATAATCAATTCGGGGCAATGGATACGATGAACTCCTTATCATGGCATTGATGAGTCGCAGATCAAGGGCTAGGCGAAAAGATGGCTTTTCATCAGGAGATGTGGGTTTTTTCTTCACAGCAAGCATGGGACACGCCCATTCAGAAATGCTCCTTTCAATGATGCCAGCCTCTTGTAGAGCATCAATCTGTTTCTTTATCTCCTCCTGCATAGCTTCAGGAACTGGATAAGGCAACGTTCTTACAGGAACATCACTTGTGAATTGTATATGCGGGGTCACATGGTCAGTGTGTCCCAGTGATTTAAGTGATGAGGAAAAAACCACTTGATGTTCCATGAGCAATTTCTGGATAGTCAATCTTTCTTTAGTAGACAAATGGTGTAAGGAAAAATTATCAATACTAAATTCAGATTTTCGGAGTTTAATAATCTCATCCGATGCTTGAATCAGATTAACTTGTGTTCTGGGCTCTTGTTTAATTTCCTCTATTTTTTCAATTTGGTGAATTATTCCAAGCTTGGTACCTTTATTTAAATGTTGATCTACTTTAGAATAATTTGTTAACGGAACTGAAAATGATATTACTTCAATATTTTTACTATGTGAACCCTCTTCAAGGTTGACAATTGCAGTGTACAAACCTATACCTTTGTTTTTATTCAGTGTGGGAATAAAGATTACCTGTTTATCAGCATATATTTGTTTGCACATAACAAAGACATAAACTGTTTGTAGCGGTGGAATGATCACTTTGTTTTTGAGTGTACATTTATTAACTTCATCTTGAGAGTCAAATTGAGAATTTTTATCGTTTACGAAAGTAGGATTAGAGGTAGAACTACTGGTCTCAGGAACAGCGGGTAAATTTTGGAGGCAATTAATTTTGGATTCAGGAATCTCATACTCATCTTCAGGAATTGTGCTATAAATGTCAACATGACAATCGTTAATTTGTACAAGATTTTGTTTTAAATCAATTAGGACCCTATGGGTTTTCAGAAAATCAAATCCCAATATACTAATGAATTTTGAGTCTGTAGGAATATCTATGAGAAAAAATGTATGTCTGAAAAAAAATTTGCCAATTTTGAATGATAGATTGATACATCCCGCACAAAATACCGCTGAATTGACAGTAGCAATTTTAACTTTTGTAGCGACTCTTTTAAAGTGTAATTCATTTCTGAATTTATCGAAATAGCCTTTGGCTAAAACTGAAATGCTCGCACCTGAATCCAAAAGAAAGTTTTGTAATGACTTATTTATGTTTAACTTAACAATAGGTAAGTGAGGACTGGCAGCTTGAGTGTACAATAGAAATCTTAATGAATGAATAAAAATAACATCCTCATCAGGCTGATTTTCTGTTTGGGATGTAGCATTAGATGATATATTTGCAGGAACAATGGTTTGAGTACTTACTGAACTGACCAATCTTTTTGATGAGATAGGAAATTTTAATCTAGTGCTTGGTGATCTTAGGATTATATCCTGACCACAAATTTTTAGACCATTCGAATGTTCATTATGAATGGGAGAGGAAGTGCAGGACTGACCTCTCCCAGAAATTTGTCAGTCTTTATGAAACTGACGATTTTTGTAGTTGAGCCCTTTATGTTTATGTTCAAAAGTTGCTGACTCCGATTGAGCCTGTGCTGACCGGGGGTGTGTGTGAGAGGAGTGTCCATCCGAAGGAGAATGTCTACGGTTATATTTGGATCTAATTTTATTTCTTTGACATGATTTGAATCCCTGTCGATCTGTGTCAAATCTTCTGCCACCCTGATAATCTTTTAATTTGTAACAAAAGCGGGCAGTGTGTCCAACCCGAGAACACCACTGACATGTCGGTTTATGACCATCAGACCGCGAGGGCCGATCTGAATTTAATTCAAGATGATGCAGCTGGGAGTCCCGATCCGCGGCATTATGCTGTGCATTTTCAGCAGTCATGCAATGATTTATATTTGAAAATGATGGCTGGGAAACAGCCAAAGATTCACCTGATTGAACAACCTCCTGATATGCAGCCAGATTGTCAACCATTTCCTCAAAATTACTACACTTTCTCGTTAAAAGATGTAATTTATAATCGGGGGTGAGAGTATCTGTTAATTTTGCAATGAGTAGTTGGTCCATTGATTCTTGTGGAAATTTTGGAAACCTCTTATAAACAAGATGTTGGAGTCGATTAGCAAAGTTTCGGATATTCTCCAAACCATCAAATTTAATGGCATTATATTGTAATGCTACACTCTGTTCTGTTTCACCTTTAAAATTCTTACGTAAAATCTGAAATAATTCATCAGGAGACTTGGCTCTTTGGCATGGGATTGAAGATGTATAAAATTTTAAAGCCCTATCGCAAAGTTTTGATTTAATAAAAATAAGGGCCTGTTTAGGATGCCATTTAAAAATATCTATTTTAGTTTGCACCTGTTCAATAAAAAAATCCAAAAGATCTGGATCACCATTAAATGGTGTTACTGTGAATTTAAGACAATAAGTTTTTTCAGAAGTCATGATTTTAAGAAAAATTTGTCAAAATTTTGCAGAGACAAAAAAAGTTAATGCATAGTCATATATTTTCAAAATATCAAGCAGACATACTCATCTACTTTAATCTTATTATATTTCATAACAAATTTTCATATTAACTGAAGTTGACCCATCTTATTATGTCTATTTTTTTGAAGTGATAGCAAACTCCCAAACACAATAAATTATAACATGTTATTCCTTCAAATACAAAAATATCATACAGCCTATTTTCAAAATATTCTCTCTCTATTATCTTGGCATTAATTCTAAATCAAAACAGTATTTTTATTTTGCAAATGAATAATACCCTATATAATCCAGAAACACATACCAATATATTACACTTCAAATGTGAAAGTAAGCTTTTAATTATTATTCTTGATAAACTATTTGTTTAAATACATTCAACAGACTAGATTATAATACTTAGTTCAATATGCCACTATGGAATTTTTTTTTTTTTTTTTGAAAAACCACTTTTCAAAAGTATGTTTTTGAAAAAATATATGAATTCTTATTTAACTATTTCATTTTATTATTATTACTATTATTAATGAAATGGCTAATAGGCATCTTAAAATAAAATTTCACCCATACAAACAGTACTACTTTCAATAATTACTGCCCTTATGGCTATGAAAATATGAATAATAACAAAAATATACATCTTTCCAATAATTTCTTAAATAAAGCACTTTCAGATCAAAACTGGCAATGTACCTCATGCAATCTTTAATTTTTTACGATCGGCACCATATGTGGTGGTACTTTTTATTTTATTTAATAATGGATAGAGGTTGCCTTTAATTTAAAACAAAATATGTTAACAAATTGTGATCGTATGAAATAATGATGAATTACCCTAGGCTTCGATCTGATCATACATGGGTACATACCAAGTATAAGATAAATTCAATTTTTACTTTTTTAAGATATTTTAAAGTTTAGAATAAAACATACCCGGTCTTGAAAAAAAAGAAAGGCAGTCTTCAATTCCAATTTAAAAGTATTTATTAAGATTAATTTGCTTTCCCACTTCAAGAATGCAGAAATCCGGACAACTGTTATAAATCTCAAATCTCTAATACATAGCCATGCTTCTTTAAAATAAATTCAAAATACTTATAACAAAATATTTATATAAAAAAAAATCAGCTCCGGTCACTGTCACAATTTCGTTTCAAGTCATAATAACCGTGTGGGACCACATATATAAAAATAACGGTAAAATATAACGTACGGACGCAAGTGCCCGGCCATTCTTCTCTGTACACAGGTGGAACACCAACTGACTGATTTTTAAATTTTAAAAATCGCTCCTAAAGAAAAAACAGGTCCGCACACCTAAAATCACGGATACGTGATTTTTATTCGTTAATCGGACCGCAAAAGTAACCAATTAAACAGTTCGCGCACGCAAGAGAAACAATCGCCGATTCTCCCGTTGACAAGTGTCGCGGGAAGCAAACTTTACAGGGTGCGTTGAGCCAGGAACGAACGGTTGCGATGAGATGCCTGCAAAACGATGTATTTTGGCATAGGAATTAAACAAGAGGTGATGTATTTACATCACACCTGGTGGGGATAGGGCCATGAACATTTTCGTCCCGGGTCTCAAGAGTTGTACTTCTGCTACTGCCATGAAGAAGCCGATGACAAAGCTTCCATTGGATATCTTCACAGCTTGGAAATATTGCTGGCAAAGATGTATCGACACAAGAAGACATTATTTTGAAGAATCTTAATGTACAAATAATACAGTGAATCCCCGATCTATTGTCCTGCATCCATTGTTTTCCTGCTTTAATCGTTTTATTTCTATGGTCCCTGCACAAATTGTATTTAAATAATGTTAACAAAACCCGCATGTATTGTTCTACAAAAAGTTGTTTTCTCGCATTCATTGTTGTCAAAAAAATTTTCCGACCTTGTAAAAAAATTTTCCTGAAGGTCAAGCGTTTCCATATGGCATGCAAACTGGAATTACTTCTTTCATTGTAAAATAAGTCTTTTTCCCATTTCCATAGAGAGGATAAAAATTTTGATGCCATGTCTACAGACCATCTGCAGGTTATTCCTTTTGTAATTTCAGTATGGCAAAAAATAACCTATTCAGTAATCCAGAAAATGCGGTTATGTGTGAAAAAAATGAAAAATACCAAACAGAAAGGCAAGAAAATAATAATGAAGCTGATAAAGCACATGAAGAGTATGGTTGCATGTAACAGATGATGTGTCTGGTGCGACATTTAGTGTT
This sequence comes from Salticus scenicus, assembly GCA_963930645.1. Taxonomy (NCBI): domain Eukaryota; kingdom Metazoa; phylum Arthropoda; class Arachnida; order Araneae; family Salticidae; genus Salticus; species Salticus scenicus. The sequence continues at coordinate 176,595,934 of OZ005655.1, read as the reverse complement.
AATATTTTCATTCAAGACATTGCGACATGCGATATTCTAAAGCATAGAAGAAATATGCGATTTCAAAAAATGAATATAATGGCGAAGAAAAAAAGGTTAATACTATTCACGCCGATGAGGTTGAGCTTATACCAGTGCTAAGTGTATTTGATGTAATTACAGCGTTTGAAAATGCATGAACATTTATATGTGCAAATGAAGCTACAGAAAAGGACCAAAAAAAATTATGGAAATATGGAAAACTTCCTGTTTAATTTATAAAATGAACATAAAACCCAACATAAAATTACTGATTTTTAAAAATAAATATCACTAAAACTTTTATTTATTTCTTTGACAGTTTGAAAAGTAACAAATTAGTTTTTATTAATAGTATACTGCATAAATTGCATGTAATAATTCATAAACATTGCTTTCTTCATGTTTTAATTTTAGCCTGTATTCATCATTTTCCCACTTTCATCTTTTTTTTTTTTTTTTCACGCACCCCCATGAAAAATGATGGATCGAGGTTCAACTGTATAATGTAAATTTTATTACTTTTATTATTTATTATGTAAATAAACATTTTTTAAATCTTTGTAAACTTGGTGCTATTACTTTCCACACAGACCTTGTATACCTCTGACACAAATTCTAGGGAATATATCACATGTATTTTTTTTTTAAATAAACATACCTGAAAATATAGATATGTGAAGGTGGATCATTGGATTCTTTTTCAGAACATAGATGTAAATCATGTCCTGCATCCTCTGGTAAAGGTAGACATTTATATAAACCTATATTCTCTATAGCTCTTAATAAAAGTGGCATTCTATATCCTTCTGCAGAACAGTAAGCAACAGCTGACAGATTTTGCTATATAAAAATATATATTCAATTATTGCATAATATTTATCCTCTTTACATGAACAAACATATCTTTTTAAAGTAAAATAACATATTTCAAACATAATTTTAACTGTGCACAGTCAACAGATTTTCAAAGTTAATTTGATATGGTATGTACTCTAAAACTCAAACGATTTTAAAATTTTCACGTAAACTATTTAGACATATTTCATGTTTGTATGCAAATAATTCATGAAAAATTCTTCATAAAAGTGATGGTATAGTTAAATAAATAAATAAATAAATAAAAAGTATAAAATAAATTTGATAATTTATACAACATATTTCAGGTATCAGAATGTTTTCTTATAATAGTTAAAACCAAATTTTTTAAATGCTACTGTTGAAAAGCAAAATGTAACTCTAATTTTAGTAATTAGCGTTTATCCTCAGCATCAACAATGAGTCAAAATAGAGGAAAAGCACCTTTCAAAAATCTGATTTTCTTATTGAGTGACAAAGTGGTTTTATTAAATTGTGAAAACTATTAGTGAAGGCTACAGCAATGGTAATAATTGAAAGTAAGATAATGTAATTTAGAGAGAGTTGTGCACAAAAAAAAAAAAAAAAAATCATTGAGTTCTACCACTCCCCCTTCCTTTTTTTTAACACTAGAATTACGGCGATCTTCGTATACCTAGAAATACGGCAGGGGTCATTTTGACCCCTGTAAATAAAATCTGTATATTTCCCTATATAACATTATATATTTTTGAAAATCTAATAAAAATAAACTAAATTACAATGATTAAAGTATATTTTAAAGGGTACGGACAAACAGCTGGCTGAATATCGTTGAATTTCTTATTCTCTTTTGAGCATATAGTACTAGTTCCTGCTTTGGCATTCTTAGTTATGTCAGAATTTGAATTACTGGGAACTTATTCATTTTCACTTTCACATAAGCTAGAAGATGATATCACATGATCTCTCATTATAACAAATTCTGAATCACTAGAGGTTCCATTTTCATCTCTATTTCAAGAATTGTTATCCATTTCAGAACCAGAATCGCAATCAGATAGTTCTTGCATCAATTTAACTGTTTCTTCTTGCGTTAGTCCTCTTCTATGAGCCATTAGTATATAATAAACTCACATAAATATAACAAAATAATTTATCAAAAATTGTTGTTATATGTAACAAACAAAATGCGTAACAAAATCTACAAACGTTTTCTCGAACATAAGCTCTTTTATCTCTTCACATTTCACAAGTGAATGCATTCCGAAAATTCAAATCACGTGACTGGCAGGTGAGAGATTACACAAATGCATCATTTCCTTTTCTTTTATTTGTTTTTTGTTTAGCAGGTAAAAACAAAAATAGTTTACCACAGAAAAGATATTCAGATACCTTTCTTTCTCACAGGGGTCAAAATGACACCTGCTCGTATTTCTAGGTATAAGCCTTTGTTAAGACTAAAAGTTAAATATGGTTTTCTTTGAAACTTTATTTTTTTTGAAAAGCACAATGATTTAGGAAAAGTCAAGAAAGGATTAAGATATTTGTGAAAAAGTAGAATAAACATTGAAGAAAAAAGTTTGCTTGGGGTCAAAATGACACCTTCCGTAATTCTAGTGTTAAAGCAAAAATAGGTGATGTGCAATCATGCAGCATTATTATTTACCACTCTTAGAAGTCAGTTGAACATATCTAGGGAACATTTATTTTATTAACTCACTATAACTACCAAAAATCATATAATTGACATTTTTCTTTTATTATAAAGCACTAAAATCAGGGATGCCACTCAAAAAAATTAAAAAAAAAAAAAAAAAAAAGAGGAAATCTCACTTAAAGTAAATTTTCTGATATTTATCATGTATTTATATGCAAATGCTGTAAACTACTATACAATAAAATAATTAACATAAAAAATATAATCTTAATAAAAATAAAAGTCATTGTATGTGAGTATGTCTTGCATCTCCTTTCAAATCACTGAACCAAACTTGACACAGTTTCTGCATATGACCAGCGTTGAATTACTGTATGTATTTTATATTTCTAGCACAATGACGATGAGGAAAATCCTCTTAAAAACCATATTTTTGTATAAGCATATTTTTATATTTCTTCAGTAATAATGTAGCTAGAAACTTCAAATTTGAGATGAACGTTACTTCTAATGTATACATTCTCTCTAAGTAGAGGTTTATAAAAAATTTAAATTAAAAAGGGGTGAAATAATTTTTAAAAATTTCTAAGATTACGCTTTCATCAAAATTCCCTGCATGTGATTTAAACATTTTATACTGTGGGAAGCTTAATTTAGTAACTATGGCTTTTTTTTAAATGAATTTATTTACAAACTGCTTTCATTATTTCCAATATTTTAACCTCAATAATATGTGAGAATTTATTTCTGATTTACTCACCCCATTTACAATATCCTTCCATTTTTGCATCCTTTTCCGTTGAACTCTTTTGCTAGATTTGGAATTAGATAAATTATTTTCTTTCAATGAACTGTTTACAGTATGAAATTCATTAATACTTAAGTATGATGAAGCTTCATGCTTTAGTAACGCTTTTGTTTGTATACATCTTCTTCCTATATTACTAATTCTATATAATGAACCTACAAGAAAAAATTCTAAATAAATATAAAAAATAACTAAGAATAAAAAGTTTGAATAAAGATATTTATTGATTAAATTTGAAAATATTTAAACATGATAAAATATAAAAATAGATTATTCAGAAAAATCAGAAATAAATGCTTAATAGGGGCTGATGCAGGTTTTAACTTTTGTGACTGACACACACACACACACACATATATATATATATATATAGTCAACTCCCTCTAATCTGCAAAAGTTTTGTCCAGAGATTGTGTGGATCATAGAAATTTGAAGATTAGAGATAATTGTCTTTGTTTACATTTTCTTTTGCAGATACGAAGTCAGTTAATATTATTAATTTATAAATAGACATCAAAATGGAAAGACGATTTCTAATAAATTTTAGAATAAAATATTTCTTGAATATTAACCTTTTACATGCCGCATTCAGATCCGGGTGTAATTTAAATTTGTTTTCACATATTTTGCCTTCTAATGCTTTAGTTTAAAGAACTCTATCATTAAAATGTGTAAAGAAAAAAAATATATATATAATTTAATATTATTAATTTAATGTTATTATATTTATTTTAATAATGTAAGCTATTTTAAACATGCCAGCCCATTTTTAGAAGCATTTGCTTATTTTTCTAAATTATGTGAATTTTTAAACTGTGGGGTAAAAGGGAAAATGGTAAAATAGGTCATTTTAATAATTTTCTGTACATTTCCCTTTTTATGATATATTTAATTTTTAAATGAATTTTTAATTCCATGTTCCATTTATGGAACATTGCAATTATGGAACATTGTAAAAGGTTAATAAAACTAATCAATCATATTTATATATGATGGCAAATAATTTAAGCATATTCAAATAACATGTAAACATACATTTTGCTTAAAAAATACAAAAGAAAATATTTATTAAAGTACAGAAATAATATTCATAACTGATAATTTTTTATTTTGTTAAACATTAATCTAATAGCAGTTTGTTTTAAATTTTTATATACTTTCTCAACATTCTTTGGCTTGATTTAGTGCTAATGTGTATGAATTGCAAAATAATAAATACAAGAATCTTACTGTTTTTTCCCCCAATTGGGTTTGTAAAAATTTAATTTAAAAAAAAGTCAAAATGTGAGAAATATCACAATTCTTTTTAAAATATCAGCTGTAATTTTCTTTGTTTACATTAATAAATCAATTGCAGATTAAAGGGATTTGCGAATTATAGGTCTCCATATTAGAGGGAGTTCACTGTACAGGGTGATTATAAAAAAAACTATCCCAATATATGAGACCATAGCTATCATACCGTTTACAGAAACTGAATAAAATTTGGTGCAAGGTATTTTGAGGTATGTGTTCAAGAATCATATGAAAAACAACAGTCAAACTCGAACAGTTACGGTTAGTGACAAAATTTCAAATGGCAACACATACTTTTTTTTTATTGGAATGGGATCTCCATAACAAAAAAACATGAACAGCGTTGGAACAGTACCCGTAGCACGAAAATCGCAGCGCTAGGCAGACTAAGAAGAAAAGAAAAAACAACTGTGATGTGTTTACCAGAGCACGACTTTAATTTTTTTAATGATGCCACATTTTGCACTGAATCTTCAGCTCTGACTAAAGTCTACTGATTGTGCTTCGAAATAATAAGAAGAGACAATAGTATTCTTAATTTAATGTAAGGCTACTGAATAAGGGCTCAATTTCGTGGTTAGTCGTAAGACACCGTTATGACTGATGTCATAGCCCTAGTTTAAAAAAAAGGCATTGTGAAATGTGTGATGTGTATCTTGCTTTCTCGCTCTGTGAACAATATGTCGCTTACAGGGAAACAACACAAAGAATAAATGGAAAAAATGTCGCAGAGACATTGCGTCTTTGGATATGTATCGCAGACAACATGGGCAACGTTGAAGCTCATGATTTTCAACTAGTGCTGTTTTTGCTGAAAACTATAACAGATTATTTTTATATTTAATTGCAATTTCAATATGTTATTTTTACTTAATTCTTTATTCATAGTCAAGAAAGTATTGGTTTTATTTTGTAAAAATTTTTAACTTTCCAGTTTTCAGTGGATTTATATTCTTTCAAATGCCCTGAACATAATTTGACCATTTTCAGAAAATGTCTGCAGTCTGGGTGAACGAAATTTTGTGGCAGCTCTAAACTGCAAAAATAATGCACAGAATGTTATAAAAATTTATATTTAGTTACATTGTATAAAACTTGTATGTAAGAAGGCCATTATGAAAAACTATACTAATTCAATATGAATGCATATAGGCTGACAGGTGTTAATACTGTGCTTTGATTTTTCCATATACAGATATAGGAAAGTTACATCACAGCTTCTAGCGTAAAATGCATATCAGTCTTTTTAATAAATTTAAGACATTTATCATATGTCTGATATACAATACACAAGAAACACCGATACACTTTATTATGACAATGATTATGCATATAACAATTGATTTTACAGTTAAGACAAAAGATAATGTCCTAAAGATAAAAAATAATATGCAAATACACCCATTTGAAAAGTTACAATGTTTTCTTCTTGTAATTAGATTTTCAGTTAAACTGGAATTTTATTTGTTTACACATACATACAGAAAAAAAAAAGAATGAATAACTCCAACTAGCCATCGACGATTAAAAGCTCTGCAGAAGCCTATAGTTTGCCAATCTTTCTCCATCCGCCATCAGCTACATAAATGTCAGTATGCATTTTAAACTTGCTTTATTAGATTCTAGAACCTATAAAGAAGTAAAATTGTTTCACTTCTCATTCATCTAAATATTTATATTTTGACTCCCCCGCCCTTCCCAGCTAGTGATCAAAGTGTACTTCTAGAACCAAAAAAGTGACAGAAGTGCTCAATATTTCTCACATATGCAATTATTTTTAGGCTTTATTACTGAACTTGATGAATCTATTTGTTTTTCCTTAATAAATTTAAAATACATACTGTATCACCAAACAAAAAATATGCAAGATGCATAAAGAAAAGAACAATGTTTTAGTATTTAATGCCATAAAAACAGTTGTCTGATAGGAAAATGAGAAAAGACTTAAAATTAATAATAGTAAATAAAATAAATTTTTGTAACCCCCCCCCCCCCAAAAAAAAAAAAATATATATATATATAGAGAGAGAGAGAGAGAGAGAGAGAGAGAGATAGCCAAACGTTTTTCTCCCCTTTAATGGAGGTTAAAAAGAAAAAAAAAAAAAATTTCGTAAGAAGGTAAAGAAATACATATTTATTTACAAAAACTGTGCAATTTGTTATTATATGTGAGTTTGTGCGTAAAAAATATTCCGTAAGGTGGTTCATGTTTCTTAAATGTATAACTCTGATTACTGATAGCTGTTATTGAAACTTGGCACCTTTACAATAGAATCTGAGATACAGCTTCTTGTTCACAGGGAAAATTGCAACATAGAAATGCCACCTATCACCCGATATATGCACCCATATTGAATCCACATGTTTTATAAAGGCCCTTCCATTTCTCACATATGAAACCTTGCTTGATTATCTACAATATAACCTGAGATATAACCTTTTCATAAACGGTAAAAATTACAGATACAGCAGTGCCATGTGATGAGCAATATCCATAAAAAATTGACAGACATTAATTTATGTCAAGGTACAATTACATGTAAATTTATATGAATTTCTGTACATTAGTTCATACGTTAGAGCTGCGACAAAATTTTTATCACACATACAAATATTTTCTAAAAATGGTCAAATCATCTTCTGGACAATTCAAAATGTGTAAATAATATCAAAAACCAGAAGTCGAGAAATTTTTTATGAATTCAATACTTTCTTCTACTGAATAACAGAAGAAAACTTAAACAGTTTTCAGAATTTTTATTATTTATTTTTTTTAATTCATATATGAAATGTTTACATAAATAAAATGATTTTAGGTGTTACTGTTATTGAAAGAATAAAAATATTAAATAAAGGGTAATAAAGAGTACACAAACCTTTTCCTACAGAAGTTTTCAAGGAAAAACTAATAGAATTTCGAAAAAATGGAATTGCAAAATTCTGGAACAGTTTTACAGGTTTATTGAACATCCTGTAAATATTAAAAATATAGACAATTTAAAAAATATTTTTTATAATAGAGCAATGTAATTATTTCATAATAAGTAATTTTGATTAATGTTATAAATTTATTTAGAATTAAAAAAAAAAAAAAGAAAAGTCACATAGTTAAATTTAAAAAAAAGTCACATTTTAAAAAGATAGCCAAAGCAGTTTATACTAGTTGTTAGAGAGAAAAGCATAGCAATAAATTTGGTTGAATTGGCTTTATGAAATTAGTTGAAGATAGGCGAGAAAACATATTAAAGATGACTAATGCAATAAATAAACAATGTCAAATATCTCTAATATGAAATAAAATTTACATTTTTCTAACCTATATTTTGATAGATATATTAAGAAATACATTCAATTATTGTAGTATTTTCTGCAGAAACTAAAAAACATTGAATGTAACTTACAATATGAATGTATTTTAAATATCAGATTGCTTTAAAACTAACATTCTCTTTAAGATATAACTTTAAATACTGACTTTATTTTGTCAACCTCATCACATTTCAAAATTTAATTATTTTTCTATTTAAAAATTATTTGAAACATATTAGTTTCATATAAATAATTCTTCTTTTTTTTTGTTGTTGTTGTCTAATACGAAACTGACAAAATAAAATCTTAAAAAGGTCACACATTTGACATATTTTGCAATAAAATGCATTTTACTCTTTCAAAAGTTGTCACCAGATTTCTTACTTTGTAGCTATGAGTAGAAGCTATTCAATAAAAATAATATTCAAAAAATAGTTATAAATTATTTTTTTGTAAATTTTCATAAGAAGTGCTAAATCTTTGGCCATAACTGTGTATATATGTATATTTTCCCCTATAGGTTTTTTAATATACGCAGAAAAAGCAAAAATTGATTATTTATTTATTAAATTTTCCCTATTTTGAAAAATTGTAAATAGTTATGAAATTATTATTTAGTAAATAAATCAAAATTTTAAAATAATAATTATATTTAATTAATGATCAAGATAAATGTAATGTAAAAATGAAGTTTTCTAAAATTCTACTTTTATCTTAATCTTAAATATAACCTGGACCTTCATTAAATAAACCAATATGGAATTCATTTTTAATACAATTCAAGAATATATTTACTTTTATGAAAACATCAATCAAATGAAATAATAATAATAATAAGATATAAAGTTCAAATGACAGTGTGAATAGCTAAATATTACTGTAAATAAATAATAATTTCATAAAAATTTACAATTTTTCAAAATAGGGAAAATCTAATAAATAAATAATGAATTGTTGCTTTTTCTGCATATATTAAGAAACCTATGGAGGGGGGGACATATATACATATACAGCAGGACCCGAAATTTTAACTTAGATTACACTTGCTGAAAAAAAAAAAAGTTACTCGCCACATAATATGATTAACTTACTCTATTTTTTACGTATAAGATGACCAGAATTTTTTATTGAAAAAGAGGAGAAATTATGCAATGTCTTTCATTTTATAAGAAAATAGAAGACATTCAATTTTGAAAAAGTGGTCATTTAGAGGACACAAAATTTCATGAAAATTAATATAAAAACTGATTCAAAAGCTACTTTACACAAGTGGTGGAAACATTTTTATCTCAAATGATGAATTTGTATCAGTACACCTTAATTTAAATTAACAATGTATGGATACGAGAGGAAAAATCTCTAATTTTTATAGGTATCACTGGAGAATATAGATTTTTTTTTTTTCCATTATTATTAATTTTTGCTATAGGCAAAAAACTTTTGTGTGTGTGTGTGTGTTACTTTCATGCAGTTACATAACAAAAGTTAGTAGACATTTTTTTTATTAAAATCATAATAAAAAAATAATAATAATAATAATAATAAATTTGGCAAATGAAAAAATAAAATTAATATTCGGCAGATGAAATAATTTTTGTTTTAACGAACAGTCATTCTTTATCAACATTTTATAAAAGTTCTCACTAGTATAAGTAGTTAATTAGTACAAGTCTTAGTAGTTAATAAGTTTTTAAAGTAGGTATATAAAGGGGATTTTTTTCACATGTCTACATTTTGTTCGCTGAAGGAAACAGTTGCTTTGTGGAAGCATTTTTGCCAGAAGGGCATAAAATGAATTCAACTAACTTTTACATATTTTTGTAAGGTGGTAGTTGTGTTATCATTAAGACTAATTTGTCTGCACTGGGGCTCTAGGCCTGAGAAGGAGAGTCCTTTGTTGGGTCTTTCTAAGAGGTCCTAGACCATAATTTAAGCTAGTTTTGGAGAAAACCACACAAAACTATATGGCTAAGCTTACGAGCGCGACCAGGTATCGAAACAAGTGCCTCACATAGACCAGCTTCGAGGACAGAACCTCCCGGTCACTGGGAATATTTTTTTATAAGGAATATTATTCATGCAAAAGTGAGAACACACTTCAACCCACTGCGTATCGACCAAAGCATCGCCTTTTTAATGATTTCATGACAATTTCAATAGTGATTCCGTGTTCTGGATCAAAGAACCGTACAAATATAGGGAATACTTTTATTTCTTTGTGATTTGAAGAATCTGAATAGATATAAACCATAATATGCTCTGGCAAATTTATTAGAAAGTTGTTCTTTTGCGAATTTAACGCAGAAAAAAGTTAGTGTTCCCTGTTCAGCCAACAGCCGATTGAGCTTCCCAGTTTTGCGAAATTTTTTTAATTAAGGACTAAATCTTTTCCATTTGAAAAAGAGGACAGATGATGAAAAACATAAAAAAAGAGGACTTTTTAGTCCTGTAATGTTTTTTTGTTCAAGAGGGCAGAGTGTTGAAAAAGCAGACTGTCCTCTTAAAAAGAGGATATCTGGTCACCTTACCTAAGATTAGCATGATTTTACATTTTTAAATCTATATATATATATATATATATATTTTTTTTTTGGTAGCACCGTATACTGTAAAAATTCTACCTACATTTAGATTGAAATTTTATTCGCCACAGTAAAATTTCCACTCGCCATGGCAAGCTGGCAAGTGGTAATTTCGCACCCTGTATACAGTCATGGCCAAAAGGTCAGCACCGTTTATGAAAACTTATAAAAAAAATAATTTATAACTATTTTTTTAATATTTTTTATTAAATAGCTTATATTTATAGCTACAAAATAAGAGATCTGGTGACAACTTTTGAAAGAGTAAAATGCATTTTATTGTAAAATATATTAAACGTGTGACGTTTTTAAGATTTTATTTTGTCAACAATCACCATTTTCCTTCTTAAGATTTAATTCCTTTTCCATTTGAAAATTATTTGAAACGCATTAGTTTCATGTAAATTCTGATCTGTTATTTTTTTGGTCTGATAGTAATGTAAATAAAATCACCACTTTAAAAATAATAATATTTTAATTAATGATGTTTATTAATAAACATATGCAATTAACTCATCAATAAAACTGCATCATTGTAAATTAAAAACTATAAATAATACAAATAAAATATAAAAGTATCTTTATAATACAGTAGGTAATGAAGAGAGTTAAAACATTTTCATTTGAGGCAAGATTTCTTTTCCAATTTTTCAAGAACAGGATAAAAGCAAAGAAAATTTCTTTTGAGAAAAGAACCCAAATAAAAGTTTTACATCAACAGAAATATTATTAAAAGATTGCTAAAATCCTTAAGGTGTCAAAAAGTGCAGTAACACGAGGATTATTTCATGCAAAATATTTGAGGATATTAAATTCATGTCATAGTGTCAAAGTGGTCAACCAAGAAAGACAATTGTTGCAACTGATCATCTCATTCATAGAAAATCCTAATACTACTGAATCATAATTGGCCATCCAAAGTAATTTCACATTCTTTACTAGATGAAATAAGTGTAACAACCCTAACAGCACACTTATCCATAGTACATCTTCAGGATGTTCCTGGTAGTTTTTACATCTTGAAAATATCCTGGGGAAAAGATGTGCTGTTAGGGAAGTCTTAGGAGGTATTTATTAGTAGAATTTGATATTCCTGCAAGAAACCTGCAAAAAAAGAGCTAGATTTAAGAAGAAAAATATCAAGGATTTGTTTAACCCACTGAGCATCTTGTAAAAGGGCAAAATTTTAATGTTTCCACTGCACAGTTTTAAAAATGTGCTAAAACATTAGTTATCTCAGTTTGAAATTAAAAAAGTCACCATGGATTTCAAGATAAACTTCATGACTCTTATATATGATCTTCATACTTAAAAAGCAAATAATTATGCATTAAATAATTAATTTCCACTTTAAATAATTAATCAATAATTATGTATTTTTGAGGAAAACTACTGCTCAGTTTATGGAAAAATACGTATCAACCGCTTCGTGGGTTAAACTTCTGTGAGAAATAATAATATCGAGCTTAGTCACCAGAGCAATGGAAAGAAATGGTGTTTTCCGATGAATTTACTTTGTCAGTTTTCAACCTATGCGTGCCATGTCAGACGTTCTAAAAATCAGAGATATAAAGCTTGCTATGTTGCCGGCATATAGTAAAGAATGCCATAACAATTTTTTGGGGGGCAAGCTTGTGTGGATATGGATAAGATGGAATATGGTTTGTGCCAAGAATACTACAATTATTAGAATACTAGTATATAACCCCGTCAAAAATGACGGAATGTGAACGATAAATCTTGAAAACAATGTTTAGATCATGAAGATTACCACGTGATCATTTAAATGTATTTTCAGTTTTTGTTTATAAATCAAATGTGTTTCGATATTTTATAATTTTCGTTCTGAAATTAAAAAAATTCTACCTGATCAATAAATATGAATGACAATAAAAAAACTGCTGGTTGACAAAAAATATAGGCCCGAAAACACAACAGCAACAACACATCCCAGTGTTCCATTAAGTGCTCTATTTAAAGTCCTCATAATAAGAATAATCTAGTGTGTCACTCACACGACTTTCTCTTACCCTAAAATTTAATGCTATAAGTACAGGTTGGAGATTAAGAGGTAAGATAAAGAGTACTGTTATGTAAACCTATGTTAAACAATTCAAATTAGGCTTCGGAAGAGTTTTATATGATAATTAGTTCTGGCACCCTCAACCCCCCGTTTCATTAATGCACCTACATTTATATAGAATTTAATTCGGTTATTAAAAAATAATTCAGTTTAAAAAAATAATTTATTAAAATTATTATTTAAAAAAGTTATCTTGTATGATAATACAGACGATTTCCATATTAGAGAAATAGTATAACACTAAATATCCAAAAAAAAAGTTGAATTTATTCTCAATATTAAAGTTAAAAAAAAAAAAAAAATGAAAGAAATCAATAACTTTATTTTAAATTATCGTAGATCGATGGTTCAACCATGCGTTTTAAAGGTATTGGCGAGCTCTTTTGAAAGATACCCATCATGAAAATTTACTCCACTCGAGGGAGGACATCTACCCCAGGGGGAGAGGCGAGGCTCCTACATACACAAAAAAAATTTTCTCAGTTGTCTATCTCTATTACAAAAAATATGTATTCGTTTCATTTGGTTTAGTGCAGTCTATAGATGTTAAATTCTACTTACCTGCAATTTCCCCCATAAACGTAATGTATTTGAATGTCCCTGTACACGAACCATTTGCTTCATCTTAACGAAAAGCTTACTGTAGCATCCCTATATGATACACATTTAGAATACCGAGTTTGGAATTTCTGCTACTATTTGTTCTTGAGATATGCTGATAACAGACACACAGACAGACAGACATACACAGAGACCATTCGCTAAAAACGTGATTTTCGTATTCAGGGGACCTCAGAACATGTAAGTATAACAAAAACTCACGTTCGAAAATTTGACCCTAAAACAATACTTTCTCGACCCTATGGGTAAGAGGATGTAAATTACGATTCACTTCATTTTACCAAAATACTTTTTTTAAGACTATCGAAGATCCTGTTTCCAAATACGTAAGCGAAGTGTGACGTCACTGACCGTCCGTGGATGCAAGAAAAAGATTCCCTATATTAATCGTCCATTGTATTTTTTGTAAAAAATAATTAAAAATCGAGGAAAATTATTTCCGATTTTAATACCCGTATTTGGGTATAGATATGCTATCGTATCCCTGTGTTAGATTGAGTTATTTTGTTGTCAAATTGACAAAATTTTAAATTTCAAAACTGTGTCATCTTTGACGTTTTTTGTATTTGGCGATTAAAAACATACTACGAAAATATACATGCCAGATGTTTATTTTCGTAATATGTATTGTACGAAATATTGTTTCATATAATTCATCGCTCTCTTAATATAAGTTGTTAAAATAACCATGATTTTTCAAAGGAATAAAATATGTTCGCCAAATAATTTGGCGATATATTTTTTCCACCAAGGATGACAGATATATTAAATCTATTCCGCTGCAACATATGAGTATCTTATATCAGACACTTTATTTAGACATTTGAAAACAAATTTGACTTCAAATTATGATAGAATATTTATCATTTTCCTTTTAATTAGTATTAGTTGGATATTTATTGTGTAAATATCATCCTTTGAAATGAAATGCTGATGTTTTCAATCGAATGTGGAAGTTTGCTATTTTATTTTTCTAAAGTTTTGAAATTTAAAATTTTAATTTTATCAATTTTACAGCAAAAACAACTTAATCTAACGCATGCACACGATAACTAATACATATCTATACCGAAATATGGGAATTAAAATCGGGAAATAATTTTCCTCAATTTTTAATAATTTTTTACAAAAAATCCAATGGGCGATTAACATAGGAAATCTTTTTCTTGCATCCACTGACGCCCAGTGACGTCATCACTCTGCTTGCGTATTTTCTAGCTAACTATCTAATAATTACAGACACTACATGCTAACCCAAATTCACCTCTACTCTATACTCCCAACCAGCTATCTCACCCACAACATCGCCAAAATATCCAGGATCCAGCTAGGGACTTTCTTATTCTCAACCGCACATTTTATCTTGACTCGACATTATCACCTTAGACTAACCTACTTTCAATACTCATTTCAACTGGTGACCTTTACTTGCCCAACCAAACATTCTATCCCAACTATAACTTTACACTAATTTCAAAACTAAAATCAACTGGCGACATTTACGTACTGAACTCGACGCCAATCATACCTTACAATGTAAACAAATAATGAAGCTTGATAAAAATATTTAAAGACTTTAATATGTTTTTACAAATATTTTAAGATTTTTGCTTTAATGGACCATATTCCCACTTTGGGTTCGAGGCTACAAGAATATCAGCTGGTTAGGCAAACAATCCTCAACTCTACCATAGAAAAGCATTGTGGCTTGAAAATTTTTATCTTGCAATATTATTTATAAGAGTTACAGATTATATGAAATATAAGTAAGAGTGATATAGTGATACCTTTGTTTTGGTTTTAATCCAATGGACCTTATGCACCGCACGTCATTGCGGGTATATAAAAGTTTCTTCTCCAATCACTGAGCTTGAAATTTTTGTTTACTTCTCTATCAACCAATACCAGCCGCTTAAATCTGTAAATACCCGCAGCCGTTGCCACTCGTGCATAAGGTCCATTTTTAGTAATATACTTTAATATTAATCAACATGTGTAATATTAAAAGTTGCCATGTGAACTGTGGCGATGTTAACAAATTTAAATGGATGTTCCATTTAATAAATTACTTTATTAAAGTGATTGAAATTCTAATTATTTAAGCTTTGATGTCTATATATATATGCGTGTCTGTATAAAATGTTCTTATTAATCTTTTATCCATTATATATATATATATATGTATGTGTGTGTGTGTGTGTGTGTACATAAAATGTTCTGCAATTTTACGATATGGAATAGTCTTAACTTTATCATTCGATTCAGTTGTTTACATTTCTCTTTTGTTCTTGTTTGAACAGATATCTGATTATTGAGTTTCACTGGAGAAATATTTAGGAAAATGTTATGCGTAACAATAAAATAGCATCTTGAATCTAGTTTGTTTACAAAATATCGGCCACGTGTTCGGCGATTTTACCTACTGTGACGTCACAGGAATATTGTCCATATGTTTTAGAAATATATTAAGCGTTTTTTTTAATGAAACAGTCAAAGAGTCGTTCATTCGCAAATAAAGAGTTGTCCATTTGGAATTTGTATTTTCTGAATGGCAACAGTTTATGTTTGTTTTTATTTGGCATTGCGTTGTTTATAATCATGAAGTTACATAATTCTATTTATAGGTTCATGTTTATAATAGCCAGTGATCCGTTATATTTAATTAAACATTTAAACATTACAATTGAATAGTTTTTCAAGGTTTTAGAGGGAATAAATAACAATATTTTCGATACAAAACATGTATGAAAATGATATGTATGTTTTCGTAAGTTAAATTGAACAAACGGGGAAAAAAAAAAAAAATGGCTGCCAAAAGTCTCTGTTTTGAAGCGGTGTAAACCGGAATCGTGAATGACAGATGAGGGTCATTATATATATTAATATTTACTAATCCGTACTAAAATAAAAGTTAAATGGCACATGCACATTCTGAAAAGCATAAAATTTCAGCCTGATGGTGTTTCCTGCCATCACTCAAAAGTTGTCACAAAACAGCTAATTCAAGAAGGGATTGGAGTTTTGGACAATGGCCTGACTGTAGTCCAGACTTAAACCAACTGAAAATATGTGGACATTGATAAAAAGAAGGTTGCTGAAAAAAATCTAATATCAGAAAAATCATTACAAGAAGCTATAAAAGCATGTGTGGACAACAATAACGCTTGAATTATGCAGATCTTCAGCTATTTCTATGCTGTGACATATAAAAGCTACTTTTTAAAAATATTGAAATTTAAAAATGTAGTAACTTAACTTAAACTAATTATATACTTAAATTAATTACAATTCTTTTTCATAAATTTTATAAAATAATGTTACTTCTTTATTTTATAAATCATATTTTTTGTGAAAACGGTGCTCAGTTAGAAAATTTTACAATTAACAGAGATAAGAAAGTGGGCAGTAGGTATAGACATATTGTTTTGGTTTCTAAATAATTTTGTTTTGTGTATAAAATAAAAGTTTTCATAAAGTTGCCATTCCATTTAATTATAGTTTCTTGCACTTTTTTAATAATATTTTAAGCAGTTTCATTTTTTTTAGATAAATTTATCTGAAATGAATTTTCAAGGTTGATGAATAAAAATTTCTAAATTCTAAGCAGTGCTAAATGTATGGTTATGATTGTATAAAGTCAAATATTTCACAAGAGCTTGAAAAAAATTATACTGAAATAAAAAAAATGTATCAAATAATTTTCCAAATTTTTGCAGTCTACATTTATTTAGAGAAAATAGAGAATAGCCCACTGCTTAGCATCATTTCAAAGTTGCCAACTTAGCAGCTATGAATTTAAGTGGGCAATTTTATGGTTGGGTTATATTTATTTATTTAATAATTATAAAAATGTGTTTTTATTGTAAGAAAATAATTTTCTATATGCAAAATATGTTTCATAATAATCTTAAGAAGATAAAATAAGTATTAAATTAACGAAAAATACCTGAAGACTTTTCATATGAAGATGTGTCTGAAGAAAAGTGATTTTAATGAGAAAATGTGTTTTCATTGTAAGAAAATAATTTTCTATATGCAAAATATGTTTCATAATAATCTTAAGAAGATAAAATAAGTATTAAATTAACGAAAAATACCTGAAGACTTTTCATATGAAGATGTGTCTGAAGAAAAGTGATTTTAATGAGAACAGATGCAAAATATTTATCTGTGTTTAAAAAGATAAATTCTCTAAATTTGCAAAATTCTATTCTGCAGCCACCTGTGAATGAAAGCATAATAGAATGAGGTTAACAAATTTACTAATAAAGGATGTTTACACATATAAAATAATGTAGATAGAAAGTGTAACTACACCAGATTAATAAGATGAAGAACAAAAATTATTAGGCAAAGTTATTAAAAAAAAAACAGTGACATAATCTTTTATATATTTTTTTTCTTTTTGAGGTATTTTCTTTAACATAATTTGCTCCTATGACCAGGGCTCGATGAACTTCATGTGAGGCTTAGGGCATATACTAATACTTTTGTGCATCCGCCTTTCCACCCTTCACACAGTGCATCAATTAACAAGGCTACATATATACCAGTATATAGGACAATAATTATAGGTTTTTTCATTTTATGATACAATTTTTATGAGGTAAAGAAGACAAAATGATATTTTCGGGGTCAGTTTTAGGGCTCCTGCTACTCAGGGCATGGCCACTCGCATTAATCAGGCTCTAGTCATTTTGCCTTCAATCCCCCATTTACTTTAAAGATTATTAATACATATGCATCTATGAATGATGAAAATATATTAATAGGATTCAGGTAAACTTACATTTTAATATTTCAATTTGTTTTATTATTTTTTTCTTCTGAAATGTTAATTATAAACACATTTTTCTAGTTTTAAAATAAAGATTGTGGGCTGCATATAGAGGCTTAGTAGGCTCCTCAGACTATGGGCTGGCTATACCTGTGTGATAGGATATTGTTTTTCTAAATTTAAATTAAAAATTGCTTGTAAGATATAAGTATAATCTTTACACGCTGTATGAAAAACATATTGAGGTTTCAAAATTCAAAATCATTATTTATTTTATTAAAAAACATTATTAAAGAAATTAAAAATTCTTGAATATTAAAAAAAAAAAAAAATAATAATAATAATGAAATCATACTACATATTCCAATGGGGACATGTGAAAGGGTAAAGTTAATAGTTCATGGCCATGATTTAGACAGTTAATTGTACCATTTCAACCAGCAGCACTTCCTGGAGAAAAGAGGATATTGACAGGTAAAACAAAAAGAAAATTCACTTAGAAATATTATTCATCAGCCATGAATATTTATTAGGGAAATTATAGTGTAAGTTTGGATTTTTATACCACCTATGTGAAAAAAGCCAGAGCCAGAAATCGAACCCAGGCACTTTGTTTATAATGCGGATGCTCTACCAATGTGCCACCCTGGTTGATTATTTACTCGGCATGTTTATTATATCTGTATTAAATAATATGCATAAATAAAGAACATAGACGGGGAATAGCGCATTCTAATTCGATGAAATATTTTTTCTTATTTTCCTTTCTAATTAACACTTGGCAAGACCATTTTTAATAACTAAAACGCTGAATTTCACCTGTTAATGACTTAAAAGATAATATATAAACAGATGAATGCACATTTTAAGATTTATTTCGATATATTTAGCAAGCAATCAGCTTAAATAAAAGCGAACAATTATATAAAAATTGGTAAAAGGGATAGCATTTAACTTATGTAACAATTTATTGCTGAATAATATGAAACACATAAACGTTGCTTCAAACAATAAGTCTAACTTTTCAATATCGGCAACTTACAATGTTGTTGACATATGACGAAAATAAAGGTAGGTAGGTTGGGTGATAACATGAGATATGGGCTATGCCACTATCTTAATATTATCTCCGAGTATCTAGTGTGGACACATGCAACTGTAACACTTGCAAATAAATCGTTCGCAATTACAAAATTAAAATTTTGCAAGGTGTTTACACATTTATTGGAAACGCTTGCAATGGCCATGAACGATAAGACAATACTAAGGCACCTATAATCATTCTGACCAAACGTCCCCATTTTCTGGGGGAAAATGCGGACGCCCTTTTTTTTTTAAGGCATTTTTCTAAGTTTCAAAAGATTGTAGAAACTAAATTATTAATCAATAACACTTTATTTTTAGTCCTTATTTATTAGAATTGAAAAATGGTCAGCCCACTGATCTGAAGAACAACTGGAGGAAATGCTGGACCGGTTTTCGCGTGCCGTTTTTTGAAGGTTTGTCTTCTGATCGTTGCACGGCAAAAAGCATTTGATATCTTTATAGGACCTTATGCACGAGTGGCAACGGCTGCGGGTATTTATCGATTTAAGCAGCTGGTATTGGTTGATAGAGAAATAAACAAAAATTTCGAGCTCAGCGATTGGCGAAGAAACTTTTATATACCCGCAATGACGCGCGATGCATAAGGTCCATTGTGTAAACGTTGTCTGTTTGAACAAAAATATGCCAAACATGATATTACAATTTTAAATTTTAATTCTTTAAAGTGTATAATAGTAACAGATGACCCGACAAATGTTGCCTGCTGTGCAAGGTTTGGCAAACGATTGCAGAAAAACTGGCACGCACGAACACTGTGTAAAGGTATTGGAACCATTTGCTACAGTTGTTCTTCAGCTCAATGGGTCAGTCTACCAGTCTACCACGGATTAGGAGATAATGTATACTGACTAAACGTCCCCATTTTCTGGGGACAAATGGGGACGCCCTTTTTTTTAAGGCATTTTTCTAAGTTTTAAAAAATTGTAGAAACTAAATTATTAATCAGTAACACTTTATTTTTAGTCCTTATTTATTAGGAATGAAAAAATGCATCCATAATTTGATAATTGTAGCAATTTTTTATGCTTCTCTATTATAAAGGTACTTTGATCTGGTCAGCCTAAGATAAGGATGAAACACTAGATAGGCCAGCGAGCGCGAAATCTGAAGCTTCCCATTCTGCATTAATTCAGCCTACTAGATGAAAACGATCCGATTGCCGCCTGGTATAGTATCTTTGAAACTTATCGGAAGAAAGGGAAAGCCCGCCCCTTCGGCTTCAGTCATCCAACGAACGAACAGCCAGAAATGTAAAAACGCGCTGATTGGTGTATTTTCGAGATTTGGTCGCCCTCTATCTGTAAGATGAAAATTACTACCTTTCCGTAACATTAGTAATACATCCTTCTCTTTTAATCCGTGCAGTCTACCTATAATACGAGCAGACTCGTCCGCCATCATTTCTCCCCAATCCCTTCAAGTAGGGAGTCTGGAAGACACGGCGTAAAAAGGTCGTGTGATTGTTGATCTACAGGAAGCCAAACTAGCCAATATTGAAATGCGCAAGCGAAGTGATGACGTCACTGGTCGTTCGTGGATGCAAGAAAAAGATTTCCTATATTAAACGCCCATTGGATTTTTTGTAAAAATTATTAAAATTCCAGGAAAATCCATTTCCCGATTTTAATCCCCATATTTGGGTATAGATATGTATCAGTTATCATGTGCATGCGTTAGATTAAGTTGTTTTTGCTGTAAAATTGATAACATTTAAATTTTAAAACTCGAGAAAAAAAATTGCAAACTTCCATATTCGATTGAAAACATAAACATTTCATTTCAAAGGATGATATTTACACAATAAATATCCAACTAATATACTAATTAAAAGGATAATGATAAATATTCTATCATAATTTGAAGTAAAATTTGTTTTCAAATGTCTAAATAAAGTATCTGATATAAGATACTCATATGTTGCAGCGGAATAGACTTGATATCTGTCATCCTTGGCAGAAAAAAGAATATCGCCAAATTATATGGCGAACATAATTTAATTCCTTTTAAACATCATGTTTATTTTAACAACTTATATTAAGAGAGTAATGAATAATATGAAACAATATTTCGTACAATACATATTACGAAAATATACATCTGGCATGTATATTTTCGTATAACTCAATCTAACACATGCACATGATAACTAATACATATCTACTGTTAAACCGCAGAAGGATGATTCCTGGCGTCTTCTGCTCATGAGTGAAAAGGGTTGGTCCATTTATAAAATAGGAATGTCCGTAGTACCTAGGGATGTGTTTGTTTATTTGTATGAAAAAATTATAAACTCACTGATTGCATTTCTTTTCCTTCTTTGAACTGATTCTTGAATATCTGGTTATATAAATATTTTACGATTAATTAAAAGAAATAAAAACTGATAATATTATAAAGGGGGTAGTTTTAAGGTATAACTTTAGTATATCCCCATAGCTGAATTTGGCGATTTTTCTTTGGCGATATAATATGGCAGCCTATATGTTGTTTATTTTGGATTTATGATTTAGATTATGATTTTATCATTTATGATTTTTAGATTTATGATTTAGCCATAATCGCCAACAAAAAATTGCCAAATGTCGTTGTGGGGATATATTAAAGTTGTTCTTTGAAGTGTGTAACACTAATTTAAAAATTATGTCAATTATTATTTACAAACTAGTATATAACCCCTTAAAAAATGACGAAATATGAAATTAATTAAGGGAGTGAATCAACGAATTCTTTGCCAGCTTCGCTGGTCACTATATTTAAAGGGGACTAATGTGCAAGTCGTACCTGACGGGGAAGTTAAATCCTATTTCGTGAAGAATTCTTCTCAAAGTTTCTCTTTGATACTTAAAATTTATCTTTTCTTTAAGTACAGGAATTAATTTGGGAATTGTAGGTACGATCTTATTTACTGCGTAAAACTCATGTACTGTTCTTCGAATAACATCGCAATCAAAATTATCCAGAGAAATGTTTTCGATGGTACTGTTCTTTTGCCGCTTTTTTGGCGATGCAAACATTGGATTGTCTTCTCCTTTTGATTCTCTACGTATTCTTTTAATCGTGGCTTCTGATATATTAGTTATTTCACTCGTACGTTTCACTGATTGGGAAAGTGGAACAATAGCTTCTCCTTCTAAAGCTTCTTTATCGCAAAACTTAATGACATTATGTACAATACGCTTCGTTTCACTATGAAGAGGTTTAATCCGAGAACTCGTACCACATGTACGATCCATTTCAAATATAAACAGACTGTTATACAGAAAGAAATAAAAGAAAACAAAGCAGGAGTATTAATTATTCTACACATAACAGAGGAAACAAGAATAATAGAAAAATTTCCCCTCTCTCTTCATTGCTGTGTCTCCCAGAGCGTGAGTGGAATCGTCCTGGCACTTTGCCAACCACGTATCAATCTTCGGCGGGCCAACAGTATACCCAAATACGGGGGTATACTGTTAAAATGGGGAAATAATTTTCCTCGATTTTTAATAATTTTTTTACAAAAATCCAATGGGCGATTAACGTAGGAAATTATTTCCTTGCATCCACGGACGGTCAGTGACGTCACACTTCGCTTGCGTATTTACTCGCCATGCTCTAAACTCTGCTTTTTATTAAGCAAACGATATTTTTCCTTTTTCTTTGAAAGTTCTTTTTAAATTTTTTATTTCACTTTAAAAGTTAAATAAATTGTTTTGATTCTGAAAGGAATTTCATATCAAGAAATGGTTATTAAATGCCATGTAAAAACGGACGAGGCAAGGAATATTTTATTAAAGGAGGAAATGTAACATTTCACATGTAAGGTATTTTATGGCTTTTTACTTCGTCTTTTTAAGTAATTATATTTGTAAAATGTTTAAATCTGCATTATCTATTTCTTTAAATAATAACTAGTATATAACCCCGTCAAAAATGACGGAATGTGAACGATAAATCTTGAAAACAATGTTTAGATCATGATGGTTACCACGTGATCATTTAAATGTATTTTCAATTTTTGTTTA
Organism: Salticus scenicus; assembly: GCA_963930645.1. Classification (NCBI taxonomy): domain Eukaryota; kingdom Metazoa; phylum Arthropoda; class Arachnida; order Araneae; family Salticidae; genus Salticus; species Salticus scenicus. Next base: position 176,572,829 of record OZ005655.1, on the reverse strand, counting down.
TAAATCAAATGTGTTTCGATATTTTATAATTTTTGTTCTTTTTGAGTTCTAACTGTAATGGAGACAGTGTCCGGAGATGAGAGAAGTCGTGTAGAACCGCACCAGATTGTAAAAACGTGAGAAAAATTGCAACTTTGGCCTTTATCACGGTTTTGTGAGGTCTAACTGGAACGTTTCCGGCTGCAATCTTTAAGAGACTGTGTCCGGAGATGAGAGAAGTCGAAGTCGTGTAGAGCCGCACCAAATTGTAAAAACGTGAGAAAAATGGAGACTTTGGCCTTTATCACGGTTCTGTGAGGTCTAATTGCAACGTTTCCGGCTGCAATCTTTAAGAGACAGTGTCCGGAGATGAGAGAAGCAGAGCTACCAACCTAATCCGGCAAATTGTTAGTATCGCCTCTTTTTCTACACCACTTAATTTTTAGAGCAATTCTCTTCAAATGTATATACGATGAATTAAGAAGAAAAATACTCTAAAAATTAAGTGGTGTAGAAAAAGGGGCGGTACTAACAATTTGCCGGATTAGGTTGGAAGCTCTGGAGAAGTCGTGTAGAACCGCACCAGATTTTAAAAACGTGAGAAAAATGGCGGCTTTGGTCTTTCTCATGGTTCTGTGAAGTCTAACTGCAACGATTCCGGATGCAATCTTTAAGAGACACTGTCCGAAAATGAGTGAAGTCGTGTTGAGCCGAACCAGATTGTAAAACGTGAGAAAAATGGCGGCTTTGGCCTTTCTCACGGTTTTGTGAGGTCTAACTGCAATAGAGACAGTGTCCGGAGATGAGAGAAGTCGTGTAGAGCCGCACCAGATTGTAAAATCGTGAGAAAAATGGAGGCTTTGGTCTTTTTCACGGTTCTGTGAGGACTAACTGCAACGTTTCCGGCTGCAATCTTTAAGAGACAGTGTCCGGAGATGAGAGAAGTCGTGTAGAGCCGCACCAGATTGTAAAAACGTGAGAAAAATGGCAGCTTTGGGCTTTCTCACGGTTTTGTGAGGTCTAACTGCCATAGAGACAGTGCCCGGAGATGAGAGAAGTCGTGTAACGCCGCACCAGATTTTAAAACAATATACAGTATATAATTATTAACACATCACATTAGCAAGTTAATTGTGTGATACATCATTTGTATCATACAAGGATGGAAAGCGTTTGCTGACGATGACGCGAATTCAATGATTTTTCTTCACCCAAAAGTTTTCACTTCAAATGGAAAGCGTTAGCTGACGATGACGGGAGTTCAAAGATTTTTGTTCACCCAAAAGTGCTCAACGCGCCTAAAGAAGTTTTCACTTCAAAAATTCTACCCGATCAATAAATATGAATGACAATAAAAAAACTGCTGGTTGACAAAAAATATAGGCCCGACAACACAACAGCAACAACACATCCCAGTGTTCCATTAAGTGCTCTATACGCAAGCGAAGTGTGACGTCACTGACCGTCCGTGTATGCAAGAAAATGATTTCCTATGTTAATCGCCCATTGGATTTTTTGTAAAAATTATTAAAAATCGAGGAAAATTATTTCCCGATTTTAATCCCCATATTTGGGTATATATATGTATTAGTTATCATGTGTATATGTTAGATTGAGTTATTTTGCTGTCAAATTGACAAAATTTAAATTTTAAATTTCAAAACTCTGTTGTCCTTGGCGTTTTTGTATTTGGCGATCAAAAACGTACTACGAAAATATACATGCCAGATGTATATTTTCGTAATATGTGTTGTGCGAAATATTGTTTCATATTATTCATTACTTTCTTAATATAAGTTTTTAAAATAACCATGATTTTTGAAAGGAATTAAATTATATTCGCCAGATAATTTGGCGATATATATATATATATATATATATATATATATATATTTTTTTTTTTTTTTTTTTTTTTTCTGCCAAGGATGACCGATATCAAATCTATTCCTCTGCAACATATTAGTATCTTATATCAGATACGTTATTTAGATATTTGAAAACAAATTTCACTTCAAATTATGATAGAATATTTATCATTTTCCTTTTAATTAGTATATTAGTTGGCTATTTATTGTGTAAATATCATCCTTTGAAATGAAATGTTTATGTTTTCAATGGAATATGGAAGTTTTTTTTTTTTTTTTTTTTTTATCTAGAGTTTTGAAATTTAAAATTCAAATTTTATCAATTTTAGAACAAAAACAACTTAATTTAACGCATGCACATGATAACTAATACATATCTAAACCTAAATATGGGGATTAAAATCGGGAAATAATTTCCCTCGATTTTTAATAATTTTTTACGAAAAATCCATTGGGCGTTTAACATAGGAAATATTTTTCTTGTATCCACGAACGGCCAGTGACGTCATCACTTCGCTTGCGTATTTAAAGTCCTCATAATAAGAAAAAACGATTCACTTCATTTTACCAAAATACTTTTTTTTAAGACTATCGTAGATCCTGTTTTCAAATTTTCTAACTAACTATCCAATAACTACAGACACTCCATGCTAACCCAAATTCACCTCTACTCGATACCTCCAACCAGCTATCTCACCCACAACATCGCCAAAATATCCAGGATCCAGCTAGGGACTTTCTCATTCTCAACCGAACATTTTACCTTGACTCGACATTATCACCTTAGACTACTCTAATTTCAATACTCATTTCAACTGGTGACTTTTACTTGCCCAACCAAACATTCTATCCCAACTATCATTTTACACTAATTTCAAAACTAAAATCAACTGGCGGCATTTACGTACTAAACTCGACGCCAATCATACCTTACAATGTAAACAAACAATGAAGTTTGATAAAAATATTTAAAGGCTTTAATGCGTTTTTACAAATATTTTAAGATTTTTAAGGCTTTAATATGTTTTAGAAATATTTTAACAACGAGATATATAAAGTAGAGTGATAAATGGTAACCCTTGAGAAGGTCCAAGATGAGTCATGTGACATGCTTTCCTTGCACATGCGTATTCGGTGGTTTCCTTGGTAACAGCTCATTTTCAGTACATTTCTATGGCAACGGTTTCAATGTTTTTGTTTACTTTACGTAGTTTAATATTCTTTTGTTCTAAACCATTTTGATTTTGATTTTACTTCTTTTTTATTTCGTGTAGTTGAACTTTAACCGATAAAATGCTTAAAAATAGTTGAAAAATTATTATTTGTTGTTAAATTTAGCTCTTTAAAAGTTTAAATTTTGTTTTATAAACACTTTTAAAGTTTGTTGAGAAACGATGAAAAGAAAGGTATTTTATTATTTATTAAAATGTGAAATACGTGTAAAATTATTTTAAAAGCAATTTATTTCGGTCATAGGACTGTCATGTTACCTAATAATAATGATAATTTGTCGAACTGATATTTTAAATGCCAAAATAGCGATAAAGGGCCAAACACAGCAACCTATTCGAGCATATCACGTGATTCATCTTGAACCACGGAAAGTTAATCCTTCATCCATTGAATCAGCACTCTAATTTATATATCTCGTTGTATTTTAAGCGTTTTTTTAATGAAACAGTCAAAGAGTCGTTCATTCGGAATTAAAATGTTGTCCATTTGGAATTTGTATTTTCTGAATGGCAACAGTTTTAGTTTGTTTTTATTTGGTCTTGCTTTGTTTATAACACTCATTACATAATTCTATTTATAGGTTCATGTTTATAATAGCCAGTGATCCGTTATACTTAATTTAGACATTTAAACATTACAATTGAATAGTGTGAACGCCGCACCTCTGATTTCGAGAGTACTCCAAAACAAGAACTGAAAAGTTTGGTACGAAAGTGTGGCAACAGTGTGTGCGTATGTGAATCAAGATGGACTAGCGTTCCATTCTATATGTTGGTTTTAAAATACTTTATTTGATGTTAATTTATGTGTTCGTTATGTATTTTATGTTTGTGCCGTAAGTAAAAGTAAAATCTTTAAAAGTAAACACAGCGTGATCAGTGTCTTAATGTGTCTGAAGATGCTTTTACAGGAAGAAAAGAACCAGGTGCGAAAAAGAAGTCGCCACAATTGGCGCAGTCGACAAGGATATGTGAAATAGCTAGTGCACGTATGGATTATTTCATGATAGTGATGGAAAAAAAAAGGGTATGTTTTTTTTAATGTTCCATCAAGAGTCATATTTTGTATAAGTTTATGTTAAATAATTAGGATTAAGCATTTAGATATTTTGTTCCGATTTTGTATTCCAACAAGGTAAAGAATAGGTAAATGAAAATTGAATATTTCGTAATGTTGAAATAATAATAATTCTAGTGTTTGAAAAATGAAAAATAGAAATATATTTGTTTATTTGTATTTAAAAAGCCGGAAAATAGTAAAAAGAATGGTGAAAAGAATATATTTTTATGCTATTCAAGACCATTGTTATTAATTTCTGTGTGTTCTTTTTATTCATCACGTGATTTAGAATAAATAAGATTTCATTAAAGCAGATAGTGAAAAAAAAAAAAAAAAAAAAAACAAGTTCTGTTTTGATTTATTTGTTCTGTTTTATTGAATGATTGTTTATTTGTTAGACGTTGATAATAATTTATATTTATTTATCTTTATTATTATGGGAATATTAATGAAATATCTCAGTAAAAAACTAGTGAATTATTCTTGTGAACGTCCGGTTTTGTTTATTTTTTTTACTTTTAGGAATGAATCGGAAATTGTTTTTTTTTTCTGTTTAAAAGTAAGTTTGATTAAAGGTTGCTATAGCAACATTATTTCTAATTTATTGAAAGCTGGTTATGTAATAAAGTATATTCTGATTTATTTAATGAAAGAGTTGATTGTGTAAACATTTTTTTTTTAATTTGTTATTTCGATACATATTATTTTTTTTCTTTCCTTTTATGTATGCATTCCGACTTAATGATTATTTTATTTAATTTGGGGGAAAATGTTGTTTAAGATAAAAACTAAGATGTCAAATCTGGCATTCTTAGGAACGAAAACAATAGGGTTTGTGATTATAAATATAAGAACATTTATTTTATTCACGGAAAATTTGAACTTGATTTGATTTCATCCATCCGAAGATGGCATTTTTGGGTAAAGGGAATAAAAAAGATTTTCAAGAAGTTGCTACTGAGCTTGGAGTGGAAGGAGCTCAACATTTAAAGTTATATGAGTTAAGAGATGCTATTTTGGCTTCAAAGAATTACGATGAAGAATTTGTTAAAGAAATATTAGCGAACGTACTTGAAGCACGGAAGAGGAAAGAAGAGATGGAGGAACGCATAAGAAGGGAAGAAATAGAGGAACGTAAGAGAAAAGAAGAGATGGAGGAACGCATAAAAAGAGAAGAAATAGAATTGGAAAAAATGCGTTTGGAAAATGCAAGAATAGAACTTGAGAAGAAAGGAATTACAAATGAAACTTCTGAGAAAACGCGCGTAAAATTACATAACATCTTACAAAAATTTGATCCTAAAACATGCAAAATTAGCCTGTATTTAGTTCTTTTTGAGCGGCAGGCAAAACGTGCCGAAATTAAAAGAGATGATTGGGTTTCTCATCTCATTGGGCTACTGCCATACGAAATCGCGGAAGTTATAGCTCGGGAAGACGAAGAAATCACGAATGATTACGGAAAAGTAAAAGAGTTATTGTTAAAGAGATATAAACTTACTCCTGAAAGATTTCGACAACTTTTCATTAAGCATACAAAAAAAGCTGATATCACATGGAGAGATTTTGCTTACGAGTTGAAAAACTATTTTACTGAATGGATTCGGGGATTAGAAGTTAACACATTTGAAGAATTATATGATTTGATTATTACAGATCAAATTAAAAGGAAAGTACCTCCAGAAATTAAAGAACATTTCATCGATGAATGGTCATTGTTTAAGTCATCTGATATTATTTCCAGTAAATTAGATGATTATGAAAATGTCAAAATGACTTTCAATAAAAAACCAAAAGAAATTTCTCATAAAGAAAATTGGAATCTTCCATCCAAAGGGGCGAATGTCGGAAATAACAATAGAGATGAGAAAAGGGTTTTTACTAAGCCACAGCAAGAACAAAGAGACATTCGTCCGAAATTCTCCTGCTATTTGTGTGGAAAGGAAGGCCATATGAAAAAATCCTGCCCCAAATTGAATTCAGCAAGTACATCTAACGTGAAAACAAACAAAAAGAGTCAAGAAAGTAAGGGCCTTAATAAGGTCAGTGTTAATCTAAATAGCGCTTGTTTCGAGTGGGAATTTCCAGTCAACGAGAAAGATGGCGAGCTTCTGAAAGTGGATTTAGGAATCGGAGGCCAAAAATTTCAAGGCATCGTGGACAGTGGTGCAGAAATCACCGTACTACGAAAATCAGTTGTACCTGAGGAACACTTACAGTCAAGTGGGAAAATTCTTTTGAGACCTGCTATAGGTAATCCAGTGGAAGCACAACTTGTGTCAGTTCCGCTAAGTCTTCATACAGATGAAGAAATCATTCCATATGTTCAAGTGCATGCTGCAGTAGTAGAAGGGCTGCATGAGGAAGCTTTAACCACTCCAAGGGTATATGAATGGTTGAAGGAACAAAAGCGTTCTTATTTGGGAGATGATACAGGAATCACTTCAGTAAAAGAAGCTAATGAACAATCCTTGTTCAGTGTGGAGGGAAGGTCTCCCGAAAACATTTCTTTAGGGGATAAAGTGAATATCCCGAAGAAAGAAGTCGATGAACAATCCTTGTTCCATGTGAAAGGAAGAAATCCTGGAAATTCAGGGGTTGAGGTCAATATCACCCCAGTGGAAGAAAACAATGAACCGTCCTTGTTCAAAGTGGAGGGAAGGTCTCCCGGAAACTATTCTTCAGAAGAAGAGGTTGAAGTAATCACAATAAATGAAGTCGGTGAACAATCCTTGTTCAGTGTACCTGAGAATAATTCAAACAACAATTATCTTGGGGATGAGGCAATTAGTACCCCACTCACAGAAGATAATGAAAAGTGTATGTTCTGTATGGAGGGAGAAAGTCACGAGACTATTCGAAAGGCAAAGCTAAACAACAGCGAGTCGCATCATCCAGAAACCAAAGTCTTTAATAACTCAGTAGTTAAACAGACATTGACCGAAACCGATAGTAAGGATGAAAGAAATGAAAATATCCCTGTTCCACAAGCACAAGTGTTTAGGGATGAGCAGTTAGCCTGTCCTACATTGGAAAAGTGCTTCGAAGAAGCTAGGCAACATAAAAATGGTTACTGGATTGAAAGAGGTTTATTATATCATATGGGTAAAGTAGGCGGACAGAAATATATTCAATTGGTCGTACCGGCAATCAGAAGAAAGGACATTTTGAAATTAGCTCATGAAACTCCTACTGGTGGACATCTGGCAGCTAAGAAGACCAGAGACAGAATTGCAATGTCTTTCTGGTGGGAAGGAATGCCAAAAGAAGTCAAACAATTATGTGCTTCGTGTCATGATTGTCAAATGCGCAGGAAAGGAAAAGTAAACGATAGAACACCTACCGAAGCTGTTGGAAGACCAGAACTCCCATTTCAAGTGGTTAATGCCGATATTTTAGGCCCAATAGAGCCAAAGTCATCACGTGGCCATCAGTATGTACTGTGCGTTATGGACCAGCATAGTCGTTGGCCGGAAGCAATACCTCTGAAGTCTTTAACAGCAAAGGCAGCCTGTGATGCATTTATAGAAATATTTGTACGAACTGGAATTCCTCGAGTAATTGCAATGGATAACGGAAGAAATTTTGCCGCACAGCTGACAAAAGAGTTTTTAAAACGATTAGGATGTGTTCCTAAATTTTCCACTTCAGGTTATCCACAATCGAATGGTTTAGTTGAAAGATGGATAGGAACTATGAAATCCATGCTACATCATTCAATTAATTCACAAGGTCGAGGCTGGGATAAACAGTTGCCATTCTTGTTATGGGCATACAGAGAAGTGCCTAACGCTACAACGGGTGTTGCCCCATTCCTACTAGTTCATGGGCGACCACCTGTAGGACCTCTAGCCACCCTCAAATCAAGTTGGGAAGATGAAGTCGTACTTCCTCAAGGGATTGGAGAATCTGTAGCTGACTACCTGTTGAAACTCCGGAAACGTTTAGAAGACGCGGCACAGTATGCGAATAGCATAGCTGAAGAACAGCAGCAGAAATATGTACATTATCATAATTTACGGTCAAAAGATACCGAATTTTCTGTTGGGGATGAAGTTGTAGTGTTAATCCCTGATTCAACAAATCGTCTTTGTTCAAAATGGAAAGGACCAGGAGAAATAGTAGAAAAGAAATCTCCACATTCTTTTTATGTCAAACTACCTGATGGAAGTGTTCGACATCTTCATCAAAATAAATTGCGTAAATATATTCAACCTGTCAGAGCTGTAGGAATTATTTACGAAACAGATGAAGAGTTTGGAGATATACAACATGCGCCCGTAGAATCACGGCAAGTAACAGATGAAGAACTAAAAGCTGATATAAAATCAAATTCGATATCAGCAAAGCAACATAAACAGCTGTTGAATTTGATAAAAGAATATCTAACAATATTTGATGGGGAATTAAAGAAAGCCAAAGTTCCTCCACATGTTATCCAGTTAAAGTCTGGAGTAGAGAGGAAACAACCTCATCTTTATAAAGTTCCAGAAACATTAAGATCTAATATAGAAAAACAGATAGCGGAATTATTGGGAAAAGACCTAATAGAACCCTCTTCAACAGAAATAGCATATCCATTGGTATGTGTAGCCAAGAAAGATGGAACTGTCCGACTTTGCGTGGACTACAGAGAGCTGAACTCAGTTAGTAAAATTCCACCTTTTCCTATGCAGAATTCAGAAAATCTTAGATTTAAAGCTGGTGGAGCTCGTTACTTGACAACTTTAGATCTCCTTAAGGGATAATGGGAAATACCCTTAGCAGAGCAAAGCCGAGAATTAACCAGTTTTGTATCTCCAAAGGGTCAGTATCAGTGGAAGGTGATGCCATTTGGGTTATCTGGAGCACCAGCAACATTCCAAAGAATAATGAATCAAGTATTACGACCTCATAGTGACTACGCCGAAAGTTTTCTTGATGATATTATCATATTTTCTTCAACCTGGGAAGATCATCTTAATCATATTAAATCCATTTTAGAAACTCTGAAAAAATTGAATTTTTCGGCAAATTTAAAGAAATGCTCGTTTGCGATGTCGAAAGTAAAATATTTAGGACATGTCGTAGGCTCAGGAGAGCACGGCCCAGATCCGGACAAGATATCAGTTATTAAAGATTTGAAAGCCCCTAAAACAAAGAAAACATTGAAGTCACTCCTAGGATTATTTAACTATTACAGAGACTATGTGCCTCGGTATGCCAATATAGCAAAACCTTTGACGGACTTAACTCGAAAAACTGTGCCAAACGACCTTCCATGGTCAGAAGAAGCCGAAAGCGCATTTAATTCGTTAAAGAATTGTTTGTGCTCTATAACATCTCTGTATACACCTGATATGTCGAAACCTTTTGAAATCGATACTGATGCTTCAGTGACCGGAATTGGAGCCTGTCTAATGCAGAGAGATGAACAGAATAAACTGAAACCTATAACTTTCGCAAGCCCTTGCTCAATCAAAGTGGAGCACTATTGAAAGGGAAGCTTATGCTGTAATATGGGCATTAGGTAAATTCGAAATGTGGACTTATGGAACCACTATTATCTTACACACGGACCATAACCCTTTAAAATATTTGACAGAAACAGTTCCTAAGAACGCCAGATTACAAAGATGGGCATTGGCTCTATCTCGCTATCAAGTGACTATTGCTCATAAGCCAGGAAGCAGTAATACTATTGCAGATGCTTTATCATGCATTCATGAATAAAGTCATAAGTTAGTTTAATATTGTATTTGTTATTACATATATATATGTGTGTGTGTTTATTTTGTTTCTTATATTCAAGTATATTAATTCCTTAAGATTATTTAAAGTGCATAAGAAAATCCATGTCAGGATAAATGTTTATTCATATATATTATATATATATTTTATTTCTATTATGTGTTTAAATGTTACTTATTTTATACCATAGAAAATATTTAAATTTTAAGTGAAATATAAATGTTATTGCTCTTGATGGAACATTGCATATTAGGTCAAAGATGAGACAATAATTAAGAATTTAAAAGGACAATTAGACTTTCATGAACATTTATTTAAAGATGAAACAATAATTAAGAATTTAAAAGGACAATTAGACTTTCATGGACAGTTATATAAATTATCCACAAATTTTTGTTAGTAGTTTCACTGTGAAGGCCATTGTCCCTCAAGTGAAACTGGAGGGAAGGTGTGAACGCCGCACCTCTGATTTCGAGAGTACTCCAAAACAAGAACTGAAAAGTTTGGTACGAAAGTGTGGCAACAGTGTGTGCGTATGTGAATCAAGATGGACTAGCGTTCCATTCTATATGTTGGTTTTAAAATACTTTATTTGATGTTAATTTATGTGTTCGTTATGTATTTTATGTTTGTGCCGTAAGTAAAAGTAAAATCTTTAAAAGTAAACACAGCGTGATCAGTGTCTGAAGATGCTTTTACAGGAAGAAAAGAACCAGGTGCGAAAAAGAAGTCGCCACAAATAGTTTTTCAAGGTTTTATAGGAAATAAATAAGTATATGTGCGATACAAAACATGTATGAAAATGATATGTATGTTTCTTAAGTTGAATTAAACAAACGGAAAAAAAAATGGCTGCCAAAAGTTTCTGTTTTGAAGCGGTACTAACCGGATTCGTTCATGACAGATGAGGATCATTATATATATTAATAATAAAAACAATTATATATACTATTTGAAAATAAATGCAATATTGTTTTAATAATAATAACCATTCATGAGCTTTATATTTATCTCTGCATGACAGTATAAATGTATATATATATATATATATATATATATATATAAAAGCTTAAAAGCTAGAAATCAAGTATACATAGCATTATAGGCAATTTTAAGAAAGATCTACTAAAACTTTATAAATTCATTATCTCGACCATTGAGGAAAATAAAAAAATGTATATAATAAATTTTATTTCCATGTTTACATATATAGTAAAATTCTTTGTATCCTATCCGCGATTGTAATGAAATGCTCGCCCTCTGGTGGGGTAAGGTGAAATTACAATTAACATGCATAGCTTTCGGTTCATAGAGACGCCATTGCTTGCCGATGTTTAGTTTCACATATATTTATTGAATAAAAATGAATAAATCCGGTAAAAAAGATAACTCTTACTGTTGTGTGCTACAATGTAACTCCAAAGGATCAAGAAATCCAGAATTAAGCTTCCATTTATTTCCAAATGACAAATTTAAAATTTCAGTTGCTTCGGCTAATGGAAGTAAAGAATTAATCAGATGATTTGAAACTAATATTTGTTCAGCTTCAGTTAAAAATCTACTTCCGATCGAACTTTGAATAAACTGAAATATTTTTTTTAAAAGCAATCAATTTTCCATGATGTAATGGCGGAGAAATCATAGCACGAATATTAAGTAGTAACACCACGGATTCCCAAATAGAACAAAAATAAATACACGTGGCTATTATATTTACTAACAACAAAAGCTGAAAAAGCGCCATCTATCGATCATTACAAACGCGGATACTGAAGTGTCCTTTTTAGCATTTCCCAACAAAAATTTAAAAAGTTTATAACCGTTTCGTCAGTCTCTCTGGCCAGGCCTAAATTGATAGATATATTAAAATTCACTGTGGTATGTTTGCAATGTAAAATGATATTATAGCACAATTGTTTCTGTACAGGAACTCACGAAAATTTTTTTTATGCAAGTAGGATTTATAAGGGTTTTCCTTTCTTTCTTTCTTTTTCTTCTTTTTTTATGCATTTACTATAAATATCTTTATACTAAGCACAACATAAGAAAAATAATCTATATTTTTAAAATACGCAAAACCTTTTTCCTCCTCAAAAATGTAAAATTGCGATATCTGTTGGTTTACCGGGCTACACAAAGTTATTCAGATGCAATAGAGTATATAATTTGAAATTGCTCACTACAAATTTCCAGTACTATGAGACCATTTTTAGTGCACTATCTGATGAGAATGTAAGTTTTTGTGAATATACAGGGCAATACAAAAGCAAAAATTTTAATGCTTTTTCCTTAGAAATAATGTTATAAAGATACTATTGTAAGAATTATTCCCATCAAAGTTAAAAGTAAAACATACTTTTGTAGCCATGCGGATTTTTCCCGATATACAGGGTTACACAAAAAAATCTGTTACATGATATTCTTTAAAAACAATAATATAAAAAATGTTTCAGCTTTTATAATGAAAATAAAAATGTATTTCAAGATGCCATTAAAGAGGTAAAATACCATTGTAGATTAAATGGGTAACAGGTGATATGTATGGAAAGTTTATAATCTAAGTGAACCCAATTACTTTACTTTTTTTTTTTTTTTCCTCCAAGAATTTAGGATTTTATTTTGATTAATAACTTCATTGATAAATTTTATTATAAGTACATATTTTCTACGTCTTTATAAAACATACATATATTTAGCTGTATAATTGAAATATTCATTGGTACAAAATATCAATTCAAATAATAAATTTGCAAAGACCAGGAGAGTGTGTTTATTTGCGCATGTGACAGTCCTATTGATGCATTTAATTTTTAAGTATTTTTGTCTGTAGAAATTAAATAAACCAGTATTTTCTGTAGTAATGAAGCTTTGTGTAGTTATTGTATGTGCAACATTATTCTGTTTAGATATTTCTTTTTAATGATTTCAAGGAAATTATTTTGTACCTACATCGAGGGATTTTTACATTCTCTTACCCACATGCCACATATATCAGAGAAAGTAATGTTTTGGGTCTAGTTTTAGGTATTGAAATTTTGATAAATTTTTACTTTAATCCTCTAGGTCCTCAAAATCTGGAAGACATATTTTTAAAAAACTGTGTGAGACTGTTATCAATAAAACTTAAAAAAAAAAAAAAAAAAAACAGTAAATCTGATTTATATATTCTAAATTTGTATCACATGTTTATTTTACTCAAAAAAATTATTGCGATCGGACAATATATGTATATGGACATACAGAAATATTGAAATATGTCACATGTGTAAGTAAAATTTCTCTTAGGCATATTAATAATAACTAGTATCGCCCAGTGGTCGAAACTCGACCATTTTTTTTTTTTTTTTTGCAAAGCGAGGCAAAGCAAAGTTATTGCCTTGTCCTAAACGGAATGCAATTGCAACAAAGCTGCGGCAATTGTCGAAAACCGAAAATCTAAAACTTTTCTGAATGTTATATTTCTACTTATATATGCAGAGGAAAGAATAATAAATCCACTTTTTAAAAAATAAAAATAAGTAGTCAATTTCACTTAATTAAAATGCAAGGAAATCTCAAAACGTGTAAATTCATCGAAAACCGGAAATCAAAAGTTTTTATGTGTCTTTTACTTGCTTCTTCTACCCACAAAAGCTAGCAATAAAGACACTTTTTTAAAAAATAAGTAGCCAATTTCAGTTAATTGAAACGTAGAGAAAGCTCAAAACATGTAAATTCAGCAAAAAACGGAAATCTGAATTTTTTCCGTATCGTCTACTTATACATGCAGCAGTTAGTAACAAATCCATTTTCTTTTATTTAGTATATTAGTTGAATATTTATTGTTTAAATATCACTCTTTGAAATGAAATGTTTATGTTTACATTCGAAACTGGAAGTTTGCCATTTTTTTTCTGGAGTTTTGTGATTTTAAATTAAAATTTTATCAATTTTACAGAAAAAATAACTCAATCAAACACATGTAGACAGTAACTTATATATAACTATACCCAAATATCGGAATTAAAATGGGCAGATAATTTCCGTTATTTTTTAATAATTTTTTACAAAAAATCCAATGGACGATTAACAAAGAAAATCTTTTTCATGGCTCCATGGACAGACAGTGATGTCATCACTTCTCTTGCGTATAGTAATGCTACATTATACAAATTACTGTGTCTATGGTTTTATTTGAGCTTTATGAAATTGCCAGATTTAACAACTTTCTACTTTTAGGTATTTTTTAATGTAAAGGAATACGTGTATAAAAGGGAAAAATGGGGGAAAATGCATAAAAAATAAATGTATTTTGAAATACCTTCTTGACATCGTAAGAAAATAATATTTGTATTCGCACCTTCCGGCTAACCATACCTTTCGAATGATACCATTTTCAACCCTCTACTCCCATAATTAATATGTTAAAAAGGGACTACAAATTTTATGCTTGCCTATTAATATATAGATAATAATAATAATAAAAAAAAAAAAAACCCGCAGAACTGGCGTTTCGAAATATTAAATACCTAACTTTGGATAAACAGCATATAATGAAGGAAACTTGCAACAATTGTTTCGGGTCGAAAGAAAACACGACCCTTCGTCAGGTGAACGAAGAAGCCACAAGTTTCAATAATACAAAATGCTTTAAAATGAAGAAATATTTTTATTTTATGTGTTTTTCAAAATTTATTTGCTTAATATTTAGTACTTGCTTCTTAAAATAAATTGCTTTTGACAATCAAGTTTGTAAAGAATATCAAAGTTGCCAAACGAAAACGTAGATACAATAAAAATGAGATGAGTAAATACGCAAGCTGGATAGCTCGAGAAGCTTACAGCCGTTGATAACAGGGTCACTGTAGTCGCACTTTTGGTTACCATCCAGTATACGGGAGTATTCTATCTATATAATAATCTGTGGTACAGAAGTGCGTATGGGAAGCTGTATTTGAACCTGAAACCTGAGGGATAGAAATTCAAAAAAAAAAAAAAAATCCACCACATCTGGCAACACTGCCAATAGCTCATTGCACGTATTTAGTGCAATATTTATCAACCCAACCTATAACATCATTGAAATATTTTTTAAATATTAACTGTCCATTCATAGATAGTACTTGTAACAATCAAATTATTTTAGGTGGTACCGATAGAGAATTATAATTTTAACTGATACTTACTGATATGTGTTAGTAAGAATACGGTCAAGAGATGAGTTTAGTTGATAGGCTGAATAGTGAAATAAAACTCATTTTTTGGGCAAATCTATTATATTAAGAATAAAAGCTGTACTTCAAAACTAAGATACCTTTTTATAAACATATGATGTTGTAAATTTTGAAAATCGTACGATGTAAATACAAAGTATCTCAAGATCGAAGCAGACAATTTGATTAATTTTATAACAAGAAAGGAAGATACTTGTACAAAGCCAACACACACAGAGACATTTACAGTATTTCCAGAGTTTCTGATCCATTTTATCATACATTACCTTCTGATAAATGACCGGACACTTTTGAATTGACATGTTTTGTACAGTGAAGGAAAAAAAAAAAAATAAATAAAATCACTTCCGACTAATTTCGTCCCATATCGTCCTATAAATATGCTGCTGGCACCAATCGATTAGTAACAATGTCTAGTTTATAACAGTAGAATTAGATTTTGTTTAGGGAGTCAACCTATTAAAACTGACACCAACTCCTTTTTTTTTTTTCAATGACAACCTCCCATTTGTAACAGTATTTTTGGAATTATTTGGAACAAATTATCTCGGGAAATGTCTACTTTATATATTTATCTCAATTTTTCATAAAATTATAAGCTGTCAAAATCTGAGGATGATAATATTAAATGAATGTGACAAAATAATTCATATCTTCCTAAAAAATTATTATTGTTATTTTAATGGGTATGAAAATTTACAAACATACTCAATCACAGTAGCGGATCCAAGGATGGGGGGCTAAGGGGCTGAAGCCCCCCCCCCCCCCCAAAAAAAAAAAAAAAAAAAGCATTCACATGCACAAAACTTATAATTAAAGGAATACATATTGGAGTGGTTGAATAACATTTTCGGTAAAATCAATTTAAATAATTATCTGTCACAGTTAAGTAAACATCAGCAATCAAAAACCTCTCTAAAAGTCCACCTGTACAGTATTCCCCGTTTTGCGAAAGCAGGTAATATTGCTTAAATCTTGATGTGAATTGACTAATTTTAGTATGTAACTCTTTTCAAAGAATCCTCTTGTTCAAGACTGTAAACAAACAAACAAAAAAAAAATCGAAGGGGGCTTCAAGTTGTGATGTACATATCATAGGTCCAATTCAGGCTTGGAAAAGTTAATTTTGTGTCCTACAAATATTTAAGTAATAATTTAAAAAGCTAGTAGTGCAGTGTTGCTAGACTTTGCGAGTTTTTTATGCAATAGTCATCAATAATTTTGAGAAGCGATATTTGGTATACATAATCTGGAGTAGAGTTAAATTTAAATAGCAAAATTAAAATATTATACATAGTTTAGATTGAAAATTACAAGCTAAACAAATTATTTTTACCGTGAGTTTTCAGTTGGCTTAATAAAGACTATTTATTCATTCAGAAATGATGTTAAGTTGATTAATTTGTTCTGGAATATAAAAGAATTCCTAGAAACAAAATTACTGTAAAAAAGCGTTTAAAATTAAAACTAATATTAATGCCGTATTACAAAGCAGGATAGACAAATAACGTAAATTTGATTAATTGAATCCATTTCATTTATAATATTTTTTTTCTGAATAACTTTTTCTAGAAAAGGCAACTTCTTTAAAGGACCATTTTTGTACATCATCGTGAATGGCTTTCTTACGAAGGTTTCGCTGTATTTCTTATTTAACACTTTCCAATGTAGTTGAAAAGTGTTTATGACTTTGGTTTGTCTGTCTGTTCGCGTTCTAACCATAATGAAATTGACATTAACAATACATATGCAAACACACACACACACACACACACACAAAAAGCTTTCTATAAGATTTACAGGGTGACAAACACAAAAAAATATTCAGTTACATTAATAGGTATAATTGGAAATCGCTGTAATTTCATTTTCGTTAATCATTTTTAACACTTTCTAATGATGTCTAAGAGGGATTATTATATGAATTAATCTATATGTGTGATTTTCTGCCCGTCTTCCTGTCCGCAACTCTAACTTCCGTAAACAATCAAGGAATTTCATGAAATTGATATAGTTATTCAAGTTTATTATGGGATGTTCCAAAATCACATTTTAACACTTTTATTTTGCACAAATCATAATGACGTCAGATCATAACTATGTGCAAACTTTGTGGGTAAACATTGTTACATGTATATATTACATGCGATTGTCTTTTTTTAAAAACATGATTATTACCCCTTTTTCCCCATAGACAATTACATTTTATGTTTTTAGTTTCAGTTCTCATCAATGTATTGCATACATGCATGCACCCATGCATTATTATTATTATTATTATTATTATTTTTTTTTTTTTTTGTGAAAAATCTTTCAAAATTTCACCATGTAATAAATATAAATAAATTATTGCAACAATTTCTTAATGCAGTCTAATGTATCTACGGAGTGCACACTAATATTACGATTGTAAAAATTTTCTTGATCTGGAAGAATAACATCTCGAAAAATCTTAGATTCCCCCCCCCCCCCAAAGTGAAGTTCTGGATTCGCTAATGTCCAATCATTATCGATAAAAATTCTTATTTTTTATTATGACAATTTTTAATAAATTCATATTCCAAAAAATTAGGAATTATGACCTATATTAATTTTTGCACGAATAGAATAAGCATAATTAAAAACATGGATTTTTCAAGTTTACAGCTCATTACTATAATTAATTTTCGAGTTATAGTGATATTTCTTTTCATATTGGCTTTAAGGGGCTGTCACATGTTATGATTTATATCATCTATAAGTAAATATCTCTAAATAATGCGACAGAAGCTTTTATGCGATTCATATTGTTTTCTAATCAACGTTTCGTTATGAACAAATTAACTTATTTTTGTAAAATTAACACAATGCAGGCGAGAGATTGTGAAGGACTTCTAAAAGAAAACACAAGTCCCGTCTTCTGTTCGCTGAAACTATATTAGAAAAAAATCTGATGTGGACACCACATGACTTCCTTATACACTCATTGGAATGGAATATACATATTGTTATGAAAACATTGACTTTTTGTGTGAGGTAAACTGATTCGTAAATAAACAGGCAAGTTCCAACCACAAAAGAAAAAAAAAAAAAAAAAAGCTGCTACTTTAACCACAAAAGTTATGATAATTGAATTATATTTACCGCAGATCAAATATACTAGTCCTTTCAGCAAGGCTTATTACAGAATCGCTCATTGGCAAATTCCTAACTTAGAGTTTAATGAAAATCATTCGAGTATAGATCTTTTGTTCTCTTTGCCGAAAATTAGAGGTAAAAAACGCTACATTTTACCGAAGCAATAAATTCAGTTAAAATTGAGAAAGGATTTACTAATTCTGGCCATCCTGAAACAATATTTTCCGCCAAATTTGATTGCTAATCTCGCCGTTGCAAAGTTTGTAGCCAACACTGATTTTCGTCTTGGCATAGATTTTCGAGATTTTCCGTCGAATTTGACGACTTGGAGACCGAATTTGGCGAAAATTTGTAGTTTAGGGTTGCCAAAGTTTGGATGAAACTCTAATTTCATCAAGAACAAAATTCTGGAATTGTCTGGAAAGATTCATTGGTTTTTAACGCTGAACTAAATTTTTTAAATGACAAACAAGACAAAAAATAAAATAAATGGTATTCGTCGACTAGAACCTGCTTATATATTAAGAATTGCTTTCTATATTCAAAATTGTCGGCAACTTCCATAACAGTATCATTACGCGCTCTATCTACGTGCTGAATATTCATTAAAGTGCATTCATCGACTAGAACTTCTTTATATCTTTAAGAAGTACTTTCTACACGCAAAAATGTGGACAACTTTCATAAAAATATCATTACGGGCTCTATTTACGGGTTGAATATTCATTAAATAAAAGCATTCGTTGACTAGAACCTGCTTATGTCTTTATAAATTACTTTCTAGACGCAAAAGTGTCGAAAACTTTCATAATATCATTATGGGCTCTACCATTAGCTTATTTTGAATTCTCTATGATGGTAGGTCATATTTTATGGCCATAACCTTTGTATATTTGCCATTATGATTATAATATTCTTAAATGTCTCCAAAACGGATAGTCACAGAAAGACCAAAAAGGGAGGTGCACAACTAGACGTTACAACAAACCCATATACCAAATTGCAACGTTCTAAATCCAACCGTTTTTGAGTTATGCGAGATACATACATACTCACACACATACAGACGTCACGAAAAATCTGGTAAAGTCCCTGATATCTCTAAAACGAGAGCTCGTATTAAGACGAAACTTGCATGTGTATAACTAGATATCATAACAGTCACACGTATAAATTTGCGACATTATACGAAGATTCATTTTTGAGCTATGCGAGACATAAAATTCATTTCGCAAATCGGGATTCCAATACTTCCTTATACTTTATGTATAAGGAAGTAAAAAAAGAAAAATCTACTTTGCATATTTGTATTTGACTTTACGCTGGTATGTATGGACGCCAATAGTATTTACGAGTCGATTGCTGAAGGCAAAATTTAAACGATTTAATCACAAATACGAGACGTAAAATACTTTTGTTTCATAATGTAAAATTTTAGAGAAAGGCGTAAAGACGAAGCTTACTTTTCAAGATAGATATATCAGAGTTGCCAACTTTTATAATTTATTCCGGAGCATTGTTAGCTTTTTCTCATACCAATATTTTTGAGAAATGGTTTTCTTCTTTTTAGTTCGTTGTCACATATTGGAGAGAAATATTCTACAAAAAATTCTGGTGCAAAAAAGAAGGCGCGGCTAAAAAGGCTCTAGAATTTAATTATAAAAGTTGGCAACTCTAGTATATATATCCGACGTAGATTTTTTTCCCCCTTAAATATTAAGAAATTTTTCCTGTTTTTCGGCGATAAATTTTTGTTTTAAATTTGTTGTACATATTTTTGCGTTTGAATATTGTAAGTTTGTACTCCTCAAATGAAATGTAACGTTCTAAAAACGTGTGAAGGCGGGGCTGTTTGTTTCAAATACGGAAATACGATATCTATAACTGCAAACATTCTAATTAGTATTTCGAAAAACTGTTTGTACACGCCCTTTTTTCCACACCAGTTTATTTATAGAGTGATTAAGATTAAATACGAAGAAATATCTTCTAAAAAAGAATGGTGTTGAAAAAGAAGAAAGAAAGAAAGAAAGAAAAATATACTATTGATAACATATATAAAAATTATTAATATTAAAAAAAAAAAAAAAACTGTTAGGTTTTTTTTTTTTTTTTTTTTTAAATCTTGTTGTCCAAATTTTTGTATTTAATTATTGCATGGTTTGTAAGCCTTAAGTTATTTAAATTTTATCGTATAAAGTAATATAATAAAATACTTAATTTTTATTAAATGTTTTCTATGCTAAATCAAATGTTAGACATTTGTTGTTTTAGAGTTCTTTAGCGTACAATATCTACTATCGAAAGAAATGGGGCAATATTATTTATATCAGATTAATTATAATAACGGCGTAAAATTCACATTTAGTAGGGAAAACTACTTTAAAACATAAAAATAAATATGACTTATCAGTTTTAAAGATTTAGATAATGATCTTATACTTTGCATAGTTAGGAATTCAAATAAATATTCAAATAAGTGTAGATACAAACAAATCTTTTGTAATTTAACTTTATTTTATATCTTAAAATCCCCCCCCCCTCCCCCACACACACACATTAGAATCTTAATGAATAATATAGGTCCACAAAAAATGTTGGCGAAATTTTATTTGATAATTTTAAGTTGATACATATAATTTTGTGTGCTGAAACATAAAATGAAACCAATTTCTCTCTTCTCCATCACATCTAGATTTTTGTCAATATAGTTTGTATACCGACACAATTTCTTCATTTTCGATAGTTTTCAGTATGTTTCCAAGATTAATTATAATTAACCACTGAAACACATTATAAAAATTATCATAGGATTATATTGGGGGAAAACATTGTGTTGCTAGTCACCCTGTATGGACAAACGCAGTGGTTAGAGAACCGGCAGCCGGTTCTGTAATATATTCCCAGCAGTTTTGACGCTTTTGCAGAATGACTGCCGGGTGATTTTTTTTATTCATCTGCCGGTAAAGTGAACGACTCTTATCAGTACGTACTTTTGATAATACATATTGCCACTTTAATTCATATTTATTTGTATTGACCACGTTTTATATTTGAACTCTCTCTCTTGATTTTTCTCGTTAAATATTTGTTTCATTATTCAGTTTTATTTTCTCTTATATTTTTTGCTTTATCCCCTACGCTACATTGTCTTTCGTTAAATAAGTTGATATAATTAAGCTAAATAAGTCTCTCAAATTGTTACAGATATTTCTGAGACCTTATATTACTCCACAATGCAAATTAAAAATTAAAATTTAAGAAAACTGATAATGCATATGATTGAAATATACGTGTATAAAATGGGACGGGGGGGGGGGGAGACATTTTCATTACACAAAAAACATCACATTTCTCAAGTCTATTATTATATTTGGATTTTTAAAACTAAATATATTTTTAAAATTTTTAAATTAATCAGCTTAGTAAAATAAATTTAATTTTAAAAATTTGCATGATTTCTCGAAAGATTACGCTAATATATTATTATATTCTTATTTTTAAATGTTAAATATATTTTAAAATTTTTAATTTAATCAGTATAGTACGAAAAAAAATAATTTTTCAACTTTTCGTTGTTTCTCCAAAGATCATTCTAATTTATTATTATATTTAGATTTTAAAGCTAAATATATTTTTTTTTTTATCTTTAATGTAATAAATATAGCACAAGAAGTTTAATTTTTAAACTTTGCACAGATCTCCAAAGATTTTTCTAATACATTGATTATGTTTAGATTTAGATTATAAAAAACTAAATGTATTTTTAAAAATTTTAGTTTAATCAGTATATAGTACAAAAAATTTATTTTTAAAATTTTGCATGATTTCTTGAAAGATTATTTTGATATATTGTTATATTTTGATTTTTATAAACTAAATATGTATTTATAAATTTATTTTCATGAGTATAGTAAATAAATAAATAATTTTTCAACTTTGCATGGTTTCTTCATATTATAGAATTTGGATTTTTTAGAAACTAAATATATTTTTTAAAACATTAATCAGTTAGTACAGAACTTTAATTTTCAAACTTTACATGATTTCTTGAAAGGTTATTTTAATATTTTATTATGTTTTGATTTTTAAATACTAAATATATTTTTAAAAATTTAATTTAATCAGTATAGTACAAAAAATGTTTTTTTTTCCACTTTGCATGATCTCTCCTATGATTATTCCAATATATTATATTTGACTTTTTTAAAACTAAATATATTTTTAAAGAAATTAATTCATTCAGTATACTACAAGAATTTTAATTTTTCAACTTTGCATGGTTTCTCATCCAAAGAAGTTGCTTTCATTTTTCAAATTTGCATGGTTTCTCCAAAGATTAAGTTTTAGAAAATCTTTGGTTTCAAATCATTTCGAAAGATGGCAGCATCAGTTGGATTGATTATAAAGTTGACTGGTTAAAAAACAGCTACCGATGCTATTTATTCATTTGCTTGTTTATTAATTGTTAAAATACACATCAGACTTACATGCTTGACTGACGCTATTTATTGTTTATTTTATGTATTTTTCTGTTAGGAATAAAAATCGTTAAAAAATATATTCATTCTCTGTGTCACCCAGCACTTCAGTTACAGATTAAGTATGCCAGAAGTTCTAATATGCAAACGCAGAAGACTACCGGGTCTACAATACTTACCCGGCTGCCGGTTCTCTAACCACGGCTACGGACAAAATACATGATAGAAAGAAACTGTCTTCAGTTTAGGTTTTTGCACACCAAAAAACAAAGATCAGCCAAAATTATCAAATCAAAATTTTAGATGTAGACCTGCGTAATTTGTATTATATACGAGATAGTAACTTACCTTTTCTAAACATATGGACGGACCCTAACACATTTTCGCTTGTAACTATAAAGAATTAATTACAAGTATATAAATGGTGCATTTTTCTTTACTGTCTTGATCTAAGGAATTTTAATGTGGAGTCAAAATTAGGTGTTGCCAAAAAAAAAAAAAAAAAGACAGTCAAATTTGGGTGTTATTCGAAAAAATGAAGTTGAAGCAAGTTTTAATGTGAAGATTACACCAAAGCAAAATTCACCTGTAGCATTAATAACACAGGCTTACGAGGAAAAAAATAAAAGGGAATTGATAGCTGAACTTTATGCATTTTTTGGTGGTGATTTAAAAAAAAAAAAAAAAAAAAAAAAAAAAAAAACTAGCAAAAAATCTCTATCACATCAGATTTTCTTCAAAAATTCAATTTTACTTCAATTTTTAACACATACATAACATTTGCTCCTCTTGGTCAATTGTTTATTTTATGCAACTTGATAAAAACAAATAAAATGGTATGTTGGTGATTTTCATTTAGAATCCGATACCATTATTTGATGTAAAAAGTACCTAAGGGAACTTTTCGCTTTTCTTTCGACCAGAGGCAGCTCGTGCGAACTAGCAACAGTGGTTTCCATCCATTTAAACCTATAAAAAACAAACCGATTGCTGAAAAATCAATTTGCTACACCAATAAATATAATTTTGCATAGATTTAAATGGATAAAAACCACTGTTGCCAGATAGTACATGCAATATTGCTCGAGGGGGAAAAAAAATAACTATATCAATTTCACTAAAAATCCTCACGTGATTGAACAAAAAAATATTAAAAAAAGAAAAAGAAAGACAAAGAAAAAGAAAAAGGAGGTCATTTTCGGAATTGGTACACAGGCCTGTGTAATCAAACGCTATTACCAACCGATCGCACCAGCACCAGCCGCTTATTTATGATTTGAGGCAAAATTAATCGGGGTGGATTTCCTTCCCCCACCCCCTGAGTGTATATATTTTTTTATTATGATTTTTAAATTAAAATATATCTATTAAAATGTTTTTCTAGTTACGAGTATGTTTTTATTTGGCACTTTCAGTTATCTACGTCTTCGTGCATTATATACGAATATATATACTCATTCATACATTTATTATTAGTTCATATACATTATATACGTTCATACAAGTTCAAACGTTCATATAAATAATTTGAGCATTTATTGATTAGTTTTTGATTTCATGTGGGTCATTCCATTTGGGAAATTTGACATTTTTCCTTTTAAAATGATATCTGAAGGATCTTTTTTTTAATTGCTTCAGCAAATCTCATGTATTACGTACCACCCACTCTACTCACCGGTTTTAACAAGAAACCATCCGAATAGTGTACTAATAGAAATCAATTAAATTATGTTCATTTGAAAAGGCATAATCTAACCTGATTTTCGACGCGTAAACTGTTTGCCCTCGTGAGCGCGTTCTCGAGAAATCTCTAGTTAAGTTAGGGTAAAAATGCAATAAGGAGAAAGAAGTGGGAGGAGTCCCGATAAAATCTGTCAGAATAGTGACTTATCAATTTGTAATTTGTACATTACCGAATTTTTAGACATTATATTTCGATCGAATATATCTCAAAGCTAAAATGGGCAACTGATTTATGCATCAAACAACACGTTTGTCCCTGTTCTTTGTATTATTGCTTGTTTTGGATTTCATTCATTATTTCAGTTAGGTGTGATTTTCTGGTTTTATCGATTCAAGGGTGATCGCACCGATTATTTACAAAATTTCAGAATTTATAACTCGAAAACCAGCAGACGAGGGCAATTGTTTTATGCGTCAAAGAGCATGTCTATATATGTACTTTTCGATTAATACTTGTTCGGACTTTTTTTATGATAGCAGTATGGGGTGGTTTCCTGATCAGCAGTAAGATGTTTTTTATTTCATGATCCCTGTTGACAGGTTGATAAGTGTGTACGGAATTAATTTCACATCAATATTTTTGGAAAGTGTTTTTATTCTTATTTAATCAGGATTGGATTTAGAGAACATTGTGCTAAAAATAAAGTGGTGTGGAAAAAGAGCGACACTAACTCGGCAGGTGTAAGGCATAACTTTTTTTTTTGTGTGTGTGTGTGATAACAGAGAAGAGAAGCTCCTGGAGAATATTTTGATGCTATTCGGGTCTAATATGTTTTAACCCTTTCTGGAACAATGTAATTACATTCATTTAATATCAAGTACCACTAGAATTTGAGAACAGAGTTAAGCAATAAAAAGGTAATTTTTTTTTTTTTTTTTTTTTTTTATTTCTAGGGTGAATTTTCAAAATTGGGAATTAAAATCAGGTGGTATAAAATACATACCACCGCCCCTGAAAGAGTTAAGGGGACTCTACATATCGTCATTCCATTTGGAAAAATTGACGTTTTCCCTTTTAAAACGATATCTGAAGTTTTTTTTTTTTTTTTTTAATTGCTTCAGCAAATCTTATGTATTATGTACCAAATTTAGTACCACCCACTCTACTCGACGGTTTTAACAGGAAACCTTCCGAATAGTGTAATAATAGAAATCAAATTTTCATTCGAGAAGGCATAATGTAATGTAATTTTCGACGCGTAAACTGTTTGCCCTCGTGAGTGCATTCTCGGGAAGTCTCTAGATAAGTTAGGGTAAAAATGCAATAAGGAGAAAGAACTGGGAGGAGTCCCGATAAAACCTGTCAGAATAATGACTTATCAATTTGTAATTTGTACATTACCAAATTTTTAGACATATTTCGATAGAATATATCTCAAAGCTAAAATGGGCAACTGATTTAATCATCAAACAACACGTTTGTCCCTGTTCTTTCGCTCATTGCTTGTTCTGGATTTCATTCATTATTTTAGTTAGGCGTGGTTTTTTGGTTTTATCGATTCAAGGGCGATTGCACCGATTAACAACAAATTTTCAGAATTTATAACTCGAAAACCAGCAGACGAGGGCAATTGTTTTATGCGCCAAACAGCATGTCTATATATGTACTTTTCGATTAATACTTGTTCGGACTTTTTTTATGATAGCAGTATGGGGTGGTTTCCTGATCAGCAGCAAGATATTTTTATTTCATGATATAACATCCCTGTTGACAGGTTGATAAGTGTGTACAGAATTAATTTCACATCAAAATTTTTGAAAGTGTTTTTATTCTTATTTAATCAGGATTGGATTTAGAGAACATTGTTCTAAAAACAAAGTGGTGTGGAAAAGAGGGACACTATAACATGGCAGGTGTAAAGCATAACTTTTTTTTTTTTTTGTGATAACAGAGAAGAGAAGCTTCTGGAGAATATTTTGATGCTATTCGGGTCTAATATGTTTTAAGGGGTTACATGGGCTTTAAAATTTCAAAAGATGTCTAGAATATTTTCCCAAAGTTTCAAATCAATCGTAATCAGTCTAGCGGTAAGAGCATTTGAAATTTCCTACATTAGGTTTGTTTTATTCTTACTTATTCTTTTCCTTTTCTTTTTTTAACATTATTTTAGAATATGGTGGGTACGATTTCTCTAATACTAATGTAATGTACCAACCTCACTGAAATTTTGCACAATTCATCAAGACAGAAATGATTAATGCTGGAACGAAGTTTTTTTTTTTTTTTTTTTTTTTTTTTAATTTAATTAAAACTTCTTTTACAAGACTTTACATGTGAAATAAAATGTATCGAAAATTGTGCTATTTTGCATAAAATTCTGTCAAAAATTGTTTTCTTTAAATCCTCAGTTTAAACTCAAGCTATTTAGCTTTTAAGTTTTTTTTTTTTTTTTTTTTTTTCGCAGATAAGGCTATGACGAATTATCCTGACCGCCGCAAGGACATTTTTTTTCCTGAAGGATTTCCGGGTGCCAGGCAGTGTTGTTAGAACTGGCAAATTTTTTATTCAATAATCATCATTAATTTAAAAATGTGATGTTTGATATATAATAGACGATTAATCTTCGAAGTGATTAGGCAAACATTACATATAAAAATTTTGATGATCATTGAATAAAAAATTCGCCAGATCTGGTAACACTGATGCCAGGTTCTACCGACTGAATTTGTAAATTTTTTTAATGAATATTTAAAAATATATTGTTTTATATGTTGCTCTTCTATACGCTGAAAATGTTAAATAAAAATTTTAATTTATTATATTAAGAAATGAAATTAAGAGAAAATTATTAACCTTTAAAATCCATGTAATCCCTTAAAAATTATGCGTCTATAACATAAATTGATTATATGTATTAGGCATTACAATTAAAAAAAGATCAAAAAGATTAATATTACATTAAACTATTACATTATAATTTAAAAATGAAACATTACCATGAATTGCAACATAGCCATGCTTCAACTAAGTTAAGTAATTAGCATTCATTTGAATTTTATATAGCAATATTCATAAAAGTTAAAGGTTATTTTTTAAATATTCAAATTGCAATAAAGAATGATAAGTACAGTTTCATAATGTTATTTGTTAAGGGAATGCTGCCCCCCCCCCCCATAAAATATCAATAAATTAAATAGGATATTTTCTATGGTACCAGATGACTACATAACGTAATAATTAGGGATTTAGAAGCAAGTACTTTATCGCTGTACTTTTAATATATATATATTTTTTTAATACTCATTTTTTGAGTAGAAACATGTTTTAAACTAGCCATTTTGTAATATATGAAGGTACAACGTAACAGATTTTTAAAAATTCCTGAGTGAGTCTTTTTGAAGCTAATTGAAATTATTAGATTTGCGACATTATTAACAGTGTGTAAAATGTACTTAAAAATTAAAAAAAAA
Source organism: Salticus scenicus (assembly GCA_963930645.1). NCBI lineage: Eukaryota > Metazoa > Arthropoda > Arachnida > Araneae > Salticidae > Salticus > Salticus scenicus. Next base: position 176,544,998 of record OZ005655.1, on the reverse strand, counting down.
AAAAAAAAAAGAAAAAGCATAGCAAAAATGTCTTAATAAATTGCAAAAATGGCATTAACATTTTAAAAATACCTTAAAAATCCTTTTTAAACGATAAAAAATATTTTTATAATCATTTTTTTAAACTTAAATTTTTATTTTAAAATAGATAATACTTGCTCCAAATACTTATTTTAACAAAAAGATATACCATAGGAAGAATTTCTCGTATTATTAACCCCTTAACGCGCACTGTCCTCGCTGCGAGGACGCAAAATTTAAGATCCAGCTGCAAAAATTCATCCCGGAATTTTTTTTAGCAAAAATTCACGTTTATAAAATATCAGAAAAGGTCAATTTTTTTAAACTTTAAAATTTCTTTTAGTTTAATTTAGTTCATGAATTCCGGTGGCAGTATAATTTAAATGTTTCAAATTGCCTTGCGCCGCAAAGGGTTAATAATAAGAACAAAAAGCTGGGTTTCATAAGAATATTTATATTTTCGTAAAGTAAATTTACAATGCGCCAACCAGACCTTCCTTTTAAAACGATTTTTCTCTCTCCTGTTTTTATTGGAAGATGTCATTCCTTGTTTTCAGTCAATCGACATTTGGTTCTGGAGTAGTACAGAGATGCGCCCTTTGCTGAGCTCAAGGGTTGGCGCTGTCACTTTTTTGAATACCGCTATTTTTATAAAGCAATTTCATTATTATTCAATCGACGATAATCACTGAAAATAATTGTTTCATTGAAAAATGTGGTGTTCAAAAAAGTGACCGCGCCGATCACTGTAAGCTAATAAAAGAGTAATCGAAAGAATAATATTCCTTTTTATTTTTAGTTAGTTCGATATGTGACGCATTTTGAATTACTTTTTGGAAGTAGCTCGAGTATGCGAACCGAGATGTGATTCTCAATATAACAAAAAGAGTTTTATTTAATTATTTGTGTTCCGTGTTAAAAAATGCCCTGTGTACTTTTAAAGTGAATTTCCATTAATTAATATCTATCGCGAAAGCTTTTATTCTTCATTTATGCTTATAGTTTAACTGAATTTAAGATGAGAATTTCGTAAAAATTATTTTTTCTGACGTACTGACTGACTAAGTCGTAATTACAAGCTTTACTTTTTATTTTCTTATCACGATTATTTTATATATCCCAGATTTTGAAATTATGTTTCATAATTGTATGATGAATAACCAAGAATAAAAGGACATTTTTTAAACAGTTTTTAGCACTGGACAGGATGTATAATAATAATAATAATACGTAATGGATACCACTGAATATGTGTAGGGAGCCTCAGAAACTTTAGCACGATGGCGAATAAATAAAAATAATAATAATAAAGCTTGAAAGCTTTATAATAATAATAATAATAATAATAATAATAATTACTATTATTTTACAGACATTGTAAATGTTATACTAAGACATAAGCTTGTTTATTTAAAAAAGATAAAAATTATATATGGATATACAGAAATTTTATTACACAAAAAAGATACACAAAATGAATATATGATGAACTGTAACAATTTACTTAAAGAGTATTTGTAAAGGGATCCGCGTATATCAATGTTCATTGAATTTTCTTAATATATACAGGGTGTCCCACAAGTCTGTAGACATTTTAAAAATTCATAACTACTGATTGAATTGATGGAACTGAACGCGGTTTACGAAAACATCATTCTCGTGAAGGGACTGGATGGTTGGGTGGGTTTGTGAAATTAAATTAAAAAAAAAAAAAAAAGCAGAAGGTTTGTTGCATTTACTTTGAATTACTATGCAAACTTTCTTTTTCCAATAAAATTTCAGTTTCTTCCTTTTTGAGTTGTCAACTATATTTAAAATTCTGATTATACTATTAAACACAATGTAATCAATCGGTGAATTTCAATGTTGCTTCGTGGTTTCATTGTTATTCATCTGCTTTGAAATTTTGCTTTTTTAAATCCATGTGGTTCCTGTTCTGGTCGTGGCAGGCTGGGTGAGTGTTGCCGGCATGAAACTAGTTTAACCCCACAGGCAAGTAACAAGTCTTGCCGCCTGCCTCCTTCCTTCCTATCTTGTGTTTCTTAGGTTAATTTTTCATTAATTTTGATAAGTTTATGGTTTTAAGTTGGGATTTGTTGTGTTACTTTATTGATTCGTTTGTTTTGCAGGCTGTTAATTAATAGATCTGGTTTCTTTACATTAGTGTATTTCATCCACTGATAATTTTTTTTTTTTTATTCTTATTGGTCCTTGGTGTTTCAGTGATCTTGTATCTGTTGCTTGGCTTCTACTATGCTTAATAGAACATCTTTATTTATATATATATATATATATATATATATATATATATATATATATATATATATATATATATATATATATATAGAAAACTATTGACATGAATTTATAAATATATAAGTTTTACAGATTAGAAAAACCAAAAGGAGAATTACAAACTAATGCGCAAAATTGCAGCGAAAGGAAATGTAAAACTTAGATGTAGGAATATATAAATGTAGAAAAATATAAACAAATGAATGAAATTAAACCCCAAAAAACACTGAGAATTTCATCAGGGAGGCCCCTCAGTGTAGGGGTGAACGAGAAGTTTCTGAAAGGACAGTAGCTATAAGCTAATAACTATCCTTAGCCCCCAACTTCTCACCAAACAGAAAACCACCAATAACTGAAGAGAAATCAAACATACATATAATATATAAAACAACTAAAAAAACTTCATAAAATTATCAAATTGTAGAAATTACAAAATTACATTAATTCATTAAAAATATATATATACAATACAATAAAGAATTGCTGAATGTAAACAAGAAAGTATAAAATGAAATAAGAATACAACCCTTCATCTGGAAAACAAATTAACTTCGGCCGACGGGGCTACTCGTCGGTACTTCAATATCGCCCTTGAATGAGGAAGTAGAACAAACCGAGATAGGAAAACTCTTTCAGTGTTTTTTGGGGTTTAATTTCATTCATTTGTTTATACATTCCTACATATATATATATATAAATGAAAAATATATAGTTAAATTTTTTGTCGACGACAGTTAGAAAAATAGTTAAATTTTTCGCATGGATGCGAAAGAAAAATATGCAAATGAAAGTCTTATAAATGCACAATTTTGTGATTAGAACAGTTTATTTCTTAATTTGCCTCCTACTTGTGCATACATGAAGTTTTAATTACGATGCTGACTTAGGGGATAAAGCGTTATTGGTGAAGATGTTTTTCCTCAGGTAAGAGCAGCCGACTGAAGCTGCAGTTAGCAGTGTTATAACTCGTTTGCAAACTGTAATTTCTGGTGACGACGGACACATGGAATAGGATTTATATGCCTGTAAACATTTACATGCAAATAAATACAGTTTTTTTTTTTTTTTAATATGAAAATGTGGGATCTGGTTACGCACAGCGCCCTCTATCGACAAACAGTTTAATTATAATTTTTTCTTTACCAAAAAATAAAATAAATAAATAAATAATAATAATATACCCCTTTACGAAAACGATTTTTTCAGAAACCGTGTTTAATTCTATCAATTCATTCAACAGTTATAAATTTTTAAAATGCCTACAGACTCTGTATATGTCAGGAGATCAAATATAATTTATTTAAATTTATATTTCATTTCACTGATTGATTCGTTTGATATCAAATGGAATATTATTAATAGATGTTACATATCATACATTTATATGGGCTGTAATATGTAAAAACTGCAAAAACACCCTAAAATTGTTGAAGTAATACAAAACATTTTTAAAAGAGATAAAAAATTAGAGAATGCAGAATTAGAAATAATCCAGAAATGAAAATCACTTGGTTTAAAATACTTTTAATTGTACCAAATATTGATTAAATAAAGAAAAAAAAAAAAAATTGATACAATAAAAAAATCACTGAGAATGTCAACATTCTGCAGCGAAGTAAATTATATAATTTTAAAAGTGAACATCTAAAAAATTTCAATAATAAAAACACTTTTAAAAATAAGAGAAATGAGTTAAGTACATCATTAAATTAATGAAAATGGATGTCTTCAGTGAAGATGTTTAGAGAAAATGTTCATGAAATCTTGCATCACAAGATCAATCACAGATGAAGAATTATGCAACTCCAATTAGTGCATATAAAGTAATCAATATAACAAACAGGAAAACACTGTAAATACCAAGGAGTAGAATCCGGAAAACATTATCCTGGAAGTACAACAATAGTAATTAAACACATATCAAATAAAATATGTATAAAAGATGATGTATTAAATAACTAGGCAGTACATATACTATGATTTTTCTTATTTTAACAATTTAATACATGGCTAGTTCATTGTAAAAGTGAATTATCTCCATGTAAATGGATTATGAAATAACGAGCTTTTTGCAAAATTATGTGTTGGAGAAAAGTCAAGATTCAGTAAGTATTATCGAGTTTTAGTGTTTAAAACAAATCGGAGTTATAAGAACTTACAAATTATAAGAAAAATAATTTAAAATAACTTATAAATTTAATTTTTATAATAAATATTTAGAAGTTTTAGTTTTCTGATAAAGAAACAAGTAATGCCATTTATGGTATTTTAATGCAATTATTGGAGTTTTTTCTTTTTTATAATGAAAGATGTGACTAAATGTGATACAATTAAGCAAAAAGATACATATTTAAAAAATATGGAGTTACACCACTTTTACATTGAGCCGTCTATATATATATATATATATATTTATTTAAATTTATTATTTTTATTATTTTTGAAAATAAAGTGATTGCTTTTTGTTCCAATTTTCATGAAAAAATTACGAATATACATATTATAAATTTTCGATTATCCACGAACGAATTATCTCAATTTGTGGATAATCCCCGGTCTTGCTTGGCTTTTTTTCTCCCACCCCCATTTTTTCCCCCGACGATAAAATATTCTGTAATTATACAATTAGGTTATAATTAAACGTTAGAGTGAGAAAAAATAAATAAACGAAGCCTATTTTTGTTTTCTAAATAAGATATAAAATTCTCTAAAAAAAAAAAAAGAATTAAATTTAATGTGACAGGAAGGTTTTTCAGTCTATTCTTCCATATAAAAAAGCACGCACTAAATGTTTTGCGATTTTTAGCAACGGTTGCTATACTCATTTTTCCATCTGACCGCTGTTCACGTATATATCCGGTCAATGAGTCGTTCTTTTTCCGCAATTCACTTGTAATTCAAAATTATATAATTGTGAAATTTGAGCTTCTTTTATAAGTTTGAATGTCTTAAATAGAAGCCATAAGGATTATAAAAACTAATAAAAATTAGAACGTTAAGAACGCCGAAGAGAAAAGATATGGGAAGCATACAGCTGTTTCGGTAGCCTTTAGCGTACCATCTTCAGTGCATAAAGATAACTGGAACTGGATAATTGCTCATATATATGGTGTGCCCAAATAAAAAGGAGACTAAAGTAAAATGTGAAGAAATTTTAATAACAATATTATAATTACAGTTCAAGTGGAATACTACAACTATAAATAATTGCCACTGACATTGATACACTGATCCCAACGCGTAGGAAGGGAGTGGATGGCTCTACAGATGGGTCAGGCAAACACCCATTCTCTCCGTGTTCTGATTCTCTGACAGATGCTTGGGTACCCATTGTGCACAATCTTTGCCATAACCAAGCTTTTTGTGGATTATGTCATGCACAGTTCCTTTGCTTATCGATAGTTCAACAGCAATTTCAAGTTCGGAGATCCGGTGATTCTGCCGTATAAGCTTATCCACAGCCGATTTCTTTATGCTGATCTGGAGGAATCCATCATGCAACGAACTGCGGAAATGGCTCTCCAGCAATGAAGATATTGATGTGAAGCTGCTAACTACGCATGTGCATCTATCGGTACGCTCACGCCACCTATTGGCTAACACATTAACTCACTGGGATTTGATATAACGCCGCTACAACTAAAGTCTCCTTTTCATTTGGGCACACCTTATATGTAGAAGAGGGACCGAATTCTGTTCAACCAATAGGATTACGAGAAAGGTGGGGAGAATGGCCAATAGGAATTTTAGAAACGCTAGTTGTGTAAACTGTAGAAAAATTAAGAAAATGTGGACAGAATGTAAAATTTCCAACAATCAGACAAATAGGGAACAGCGAAATCACAATTGACAAGATTTTTAAGATTTTTATAAATATAAAAAGCTTCAAATGAATCGAGTTCATGAATGGATTTAGGTCTGCAAATCATTTTAGCTGAATCAAATTTAAAATAATGATTTTCCTCCCAGCAATGCTTAGAAATAGCAGATTTATTGGTTTATTATTTACGGACGTAATTAATATGTTCTTTTAGACGAAATTTAAGACTGCGTTTAGTTTGGCTAATGTATGATAAACCGCACTGACAGGAAATACTATAGATGCCCCAAGAATTATACCTATCTATCGGATCTTTTAGTTGAGAAAAGGCGAGTTTATTGAAAGGCGAAAAAAATATTTTAAAATCATGTCATTATATTCATGTGCAGTTATATTTATAATCTAAAATTGCGATAAGCATTTTTTTTTAATATATTGGAAAACTGTGCGGTAAAGAAACTTTACATTTTACCCTTTTCAAAGAGTAAAAATTTCTTTAGAATAGCTTTAATATGGGATCCCCTTGCGACTTTTAAATAATTGTTGCCATTTTTAGCGATGAATTTAAATAACTATAGCAACTGAATAAATAAAGACCTTGGCGAGAAACATAGAATAATAATAAAGGAAGAAGGAGCGTACGTGTTTTGGTTTCGGTTTGTAAAATCCAGGAATGCCGGGTATATGGTTGTAACAGTGCTTCTATCTGATTGGTTGGCGACTTGTTGGCGAGATTTTTGAATCGTCCCGTCTCTCTGTCAATCAGTCTGCGAGGCAGCACGCACAACAAACAGCGATAAATGCGCTGAGGATGGGTGCTCTACTTCAAGGTTGAGAGGAGCAAAAGTAGCTTTCGCTGGCATTTCACTAGAAGAGGTTTGTAAGCATTAGAGTATTGGCATGCTCCTTCTTCCTTTATTATTATTCTATGGCGAGAAACGTTCGAGCTACTTTTGTTAAATTTTGGCAAGAAAGTCTCCATTTCCTTAATAAGATTTTTCTCAATTTTTATTTATTTATTTATTTATTTTTTTAGCTTTATACGAGAAGAAAAAAAAGAAGAAAAAAAAATGGTTTAAATATATAAAAAAAAAAAAAAAAAAAAAAAAACGTATAATAATTAATATATATACATTTTAACTTGTTGTCAAAAGAAAAAACAAGACAAATTCAAAGTGAAACACAGCAAATGACGACAAGTCTCACTAAAAGTAATTGCCTACTAAAAAAAAAAAAAAAAAATTGGGGGGGGGGGGGGGAATCATTTAAGAAGTCTAGGTTAGTAAAGTCCTGCCTTTCATATAGAAGCATTTTTTATTCTTAAGAGGAATCTACTTTTAGTCGCTGGAAGCCAAAGCCAATGTTATTCTATAGAGAATTTTGCCTCATTATAACTCATTAACTAAAACATATTTTTAAATTCCGCTTTCACATTCAAAAATGTCACAACTGTTAAGCAGGTTAACTGTTACTGCCTTTCTAAAAATTATTATTACTATTATTTTAATTTCTAATATGTCAACTGTAAAATAGGAATTTTCACTATGTGAAAGTCTACATTTTACGGATTCAAATAAAATATTAAAAATTTTAAAAATACATTTTTAGAACGCAATAACCATTTTAACAGTTGTGAAAATCTTGAACCTGAAAATAGAATTTAATGATATAAATTAGTGAGTTATAATGGGGTAAAATTTGTTACAGATTTACATTGGCTTTAGCAAAATTTAGTGAAATCTGTCATACTGAAGGAGAGAAGGTCGATGAAGATAAACATTATTGAGTAGATTAGTCATGATGTTAATGATCCATTAAGCTATTTCTTTGTGGATAAGTAAAGCAACAATAACTGAAACACACTGTTTCTTATGTCATAATTGTATGCAAATAAAAATAATTCCAAATCATTATGAAATATTAGATGTCTGTTTAAACAATATATATAATAATGATTCATTAAGCGTAGAAAAGCCAAGCAACGGATACAAGATCACTGAAACCACAAAGACCAATAAGAATGAAAAAATCCTTTTATGTAGGAGAAGCTCAGAAAAGTGAAAAAAATTCATCAGGGCATAAAACACACATATTTAAAAAAAACCAAATCCACTAATTAACAGCCTGCAAAACAAACGAAACAATAAACTAATTCAACAAAATCTTAACAGAAAAACTTAAACTGAAACGAAATTTATGAAAAAATAATTTATGAAACTTAAGAAAGGAAGGAATGAGGCAGGCGGCAATACTTGTGACTTGCCTATGGGGTTAAACTAGTTTCGCGCCGGTAACACTCCCCCAGCCTGCCAAGACCAGAATAGGAGTCATATGGATTAAAAAAAGCAAAATTTCATAGCAGATAAAGAATAATGAAACTATGAAGCAACAATGAAATTTATTGATTACTTTGTTTAACAGTTTGATTAGAATTATATATAGATATATATATATATTTGGGGAGGGAGGGGGGGGGGGAAATGACTAATTATATGAAATGCCTTGCTCGTTACAAAACTTAAAGTTTTAGAAAACCAAATTCAGTTGCTTTGACACTTCTTTAGAATAATATTTTAGGTTCCCTACGATATATTCTAAAGAAACAGTATAACAATTCTTTTAAATTTTCTGAAATTAAAAAAATTCTGTGATGGATGAGACATTTTATGGAATGGTCTAAAGAGATAATGAAAGTCGGTTCAACAATTTTAATAATAATAATTTGTTTATAATAGTAACAAATGCACTAGAAAACAGAAGTTGAATAAAGACTTAAAAAGCTAAGACAGTGAATAACAATAATATCCAGCAATTTATTATTTATTTCGACCCAAAATAATTTGTTACGTATTTCTTCACTTTATGATTTTAAGCTTCTACATGGTGTAAATGTGACAAACATAAAATGTGAAATGGCCACTATGAAATAAATAAATGTTTAATTTGGGTGCATATTTGACCAAAAAGTAGCGTTGTTATGCAGCAGTTTTCTCTATTTATGAGTAAGCTATGTTTCAGTTTCTCTTATATATGAATGCACCAAACATTAAAAAAAAAAAAAAAAAGCTGATTCAATTTGAATGTATATCGACCGACAAGTGGCGCTGCTCTTACTCACCTGCGATTTTTCATATGGCTATATTTCAGTATCTATTGGTCAAAAAACTGCACCAAACTCCACATTTAAAATATTAATTTTGAAAAGTTTTGTTAGATGACGCTGTTATATAGAGTGATATAGAGGAAATTTTTGTGATACCCACAACATACTAATTTTCTTTTCTGTTGTTTTTGTAATCATTCAAGTTTTAATTAATGAATCTATCATTCTGAAATTTACTAATGTTTCATAAATATACACGTATCAGCGAGTCTTCAAAATATTCTTTAAAAAAGAGTTAAGTATTCCAAATGAAACTTCATTAGTGCTCAAGTATTTTTTAATTACAAATGTCATGTAATACAGTTGAACAAAAAGTAACAAGTTTTGATTTGAGTTCAGTTTTTTGGATACGGGCAGAATAAATCAAATAAAAATCAGTATTCTTACAGAAATGCTCTTCGCTTGCTGTGCACTTTGTCCATTATGTGCATTTGGTCTGGCACCATTCATCTCATTCATACTGAGATCATTGTTTTCTGAAAAAAAAAAAAAAAATTAAATTCTTCAAATTTCAATTATTATTATTATTTTATTGAAAGAAAGAGTGCATACATATGTCTCATTTGTTTCAATAAAGTAAAAAAAAAAAAAAAAAACAGAGAGAGAGAGAGAGAGAGAGAGAGAGAATTTATAGAATTTTAATTTATATAAATAACTATTACAGCATCAGGCCGAGTTTTGTACATTTCGAGTTTGATTTTGAAATTTTTCCCGCATTCGGAATTCGGTTCGTTCAGGAACCGGGGCTTTTCTAGTGTAATAAATTACAAATATGATAAGTTTTAGAATAACATTAGTTTAATTGAGAAAAATTGCACTTCGTCATTTTGCCGTATTTTTTTTTTTTTTTTGTAGATTTAAAGAAAATAAAATTTTTTTTGCTTTGTTTCAGCTTATTTTTTAACCGATTTATTTTACTGTTTGGTTTCACACGATTAAAATAAGTAAAAATAATTTATTATGATTTTTTTTTTTTTTTTTTTTTTTGGTATTAACATTTATTTTTATAGGTGTCCACTACTGGTAACAAAAAATACCATTATGATCAGTTATTAACAGTTCGATTTACTACGTGCCTCATTTCACTTTAAAGGTGATATACAGCTGAGCGCATGTTCTTTCGAATTCGGAATTCGATGTTGAATATCAATTGATTTTACTAAAAATCAAATCTGAATATACTTCAAAATATTCATAGTTTTTTTTTTTTTTTCTTCTTCCATATTTTGACAAGATATTTCTTTATATTTTTGGAAAAACACTCAAAATTGCAGAAAATATCTGAAAGAAAGAATACTTTTGGTACTTTTCAAATTATCACACATATATTCAAATTATCACACATATGTGTTATTTAAGGGATTATATGAGTTTTGGAGGCTAAAAGAAAAGCAATTTCTTTCTTTCTTTTCTTTTTTTTTTAATCTCTTTCTTTCTCTTTTTTAAATATAAATTTTTATTTTATATAAAAGAACAACACTTAAACACTATCTTATAAAATTTTCATTAAAAAATTTGTAAAATTTTGCCGGTGGGTCATGTTTTCTGGAGACCTTTCATAAAACCAGTGGACACGATGTCTTAAAAACTAGTGCACAGATCTTATCGAAATGTTGCACCCTTCTTCAAAATAGAATTGACCAGTAATTGAGCGAAATTTTTTTTTTTTTTTTTTTTTTTTTAAGGCACAGTTGTAGCGAAAAATAGTATTCGGTACATTTTACCCTTGCAAAATTAGTTGTAATAGAGAAAAAGAAAATATTTCATTCAAACACTAGTTAATTCCATTTTGAAGAAGAATGCAACATTTTAATAGGACCGGTGAATTAGTTTTTAAAAAATCGTGTCTTGAAATCGTTTCTGAAAGGATTTCCGGATACCAAGAGACACTAGCCGATTTTTTTTTCTTTAAGTTTTTAATGAAATGTTTATAAAACTGTTTAAATGTTACTGTTTTATATATTCAAAAGTTCGAAAAAAAATATATATATATTTATTTATTATGTAAAAAACATTGGAGCTTCCTTTTTTTTTTTTTAAGCAGCCTTCGAAGTCTATGTTAAAGCGTTAAATATTTTTAGAGATAATTTTTTAGTGATTTAAGTTTATAAACTTTTGTTCGATTTTTTAACACATTATTTAAAAAATAAAGTCATTTAAGTTTAATGTCCAGCGAAGCGGGCAAAGCCTGCTAGTTATTTATAAAATGGTATAAAAAATAGTGATCTTTTTTAAAATTTATTTAAATATAGTGACCAGCGAAGCGGGCAAAGCCTGTTAATTCGGTTATAAAATAAAGATATGAAAAGCATGGATTTAATATTTCTATATGTAAAATAAAGGACATATTTAATAATAAAGTAAATAAATATTAAAGTTTGCATTATACTAGTGAAAAGACAAAAATTCATACCTAATAAATATATATATATCTCTTATTAAATCTAAAGTCGCACCTCATGTTAAAAAAAAAAAAAATAAAAAAAAAAAAATAAAAAAAAAATCCAATTCCCCAAACAGCTATCGAAAAATCTTTATATATCCCTAACAATATTATAAAATCTTATTCAAAGCTAATCACAAAAAAAAAAAACGACTACAACAGTTGCGGACTGTTCAAGTTATAATAATTGGCCTGCAGTTTAATTTTAATTAAATAATTTATTTATTTAAATCTAACATTAGTATTTCGGTAATTTTAAGGTAATCAAGAGGCATGTTTGTGTACAACTGCCTTAAAAAAGTAATAATTTCCTGTTTTATGTAATTTTTTTCTTAAATATCACAAATATTTGGTTAATGAAATACTGGTGCTAAGTATAATAACCTTATAAATATACTATAAAATATACCGGATTTATTTTGCTACCGTATAATTAGAACTACTTTTATTCTTGTAATGGTAGCATGTTATTTAATATAAATGGATTTTTTCTTTGACACACGTTGTCGATTTTACACTTTTTTTGAGAAATTTTATATCTTTTAAAATGTATGTTTTTAAAAGTGTACCAGATAATATAAGTAAAAAAAAAAAAAAAAAAAAAAAAAACCCAGCCAATTTTCTTCGTAATTTAGTAATAAAATGTTTAATTGATGAACAACAACAAAAAATAAATAAATAAATAACTTACCTGAAGCATTAAATGTTTTTTTTCAACATTAAATACTAAAAAGTATAATTTATAATAAAATTAGAAATTCTAACTTCTAAACTTTCATTAAATTATTTATTTTAATTTATAATTGTTGCCAAAAAAATTAAACTTTAAATTTTACATCTATTTTTAAGATAGCACGCGATCTTGTTTTATATAAAAATTAAACCATTAAATTCATTTTTTTACTTATTTTTATTGCATATTGCTCGCGCACTTCTTATTTCCTAATTCAAAATTATAAAAAAAAAAAAAGATTTTTCGATATCGCTTGTAACGATACTGATTATTATTAATTTTCTTTTCTTTTTCTTTCAATAATAATAATAATAATAATAATAATAATAATAATAAAAGATTTTGATGAAATTCTGGCAAAAGCAGAATTTAGTTTAGGACGGAGGACTATTAGTTTTTTTTTTTTTTTTTTTTTTTTTTTTCAAATTATAACATAGCTTTCAAATTATTCAATTATATTTTCGATAAATTTTAGATTTCGACAAATGTCCAACTATCGAAAACGACAACGCAAAAATCCCAGATTGAGACTAATAGGCCCTCAGTCCTTAAAAAAAAAAAAAACTTTTTTGTAAGTTAAATATATGCTTTCAATCTTTGGCATTTCATTTTGCCTTTCTTGGAAAAAAAAAAAAAAAAAAAAAAAAAAAGATATGCACTACTGAAATTTTAAGTGTACTAAAGGCACGTTTTAAACTTTTTGAAAATAATAATTTTTCGGGTATAAAATTCTCCAATTCCTATTTTTCGTAGTATAGCATGTACAGAAACAGTTAACTGAGGTATGAAATACTGGTTATAATTATAACGTCTAAAACTGAAAACATCACATAAAAAATAGGCTAAAATATCTTTTAAAGCATCCATTGCTGATACACTTACCTTATATATGTATTGAACTCTATTTTTTCGACAATTTTATACCTTTTAATTTAGAAAATATACTTTGTAACCGATTGATGTATTTAAATAAATTACTATATATGAAAGGCAGTGATATTAAAAAAAATCTGGAGTGACTCCACTCGACTTTCCGAACATTGAGTAATTAACAGTTTTGTAGATAAAGTAAAGAAAGAGGAGTTAAACAAACAAAAGAGAGAAAACCATAATAGAGTGTTTGAGTATTTTTCTCCATCTATTACATGATGTTTTATTTAACGCTACTGAACTTTGAGCCCATAGATCATAATGATAAAGAATTTTTCGTTGTGTCCCTGTAAAAACCTATAAATGCTAGATTCACCAAAATGCTTATAGTTAGTGCAACAGTGATTTATAATACTCATATAAATTTTCAGCTCAATTCAATAAGGCGTTTAGATGCTATCGTACTTTTAAAAATTTAGTCCCATAGGCCATAATGATAAAGAATTTTCCTTTGTGTCCCTGTAAAAAAACTGTAAGTGCTAGATTCACCAAAATCTATACAGTTAGTTCAACTGTGATCTATAACATGTGTACAAATTTTTTGCTCAGATTAATAAGGCGTTTAGACGCTATCACACTTTTAAAAATTTGGCCCCATAGGCATAATGATAAAGAATTTTTCTTTGTGTCCCTGTAAAAAAACTATAAGTGCTAGATTCTCCAAAATCTATACAAATTGAGTATTTGTGACCTATAATATGTGTATAAATTTTTTGCTCAATTGAATAAGGCGTTTAGATGCTATCGCACTTTTAAGATTTTGCTCCCATAGGCCATAATGATAAAGAATTTTTCTTTGTGTCCCTGTAAAAAAACTATAAGTGCTAGATTCACCAAAATCTATAGGGTTCGTACTATGGTGACTTACAATATGCGTACCAACTTTCAGGTTAATCGAACAAAGCGTTTAGACGCTAGCGTGTTCACTCACAGACATACACACATACATACACACACACATACATACATCATCGTAAGAATAGTGAAAACGGACTCAGGGGACCTCAAAACGTATAGAAACATCAAAATCTCGAATTCGGATTTTTGACATGATTACAATACTTTCCTCACTATAGTGTTCGGAAAGTAATAAATATAACAGCAAAAGCTTAATGTATAATCTTCCAATTACTAAAAGAATAAAATACGGAAAAGCACCGTTTATACCTCTTTCAAGGGACTGACGTAAAAGGACTTATAAATGAAAAGGGGTATATATATATAATCGAAATTTTAATAATAACATTTCGATTACTACAAATTTAATGACACTTAAGCAAAATTTATATGAAAATACTAATTAATAAAGTTTCTTAAGTTAGTAAATGTATAGCATACTTTTTTAAGAAAATAATTAAAAGGGAAAAAAAAAAAAAAAGATTTATTATAAAAAATGAGAAAAATCATACTGTTAATGCATGACTGGGTACTAATTACATATATCATATATTGAGTATTATATTACATTTCTTAAGAACTATATTAACACATTTTGAATATTAATTATATATATTGCGTATCTTTAATAATAAGCATGCGATTTATGTCCATACACAGATAGTTATTTAAAAACATAAAAAAAAAAATTAAATTCCGTCTGATTTGCTGCTTATCTATGAGTATTAAAAATTCTACAGTGAATTCAATTGATTCTTTGATCAGTATTCTTCTATCTTTCCTGTGTTCCTCCATTTAAGATGCTTTCTAGGAAAAATCTGTCTTATTTTGAATGGAAAATAACGACAGGTTGAGAAATTTTGCAAATTTTAGTAAAGTGGAAAAGGCGTATAATCCATATTAGCGGCGTATAAATGAAGAATTTTTGCATTAAAATGAATAGGAATGAATCAGGACTCTACTAAAAGGACGTATAAATGTAAAAGACGTATAAACGGTGCTTTACTGTATATTTAAAATAGAAAGAAGAAGCTTACTTTTAGATGATTGTGTCCATGTGTGCGTTTGGTACAACAGATGGAAAATTAAATGTACGATGACAAATATTGCCATGACCCAGTAGAAGCTGTTGTTTAAGCCAGACGATGGTAGAGACACAGCAAAGAAAATTGTAATGACTGTAAAAAAAGGGAAAAGTCCATTTTATTTTTAAAAATATAATACGAACTCTGATAACATACAGTAATCCACATTATAATATCACTTAGACCTACTTAGCTGCCAAATCTCCCTTTTTTCAAAGGGAATTTCACACCAGAATTTATTTTTTAAGTATTTTTAGTTTATTTAATCGTCGAAAATATAGGGTAAGTGCTCCAGTGATTGACACTTTTACAGCAATTTCTGATGTTTTTAATGTTTTAGTCATCCGAAACTATTTTTGAAATCTCAAGTTAATATATATGGCATGAAAGACTTTCTGAACCACATATATGTTAAAATATATACATTTGATAAATATTTTTTGAATTTTTTATTTGACACCCACTCAATATTCCAGTAATTGACACTACCAGTTTTTCATTTTACCAGTAATTAGCATCCCATGCTCCAATGTTTGACACTGGTAGCTTTTCATTTTACCAGTTATGAGCACCCTATGCTCCAGTGTTTGACATACAATGTTAAAATTCTTATGTGTAAAACGTGCTCTTATTTATTAATTGTTTCGGGAAAGATGTCAATTACTGGAGCATGTCAATCACTGGATCACCTACAGTTTTTAAAAATAGCGGTGATAAATCTGATTTAAAAAGTCGAAAGGTTGGTTGCTATACTACCATTTTCTTATACTTACACTATTTTTTTTTCTCTCTCTCTTTTTCGTGTTACATATCAATAAGAAATATGTTTTGCCACATCAGCTCTGTCAACAAACTTGTTGTAAATACCGTTTAAAAGTAACGTTTCAAGATAAAAAATTTACATTTATTTACAGATTATCAAATTTAATTTCCCGAATATTTCACTTTATAAAGATTTTATAATTTTTATTTTATTTAATTTTTTGGTTATACAATCATGAGAAGAACAGTGATTCGTTACATACATTACGATTATTACAGGTATTTTACAACTAAAAATTAGTTAAGTCAAAGCAAGAGCTTCTTTCTACAAGGTGAGGAAATTTTTTTCACTAACAGATGCTCATAAGGGAATTATTCCTGGTAGCTATAATTTTAAACTACTATTTTACTTCCAAAATTATAATAGCGCTTTCATAATTAAACATTCAGTCATCATAAAACTATAAAAAAGAATTTAGAACTTGAAATTTCTGACATTGATAAAAGAAAAAGGTAAAAAACAACAGATGTTGTAAATGAATAATTACAAAAATGAATATCATCATTTAACCCTTTAACTACCATTATTTTTTTCTGACAAAAAAAAAAAAAAAAAAAAAAAAAAAAAAAAAAAAAAACTTCTACTACAATACAAAGTTACCGATAATATGCTTAAAAAAAAAAAAAAAAACACCTATCAGTGTTATTATTGAATAGCTATAGAATGTGCACTCACATCAATATAACGCCGATTTATCTGAAAGGTTCATTTCAAATATCCCGCAGGATATACATGTTCCAATGGTAGCAAAAAGGTTAAATTTAAGCATTTTAAAATGCTTTTATATTTGAACATATAAAATCATTTTAAACAGGAAATACTTGGACATAAAGAACGGAAATACTTCTTAATATGACTATTTAAATTTGAAATTAGTTTCATTGGCGTTATACTCTTCATTAAGTTAAAAAAAAAAAAAAAAAAAAAAGAAAGAAAGAGAGAGAGAGAGAGAGAGAGGACAACGCAAAATATTTTTAAGCGTCTTTAGCAGATATTACTTTGGATATTACACAGGAAAAACTTAAATCTATCGTTCTATGGAAAATTTTTTTGTAAAATTTCTTCATAATAGCATTCATTTTATATCTTTTTTAGAAAGTCAAATATAAATCAATGTACATTGATATGCAAATACCGCACAAATCAATGTACGACCCCCCCCCCCCCCATCCTCCTCTCTCTCTCTGACATGCTTAGGAAAAGGCGGAAGTTGGCGGATACAGAAATATTTTAATATTCTGTGCATTATTACTCCCATGAAACTAGTATAATTTATTTTAAGCTATATTATCTTAGTCTTTAAAAAGTTATTTTTAATAACGCATGTATTGCAAAATGATGAGAATTAGTTTTACGTATTTTAAACGAAATTTTCAAATTTGTTTTTTATTAATATTATAAAACCAATCATTTAAATTTTAATAAGTAGAAAAATTGAAACAGTTAATTGATTTATTACTTACTTGCAATTATGTGAGCGACATTGCCAACACTCCAGTGCAACCAGTTAAAAATAGGCCTATTCTTGTTATCGGGTGACGGTCGGAAAAGCGCCATAATTGGATTTAATATGCCCAAAGATGTGGCAATGCATCCTAGGATTGCATGGGGATTACTAGTTTGCTGAAAAATGAATATATGTTTCAGTGCATTTTATTTTTTATTGAATTCTATAAAGAAACATATTGAAAATCACTCATGCAATAATTATTCAAAAATTTAATATTTTATTGGTATGGCATTTAAGAGAAACTTCATACGATAAATAGTCCACTGTCATGACTTGGATGTTGTGTTACTAATTAGTTACTAATGTTAGTTGTAATTTTTGGATAGCTTTGTCTATGACCCTTCCATTATAGACAAAGCTATCCAAAAATTACAACATCCTTGTACTTCGTCTACTAAATCAGTCTCTTCTAATACCAGTATTGTTTTACCCTATTTTCCTAAAACCAGTCAAACGATAGCTAAAATTCTCAAACAATATGATTTTACAATAATAGTTTCGCCTTCCAATCAACTCACCTTTTCTCAGTTAAAAGATCCCATTGATATGCATAATTCTTGGGGCATTTATAGTATTTCCTGTCAGTGTGGTTTATCATATATTGGCCAAACTAAACGCAGTCTTAAATTTCGTCTAAAAGAACATATGAATTACGTCCGCGAACAAGAAACCAATAAATCAGCTATTTCTAAACATTGCTGGGAGGAAAATAGTAATTTTAAATTTAATTCAGCTAAAATAATTTGCAGACCTAAATCCATTCATGAACTCGATTTCTTTGAAGCTTTTCATATTTATGAAAAAATTTAAAAACCTTGTAAATTGTGATTTCGCTGTTCCCTATTTGTCTGATTGTTGGAAATTTTACATTCAGTCCACATTTTCTTAATTTTTCTACTGTTTACACAGCTACATATTCCTAAATTCCTATTGGCCACACTCCCCACCTTTTCTGTATTCCTATTGGTTGAACTAAATTCGGTCCCTCCTATATATACGAGCACTTCTTCAGATTCAGAATTCTTTTTGCACTGAAGACGGTACGCATAAGGCTACCGAAACAGCTGTATGCATCTCTAATATTTTTCTTTTGCGTTTCTGACGTAGTAGTTTTATTCGGGTTTTAACATTTATCTAGATTAAACTTTAATTAACTTTAAAATATATTTTGACTATCTCAATATATAATTACTCTGTGTATTTTATCGTTAATGAAAATACTCTGTCGTTCATTCTTTGTCGATTAATTGATGTTTGCAAAGCTTTTATCTTTAATTTCATTTTTTGTTGGCATCATCCTATTCTCCAGTTTGTGTTAAATGTTTTACATGTGGCTACTATGCTTTTTTCTATTTTTCTCTCTAGTATCCATGAAGATTTTATTTAATATTTGATTTAATTTAATATTTGATTTAATTTTTCATTCTATATGTTTTTGCTGCTTCGATCGGGGCTGAAACGATATAAATTGCTATGATTAGCTATATTGTTTTACGAAATCGATGCAGCTTTCACAGCTTTATGAAATACATGCCCCTGACGAGTATTTTACTTCTAATTTTAAGCATTTTTACCCAATTATTTCTGTGGTTATTTATTTGTTTTCTCTGTCATTAAGTTTTATGGTCCTCTTTTTATTATCATCCATGTCGGCGTAAGTAATTTAAGTTATTTTTGTCGCTTATTGGTTCTTAATCTAAATCGCAACAATTTTGTGTCAGTCTTTCCTCTAAGTTAAAATCAGTTCTATATTTTTGTGTGTTGGTATTGTTTTGTATCACGATATCTATCATTTATATATATATTCCTGAATATTGTAATGTGATCGTAAAACGATTTCTGAATTTTTGTTTTCTTTTATTATAAAGGGATCGACATTGATTTCACAGAAATACTGACTATATTACAAAAATTCTCCCCCCCCCCCAAAAAAAAAAAAAAAAAAAGTGAAAATTAATAATTACATGCAAGTATTATCAAGTGTGTGTTACATTCTTGTGCATATTCATATTATAAATGAAATGAATGAGTATTAATAATAGCAATTATTCTTATTGGCTCATTTATATGCTTGCTACATTTGTTGTATAAATACTCACTGTATTTTTGTAAATATAAAATGCACAAAAAAAAAAAAAAAAAAAAACCTTAATTACAAAAGTATGAATTCCAAAAATAGCTTTTTTTCTTCAAATGAAATATTATAATATTTTATAATCAAACAATATTTGAAAATTAAAAATATATTTATGTTACATGAAATATTCTTAATAGTACATTGAGATAAACATCTTTATTATATGTATTTGTATATAACAAATATTTTCAAAGGGAAAACATTAGACAAACTTTTTTAAATAACTAAAATTAGTTGGTGAAAAAATAAATTTTTATATAAATTGTAGTTTATAAAAAACAATAAGAATTAAAAAAAATTATTCAAATGACTAAAATTATTAGAACAAGTAGTTAAAATTGATAGTTTAAAATTTAAATAACATTTCTGAATGACACCTGCTTGAAATTAGAGCTTGTGAATAATTACTAATTAATAGATGCTAATAATATTTTGAATCCTATATAACTTCGTAATGGGAGAATTTTCTAATAAATATTACGTTTACAATAATTTCGATAATTGAAAAACAATTTATAAAATATATTATACTTAAAGACGAAATAACTTACATAATTCCAACCATTTTTATAGATGAAAATTACAATGAATGCGATGATGAAGAAAACCATTGCTGCTACCATAAACCCTCTGTGAAGCTGCAAAGAGAAAACAAATTTCAGTAGAATAGAAGAATCATGTATATAATTATGATCGATGTATACTATGTACTATTACAACTTAACGGCCCTCTTCACTTACCGTCGCCGGAAGCCCGAGCCAATGTTATTCTATGGGGATATTTTCTTTACAAATAACTTATTAACTAATACACATTTTTAAATTCTGTTTATACATTCAGAAAATTCCCAACTGTTAAACTGACGGACCTTTTTCAAAAATGTATTTTTTTAATTTTTAATATTTTATTTTGAAATTGCAAAATGAAAAAATTTCACATATTGAAAATTCCTATTTTGCAGCTTCAAAATAAAATATAAAAAATTAAAAAAAAAATAAGTCCGTCAATTTAACAGTTGGGAATTTTCAGAATGTAAAAACAGAATTAAAAAATATGTATTAGTTGATAAGTTATTTGTAAAGAAAAATTTCCCATAGAATAACATTAGCTTCGGCTTCCGGCGGCGGTGAGTGAAGAGAGCCCTTAATTAAAACTTATTACTACTGTATTAAATTGCAGTTTTAGTTAATTCACTGTCTTCGCGCAAGTAGTTAACAGTCCGAATTCATTGTTACAAAATTGTAAATATTAATTTGTGAAATTCCTAAATATAAGCATGTTTTCTATTGCGATTTTAATAAAAACATACTTGAACATAAACAAGGGAATGATTTTAATTTTCACACCGTCATGAGAGTAAAATTAAAGTATTATCGGCCTTTCACCTCGAAAATAGTAGCACGTGCTTCAGAAGAAAGGCCACGTCCTTTCGAAACCGGTAATGCTTACATTAATTTCATGGTGCGTGAAGAAGCTTTTTTAATTTAATTATTTATTGTACACTAGCAGGCTACGCCCGCTTCGCTGGTCACTATTTTTAAATGAATCACAATAATTAATGAATTCTCAAAATTGCATTAATTTTTATCATGTGATAAAAAAAGAAAAAAAAAATCTGATCAGGAAAAATGTCGCACCGGGTCCCCACTGCCTTCGGCAGCGTAGACCCGTGCACTGCGCGCAAGTATTCCTTCACCATCCTTATGACTTCTCAAAATTCCATGTTATTACTCATAAACTTTCATTCTCAAGAAAAGGAATTAAAAAATATATCATTTAGCATCGGGTAAAAACTCACACCGGGACGCCACTGCCTTCGGCAGCGCAGACCCATGCGCGCTGCGCGCGCACGTTTGAGGATATACGTGCGCTGTACACGCATATTCCTTCTCAACTCAAACTTTTATTAAGAAAATTAAATTTTAAAAAAATCTTTTATCATCGGGTAAAAACTCGCACCGGGTCCCAAACCCATGCGCGCTGCGCGCCTATTCCTTCCCCACCGTTCCAGCCCCTCCTAATTAACTTGCATATACCAATTTTGAACGGTCTTACTCAATTAGCTGAGATGCAAAAGAAAACCTGATCAGGACACTTTAAATTGTAAATCAGGTGAAATCTCGAATTCCACTTTCGATAATGTAAAAGAACTTTAAAATATCTTTCGAACGATGTATTAAAAATAATTTAATCATAATTAGAATATGAAATATTGAAATTAAAAATATTACAGCGCCATCTGGCGGTAGAAATTTCTGTAATCTATTGTTCCATTCCAGATCAACAAAGCTTTCAAATGATGTATTACTCATGAAATTATTTTAATTAGTAGATGAGATACAAAAGAAAACCTAATCAGGACACCTCAAAACGTGTAAATCGGGTGAAATCTCGAATTCCATTTTCGATAATGCAAAAGTACTTTAAAATGTGTATCAACTAAAATAAGCTTTCAAATGATGTATTACTTATGAATTTTTTTAATTAATAATTGAGATACAAAAAAAAAACTGATTCAGGGCACCTCAAAACGTGTAAATCTGGTGAAAACTTTCAATAATTTAAAAGAACTTTAAAATATCTTTCGAATGCTGTATTAAAAATAATTTAATCATAATTAGAAATTGAAATATTGAAATTTTAAAATATTACAGCGCCATCTGGCGGTACAAATTTCTGTATTCCACTGTTCGAAAAGCTTTCTAATGATGTATTACTTACGAAATTATTTTAATTAGTAGCTGAGATACAAAAGAAAACTAATTCAGGAGACCTCAAAACGTGTAAATCTGGTGAAAACTGTCGATAATATAAAAGAACTTTAAAATATCTTTCGAATGATGCATTAAAAATAATTTAATCATAATTAGAAATTGAAATATTGAAATTTGAATGTATTACAGCGCCATCTGGCGGTAGAAATTTCTGTAATCCACTGTTCGATTCCAAATCAAAAAAAGCTTTCTAATGATCTATTACTTATAAAATTATTTTAATTAGTAGCTGAGATAAAAAAAAAAACCTAATCAGGACACCTCAAAACGTGTAAATCGGGTGAAATCTCGAATTCCATTTTCGATAATGTAAAAGTACTTTAAAATGTGTATCAAGTCAACAAAGCTTTCAAATGATGTATTACTTATGAAATTTTTTTAAATTAATTTCTGAGATATAAAAGAAAACTGATTCAGGACACCTCAAAACGTGTAAATCTGGTGAAAACTTTCGATAATTTAAAAGAACTTTAAAATATCTTTCGAATGATGTATTCAAAATAATTTAATCATAATTAGAAATTGAAATAATGAAATATTGAAATTATAACAAATAATTAGCAATAAATTAAAATTGCGACTATAATTTGAGATTTAAACTATCCTATCTCTCAAGTTGGATCGAACTGCACATGGTGTGCGAATTTTATTATAATCGGTTAAGTGGTTTAGGAGTCCATTGAGGACAAACATTGTGACACGAGATTTATATATATTAAGACTAGTACTTTTTAATATTGCTTTCTTGAGAATTAAGATCTTTAAGCCTGTTTTACTCAGATTTATCATAAGTAAAATTGTCAATTTCAGACAAACTTTATTTATTCATTTATTAATAATATTATTTTGCATTTGTATGAGAAAAAACAAAGCCTTAAATTGATTTCTACTTTGGAATGGAGTCTCCCTACCAATATTTATAAATGGACAAGAAATGAATGGGAAAGAATAAATAAATAAAAACATTTATTTGCATTATTTCATTAGATTTAGTTCACTGTCAATCAGATTTATGATTATAGACGAAAAAAAAAAAAAAAAAAAAAAAGAAGTTTATTACTTAAAAAAAATTAGCTTCTTGAAATTTAATCGCCAGGTCAGAAATTATAGTAGCCATATCGACCCGATGACTCAGAATTTTCACACTTTGTATATGTACACACAAAATGCTTATAAATATTACATTATATTTGTTTCTTTACTAGTATTTATTACGCCAGAATAAAATAATAAAACACTCACCAATAGAGTGTCATGAACAGAAATATCGATCAATAAGCATTATATCTTACCGCAAACCATATCTTGACGCCTCCTAAAGTACTGTTTTCCCATGTGTTTTTGAAGTGTCGAGCCAGTAAAATAGCAATACTCACGAAGCCCACCCAAGCAGTAACCATAAATGTACCTAAAAAATAAAGCATAAAAAATTAGTTAACATTTCTTACATAATTCAATTCTTGGCTATGTTTTATACCAAACATTAAAGATTTTCAGTACTTCAACAATATTTAGGATTTTGGCTTCCATTTTGACTTTCATTATGTCCAAATTTGATGAAAACAAGATATTATTTACTCTGAAACAACTTGTAAATTACGCTAATTACACTATGGCACAGGGTACAGTGGTTCCCAAAGGGTGTGCCAAAAAGTATTGGTTTACCCAAGAAGATTTTTGGGTGTGCCCTGTGGTACTCCTGATAAATATGTGTCTAAATATAAAAATATAATTACTTTATTTATATCATTTTCGTTACGGATATACTCTTCTCTTTGTTAATACATCATTGTTAAATATATGTTATTTTCATTTTTTTTTTTTTTTTTTCTTGTAAAAAGCAACTATTTATTCTTGTCGTGTATATCACTTGTTTTGCAAGTGTAAGTATGAGAATAATTCTTATTTCCAGATAAATACACACTAGAGGCCTGCATCGGGTCGAGAACCCCTGGTTACCCGCTTTGCGGGTCGGATGAAATTAGCGATATTTTTTGACCCGCGGGTAAAACCGACGGTCTACCCGCAAAATATTTTTTTTTTTTTTTTTTGAAAAGAAAAAAAAATATGTTGCTTTTTTACGAAAATAATCTTTTGAATACAGAAATTAGATAACAGTCTCTTCCTTCATAGCAGTTAAAAGCAACTTGACTCACTACATAAGTTTAATTCATAAAGAAGAAATGCACAAATACTTGAAGTTTAAAACGCTATATTAGAAAATTATTTGCTTCCTTATTTTACTTATATTCTGTGAATATTTAAAACAGTGCATTTTTCAAAAATAAATGTAATACACAAGAAAATTTGCTGTATTATACACTGAGGCTTTGTTTATAATTACACTAGTTATTACTTTCTCTTACCCATAAGGTAGAGAAAGTATTGTTTATGGATCAAATTTTCAAAATTGAATTTTTGTTATATTTACACGTTTTGAGGTCCCCTGAATACAAAAATCATGCTTTTAGCGGTTGGTCTCTCTCTCTCTATCTGTGTGTGTGTGTGTGTGTCTCTGTCTGTTACCAGCATATCTCAAAAAGAAATAATAGCAGAAAGTTCAAACTTGGTATTCTAAATGTGTATCATATAGAGATTCTACACTAAACTTTTCGTTACCTCAAGCAAATGGTTCGTGTGCAGGGATATCCAAGGGAATTCAAATACATTACGTCTACGGGAGAAATTGCATGTAAGTACAGTTTAACATCTATAGACTGCACTGCACTAAACCAAATGAAACGAATACAGATTTTTTATATGAGTAAACACATGTTTCATGTAGAATATGATATGGAAATCATTCACAGGGCTACGCAAAAGAACTAGATTATAGTTAATACTTGAAAATTGATGGAAGTGTACTTCAGGTTGTTCCGTGTGTTATTAATATAGTATTATATTTATGTGCACCATGTGATCTGTACATGACTTTCAGAAGATATACAGGGCTGCGAATATTTAAGCCATAACATTCTTTTTCAATATTAATGGAAGTGCTTAACTATAATATTTTACCATGTCCAGGAAAGCTGCTCAGGAATTGAAAATAATTCTACATGGCCAAATGGTAAATAATGTTTTTTTTTTTTTTTTTTTTTAAGCTAAATATTTATCACTTGGTTTTTTGTATAGTTACATGTTTTGAGTCTTCCTGAATAACGAAGCCACGCTTTTAACGCTCGATCTTTGTCTGCGTCTGTTAGAGTAAATTAAAAACAAATAATTTCAGGCGATCCAAATGTTGTATTTTGAAGTAAATACGTTTTGTTACTAAAAAAGTTTGATCAAGACGGACAAGTTTCAAAGAATATTGCGTATGAAAGTTCTCTGAATAATTTTAAATGAAATTTGAATTTAATAAGTTTTGAATTCTATATAAATATGGGAAAAGTAATGAAACGGGGGACTGATCCCCCCCCCCCCCCCCCACACACACGCACAGAATTACCTGTCAAATAAAGCTGTTCCGAAGCCTAATTTGAATTGTTTTAACATAGGTTTGCATAACAGTACTCGTTGTCTTACCCTTAATCTCCAATCTGTATTTATAGTATTAAATTTCAGGGTAAGAGAAAGTCGTGTGAGTGACACGCCAGATTATTTTTAATATAATTTTAATTATACACTAGTTTTAATATAATTATATATATTTGTAATATTTATGAAACAATAAATTCTCTAAATGACTTATTCTATAATACAACCGTATTTCCTGAAATAGAATTTTAATTAAGTTTACTATAAAATGTAAATTGAATAATACTTTTCTGCGGGTCGCGGGTCAGAAGCTGCGGTTTGCGGGTCGAAAGTTTTCCTGCGGGTCGGTTGCGAGTCAAGTTTACTCGACCCACGCAGGACTCTAATGCATACAAATGAAATTGATAGATTGCTCAAAAAAGGCATTTCATTGAGAAATCCTATTCTGGAAGTCAACGAAATGGCAAGTAAGTAAAGAAGAAAAAATTTCCAACCTATTCGAAAAGTATAATGAAAGTTATTTTCAATGTCATATTTGTGTGAATATTTTTTAATATAACCAACAGTTAGTGTAAAGAGAAACTTTCCTTTCTAATTATGAGGTACCTCTCAAGTCCTTTATTATAACATATTGCTCAGAAATGCATATGTATATATATATATATTATACAGGGAGTCCCATAAGTCTGTAGACATTTAAAAAATTCATAACTATTGAATGAATTGTCAGAATTGAACGCGGTTTGCGAAAAAGAAAACATTCTCGTGAAGGAGGATTTTTTTTTTTTTTTTTTTGTAAATAAAAAAATTGTAATTAAGCTATTTGGTGATAGAGGACACTGTGCGTGACCAGATCACACATTTTCCTGAAAAACTGCACTTATTCGCACGTTTACAGAGAGAAAACATCTTCACCAATAACGCTTTATTCACCAAGTCAGCATGACAGCCTCACAATTAAAACTTCATGTATGCACAACAGGCAGGAGGCAAAATATGAAATTGTTCTAACCGCAAAATTGCGCAATTTACAGAAATTTCATTTGCATATTTTTCTTTCAGTGCAAAAGTTTAACTATTTGTCTAACTATCGTCGACAAAAAATTTAACTATATATTTTCTTTACCAATATATATATATATATATCTCCCTCCACGAGAATGATTTTGTCACAAACTGCCTTCAATTCTATGAATTCATTCAATAGTTATGAATTTTTAAAATGTCTACAGACTTATGGGAGACTCTCTCATTCTCTCTCTCTATATATATATGTAATATATATAAAATATAGCGCCTGTTCGTTTTGTGTAAGATTTTAAATACGCTGTGAATTAAAAAACGTTGTGAATCACACTGCTATAGCAAAAGAGAAGAGCCAAATATCTATCAAAATGCCTATTTTTAAAAATACATAACTACAGTAGATTCTCGATTGACTAGGGTGGTGAGGGAAAGCTTCGTGGCAGATAACCGAATGCATGCAAATTTTAAAGAATTTTTTTGAAAAATGATAGAAAATGTAAAAGCTGTTATATAATAGGACATTAATAATTTAATTATCGTTGTTAAAGAAAGAGAGTGAAGATAATATTTAATGTTATTTAAATTTACAGTTTAGTACAATCATAGCCTCCTAAACTAGATGCCTGTCGCGTGGCTCGGAAACTTGGCAACAGTTCAGTCGGTGAACAGCGCCACCAAAAATTTTTAAAAGTGACATATGATATATATAATCGACGTTTGGATTCGAAGGCCTTTTATCCATAAAAGGCGAATAGAATCGAAGAAACGTCGATTATATGTATCATATGTCACTTCTTAAAATTATTGGTGACAGTTGACTAAAAAAAGTCACGCAATCTGTACCAGGTGGCGCTGTCTACCGCTTGAACTGTTGCCAATTTTCCGAGCCACGCGACAGGCATCTAGTTTAGGAAGCTATGGTACAATACTACATAGTTTTATTCAATTACAACAATGCAAGGAAACCAGGAAATACATTTATATATAAATGTAGTTTACCTTACAGTTTTATGAAGAATGAAATGATAGAAGTCTTATTTTCATTTTTAATTTACTCTCCGACGAATTTTACTCAGCATGTTTCTCAACATAATTTTTTTTAGTGGGTGTGCTCTATCTTTTTGCTTCAAGTACTTAAGTAACACCACAGTGCGTCACTGAGTAATGGAGACTTAATTTTTGATGAGTTACAAGATTTTCTTCATTGCTATCAGAATATTCTTAGAAATTCCTTTTCTAAACCACAAGCAACACAATTTCATCGTTACTTAAAGCTTCATATATCATTGGAATTTCGAATCTGTTAATTCATTGTTATATTCCAGCCCATTGCCGCATTTATTTTCCGTCCCGGATAATCCAATCCCGGTTAATCGAAAGAGTTTACTGTACTTAATATGGTTTATGTAACTCGGAAAAAATTATAGAAAACCTTTTGATTTTACACATTTTGTCGAATATTTAAATATATATTTATAGGGGAGACCGTGGTAAAATGGATCACTTTTGTAAATTTTAAATGCTTATTCACAAAATAAAGATTTTTGGCTATTGAAAATAGGTCTGCATATTATCTATGTATTGGGCTGCATATTGCACTCAATCAAAAGTAATAATCATTCTTACCCTTTTTTAAATATAACTTTTATAATAACAACTGACAAAGTGGACCATTTTACCTCAAGCCCGGAGTAAAATGGTCTTTGGCACGGAGTACTATAGACCACATGTAAAATTTTAAAAATTATATTAATTTAGTGTGCTTTTAATAGTACAAAAGGTATAGAATATATTTAATTTGCTTACTTATGTATTTGATTTATACAAATAATGTAATATAATGAACATTAAAATTAGAAAAGGATATATCAAAAGATTTTTGAGTCACTGAAAGTCTGCTGTTTTCTTGTGAAGTTGTAGGGTTTGGAAGACTCATCATTACAATAACTTGCAAACTTAGAAGAGATTCATCAATAGTCTCAGGAAAAATGTTAATATCTTCATTAGATTTTCGTTGCATAAATCTCACAAAAAATAGGTTCTTTATCATTAATTTCTATGATTGAGCCCAAAAGATGTAAAACTGTATTTTTCGTCAAATATTTGATGAAAATTTATTTAACGTACTTTTTTATTAATATTAAAATTAGCATCTTGCTATGAAACTATATCCTTAGAAATTAGAATCCAAAGTTTACTCAATGATATATATATATATTTCTAAAAATTGCTCACTAATCTAAAAAGGGACATGTTCTATTCAAAGAGTAATCTCAGAAAAAGAAAAGAAAAGAAAAAAAAAAAAAGGGGGTGGGGGAGGCATTTCAAAAACTTCTTTTTTTTTTTTGAATGGGATATTCTTATAATACGAAGCAACAAAACCTCATAAGAAGGGAAAGAAAAAACAGTGAAGGGAAAAGAAAAAACATGAAGATACATTCACACACATACACCATACATACATACATGTGTGTGTGTGTATATATATATATATATATATATATATATATATATATATATATATATATATATATATAGAGAGAGAGAGAGAGAGAGAGAGAGAGAGAGAGGGAGGGAGGGAGAGGGGGGGAGGGAGCTGCCAACATTTTTAACTTTTAAATCAGAATTGACACCAGTATTTTTAAATGGAATATGTTATATATTTTTTCGACGATTAATATTACTGAAAACAGATATAAAAATTTTCCGGTCTGAAGTCGCCCTTGAAAAACGGGAAACTCGGTATATATATATACACCTATGTACACATATATAATGCTTAAGAGTGCACATCAGTCAAATACCTCCCCATGTTATCATATGGGATTTTCGTTGCTTCGCATTTTCATGATATCTGATTCAAAGTTTTAGAATTCTGCTTTTAAATTCTTATCTTGAACATGTGGTTGATAAATTTCTTTCAAAAATAAATTTAAATAATAAATTTTATAGATTTATTTTTGGGATTGAAAATTAAAGCCTTGAATATGCTTAACGAAATAAAATTGCTTATATTAAGCACTCTTTTTAAAGAAATTGCGTATTAAGATAAAAAGTGACAAGTTCAAAAAAAGCGGAAAAAAAAAAAAAAAAAACTCAATTTTTTTCAATGAAATATCCTTAAAATACAAAGAAAAAATAATCACATAGGAATACACAGGAGAAAAAAAAAAGGTAAACCTGATTGACATTAAAAGATAAGAGTTAAGAGCTAGAGTAAAGATCAATTTACCCACGAGGGTTCTAGGAGTGGGTGATGTGTCCTCCAAGGGGTTTTTCTAAGAGGTCGTATTTATTTGAGTTTGAGAAGGGGAAAAAAAAAAAAAAAACACGAAACAATCTTAACGGCAGGGTCGACGAGCGCGATCTGGGTTCGAATCCGGCACTTCCCGCCTAACAGATTCGAGGGCAGAACCACTTGGCCACGGGTGAGGGCTAAGAGGTATGCGAAAATTCCATTAGTACATGTAAATACAGTACTACTTTAATTTGTTCCAGAATGTGAGAGCACTTATTTACTTTTTATTGTGAAATAAAGCTGAAACTTATTTAACACAAATCTTAATAATGAAATATATAATCATATAAAAATTTCTGCAAAATTAGTAGAAGAACATTTTGATACATGCAACGAAATTATCAAAAAACTTCAGTGAGATAAATTCTTACTATGAATTTTTATTGAATCGGCTACATCTTCTCCGCCAATGGCTTCAAAGGCTGTGAAGTTAACAGCATTTCTTGATGCTAACCTGTCAGAATGGTAACGTAATCCTGCAAAAATAGAGAATCATTAGGCTATTTAAAATTTAAAATAAAAAAATCTGGTGTGAAACAACCACACGACTCCATTACCCACTATTACACATATTATATGCATTTTTGAGAGAGAATGTGATCAGAAAACATAAGTGACCTAAAGAAGTAGAAACCTAAAAATTTTCCGGTGAGAGAAAGTTATAAAGACATAAAACAAAGCTTACATACAGCGACGTAAAAAATAAGAGAAAAAAAATGGTGGAGTTATTTTTTGAAACACATATTTCAGAGATTTAAAGATGACCTACCTAAGCGGGATGACTGTTAATTTTCCTCTAATAAACACGTAATACATGAGAAAGAAATGGATTTATATCACAATCTTGAAGAAATTCGTTAGAGCTGTTTTTGAGATACCAACTTTTACAAAAAATCAGTTATTGACCGGGAAACAATAATTGCATGCAAAAGAATATTTAAAAAAAGAGTTAATATGGCGAGTTTGAAAAAAATCCGTACAGCCGTTTTTAAAGGAACGCGTTTACAAGATTTGAAATTGAGCTATTTATACAGGACGCCTATCAATTTCCTGAACTAACCAACTATATTATTCGAAAGGACATCTAATAGAGTGTTTATATAGAAACTTAGAAGAAAATCATTAGAGCCGTTTTTGAAATACAGACTTACGATACCACTTCCGGTTTCCGATGTCCCACTTCCGGTTTTCCAATTTGCACCAAAATTTGGAAAATTCATCTGTACACCAGACCTGTTTCAGTTCTAAAGTCTCGTAGTTCTATCTTTATTAGTTTCCGAGATATAATAGCCAGAAGATCCCCCCCCCCACACACACACACTGACCAATTGTCAAAAACTACTCTTTTGGACTCAGGAGACTTTAAAACATGTAAATCAAGTGAAATCTCGACATCGAATTTTCGGACCGAATACAATATCGCCGTTACCTACGGTAGTCGGGTAATGGAAGTAAAAAGATAGTGGTGTTTATGATGCATCATTTTACTACAAGCGTGTGCGTTTGTGAAAGTAAAATCGTAATTTGCTTCCAACAAATTTTAGTAGTTTCACTCACATATATATATATTTATATATTTGTCGACAAACACTGGAAATTGCTTTATAATTAATGAATAATATGCACTTTCATTTTCTTGTCTTTTACTATAGTACGGATTTATCATATATATAAAAATTGATAGGACTTTTTATACATATTTGTCATATATGTAAAAGTCATCAATTTTTCTGTAATAACCAAGTGTAATACATGCAAAAGGACATCTAAAAACAGGTTAATGTAGCGAATTTGAAAAAAGAAAAGAAAAAAAAAAATATTTTTCTGAGATGCCGACATTCGGATCCTCTTCCAATTTCACCAAAACTTTGCAATCTCATTTTTTCACCAGAAACCAACAGTTACATATGAAAGGACATTTAAAAGGAAGTTAATATGGCGAGTTTGAAGAAATTGCGTAGAGTTGTATTTTTAAAAACCCACTCGTGAGACCTAAAATTGACCTTCTTACACACAACGTCTATCAATTTTCCTTAAGTAATCAACTAATACATATGAAAGAAAATCTAAAAGGGAGTTTGCATAGCAACTTCGGAAAAAAATCGATAAAGCCGTTACAAAGATACTTCCAGTTTTTCAATTTTCATCAGAAATTCGCAAAATCATCTGTATACCGTACCAAAATTAAGTGAATTTTCGTATTTTTCAGCTTCAAAATGAAGTATTAAAAAGAAAAAAATCATTTTTTAGAAAACGATAACCAATTTAAAAATTATAAAATTTTTGAATATGAAAACTGAATTTAAAAATATGTATTAGTCAATGAGTTATAATGCTGCAAAATTTTCCCATAGAACAATATAGGTTTTGGTTCGCGGCAATAAGATAATTGTGTTCAATAATTATGACTGAAAAAAATATTAAACTGCAATCAGTATCACGAGATAAATTTGCAAATATAATATTTAAATAAATCTCGCCAAGGCCAACATGTTTTTAAAACCTTCAAACTCATTTTTAAACACATTTATCTAAATGAGATTCTGAAATATAAATACACTACAACAATTCCCACATACCAGAAGTTTAAATTACTTTCAAATGAACGTGAAAAAAACTTCAGTAGTTAGACTTGTTTGAAGAACTATTTTAGAATCAAACTGTAACAGCATTCAATTCAATGAAATCGATTGAATTTGTAAAATAAGTTTTCCTTTGACAAACAATATAATGTTATTTAAGTAATTAATGTCAATGATATTTATGACAATTCAAAAAACTATAGAAAATTTTTCGAATTAAAAAAAATAATAAAATAATAATAATTTCGCAAAATATATATTTTAAAGATTTTTACAATATAATTTTGAAATTTCGCGGAATCATTAAATGTTAATGGTAATCTATTACAATTCCAAACACAAAAATATATTTTTACAAAATAAATAAATAAATAAATAAATAAATAAAAATAAATAAATAAATAAAAATAATAAAATAAATAAATAAATTAATTAAGATAAAATCATTCGATGACGGCACTTTGCAATGTGGCTTTAAAAACTAATTTATCTTTAAATTTTTAACTTGTCAAAAGAATTACGAAGAACTTTTAGAAAATAAATTTCATCATACTTTTTTCACAAGGATGACAGTCGAATATTACAGTACTAAATACACACGTTGCCTCCCCCCCCCCCTCCTTTTTTTTTTTTCTTTTTAACTTTCTCTTACCCATAAGGTAGAGAAAGTATTGTTTTGGGGTCAAATTTTTGAAACTGAGTTTTTGTTATATTTACATGTTTTAAGGTCCCCTGAATCCAAAAATCATGTTTTTAGCGGTTGGTATATATATGTGTCGGTCCGTTATTAACATATCTCAAAAACAAATTATAGCAAAAATTCCAAACTTGGTATTATAAATGTGTATGCCATAGGGATGCTACACTAAACTTTTCGTTGAGATCAGGCAAATGGTTCGTGTACAGTGATATCGAAGGGAATTCAAATACGTTACGTCTATGGGGGAAATTGCAGGTAAGTATAGACTACACTAAACCAAATGAAACGAATATATATATATATATATATATATATATATATATATATATATATATATATATACATACATATATATACACACACACACACACGTAAAAACATGTTTCATGTAGAATATGGTATAGAAATATTTCACAGTCCCTTTATAGGGCTGCACAAAAGAACTAGATTATAGTGTACCAATACTTGAAAATTGATGGAAGTGTACTTCAGGTTGTGCAATATTTTAATAATATAGGATTATATTAATGTCCACCATATGATGTGTACATAACTTTCAAAAGATATACAGGGCTGCCAATATTTAAGCCATAATATGCTCTTTTTAACACGCTTTTATTAGCTTCACCTGCATGTATGTTTGTATGCATGTTTGTAACCACTCTGGGAGCAAACAAAAAATCTATATTGTAAAAAAAGACTTTCCCTACGTGAACGGTGTGGCTGTGAGGCAAAGCTCCGGGCTATGAACCTAAAGGTCTAACGTTCGAACCCAGTCAGGGGAGATTTTTTAAAAATGGTTTTTGTTTAATTCTAAATTATTTTATAATCACCCTGTAATATGGTGTGTCATTCACACAATTTTTTCTTACCCTGCATTTTAATACAATAACGATACATATTTTGTGCTTTTTAGCTCACATTTCAATAAAAGCGTGTTCTTTAATTTTTTAAAAGTATAATTTTATATTGTTAGTGGAAGTGTTTTACTGTAATATTTTACCATGTCCAGGAAAGCTGCTGAAGAACTGAAATTAATTCCTCATAGCTATATGGTAAATAATATATTTTTTTTAACGTAAATATTTATCGCTTGGTTTTTTTTGTATATTTACATGTTTTGAGGCATCCTGAATACCGAAGTGAAGTTTTTAATGTTTAATCTTTGTGTCTGTTAGAGTAAATTAAAAACAAATAATTTCAGGCTTTCCAAATGTTGTATCTTGAAGTTAATATGTTTGTTACTAGTAAAGTTTGATGAAGATTGATAAGTTTCAAGGAATGTTGGTGTGAATGTTGTCTGAATAATTTTAATTGAACTTTCGAATTTAATAACAGATTTGAATTCTATATAAATGTAGCTACAGTAATGAAACAGGGGATTGAGGGGAGGGGGGCTACGGCCCCCTCACACAGAATTACTTGTCAAATAAACCTGTTCTGAAACCTAATTTGAATTGTTTTAACATAGGTTTGCAAAGCAGTACTCTTTATTTTACCCCTTAATCTTCAATCTAAATTTATAGCATTAAATTTCAGGGTAAGAAAAAGTCGTGTGAGTGACACACCATATTATTTTCTTTGATATAGTCGCCATAGAACTGACATTGATTCATATGTCGTACCGAAAAATCAATTTGTAGAATCTTCTCTGGTAAAAATCGGTGATCAGCGATTTAACCAGGGATGATTTTTTTATTGTGGATATATGCTATATATATATATATATATATATATATATATATATGGGTTTTCCCCAAAAGTCCCCTCCCCCTCTCCTAACTTGAAAATGAATCGGAATTGTGAAAAATGCCGAAACATGTGTTCAATGAATTCGAGAGGGACCTCTTTTGGAGAAAAAAGAAACCCGGGGGGATTAGGGACCGCTAGGGAGGGCAATTTTAAAATTTCAAATAAATGTCTTGCAATACATCCCTGGAAACGTCTCTTCAAAACAATTAATTTTATATAAATAGTTTCGCTTTACGATGATTACTAAAGGAGATACGTCAGTTTTTAGACTTTTGAAATGTGGATTTTATACTTATGTATCCCCTTTAATAACCATTGCAGGACA
Organism: Salticus scenicus; assembly: GCA_963930645.1. Taxonomy (NCBI): domain Eukaryota; kingdom Metazoa; phylum Arthropoda; class Arachnida; order Araneae; family Salticidae; genus Salticus; species Salticus scenicus. Next base: position 176,509,203 of record OZ005655.1, on the reverse strand, counting down.
AAACTATTCATACCAAATTCATTGTCTTGAAGAGATGTTTCCAGGGATGTATCACAAGACATACTCTGCCCAAAAATGTTTGTTCCCAGGCAAGGGGGTGGTAGGAGTGCCGTTAGGGAGGGCAACTTTAAAATTTCAAACAGGAAGTTATATCTTGTGATACATCCCTGGAAACGTCTCTTCAAGGCAATGAATTTCATATAGATAGTTTTGCCTTGCAATGATTATTAAAGGGGATACATAAGTATAAAATCCACATTTCAAAAGTCTAAAAGCTCATGCATCTCCTTTAATAATCATCGTAGGGCGAAACTATATCAAATTCATTGTTTTGAAGAGACGTTTCCAGGGATGTATCACAAAACACACCTTCCCATTTGAAATTTTAAAGTTGGCCTCCTTAGCGACTCCCTTACCCCCCCCCCCTCTCCGAGCCCAAACATTTTTCATTAAAAGTGGTCCCCTCTCGAATTCATGGAACATATGTTTCACCATTTTTCCCAATTCCAACTCATTTTCGAATTAGGAGGGGGGTGTTGGACTTTTGGAATACCCTGTATATACATATTATATATTACTACGCTTTCTTCATTTTAAATTTTATGATTTGATTACGAAAAAGAAAAAAAGTGGGGAGAGGTGAAAAAAAAAAAAAAAAAAATCATAACGCCCACATTTGTGGCAGCTGAGTGTTAATACTAATTTATAAATAAAATTGTTTCCTTCCGAGCATACTGGTTTTTAAATTTCTTAGAAATGTAAGGAGATAGTCTTGTACAATCTTTAACGTGATCCATTTAAAAACTTAATTACTTTCTTTTTTCTTTTAAGGACAATGACTTATACCGCGCAGTTTGATTTCAGGATCAACTTTAGTCAAGCTCTTTGACTTTTTAGGTATCAGTGCAGCCAAATGATAAGATTCATATTTTTCTGCTGAGAGTTTCAACAGTGAATAATTACAAAAAAAACAAAACAAAGAAAAAAACCAAAAAAAGAAAAAAAGAAAAAAAACTATGGCAACAGTGAGAAAAAGTAGCCGTAAGTTTGTAGTTTGTTATTTTTATTTATATTATTTATTTTTGTAATATAGGGGAGACCCGTGTACCTAGGGCCATCATGTACCTAGGGCCACCCCACTTTATTTGAATAATATTTAATTTTAAGTTTTAATACTCAATTGGGCAAGTAACAACGCCAATTGCTATTTTTACGACTACTTTGGAACTTTTGAGGAGAGAGTTTGAACAAGTTACATGTAGAAAACGAATTTACATGGTTTGAAGTAAAATTTTGTAGCTCATCTCTTTTGCTATTTTACAAAGGCAAGACAAATATTTTTCTTTCATTTCTAGTGTATAATTTTGCTTGTTATATTGAGTAATAAATGAGATATTTAATTAGTCCTCTCTGCATGTGGATTTTTTAGTGGAAGTCATTTTAAATGAAGTCACCAAAACTTGCACCTAGGGCCACATCACTGCCTTGTACCTAGGGCCAGTGTGTTTGGACCTTTTAACATTTTCGCGACCGCATGTTTTTTCTTTTTGACAGTAAAGTCCGCCTGTGGGCGTTTTTCTCATAAGTTACAGTTTTTCCAAACAAAATTTTCCGTATTCACATTTATATTACAAATGGATATGCATTATAATCATACTCTCTCTCTAATCAAGGTATTTTCATCCATAGTATACTGATTGTATAAGTATGAATATTGTGTATATTTTTAAGAAACAAATAACATGCAAATTGCAAAAGAAACGCCCACTGGTCGAGTTTCATATTTTCAAATGACGTGAATCTACGTTAGCGGTCGAGAAAATGTTAAGAAACACAGTACAGCCTATAGTAATTGGATGCCGGCAAACCCTGGTAAACCAATCACTATATATGACCTTGCTGAAAGTGTTGGCAAGTCCTATCCGTTGGCCTTTACTCCTGCAAACATTCTATCAGGCTTTTGTGTATGCGGCATATAGCCAATAAATCAAAGCACATTCACTGACGATGAATATTTAAGTTCAAATGTGACTGAAAGACAAGACCCCTCCATAAATTAAAAAAAAAAAAAAAAGATTTTCCAGGAATAAAGTGAACCAACAATGATAGAATTTGATATCTTTGTTTCGAGTCCTGTTGAAATTTCGAAACCTTCAACATCTAACTTTCGTGTGCTTTAACAGATACGAACATAAGCAAAACCTTTACTTAAAGCAAAACCTCCCACATCAAAGAAAAGATGTGACCGAAAACCAGAGAGATCTAGAAATCCAAGAGACACTCCAGAAAAAAAAAAAATAAATAAATAAAATAAAAATAAAAAATAAATTGATGGGAAAAAAAAAAAAAAACATTCTGTTAGAATATCCCAAATAAAAAAAAAAAAAAAAGAAAGAAAAAAAAAGTGAAAATTTTCGTGTTTTAAAATTAAGGCAACAACATGATAATTATTATATGATAAATAAATATATTACTTGATATTGCTTCTTTTATAAAATACATGTTTATATGCTTATTTTCTATCCATTACAAAGTGAAATCTAAATTTGAGAGAATGGCCCTAGGTACAATGAGGTCTGGCCCCAGGTACAATGAGGGTGTTGTACCTAGGGCCACGAGTGACTTTTTTTTAAAAACCTTCTATTTGTCGTAATTTATTATTTTAGGTATTTATATTAATCCCAATTGGAAGTCATTAGTCCTAACGATATGTACATATCAGTTTGATAATTTTAAACAGGACAGGGGCTCTGTTTTTCGGCATTGAAAAAAAGCGGCCCTAGGTACACGGGTCTCCCCTACTTTCTTTGTGAAAAACACGGATTAACTCTTTGCGGCGCAAGACAATTTCAAACATTTAAATTATACTTCCACCGGAATTGATGAACTAAATTAAACTAAAAGAAATTTTAAAGTTTAAGGTTTGAAAAAACCGGCCTTCTCTAATATGTTATAAATGTGAATTTTTGCTAAAATATTTCCGGGATGAATTTTTGCAGCTGGTTCTTAAATTTTGCGTCCTCGCAGCGAGGACAGCGCGCGTTAAAGGGTTAAAAGAGAAGGATGTATTACGTATGTTACGGAAAGGTAGTAATTTTCATCTTACAGATAGAGGGCGACCAAATCTCGAAAATACACCAATCAGCGCGTTTTTACATTTCTGGCTGTTCGTTCGTTGGATGACTGAAGCCGCAGGGGTGGGCTTTCCCTTTCTTCCGATAAGTTTCAAAGATACTACACCAGGCGGCGATCGAATCGCTTTCCTGGACTGGGCTGAATTAATGCGGAAAGGGAAGCTTCTGTTCTCGCGCTCGCTACCCTATCTCGTTTTAATTTTAATTCCTATAGACTCTTCTTCCGTGGTGAAAAAGCATGTCGAAACTTACTTTCGGAACGTAACTCGTATTCCGTATGGAGAGTCTGTAGACAGACAAAAGGTTTTCCCCTTTTTGTATGTATGTACAGTAGGGGGGAAAAACGCAACACTGGACGTAACTTCGTTGCTAATCTATGCATAAAAATGGAATAGGTATCATTCGACGGAGAATTGTGAGTGCTTTTAGAAAATGAAATGAAATTTTGATTTTGGGTCGTCTACATATTAAAACGTGCACCAACTTTATAATTTTTTTCAATAGTAATCCCTTATTTTTATTTTATATCTGAATTTCCGGGATCTCGGCAATGCGAAGTAGTATACTGGTTGTATATTTTGCTTATTTTGTTATAGAGTTATAAGCGCTCAAAGTTTGAAGGTGTTAAATTCATATCTCAAATTTTTATTAATTTTTCACAAGAAATAACACACACACACACATATATATATATATATATATATATATATATATATATATATATATATATATATATAATCCCCCCCCCCCTTTTCGAGATACAGTGAAGAAATCCAAAAATAATCCATGGTAACTTTTGATTCTGAAAAATATTTTTAATTATGAAAAACATTAATGAATTCATATTTTTTTTTTTTTTTAAAGCATGAATTTGGACCTATATTAGTTTTTACATAAAATGAATCCCAATGCTAAAAAATACAGTATGCCAATTTGCAGTTCATTCCAGTTATCAGCTTTCGAGATATATCTTTCTTTTCGAATGGCTTAGGGGACCGTCTCTTATGAAGTTTTGCTTGAGGCAACGAAGAATTTTTTTTTTTAAATAACAGAAAATTAAACAATATATTTTTTATTTCGGGTCAAATTATATATAGCAACAAAGTCAAACGCAAAGAAATGAAACAAAAAATATAATTTTTAGACATTAGTGATAGAAAAACAAAAATTTCCGTTTTCTATAGAAAACAAAACCCCGCCTATCACCGTTCTTCTAAAACAAAACAATATAGAAAAAGAAAAGAAAAAGGGACTTTGCATATTCGTGTTAAACTCCTTAATTTCCGTTGGCAAAAATATACGCAAGTGGCATTTACCTCATCGATTACTGGTGATAAATTTTGAATCCTTTAAACAAACACTAGATTAGAAAAATCAACTAAATAGGTGGGGCTTACTGCTTAAACTAGAAAAAAAAAAAAATAAGTAGAACGTAAAAATTGCCAATTTAAAAAAAAAAAAAAAAAAAAAAAATCATTTATAAATCTCTTTCTTGAAAAATTTCCGGATAAAATAATAAAATAATTTCCAATAAAATTTTGTCTAATTCTTGTACGATCTTCAATTTATTTTTCTAGATTTACAGATAACCCCCTAAGATTTTTTTATTGTAACTCTAAGAATACTAAAGATGAAGTATACAAACTGTATACTTTTCTGCACTGCAGGACTCTCAAAAATTCAAATATGAAGTCAAAATTGGGTGTTGCTATTAAAAAAAAAAAAAAAAAAAAAAAGGAGGAAGTTGGCGCTTATTTTAATATGCAGATGACCCCTAATTCAAAACTTCACAACATTTTCAAAAAGTGCACTGAATTTCCTGTTGAATGATATCTGTTAGATTTTCTCTGAGCGCCACACGAATTCTCAAGGAAATCCCCGTCAGGTCACACGCGCCGGTTAAAAGTGCAGGTATTGTGGTATATCAATGCATTTTTATGTTTACCGTGTTTCAATAAAATCAATTAAAATATCTTAATGATATAATCCTGTAATAAATAATAATTAAATAAATTTTAATTAAATTTTCAGTAATCTCTATATATTAAAAAAAAGTTACTGTCACTGGCGTCAATTTTTTTTTTGTCTGCGACAGCATCTTCTAGCGGAGGGCAGGGTCCTTCGTGTCATGAGAGGTATCAATGTGTTCCGAATACTCCAAGGAAGACATTTCAGCTGCTTAGAAATTTCTATCATTTTAATTAAAGAAGTTATTAACTAAAAACGACAAGTTTATGTAGGTACTCTATTTGCCATTTTGAAAAAAGTTTCTCCCAGTGACGTTTTTCTTCGGCATGAAGTCATTTTACACGGGAAAATTAAAATATGATCCATGGTTGTATGTAGGTAGGTAGGCAGGTAGGTAGGATTTAACGTCGCACTAGTACTGCGCTATGGGTTATTGGCCACGGTCTGGGACGCACCCCCTAGAGATGTTCCGGAGACATATCATCACAATTTTGATCATTCACGGAGGGGATGATCCCCCCGCTTTGGTGATCCCCAGAGGTATAGCATGGATGGGAACATGGAGGACTTTGCGGCCGCGACAGATTTCATGTGCACCAGCCACCATTAGTGTACACGACGGTCTTTGGCCGGCTCAAGTATCGAATCGGCAATCTTCCAATTACGTGCTCGGCACTTTACCGACTAGGGTACTGCGGTTCGAAATCATAGATGTAAAAAAGAAAGAAAATAAATATCAACTTTTTTTTCTCTACTTTTAGAAAATTAATTTTCTTACACGGGAAAATTAAAATATGATCCCTGGTTGTAGGTAGGTAGATAATTAGGTAGGTGTGTTTGACGTCGCACCATTACTGCGCTATGGATAATTCGCAACGGTTTGGGACGCACCCCTACGGATGCTTCGGAGACATGCCACCACAGTTTTGGTCCTACACGAAGGGGATGTCTCCCCCGCTTCGGTGGCCCCCAGAGGTATAATTTTGATGGGAACATGGAGGATATCGCGGCCACGATATATTTTACGTGCACCAGCCACCATTAGTGTACACGACGGGCTTTGGCCGGCTCTACTCAGCGCTCTACCGACTGGGGTACCGCGGTCCGGATCTAAGGTTGCGAAAAAGAAATAAAAAGGGTCATATACTAAAGCTGTAATGCAAAATGGTCTAGAAGTAAAGTGAGTTGGGGGAGGCAAAGCCTCCCTCGGGAGTTGGTGAGCGGAGTGAGCAGGGGGTAGAGCCCCCTAGTTACTTAAAACAATGTAATTATTTAGTTTTATATCATATTTTACACTGTCAACTACCGGTGGTTGACGCGGCCTAAACGGAAAGTTCAGCATCAGCCACCGATGGCTGACATGGCACTCAACGTGTTAATAACGAAATTACAGCGGGTGTTGCGCTTTTTTTTTTTCCTCGACTGTACATCATACGACGAATATCAAGAATTATCTGATTATTTTGAAATTTGATGGACATGTTTTTGAAACAGTTGCATAATATCTAGTATTTGAATGGATACGGTATATTTTACCAAAAATTGTAGAATTTATTTTTAAAATAAGTCTCGGGTATTAGTATAATTTAAAATAGATATGATTATTTTTAAGACCTATGTAACAAAGTCAAAATAAATATAAATAAATAAATAAAAATAAAAAAAGGAAAAATAAATTAGTCTTATGTGTGTTTAGCTGATGAAATTTAATATGTGAAATCTCCCTTCCCTTCCCCATGCCATAGGAAAACATATGATATGAAAAAAGACTAATGAATCGAGGTTGTGTTTTTGTCTGCTGTGATAATGCCATTATGGATAAGGAATGGACATTTTATCAGTTGCACTGTAAACAAAACTAAAGTAAGATAAAAGAATCCTTACTTCCATTTTCTACGGGCCCTTTAGCAAGCAGGACGTAGTAGTTGTTTCTATTCAAGTTATATCTTTGTCCATTCGATTGCGTTTGGTAAGGCGATGTCCAGTGACAGGAAGTCATGCCATTCATGTAAGAACCCTCGTAGCGATTTCTTGGAAGTTCTCTTGTCCTAATATTGGATTTACCATCATTCCATGACTCTCTTGCAATAATGTTATCTGATCCATCTCTAAAGCATTCAGTAACACTATCTTCACCCTAAAACAAATATTAGAAACATTAAATGTGAAAATACTTGGTAAAAAATTATTTGCTAAGAAAATTTAAGGCACAATTCAACACTGAACCACGTGTTGTGTGCAAAAGTAAACATTTTTAATGGCAGAAACGGATGGGCGACTACCAACTGCACTCGCTTATTTTCCCCCCACTTTAAAAAAACTACCAACTGCACTCCGACATGCAAACGCCTCCTGCTACCTGAAACCCCCGTTATGAATTTAGATCCTTCCACTGAAATAATGAAATAGAAAAAGAAAGATGCAATGGGAAGAAAAAAAAAAAAAAAAAAGAAATCACTGGACATCCCTATCTCGAAGTGCATGAATCTGAGAACGTCTGTAACTCGGCAATCACTACCACGCACGTAAAAAGAAAAAAAAAATCACTGGGCACCCCTACATCTCTCTGCATGAATCTGAAAACGCATGTAACTCGGTTCCGCGGCAATACTATCACGCACGTTAAAAAAAAAAAAAAATAAAAAAAAAATCACTGGACATCCCTACCTCGCTGTGTATGAATCTGAGAAAGCCCGTAACTCGCTTCCGCGGCAATCACTATCAGACACGTAAAAAACAAACAAAAAAAGAAACTTCACTGGACTCCCTTACCTCGCTACATGAATCTGAAAACGCAGGTAACTCAGTTAAATTACAAATAAAATTATAAACTTCTAGCTAGGGCAGTTAATATAATTCCACCAACAAACTTTGGGGTTCTTCCTATTCAGAGCGAAGGGGTGGTAAGATAGAAACTTGGGAGAGAGTAAGTGAAAGGGGGGTTAAGACTAGCGAGTGTAGTTGGTATATTTCGAGTGCAGTTGGATAACACCCAAACGGATGTGAGTTTCTAGTCAGATTCAGGGGTGGCGCTAGCTAAGGGGCCGGGGGGGCACAGGCCCCCCCGTCGGGGAGTCTGTGACCCCCCATCGGGGCATACTCCTAAAATCTCTCGGGGAACAAATACAAAATTTTCAGTTTTTCTACTTTTAGCAGCATTTTTCTTTCCTTTTACAAATTTGCAGCATTCCAGTTTTTCCATTCTATATTCAATAGAAGAAAGTATTGGATTCGTAAAAATTTTCAGCTTCCAGTTTTCCATGTATATGCACGTTTTGACCACGATATTTTTAGATAATGTCTGTCTGTGACACGATGATATCCAAAACCACGAGGAGTACTAACAAATGGAATAGTAGAAATATTAACAGTAATATTATTAACAGTATTGCAGTTTTTGATAAATACTCATATAATAAGCTCTTATTTATGTAGTGCCCCCCTGTCGGGGAGGTGGTGTCTCCCCGTCGGGTAATTTCTGGTGCCACTACTGGTCAGATTTTTGGAAAGTAAGAACATTTAGAATTCAGTCAGATAAATTCAAATAAACAAACAAATAAATAAAGTCGTTGTTCGATTAAAGCTTAATAATATTGAAATTTGTTTAGTACACTTCTTCGAAAAAGTTATTGTCTTAAAAAACTTTATTTTACAAAACTTTGTCATATATCTATAATTTTCAAATTGATTTCTTTTAAATGAGAAACTAAGTCACGAAAATTGCAGATATCGTCAAAGACTCTATTATACTGGATGTCCGAATCAAATATCTGATTTCAGTAGTTAATTAAAAATAATCTATTAAGGATGCGTTTTTGGTATTGACAAAATAGATTTCTTAATTCTTATACTTTTTTTTTTTTTCTCGCTCGCGTGTACAACGCATATGCTTTCACGTGCTAATTCCAACAATATGATGGGCTTCAGCTGGTTGCATTTGCTGGTGGAGATTTTATTTCTAGTGTAAAATGAACATAATTTTTAAAAAAGATTATTATTTTTTTTTTCCAGCTCAAGCAACACAATGCGAGAAACATTGTGAATAAACAACTGCAGATTTTGGGGCACACAAAATTCCATGCAGTACAGAACTGGGGGGGGGGGGGGGGGTTCAAAAATCGATTGTTTTGCGGCTTTTCATATGATACAGCCTCTTTACTGAGACGACAAATATTTATCTGAACGTATTGTAAAGAAAAATCTATAGCAAACACGGCTGGAATACCGGCTTAGATATTCCTGCAGGGGTACCAAGGAAAACCACGGAAATATTCACAGATTATATATATATATATTGGGTTTTTCGGAGAGTAATTTCGTTTTTCTCAGCAGAGGACTTAATTGTATTTTTTTTTCCCACACTATCTTCACAAATAAGCTGCATTACTATTAAATATTGTGACAGCTGATATAGCAAGGCTTGCTTGTGAAAAAGTTCATTTTATTCTACTCAATAGGTTTTTATTGGTGCCCTATCAAATAAAGAAAATCGGAAGCGGCATTTTCGACATATTTTGTTTTTGCTATCGAAAAGGCGAAAATACTGTTCAAACAAGGAAAAAAGTATACGATGTGTACACAGAAAATTTATTTAAAGAACGCCAGTGTCAAAACTGGTTTACCAAATTTTGTTCCGGTAATTTTGACGTTGAAGATGCATTATGTTCTGGAAAACCAGTTTATACTAATGAAGACAAAATAAAGTATTGAGTTATGAAAACTGCTAAATAACAACTCGCCAATAAACCGACCAAAGGGGGGTATATATAATTCAATAAAATATTTATACAATATAAGAAAATCGTCTTTCATTTTCAAAGGAAAAAACGAAATTATTTTCTGAACAACCCAATATATATATATATATATATATATATATATTATCCGTATATATATATATATTATCCGTATGAATCCTGTAATCTAATTTCACATTTTTCTTATGCATTTAAACTTTCTGTTTGGTATAATGGCTTCTGAAAATTAGGGACATTTGATTCGAACATCTTGTATAATACACATCGCATGCACTCATCATGGCTTATCACACACTGAGTGATGCAGATTTAAAAGCTTGAAAGATTGCAGTCTTTAAATTATTTTAGAAATTTTTAATGTATATATTTAAAAAAAAAAAAAAAAAAACGATATTAGAGAAATGTAATATTTTTAACAAATTTTTTAATTGGGGAAAAATGTTTGAAAAAAAAAGGAAAAAAGGTTAACTAAGTCTGAGCTTATTAGTAGAAATTAAATTACACCACACAGCCTGGATAGTACACTGATTATTTTTTGAAAACTATTGGTGAGAGAGTTAAATTTCACTTAAAATCGAGTATAGACTCGACTCTATCTTATTAATCAAAAGATCAATTTGTTATTTCAATAATAGTTTATGGTCAATTACAGAGAAGTCATTTGACTATATGATTAAGAATTTATGTTTACAAATCAGCGATCATAAATATAAACAGGGGTGAAACTATACGTAACAAGCAAAAACCTGAAAATTACTACTTATATTGCTGAATGAAAGGCAAGAGAAGACTAATTAATGATGTATATATTATTTATACCTATAATAAGTGATATTTTAATTCTTAATACATTACAAGGCAAACGAAACATTCAAAATTTTCTACAAAAAACAAGTTAATTTACATGAAATTCATAGTAGGGAAGAAAAAAAAAAAAAAAAAAAAAAAAAAACTCAATTTATGAAAAATCATCAACCCCTGAAAAGTTTTACACCTGTATTAAAAAAGAAAGGGGGGGGGGGCAAAGAAATTTATCAGATTTAAAAAAGCATCTTTTTATAAAAATTACTTCTTTTTACCCGTTTTATATTTAGTTCCTTAAAAGACGTTGGTGAATAAATATTTTCAATGCATATTTAGAAACCTAATCATCTTTAAAATATTTTAAAAGCAATAGTGGCCAGAATTCGAGTAAAATCACTGAAATGTGACGGTTGTTCTGCTTTTAACTTAATTGCAGAATAAGGAAACATTCTTTAACACGCATTTTAACTTACTAAAAACTATTTCAGTGAAAAATTGATAAAATGCCCTTAATTGATCTAACAACCCTTTTTTTCCCTATAATTAGAACAGCTCAGAAACAGTCTATTTTAGAACTGCATTTGTAAAGTTAATGTTATAAAATTACATTTATGTTTTCTTTAACGTATTTTCCAATATATATTTTCCTTTAATGTATTAGCAATAAATACGTATAACAAGAAAAATGACTTTTTTATATTATCTTTCTCATATGTAAAAAAAAAGTATTGTTTTTTGAGACAAATTTTCTAAATTGAGTTTTTTCTTTATTTACACGTTTTAGAAACCCCTGAATCCAAAAATTTTTTTACTGGCTAATCTGTTTGCATGATTAGGGGAGGGGGGGGGGTGCAGTCTTAATAGCATAAATCAAGAACAAATATTAGCAGGACGTCAAAACTCGGCATTTTAAAATCGTACAAAGTTGTTTGTGTACAAGGACATCTAAGGGGACTCAAATACAATGCAGCTAGTAAAGAAACTTCATATTTTAAGGTTAAAAAAAATCATTTTATTTTTTTTACTTTTACGCTTTTTATATATTTACACCAATAAAAAAATGTTTTTCCCCCATTTACCCCACTCTCGCTTCATGTTAAAAGAAATATTCTAAATAAAACTGAGAAAAATAGTTTTAAAGAAATGGAACAGATTTCGTATAGGGCCCATTGGCGAAATTTGAAGTCGAAATAGCTCGGACATTTCTCGCTCTTTACTTACGCAATTGCGATATAGATTTTAATTAATCGTTAAAATGTCAAGAAAAATTTAAAAGTCGCCAGTGGGGTCCTACTAAACTTGTACCAAAGAAATTTTAGAAAATGAATATAACTGCTGTTAAGGAACGCAACACAGTTGTCGCATGTTTTTTGTTTTTATACGGAGGAGTAGACTAAAAAAGTCCTGTCGTACTAAATTAAATTTACACAGAATTTTATATCTATTACTTAGAAAACAAAAATTGGCTTCATTTTCTTTTTATTTTTTTAAGCAGTCTGAGGTTTAAACATCAATTTTTTGGTGTACTATACGTGCCAAGTTAGTGAATCTTAAGCTCTCTAAACACAGAATCATGAATATGTCTGCGACAACCTGGAATTATATTTTGCAGGGGGAAAAAAAAAAAGAACAATTTTAAATTCAGCACATATCGTGTGGATGTGCTTAGGAGATTTTGTTTTACGAATAATTGATAAGATTATGCTATTGATAAAACTTACCTAGTTTTAAAAATATGTGGTGTGAAAGCCTCGATTCGGAGAAACGTTATTTATAAAGCTTTCAGAGTTCAAGTTAGACAATGCCTTCTGTCGACAAGTGCTTTAAATATTTTTTTTTTCTTTGTCAAAAGAAAAAATAAAATAAAATCGCAATTCAAATAATTTTATGACGATTCCTCTCATTTTTAAAATGATTATAAATACCTAAACATATTAAAAGTTCTAAAGAATTTTTGCAACACTTAATGCATTTCAAAAATTTCCCTAAAAATTCTTTTCTTGAAAAACTAAAAATTCTTTTCGTGATTATGTCAATAAAAGTAATTTTATTTCAATTCTGATTATTAATCATACACAAGTAACTTTGTGTTGATACTAGCTTGAAATCAACTTACCATTGATGCATCATTAGATAAAGCCATCGCCATATACATAGAAGGATCTAAGAATCCATGCATACTGTAAAGGATGCCGTCTGTTGTTTTTGCATAAGTTAAAAGAATTTCACAGTCGCTGCTTTCAGCGCAGCCTGCTGGTAAACCAAAACAACCTTTCGACGTAAAACAGTCATCATAAATGGAATGAGAATTCTGGCTTGAGCTCTAAACGGAAGAAATATCAATTATTAATTTCATAATTAAATTTCACCTTTCTTATATACATGCTAGCTAATGTATTTCTGTATAAATCAAGCAAAAATTTTAAAATAAAAAAAATTATTTTCACAGACACACGATCTATGGTGGATTTCACAATAAACAAAAAATATATTACTTAAAACTTGCATGAGCTGCAACAACCCTCTTATTTCTTTGCGTGTATATATGCATACAGTAGTTAAGAATGTAGACCTCATGGCCAGCACTTGGTGATCCGCAAGTCAACCAAGACCAAGAAATACACCCCCCCCCCCTTATATTTTTTCTTCTGAGCAACAATTTGCAGCACTACTTTAAAATTACAGCAAAAATTGCTGGCACCCAAAGTGCCGCCAGCCTTTCATACTTTAAAATTATCTGACGATTAAAAAGAAAATAGCATGAAGGTACTAAAAATACCTATATACTAAAGTGCAATCTGAATACTTTAAAGGCTTTTAATGATTTTATATCGATTATGTTTAATTAATATATACGTACCATAGACCCTGTGGACGAATGTTCGTTTCTTATCATAACTGGCTTGGAATCTATTTCTGTCCAAAATACGGCAAAGGATTTGGCAACAGTAGCTCGAAATATGACATCTTCATTTACAGATCCACGTGGCATCCATTCTGTTACGACTTCTCTTTTGGCGCTAGTATCCACTTGAGTTAATGTATTCTAATTAAAAAAAAAAAAAAAAAAAAAAAAAAATCTGGTAAATTTTTGTTGCATATTTATAAAATAAATTGGGAAAATTACGATATTTCTAACCTTTTTATTTTTAAAACAATCTATTGTCTTGGAAACTTTACTAGTTGTAAATTCACCATCAATAAATTTATCTGGGTCATTGCTAGACCGGGCTTGAAGAACAAATCCTTCAAACTCTTCACCAACAGGAGATGATATTGTTACTAAAATAATTTAAAAAAGTAATTATCAATTTTAGTAAATAAAGAAGTCATATTACTTACAAATAAGAACAAAATGAATATTAATAGTTATTATTTAAGCATTTATCGTCATAACTTTATTTTCAATATCTTCAAAATATTGGTTCATATACATTTATTTACCATACGAATTTAAAATATTAATCGACAGTTTCAAAGAAATTTTGTAGTACAATATCTAAAATTGCATTCCGAGATGAAAGCGCTTAAATATCTTGCTTTATACGCAAAATTATATTAAAGCGTTTATTAATAGTTCAACTACTTCTAAACATCAGATCGTAGAAATAAATTCGTTATTGAAAGATTCATAATTAAAATAGCTAACAATAAATACAGTTAACTACCAATTATCTGCAGAATTGGGTATCTTGTTAAATGTAAATTCTATACATTTTCCTTGATAATTTGTCTTTCCTTTTTATTTATTTACAAGCAGGCTTTGAGAGCTTCACATTTAAATGAATTTTCAAATAAATACATAAATCATTTTATAAAGAAAAACTAAAAAATCGTTGAAATTGCACAAGACTACGTTTTGGGTTTCCGCTGTCTTCGGAAACATCGCCTCGCCTGCACTATGACTGATCCGATACCACATTAATTGTATCGGATCATTGATTGTATTAAAGACGTTTCCGGGCAATCCAATCTGGATTCTTATTGGACAACATGTGATGCTGCTTTAATTTAAGAATTATGATGTTACACATAGCTATAAATCGGAATCTACTGAACATTTTAATTTTGGGCCTATGTATAAATTAGCGAGACCTAGTAACGCAGTATTTCGCTGAAATATGTGAGGTATAACATGCTCTTCCTACCTCAGAAGTTTGGAAACAGAAATAGTGAAAAGAAAAGACAAAATGAGGAGATGGGCAGTTTCAACGTTGTAATTAAACTGGTTCAAATAAGAGAACAAAATCTGCTGTGTAACAACCACACAACTTCATTACCCACTATTACAAATACTCTTTTTGGAGTTCACTGACCAATTGAAAAATACCTTTTTTTGGACTGGGGAGACTTTAAAACATGTAAAATCAGAAGAAAACTCTATAAGGAAATTTTTGACTGAATATAATACTTCCATCACCTACGATAGTTGGGTAATGGAATTAAAAATATGCTTGAAAACTTCGATTTAGAAATATTTTAGTCAGATCAATTTGAATTACCTTGTAAAACGCCTTTTACCCTATTACAAAATTTTTGAATCATTGAATGTAACATTTGCAGCATATGAAGACCATATTTTCCTAACTATACAAATTTAAAAAAGATAACTCATTATTATCAATAATACTTTTAGCAATAAATTCAAAAATTATTTGGATTTTCTATATGTACTCATTGTACTCAATGAAAATGTTATGCAGTTTGTACTTACTCCTGACTTTATTGCCCTGTTTTGCTGCTTTAACCATGTAAGGTGCTGTATTGCGCTGAGCTAATATACCCCTATGGACAGGCATGAGTGAGGAACAAGCTGATTGCGGCGCCCCATCTGGCCGAGAAGTAGAAAGGATGAAAGAACAAAACAGGGTTGCTAAAAGAAGGTATAAATTCATTTTTTAACCTGAAATAAAGAAATAAAATTCTATATATAAAATGGACAATATTTTTAAAACTAATATTTAAAGAATTTGATTTAATCGTTAATTCTTTGAAATCTTTAATTTTTTATTGAGAATAATAGATAAATAGCAGCATTAATTTCATTAATTTGTAATTTCGGAAATTCAAAAAATGAAATGAAAAGCACGCGCGCGCGCGCGCGCGCACACACACATATATATATATTTATATTAGGTGTTTGGATTAATTCGTAGCGTTTTCTAATAGATGGCGTGACAAGTGGCATTTTCCAATAGATGGCGTGACTAGTATTCCCCGTAAACCTACTATCACTGAGCATCGTTATTAGTATATGTCATTCGGTTGAAGCGTAAATAACATAATTTTTTACTTCATCGAATATGTCTAACTTTGTGCCGGATAAAGTGTTTTTGCGGGGAGTTCTACTTCATTACTTTAACATGAAGAAAAGCGCTGCCGAAAGTCATCGAATTTTAGTGGAAGTTTATGGAGAGCATGCACTAGTTGAACAAACGTGTCGGAAATGGTTTGCTCGATTTAAAAGTGGTGATTTTGAGCTGGAAGACAAGGAACGACCTGCTCAGCCGAAAAAAATCGAAGATGAAGAATTGAAGTCATTGCTCGATGAAGATCCATGCCAAACGCTTCAAGATTTAGCTGAATCATTAAGAGTTAACTTTTCAACAGTCAGCAAACGCCTGAAAGCCATGGGAATGATCCAAAAGCAGGGAAATTGGGTCCCATACGAACTGAAACCTAGAGACGTGCTCGTCTGCACGTCGCAAAACCGGTCAAAACCTACATCGAAAAGACCAAATGGGAGGTCCTGCCTCACCCGGCGTATTCTCCAGACATTGCTCCATCTGATTACCACTTGTTTCGATCGATGAGCCATGGCCTGTCTGAGGAACACTTCACTTCTTATGAAGATTGTAAAAAATGGGTCGATTCTTGGATTGCCTCTAAAGAGGATTCGTTCTTCCGACGCGGAATCCGTATGCTGCCAGAAAGATGGGAAAAAGTAGTGGCTAGTGATGGTCAATACTTTGAATTAATTCGTAGCGTTTTTTTCGAAAATTGAGGCTTTATTGTGCAAAAATAATTACAAATAGATTATTCAAACACCCAGTATATATATATATATATATATTTTTTTTTCCCCCAAGGGTCTATTGGAGGGACTATTCGAGGACTATTTTTTTTTTTCAAGGTGCGATTGGTTGCTAAAGGAAAGCTTCGGGAAAATCCGCTAGGTCTGTGTGCAGTGTCTCTAGTTGGCTCGGGGAATGCGTCGATTCGCAGTTGTCATTTCTGAGTACGTAGGGAGCACATAAACATGCTTCGAAAAATAGAGTCTCCCACCAAATGTGAATTGCGTTCAGTCATTCGATTTCTGCATTCTGTAGGAAGCAATGGCAGCTGAAATTCATAGACGAATGAGTAAAGTGTACGGTGAAACGTTCATGAGTGACAGCAAAGTGCGGCAATGGTGCAGGAACTTTGATGCTGGACGCACAGATGTTCATGATACAGGCGGCCAGGAAAGGAAGCGAGTGAACATCTGTGCGTCCAGCATCAAAGTTCCTGCACAATTGCCGCACTTTGCTGCCACTCATGAACGCTTCACCATACGCTTTACTCATTCGTCTTGTCAACGATTCGACAGCCTCGAACACTACCTTCTTGCTCTTGGGTGCGTTTTTTTCACGATTTTACAGCCAATGTCAGTTTTTTTTTCCGCCTCTCTCCGTTGAATTTTTGACTTACCCCTCTGTTTTTTCATTTCAAATTGTGGTAGTGGCCCGCTGACCCACACCCACCAAATCACATACTAGACATGAATCATTATGTTAAAGTTAAGAGATATACTATGTTCATAAGTACAAAACTGAATAAACACTATAAAATGCAATAAACTCGCAACAATTGTTTCGGGTTGAAAGAACACACGACCCTTCGTCAGGCCAGGCGAACACTGTTGGCCCGAATGCTGCAATCAAAGCTGCAACGCTTTGCAGCATTCGTGCCTACTTTGTTCGCCTGACGAAGGTTCGTGTGTTCTTTTGACTTGAAACAATTGTTGCGAATTTAGTGCATTTTATAGTGTTTATTCAAAGTTTTTACTTATTACATTAAAACGCCAGTTCTTGGGTGCTTTTTTTATTATTATACTATGTTCATGTTATAAACATTGTAAATAACTTTAAACTAATTTTATTCTTGGCAAGAATTTAATAACGAAGTTCGCAAAAGGGTTCAAAGTAGCAAAGCTAGAAAAGCAAATATTAATGCTTACTCTTTGCTTATTAAAAGGATTTAACTCCTTGTCTGATCTTGCCGAGCGAAAAAGGGGCATGACAGACAACGCCCAGGCCTCAATAACTTTTAAAATATTTGGTAATTGTAGCCAGAAAGAAAGATTCTCTAAATTGTATACAAACTTTAAAGATTTATTTTTAAGATACATAAATTTTGAGGGCCCTCCGTGGCCGAGTGGATATGTCACCACACTGCTAATCGCCTTCGAGTGTAGGAGAGCGGGTTCGATTCCCGCGCTGGCTCTGGGTGTTTTCTCCAATTCTTCGTATTGTAATTCTGTCATGTGCTATCTGTCGTTATCCGACGAAGATTTACAAGCGGACTATATGTCAAGCATACAAATCTGATGTATATGTTATCAATACAACAAACAAACATAAATTTTGAAAGAGTAATGGCTAATAAGAGTAATAACAGCAAACAATGCAACTTTTCTTTAAAGTTATCTTTAAATTATCATATTGTTGAAGATATTATACTTTATCTTTTAATTTAATTTATAATTTGACGTATATAAATACAATATAATCTCTGTTCTTTAATGAATACGAACATATATTGAATTAAATTGTCTACACAGTTACAAAAATGATTATGATTCTAATTTTTAAGTGGAACGTATCACAATTAATAAATAAATAAAGATAAGGATATGTTTAAATATGACGAGAAAGTCGGAGATGATCTTAAAAAAACTGAACACCTAAGAAAATTCAGGGCGCTAATTACGATCTACCGAGCGTATTTGTTAAGCCCTGGCAGTGCCTAAATAAGTACTTTCATTAAGCACTAAACCATGGAGAAGTATAAAAGTACTTATGGTTCGTGTTCCACGAAGGTTTGTATCCATTTGTAGGTGCGCTAAGTACATGCAAGGTGACTGATATCCTTGTGAAATGTAAAACATGACGCAGTACTGGGGTACTAACGACGAATCCTCGTACTGTGTAATGCTGTCACCGACAAATGTGTTACAGGACTTCTTTCGGATTACTCCAAAAAACAGTTTGGGAAATCTGGTGGGGAAAGGGATATAATCCTTCAAGAGCTATTAGCCAACATCTGTTTAAGATTGTCCTAGAATTGATTCTGAGTGAGTTTCTTTTTCGGTGGCTTTATATTGCAATTGAGAGTAATATTATAACAGAACAACAGACAATCCTACATTCTATTCTTCGACCACACCGATATTGCAGGAAATATCTCTTCAATCTCTTATAGATTACTTCCGCTGTAATTTAAACAGAATAATAGAGTAGTGGATATGTAAACTGCTCAACCACCTAAAGTACAGACTAGATTGAGTTTAATTACAAAATTGTGTCAAGTAGAACATTAGATGTTACGGAAACTAAAAATATCTGCCAAGTATAATTAATAAAACGACATACTCTTATATCGTATTAATGACCATTATCAGCGCCGGGTAATAATTAAAAGTAATAGTTCTTGAGTAATAATTAAAATACCGTAAAACTAAAGAAGTATTCGTCCCTAAAGCTGTGCAAAACTTTTAAAACATACCATTCCCAAATTTACGTATTAGATTGCTAAGTCAGGCAAAAGCACAAAAGAACCAACAGCGGAGTACTTTCAGAAGGCAGGGTTTCGGGCACTATGGTAAAAACCATGGTATAAACCATTGTTTATATTGTACTGTCCAAAACGCTAGTGTCCTAAACTGTCCACAGCTATAGATTTTAGTATAATTATATTTTATTGAAATGATAGAAATATGAAAAATTTACAAAATAATTATATGTACATATACACATATAATTATTATTTGTTATTCTGTAACTTTTTTCAATTATCTGTTATTGTTCAAATAATATATATAGAAATACATATAACGACTATAGTATATAAATCAAAAAAAAAAAAAAAAAAAAAATATTATTGAAAATTTAATGATTAAAAAAAAGAAAAAAAAAAAAAAAAAAAGGGTAATTGTGTTTCAAATATTGATATATAATAATATTTACACACACACACACACATACATATATATATATATATATATATATATATAGATATATATAAGCATTATGAATAAATAAATATCGCATTTGCTTTAAAAAAGAAATACTTTTATATGTTATACTTTCTTTTAAAATATGTTTTTAAAGCATTATCTTGAAATTAATACAAATAAAAAGAAATTTTTTTCCCTTTCCCCCAATAAATAAGAGAATATATATATGCAAAAATTTTACACGTTAATTCTTAAGGGCCCGCTTCACTCACCACCGCCGGAAGCGAAAACTAATGTTATTTTATGGGAAATTTTTCTTTACAAATAACTTATTAACTAATACATATTTTTAAATTCTGTTTTCACATTCTGAAAATTCCCAGCTGTTATTGACGGACCTTTTTAAAAAAATTATTTTTTAAAATTTTTTATATTTTATTTTGAAGCTGCAAAATACGAATTTTCAATATGTGAAATTTTTGCATTTTGCAGTTTCAAAATAAACGATTAAAAAATTAAAAAAATACCTTTTTTAAAATTACCGGACCTTTTTTAAAATTATAAATTTTAAAAAAGGTCCGTCAATTTAACAGCTGGGAATATTCTGAATGTGAAAACAGAATTTAAAAATATGCATTAGTTAATAAGTTATTTTTAAAGAAAATTTCCCCATAGAATAGCATTGGCTCGGGCATCCGGCGACGGTAAGTGAAGAGGGCCGTTAAGCACATATTTTAACTAGTATGTTGTGGCCACCACGAGACTTTCTTCTATATTTTCCTATACAAATTCATTCAGTAACAATAATTTAAAAAAAAAAAAGTGGGACTTTGACAAAATTTTGGGTAAAATGTGAAAATTATTCTAAGTTTGTCAAAACACGGAAACCGTGGGAGTTTGATAAAATTAAGGGGAGAGAAAAAAAGAAAAAAAAAGTGGGGCTTTGACAAAATTTTGGGTAAAATGTGAAAATTTGTTAAAGTTTGTCAAAACACGGAAACCGTGGGAGTTTGATAAAATTAAGGGGAGAGAGAGAGAAAAAAAAAAAAAAAAGAAAAGAAAAAAAAAAAGTGGGGCTTTGACAAAATTAGGGGGAAAATGCAAAAATATGTTAAAGTTTGTCAAGACACGGAAACCGTAGGACTTTGACAAATTAGGAGAAAAAAGCAAAAATTAGTTTAAGTTTGTCAGAACACGGAAACCGTGGGAGTTTGATAAAATTAAGGGGAGAGAAAAAAAAAAAAAAGATTTTTTTTCTAAGCTTTTTTTCGTAAAAAGTAAAAAAAAATCGATAACTTTGTTTTAAATTATCACAGATTTATAGTTCAACCATTCGTTTTAAAGGCACTGACGAGACCTTTCGAAAGATACCCATCTTGAAAATTTTTGCCCTATATCACCCTGTTAAAAATTTAGAAAAAGCGGGATGGCAATGCAACCTGTAAGACGATTTTTACCAAAAGTTGATAGGCACTAATTTATGTCAAGGTGCAACTACATACCAATTTGTATGAAATTCTGTGCAGTAGTTCCAGAGATACAGTTGCCACAAAATTTTGTCGCACACACACACACACACAGACAGACAGACATTTTCTAAAAATGGTAAAATCGTGTTCTACAGCTCTCAAAACGTATAAATCCATCAAAAACCCGAAATCGAAAATTTTTACGAATCCAATACTTTCTTCTAATGAAGATAGAAGAAAGTAAAAAGTTTTTTTGACATATGTGTCATTTTTTAATTGCATAGAATTTTTTTGTTTAATTGTAACTTTATATTATAATCTATCTTAAATATCATTCATTTATTTCAATAAATTTTTAATAAAGTAATTTTTAAATAGAATTTTTGCAAAACAACAAATAAACAAGTCAGACAAAAATATGAATAAAAATAAATGATTATTCCATTTGGATATACTATCATGCATTTTTATTATAAGAAAATTTTTAAAGGTGATGAAATTTCATTTTTATATACACCTATTGTTGAATTATATACATCACATAATAAAAATATTTATAAAACTACCTAATTTCTCAGTGTAAAATATTTTTAATTAAATTAATTATAATTGCTACTAGGAATGTAGTAGTTATAAAATGGACTTTCTCACGGTTTTAGACAGTTTAGGATACTTTTGGATGGCAAAAACCACCTGTCCTATCCAAAACAATGTTGCTGGAGACTAGCTTACCTTTGTGGAGCGCGTGAAATAAACAGAAGATTTACTATTTTGTTTTCCTATAAAACCAATTTTAAATCAAAACGACGACAGGGAAGAGTAGGACACAATAACTCTCCAACAACTATAGGACAAGACATAATTTAGACAAACAAAATATGAACAGAGTAGATGGATCACATTTTAAATGATAGCATGAACAGCGCTGTCAAAGCGGCGTTACATTTTATAATTCAGAACATTTTAAATAAAAATAAACACGCAGACGATACTCTGCTATCCTTTCTGAAAGAGAGACTGCTACAGACTGACAAAGTTTGTTATTAATTCTCACTGGGTGCCAGGTCGCGTGGGTTTTGATGACGAATGCTTCTACGTAAGCGTTTCGTCATTGGCCTTCGCTGGGAAAACCTTACAGGGTGATCTGAGCTAAGAAATGTGGTTTTGGGTATTAAAAAACTAATTTTGGAGTCCTAAATCCCAACCCTACTTTTAGGGTTGTTTATTATTATTGTGTTTTTTTCTTTTCTTTTTTCTTTCTTTCTTTCTTTAAAAATAATTATAATAAACTCTTTTACAAACTTTGTCATTATGTGAACTCATCATCATATCATACAACTTCAAACAAATGGCAGTGTCTCTACACAATTTAGTTTTCTCATACTCTTTCTTAAAAAAAAAAATTATAAAGATTGGATTTCACATAGGTGTTTAAACATAATGCTATGGATATACAGTCGAACCTCGTTAACGTGAACACTTAACATGAACTGTGTCCACAATCCCCGGCAAAAGGAAGATTAGTTTCTGAATTACTGATAGCATGAACACATTTTTTATCCCCTTTGCGATTCGCGTTAACGAAGTTCGACTGTATTTGGGTTGGATTTTAGAAAAAGTGCATTTTATAATTAAAATACATATTTTAATTAGAAAAACTATGTTTTATTCATGAACAATTAATCAGTTTAGAAATGAAGTATTTAATATACTTATGGGCATTTTTTTTTTTTTTTTCATTAAAAATTGCATCGTTAAGAACTTATGAATAATTATTCCCAAAGTTCTGTTAACAAAATGCATGAATTTTCCAACGTGCATTTCTCGGATTCCCCCGAGAGAAATATTGATTTGCATAATAATATTTATAACTAAAACAGGTCATTCACTTTTGACATGAGCAAAATACAACGGTTTATTATTATTTGGATGACGAATCAATATAAATAGCAAAGATGCTCAGACTATGACTCCACCTATCATCCCCAAAGAACTGACCTTTTTAGGAGAATTAATGTATCTAATGGAAGCTACAATTTCGGCAGCAAACAATTTACACAACTAGGACTGATACTAAGCATTTAATGTTTGCGTACGATACTAGTGTTTTTTTCTTTTCTTTTTTTCTTTAAAATCCTACATTTTTCCGGCAATTATGTCGAAATTTGGCAAGATGTATCATATCATCAAAAATTTAATAAAAAAGTATAATAAATGCATAATATCTTCATCTCATTAGCTTAAATACAATTTTTTACTGCATTACAGCGATTAATTTCACAGTAATTTTATTAAAATGAGATCTTTTCATTCAAGTGTTCTCCAAACTGAGATGCGAATGAAAATAATCGTGAACATCTAACAGGAAGGCTCTAACAAATGTTTAAAAATTAAAAAATTCTCTATGTCATTTGATTCTACATTGCGAAAATAAATTTTTTTAATTTTTACTTGTTTATTTGTTTGTTTTTATTTATGTTTATTTATTTTGTGTGTGCGTGGAGGAGGGGGGGGGGGGTCACACACAAATAAATATACTGACACTCTGTATGTTGAAAAGAAATTCATTTAACGATTAAATATTTCCTAGCATGAAATTGTGTGAAATCTTGATATTTTTAATATCAAAAGAATTAATAAAGACAATAATACATACAATGCAGAGAAAAATTGCGTAAAAATAAATTTAAAAATAAATAAATCTAAAACGATAGTTAAGTGATGTAGTTATTAATTTTTTTTCCATAATTTCAACTCAATATCAATTAATCTGACTGCAAACGTGAATCAACATGAAAAGCATTTTAATATAAAGCCAAATACCAATACGTATTTTCTCATCTCATATGAATACACGAAACAAAAATTAAACACTAATGATTATCCCACTTTTTTATGTATAAAGGCTATTACTTCCTGTTTTCTCGGGCTATATAACACTATACTTTTTTTTTTAGTAATTCGAGAAACGGAACATAGACCATGAGAAACTACAAACAGTTCTACACTCATAAGTACCTAAAACATGTTCGCCCATGACCCTGCTGCACCTTCAATATTTCTACAGTTTAACTAAATGGTTTTATAGGTGTGTTCGCATGTCTGACCTCTCAAGTAGTACAGATTCTTTTCAAAGATGGCAATATATTATAAGCTATACGGTGTTTAATTTTTTTTTTTTTTTTTTTTTTTTTACTTGAAACAAATAATTCTTCTTCACTTTTCTTTCTTTCTTTTTCTTAAAAAAAAAAAAAAAAAAAGCTTAGCAAAATAAAGTCAAACAATAAAGATATGACTAATGAATTTTTAATTGATTTCAGAAAGAAACGGGGACAGAAGGTTACTTAAAGTTTTTTTTTTTTCCCCACAAAGTTTAGTGCTCTATGAATAAAACATTCATATTTTATGAATCATTTATCAAGTTTATTTCTAATTTTAATCAATTTTCATTTTACGTAGATGTTGCGTAAAGAATTTTCTTTGTGCGGTGTGTTGGTAGGCATAAGGATTAAGGCCGATTGACTACACAAGGATAATAAACCTGGATGGAATATCCTCCGGAGGGACGCCAGCCTGAATTCCCTCAAGTTTTTCCTTCTGAGCAAATTCAATAGAACTTTACAAAATTGTTAAATATACAATAATGCGTAAATATACGGCTAAGAAAAAGTAATTATCAGTGCAACATAGAAATAAAAGTTATACACTCACGCATAAACAATTTATACAAGTTAAATAATAGTTTAAAACAATGAGGAAAATTCCATACGCAAATATAAGTTTATATAAATAAATAATCGGTGCTGATATTTGTGAATGGGGGGGGGGGGGAGGGGTGTCTCACTTTTAAGATTAGTTCATTCTTTTATTCAATCTGGAGTACTTTTCATTAAACGAGTTGAAATAACTTATGATAAAGAAAAATTTTAGAAGACAAACAATACTTTTATACTGCATATGCATTCTATGTGTATTTATTTATTTTTTCTATTTTATCAAGTGTTAGGAACCTATTTTAATTAGGTGACTTTATAGACTAAGTATTACACAAGAATATTAGAGAAAAACGTTAGAGAACTCATGAAAGGTATTTTAATATTTATTTCCATCACTAAAATATCGTTAAAATAAGAAAAAAATTGCGCCACGGAATAATACTTTTACTGTCGTCATTTACCTTAAAAGTTAAGCTAATGTTTAAAGTTGTACATTGTACTGGGTTTCAGGTAAACAGTCTACTTTAGATATATAGGTCTGCGTGGGATGTAACTATTGTACAGTGGGTTTAAACTACTGTACACAAATTTGAGTGTTAAAAGGGAAGTATAACTCCAAATTTTTCGACAAATCTGAAAATTCTTGACTACGGATATACCAGCAACTGTCGGTGAAAAACCTCGAAACACTACAAAAATGACAGGGTCAATGAGTGCAACTTGGGTCTGAATCTTATACCTTTGTCTACCAGAGCATGGAGGGCAGAATTTCTAGCCGATGCTACGGGTTTAAAACTGAATAGCATTTTCATTTGATATTAGGAAAGTTAGATCGAATAACAAAATCTGTGTGCATACGCTCACGTGAGTATACATCAAAAAGATCCTACGGAAGGCATTCCACCCAAACCCTCACATTGCTACTCAACCAACACTTGCGCATATACTAAATGCTTTTAAAAGCACAAATTATATGCACAGCCTATTTCAGTCAATCATCAATAAAAGTACCTTGTTAAAATTGGGAGGGGGGAAATCACAAAAGGCATACAGAAAAATCAATTTATCAGGTGGTCATCCCTCCCCCCTCCCATCCACACAAAAAAATGATAAAAAATAAAAATATATAGTAACTCACTTTTATTCAGGGAATAGCAATACAGATAATAAATTAATTTAGCTCGTTTTATGAAAACTAACGAATGAAGAGTTTTAATATTGAAGATTAGAAGTTAATCTGCCAAGTTTTGTTATTCTCCCAAAATATTATTTTTACTGACTACTCCTTTTCATGGGGGAAATCTTTCTGACAAGATGTCATCGCCAGAAAAAGAAATTTTCGCTGACTAACTCAGTCTTTAAACGAGAAAGAAGAAGAAAAAAAAAAACTTCATGTATTATTTCCACAAAGTATTTGCTAATTTTTCTTCCAAGAATCGACAACAGTGCTCATTGTAATACAAGCAAGAACGAAAAATCATGCGGCTTGCATTCATTATCAGCACTTTCCAAATGTACGAATTCGTTACATGGCATAACTTTCAGTGAACTTTGACTAAGTGATCACACAGACAGAATGACAAAAAGACAGACAGATTAATTGAATTCATAATCACTCTTAAACATTCTTGGAAAGTGTTAAAAACGTTTAACATAAACGGGAATACCATTCCAGAAATTTGTAATTGTAGCCCTTAATGAATCTAAATATGATTTATAATAATGTCTCACATTAAGAGCTTTTCAGTTATATGTATTTTTAAAAACATTATGTAAAACCAATATGTTGTGGCCATCAGAAAACTCTTCTATATTTTCCTATACAAATTCACGCAACACAAATTATTAAATATTTACTAAAATTAATTTTCATGAAGAATGCAGAGTTTAGTTATGGAGTAAGGCCACTTGATTACTCTAGGATCCTAGGCCTGAGGGGGAGTGCCCTCCGTAGGGTCTTCCTAAGGGATCCTAGCCCGTATTTACGCAAGTTTTGGAGAAAACAACCGAAAACTCCGAACGGCTAGGCTGACGAGAGCGGCCTGGGATCGAGCCCGGCACCTCACGTCTACCAGCTTTGAGCGCAGAACTGCTCGGCCGCTGGTGGGCCATATGAATGCAGATAATCACAGAGAAGCATAACACTATAGGCCGAAACGAAGTCAAATTTGCGCACTGACGATTTTTATTTATTTATTATTATTATTTTATTAAAAGAGAAAAAAAAAAAAGAAATGTTTTACATTTTTAGAGATCTATAAATTTAACCATTAGTTTTAAAAGTACTGGTGAGTTCTTTTGAAACACACCAATATTAAAAATTTACAGACTACGCGGAGGAAGTCTGTATCCTACATATATTACAGAGCGTATGTTCACACATTTTTGTAACGATTTTGATTTACTCCTTAAATTTTAAAATAAAAACATGACTGATCACTGATATAAACATGTAATAGGATTCAATTGTCTTCAGAAGCATTAAAAATATTTTTTGCTTTAAAATGTCGCTAGAAAATAAACAATGGATCGAAAGCTATATTTTTAAGCTTTCCGAAGAGAAATGCTCTTGATTAATGATGTTGTATGTTTCAATTTAAGGATGCTTGATTTTCGTAATCTTTTTTCGTGTTTTTTCTAGTTTTATGTGATGCATGGTTTCATCTAATTCAATGTTTTAAAAAGGTTTTCCATTAATATATATATTAAAAAAAAAAAAAAAAAAAAAAATGTGAATAGCATGAATTTAATATTTCTATATCTATATTAATAAAATCAGAGTTTTGTCTGTAAATTTGTCGGAATCGAAAAATTTTGCGATATCTTCACGTTTCACACCCCATGAAAGCCGAAAATGACTTCAGAAAATTTTGCCTGTGTGTGTGTGTGTGTGTCATCGTGTCCGAATGTCGCTTTTTGTCCGGGCATCACTTGAGAACGGCTGGACGGAATTCAACGACGCTTGGCAGGAATTTAGGTCTTCACCCAACTTAAAATTATATCTATCAACTTTTCAGAAAATCCCCCCCGTTCCCCCCCTAGGGGGTAAAAGACTAAAACACGTTTGTCCGGGCATCACTCGAGAACGGCTGGACGGAATTCAACGGCGCTTGGCAGAAACTTAGGTCTTCACCCAACTTGAAATTATATCTATAGAAATTTTCAAAATTATGATTAGTGTTTAAATTGTGTGTAAAAAACGCCTGCGCATGCGCCATAAATATTTTTTCACTAAAACGCTTTGAATGGAAAAATAAAATATAAAAATAAATTTTTAAGTCAAAGACTTTTTTATTCACGTGATTCGCACTACAAATTATGAAAAGATTGAAATGAAGTGTTGCCATCTAAGTTTCACACTTTAGTTAATTTTAAAAAATCTAATTGTCGTATCGAAAAACTGTTTACACCCTAAGATTCAGAAAAATCACCACTTTCATTTGGTACTGAATTTGTAACGATAGGTCTGATACTTCTAATTTATTTTTCCCTTTTTACGTTTTTCCGTTGCCACTTTAATTTCATACTTTAGTTATTTTTTTAAAATCTAATTGTCGCATCGAAAAACTGTTAGCACCCCTGGATTCAGAAAATTCGCCCCTTTCATTTGGTATCAAATTTATAAATATAGGTCTGATATTTCTAATTTATTTTACCCTTTTTCCGTTTTTAACCCAGATTCGGTAAAAGGTTTTATATTTATATATAGGCATTTATATATTTTTTTATTTTCCAGAAATAAAATGAAATATTTTTAATTTCACGTGAATAATAAAAATTAGAGAGAAAAATACCTACAAAAGTTGGTGATTTTTTTTTTTTTTAATGAGGAATTTGCACGTGGATAAATATTTTCATGGAGATATTTGGCATTAGTTTAATATTTTTATTTAATTAAGCAGTACTTTTCTTTCCTGCAGTAAAACAAAATTTTTTGTTGTTATTATGTACCTTATGAGGTTTTTTTTATGTTCTCCTCTTAATTGTAAATGATTATAATTTGGATTTTGTCAAGATTTTTTATTTTTATTTTGTAAATATCAGAGAAGAGTTTTTATTTTATTTTATTATTTTACTTTATTTTATTTATTTATTTATTTTGTGTATGGAACAGCTTTAGTATTGGATCCCTTTGGCACAATTTGAAATTCGGAACCAAAATAGCTTGGACGTTTCTCGCCAAGATCTTTAATTGCACAATTGAGATAGCCAATATTGCCACAATTGAGATAGCCTGTGCGTTTTGTATTTATTTATTTATAATATTTTCTATTAAAGGCTTCTGTGGTCACGAAATTTGGTGCGTAAATTGTTTGTTTGCATCCGGCACTTATTGTAACTGGATTTTACGAAATTCGAAATCCCCCCCCCCCTTCTCGGAGTCGGAGGGCAATAAACGGTATAACTTCAGTATAACCCCACAGCTGAATTTGGAGATTTTTCTTTGGCGCAGTTTTGAAGGATAACGATGTTGTTCTGGACTGTTTGCGATATAATATGGCAGCCTAATATGTTGTTTATTTTTGATTTATGATTTTATGTTTTATGATTTCTGATTTAGATTATGATTTTATCATTTATCATATATGATTTATGATTTTTAGATTTATGATTTAGCCATAATCGCAACAAAAAAATCGCCAAATATCGTTGTGGGGTTATACTGAAGTCGTTCCCAATAAACATGTGTAAAAACATGTCTTTCCGTTTGAATTCGCTTTGAATTATCTTAGAATGGCGAATTTTGGTGTGCGGATATTGATTAAGTGTACGCATTATGTACATTAGTAAGATTTTGCAAAACTTCGAACTCACCCGCTGAGGAAGGGGAAGTAAGAAGTGGGTAAGTTGTGCCGAAGACAGTGGAGACCCAGACTCCTCACTTTGCGAGCGAGAAAACCTGTACCAATCACAGCGAGAACATAGGTTATTAATAAAAGATATGGGATTTTGACAACTCATTTAAGTTTAATGTCCAGCGAAGCGGGCAAAGCCTGCTAGTATAAAATAAAAGACATAATTAATAAAAATAAATAAGTGTCAAAGTTTGCATTATACTGGGGAAAAAGCGAAAATGCATATACAACAAAGATATGTACACTTTTGATTAAATCTAAAGTCACACCTCATGTTAAAAAAAAAAAAAAAAAAAAAAAAAAAATCCGAACCCCGAAAAAACTGAAGCAAAATCTTTCAATCACATTTTATAATATTGTTTACAGTTCCTACAGAGATATTTAAAGTTAATCACAAAAAAAAAAAAAAAAAAAAAAAAAAAATAACATGATGTTCCTCGCCTAATGCCGAAACATGTTTCTCATTGTAAGACTGTGCATATTGTTGTATCAAAATTATTTGACAGGTGAAAAATCGATATATAGTTACAATTGATAAGGCTTGGATATTATTATCCGATTTCAATAGAAAAAAAAGTTGGGTTTATATAGAAAAAGGAGAAAAAAAAGACTTAAAATTTTGGTTCAGAGAAAACAGTGAAAGTTTTGTTAAGGTTTTATGGTTCTTACTGATTTCCAATATAACTTAAAATAAGGAAAGCAGAAAAAATGTCAAAATTAACTCGGATCTGTCAGAAATATGTTTTAACATCTGTTTTCAAAAAATAAATTCCATTCCTTAACCAAACTATCTTAACTGTATTGTGTTGA
Source organism: Salticus scenicus (assembly GCA_963930645.1). NCBI lineage: Eukaryota > Metazoa > Arthropoda > Arachnida > Araneae > Salticidae > Salticus > Salticus scenicus. The sequence continues at coordinate 176,478,472 of OZ005655.1, read as the reverse complement.
GTTCCATTCAGGATAGGCCTACAAAACCATGCTTCTTAAATCTGCTCTATTTTTTTTTTTTTAATGAGAAATGAAACCGAAATTGAAACTATTCCCTTGGCTTTATCGATCATTGGTTTCTCAGCGAAACCAAACATTTGACATAATTTAACAATTTTATGCAACAGTTTTTTTTTTTTTTTTTTTTTTTTTTTTTTTACATTTCCCCTTTGTTTTAATCAGGTTTTAAACTTTTGTTCCTTTTCTGTTCTGTAGATAGCAATACTATTCCAAAATTTAACAAATAATGCTTCAAAAGGAAGCTAAATTCATAAGTCGCTTGAAGTTTCTTAGTGTGCGCGAGTGCGAATTGCTGGTTTGGTTTGAAGATGCACTCACGTCTTAGTTTTTTTTTTTTTTTTTTTTTTTTTTTTTTCATTTAATTAAGAGCCGGACAGTTATTTTTACCTGAAACAACTTTTACCAGTTTTTTTAATCGACAATGTTTATTTACAAAGTGTTTTATTTATTAAATTAAATATTATTTGAATTTATTAAGGTTAACTTATAGATGTTTCAAACTAAAAATTTCTCGAAAATCAGCAATGCTATTTTTTTTTTAATATTTATGATTAGTTATGAGTCTAAAAGCTATTTTTTTTAAATTAGTCTAATAATTTTTCAAATAAATTAAGTAGTGAACGTTAAAGGGTTAAATGTATCCCACTGACGTAACTCGACATGTCTTATATGTATTACTGCGCATTTGGTCTTTTAAAACAGCTCTTCATAAGCGGCATCCTAAAATATTGGATGGACTATAGAAGATTCTGGAGGAGTGGTGGAACAAAATCAACCTCAATGTTTTAAGAAATAATCCGTTGTCTTGGAAATCCAGATCTAATATGATAATTCACCAGAATGAACATATTTGAAAATAAAATTCTTACATTTGTTTATATATTACATATATCTTTCCAAAATCGTTACAAAAATGTGTAAACATCCTCTATATATTTTCCCCCTGGTTGATTTTTTTTTTACAATTATAAATATATATATATTTAATTTCACATTAAAAAGTTAAAAATTATTCTCATTGTGTACATTTATACTGAATTTAGCTCCACACTCCCATGTTAAAAAAGCCCACCAGCGGCCGAGCGGTTCTGTGCTCAAAGCTGGTAGATGAAAAATGCCGGGTTCGATCCAAGGTCTAAACTCTGAGTTTTCCCGTCGTTTTCTCTGAAGCTTGCGTTAATATGGGCTAGGACCCCTTAGAAAGCCCCCACGGGGAACATTCCACCTATAGGCCTAGGACCCTAGCGTAGTCAATCGGCCTTAAACCCTACAACTAACCAACCAGACCATATAAAAAATAGTCAGCGCCACCTGCTGAGTGATTGATCCCCAAATGTAATCAGCACCAATTTAAGTCAAGGTCTAACTAAATATCAAGTTTCGTTATATTTCGTCCATTGGTTCGTGAAATATAGCATCCACAAAAATTTTGACACACAAAGACAGACATTTTCTAAAAATGATCAAATTGTGTTCAGGATATCCTAAAATCCATCGAAAACAAGGTGGTCGAACATTTTCACAAATCCAATACTTTCTTCTTGTACACAAAGAAGAAAGTAAAAATAGCAATGATTTATTATCTTTATGTAATTACGTGCAGTTGATATCTGCATTCTTGATAAAGATTGCGGATGTGACCTAGGCGGAAACAAAAAAATTTTGGCATTATATCACTTTTTAAGGAAATATCTCCACAGTCAATATAGCGGTGTATGACGAAAAAATATGTTATTTTTGTTCATATTAAGGAAGGCGTTTTGAATTCATAATAAATAAAGAGACAAAGATTCTTGTGCTTGTAATGTCTAATTATTTATGTATGCAGAAAAGAAATGTAAAATAAAACTGCCCCCCCCCCCAAAAAAAAAAAAATAATAATAATAATAAAAAAAAAAATAATAATAATAATAATAATAATAAATATTGTTTTACGATCACAAAAGATCATTGATGAAGACCATTTCAAATTGACGCAAGATTTTCTTTATTTTCTTTCTTTATTTCTTTCTTTCTTTATTTTTTTTTTTTTTTGGGGGGGGGGGGGGTATTTTATAAAAACAAACTTATTTCTGTCTTTATGTATGGAAAGGGAAGGCTTTTTGTGAAAAAGGTTCAGGTTATGATTTCATTTTTTCTTGAAGGTTCATGTTGTGTTTTTATTTTTTCTGGAAAATATTCTGTCTTTGTCTCATCTAATTCTTTTCAGGGTAAATTTTTTCTTGTAGGTTCGTGCTATCATTTGATATTTTACTAAAATGCATATCAAATACAGAAAACTTACAGTTCTTTACTCAATGTTATGAGGATAGCACTTAAAAACGTCTTGTAGCATTTTGAGCTTTTCAATTAAAATTCAGTTTGTTGTTCTGCTTTGGTCCGAAATTCTTTTGCTCATCGCAAAATATATAGGTTCTTTTCAATACATAGTTCTATCCCCCCCCCCCCTCCTTAAAATACTATCCTAGAGTAATCCTCCTTTTCTTCACCATCAAATTAAATGTTTCTAACTTAATTTCCAATAGGTTTTCTAGTCCAATAAATTAAAGTAATATTATTAATCTTAAAAATTAAATCAATTTAAGACAACTAGTTACTTTGTTTGGCCTGTGTATATTTCTACGGTGATTTATTTGACTGACTATTCTTCGTTCTCATTCTTTTCTTTTATTATCAAATGGTTTTTATATATATATATTTATTTATTTGGGAAAAAAAATAAAGAGAATCATGTTTAGCTAATAGTAACCCTATCATTTTCAATAATCATTATTGTATCTGATACAGTAACATCTTATCTAATTTAATTTTGATAATGTTAGTAACTTGCTTACAATGAAAGAAAAAAAAAAAAAAAAATGCTCCTATATGCACGCTTTTTGAGCAAATAATTAGTTTATAATTTAGTCTGCAATTTCAATCTGGATTCACCTCTGAACATACTTCTCACAATTCTTTAAAAAAAAAAAAAAAAAAAATAAAAATAAATAAATAAATAAATAAAAATAAAAATATATAAACTTTTAACAATTTGATTTTACACGTTCATCTATATAAATAAAGACAAGTGTCTGTGTCTGTATCTGCGCTCTGGTGCTCACACTACTAATCGCAGAGCCTCCAAATTTGGCATATAGGTACCTGGGACCCTGCAGGTGTGCACCTCATCGAGATTTTTTCGAATTTCGAATTTCAATTCTTTAAATTAATGTTTTTTCGAATATAATATTGGCTTCAATGTTTCATTTTTCAGAAATTTGTTTCGTTTCAAAAGTCTGCGTATCTTAGCAACGGCTATTAAACTATTTATTTATTTGAATTCATTTGAGGAAGAAATCTTTTTTATTATATTTATTGAAATCAAATAGTTATACACATACAGTAGAAAAAATTAAACATATTAAATTTTTAGATTTTGGCATATAGGTACCTGGGTCCCTGCAAGTGTGCACCTAATCGAGATTTTTTCGAATTTCGAATTTGAATTTATTAAATTAATGTTTTTCCGATTTTAAATATTGGCTTCTTTGTTTCATCTATATATATAAAAGAGCAGAGTCTGTCTCTGTGTGTGTGTGTGTGTTCGCTATAGAATCCTAGGCCGTTTCACCGAGCGGGACTAAATTTGGCACGGTTAATGTTTACGACCCGAGAAAGACAACGCCGCAAGCGATTTTACAAAATTCGCCCCCCAAGGGGGGGAGGGGGGCCAAAACGAAATTTCACAAAATCCTCCATATCTCAAACAAAAAAACAGATATCCGTAAAATTTTTGCTTTTAAATATAGCTAATACAAATGTCTAAAAATCGGTTTAGGGGGGGCTATGGGGCAAAAACAAATAGAAATACAGTTAGGCCGTACAAAATTGGTACAGATAGGTTTAAGAGGCCTGCAAGTCGAATGGGGATATTTTCGATTGTGTAAAGTTATTAGGAGGGGCGAGTAGGGGGGAGGGGAGGGGGGGGGGGGCAAAAAAATAAAAATAGTGTCAGATCGTTCAAAATTGGTACATAGAGGTTTTCGATACTTACAAATCGATTGCGGATATTTTTGAATTTGTAAAATTATTAAGAGGGGCGGGTAGGGGGTGGGGCAGTAAGGGGGGGCTATGGGGCAAAAACAAATAGAAATACAGTTAGGCCGTTCAAAATTGGTACATATAGGTTTAAGTGGCCTGCAAGTCGAATGGGGATATTTTCGATTGTGTAAAGTTATTAGGAGGGGCGAGAAGGGGGAGGGGAGAGGGGGGACAAAAAAATAAAAATACAGTTAGATCGTTCAAAATTGGTATATAGAGGTTTTCGATACTTACAAATCGATTGCGGATATATTCGAATTTGTAAAATTATTAGGGCGCTCATATATATGCATTCGCGCGTGCGCATCGCGCACGGGTCTACGCTGCCGAAGGCAGTGGGGACCTGGTGCGACATTTTTCCCGATCAGAGTTTTTTTTTTCTCTTTTTTTTTTTCACATGATAAAAAATTCATTAATTATAATGATTCATTTAAAAATAGTGACCAGCGAAGCGGGCGTAGCCTGCTAGTTTTTCATAAATTTAATATTTTGCTTCAATCGTCTGCGTATCTTAGCAACGGCTATTACGCAACCTATTAGTGCTAGAGGCCTATTTCAGTCGGTACAGTTGTCGAATTTTTATACGTCACTCTTAATTAGTGCTAAGGGCTTATTTCAGTCGGTTTATTGAATGGGGATTTATTGAATGAAGTCCCCCCCAAGGTACCCCTATTTCAGTCGGTACAGCGTTGTCGAATTTTTATACGTCACTCTTAATAGTGCTAAGGGCCTATTTCAGTCGGTTTATTGAATGGGGATTTATTGAATGAAGTCCCCCCAAGGCCCAACTTTGACATGAGTCCCCCCCAGGCCCAACTTTGACATGAGTCCCCCCCAAGGCCCAACTTTGACATGAGTCCCCCTCAGGCCCAACTTTGACATGAGTCCCTCCAAGGCCCAACTTTGACATGAGTCCCCCCCAAGGTACAACTTTGACATGAGTCCCCCCCCTCCAAGGTACATCTTTGACATGAGTCCCCCCCCAAGGCACACCTCCCCCTCATTGGGAAAAAGAGAAAAAACGTTGTTTTGCGGCTATAAGACAGTTTGGACTTCCAACGTTATTTGTTACAGTATCTGCAGCTGAAAGACATTGGTTTGATTTAATAAAAACTTTATCATGGAATTTAGATCGTCACGAATTAACTAAAGAAGAATTTGTCGATATTAACAGGTTTAGCAGTAGGCCTCTGGCACTAAATTAAAATCTGTCAATGTTAGATTTTCATGTTTTAAATAATGAAATAATGTCGTGTCTGTATATATATTTATTTTTTTTTATTTAATACATTCATTTAAAGGCGATTTTTTTTTTTTTTTTTTTTTTTTTTTTTTTTGGAAACAAAATTGTAATGCAGTAGAAAAAATTAAGTATAATTAATAGTTTTAATTTTAAAAACGTTTTTATAACAGTTACGTTTAAGTTTTTATAGTAGACCAACTTCTTATTTTTCATTTTTTAATTAATTCTTTTAAAAGAAAAAACTTTTTTTTTTTTTTTAATTATTATTTACAGTATTTATCGGGAAAAATGGAAGTACATACATAGCAAAAGGGATTAAATTGATTAAAATTTATTTGTTTATATATATATATATATATATATATATATATATATATATTTTAATCTACTTTTTTTTTTTTTTATTACATTGGTCGAAATCAAATCGTAATATAGTGTAAATAGCATGGGCTATAAAATACATGGTTCAAAACTAAAATATTTAATAGATGCTGCGATACAGTCATCTTTAAAATCGTAGTTCTTAAATAGTAGCAGATCTTTCCTGTCGTCGATAAATATCCAGATTAAAGTGCCTGGGAAAGATCTTTCTGCAGGCATGGGAAACCTAGACCTGATGCAGTGCGGGAGGGAAAAGAGTGCCGTAGACAGCGAGTACCCGAAGCGAGGTTTGAAGCAATTTTAGTTACTTTTTTTTTAGTTTTTGTGTATAATGTGGTGTAAAAAAATAAATATTGATAATTCTTTCTAAAATTCATTTAAATATAGTGACCAGCGAAGCGGGCGTAGCCTGCTAGTTTAAAATAATTTTAACTTACAAGAAAAAATAAATCGAGAAATTTATTAATCATGTAAAACTGAGAGTTTTGAACATTATTGTAATTATCTTCACATGTTACACAAAGTGAAAATATTTTCGTTGTAATTCTTGCCAAATTTTAAAAATTTAATATTATTTTATTTTTTATTCGAACATTCTTTTATATTTTTAGAGTTATTGCATTGCTCGAACACTGGCGCAGATCTCATACCACTATCAATGAAATAAAATTTTCCACTTCTTGAATCCATAGATATAGTAATATATACAGATGTATCATCCCCATGTTATCCAGCAAAAAGTTTTGAAAGCCGAAAAAAAGTTTTGGAATCAGCCATTAGAAGGTATTGAAAAAAAAGAAAGAAAAGTGAATTTGAAACTGTATCTAGAGTTTTTCCATTTACCTTTAGTGAATAAATTATTCATAAATTTTATTTGCTAAATTATCCGTGTGTATTCCTGTGTGTAATTTAATCGGGGAAAGGCAGCCATAAGCGTGACTTTCCCCAAGTAAAAAGGAATCGCTTTTTCCCTTCTCGCTGATCAATCTATGTCTTATTAATATATCTATGCTTGAATCAACGATATTATAGATAGAGAAATTTCTTAAACAAATACCCGTATAAGTTCTGCGTCAGTATTCCATCCCTGTCATCATAAAGAGTAAAGGAATGGTCAAATGATTTTGCCAGTTTGATTATATATATATATATATATATATATATATATATATATAATCAGGGCGTGAAATTTCCGCTCGCCAGCTCGCCATTGGCGAGTGGAATTTTTACTGCGGCGAGTAAAAATTTGGTCTTGTTACAGATAGAATTCTTACATGATACGGTGACAGAAAGCATTTTTTTTATAGATTTAAATATGGCAATATCTTGCCATCTTATAACCTCATATTTTACCTCTCCTTTTTCTCTTCTCCGAGCGCCGAGTCTGTGTGTGCGCTGCCCAATGATCGCCCCAGCTTGAGAAAGAAAAAATGCTTAGCTCATGCACAAAAGTTTTAATGCTTCGGCAGTTTCGTTTTTCCCACTGTGATTTTTTCTAGCAGAGTGAAAATACAGGAGCAGAGAGCTTTGTCCGTCGCCCACTATCCGAGAGAAGAAAAATGCGAAAGTTTGCCTATGCGATATTGGCACATGAAAATGAGCCCGAGCCAATTTAAAAATACTGCCTATGTTTATGTTGTTGAATAATGATCAAAAAACAGTTCACATTTTCCGGTTTTTGCTGAAACGCTAAGAATTTGCGCTTGTTATGATTTGTAAGCAACGATTTTATCGAAAAAGTAATTCTGAAATGGCTATTTCAAATAACAACAATGAACAAGTTATACACATCCACATTCCGTCTGATTATAAAAATAAAATGGACGAAAAAGTCATTTCTGATGTAAAATGTTAAATAAATAAATAGGTAAATAAGGAAGCTTAATCTTTCATAATAAAAAGATTTTCACAGGATATTGTTTGGCAAAGTTTTTTTTTTTTTTTTTTTTTTTTTTTTTCTTTAACGACTCTTTGCATTAATAGATATTTTAATCTTTTTGAAATCTCATATAATGATTTTTGATTATAGATGATTATGAGACATGATGATATACGACACACTTTTAATATATATAATTTTAGACATATTTGTAAAAGCATTGGAAATAGTTAGGAAAAATAAAAAACCCAAAATGCGTAAAAAAGAAAAAAAACAAAAATGACAACCCTATTTTGTGGTGAGTAATACTTTTTTCCTGCGAGTGTAATCTGAGCTGAAATTGAGGGCCCTATATATATATATATATATATATATATATATATATACATATACAGTCCGTTAAGAAATTATAAGACCACTTTAATTTTGTAAATTATAAGAAAAATAAAGATTCTAACCATAATTCAAATACATAAAATAACATATTGCTGTATATTTTTTATAATTATTTTGCAGTAACTTAGTACAATGTAATAACAGTTTAATTAAGATATTTATTAGAAATAAGCAAAAAATAACCTGTTAACAAAATATAAGACCACTTGTCAAAAAACAAAATAGTATAAAAAATTAATATGATATTTGTCTTCCATTTTATCTGATGACCTCAAACACTGTGTTTTTCATTGAAGTAACCAGGTGATGAAGTTCAGTTTTAGAAATATTGTGCCATTATTTCGCAATGGATACTTCCGGTTCATTGGCAGATGAAAATTGTTTCTTATTAGCATAAACTTTGCGAGATAATATACCTTTTAGGTTTTCCATTGGGTTCAAGTCTGGACTTTGACTTGACTATGACAAAACATTATTATTTTCTTTTTTAAGCCACTCCTGAGTGGATTTAGATGCATGACAAGCAGCATTGACCTGTTGAAACATCCAGTTAGCACCACCTAATAAAAGTCCAAACGGTGTCACATGATCATATAACATAGACTGATATTGTGTAGAGTTCATATGACCCGAAATCCGTTGTAAATCACACAAACCCTCATAACTGAAAGCTCCCCAAATCATTATTGATCCTTCACCCATTTGTCGACTGAAGCATTCTTTTGATTCCTTCCTCAAGTCATGCCAATAGTGTTTGTAACCATCGGGACCATCAAGGTTAAATTTCTTTTCATCAGAAAATATAATTTGTTTCCACTCATCATTCCATGACATGACATTTTTAGCCTATTTTAATCTTTCTTCTCGATGGCATTTCAATAACTTTTGTTTTTTCTTCAATTTCATAAATTTCATATTAATATTTATTTTAAGACTCTTTCAGACTGTTACATGTGAAGTTTTCTTGCTGAAACGTTTCGAAATTTCCCGAGTTGAAAGACTTTTTTTTAGTTGTTAGTCAAAAAATTTGTCTATTATCACGTGCTCTCAAAATATTTTTTCTACCAGATCGTCTTATTTTGTTTGAATAATCTTTTCTAATTATGGCATTATGAATGGCAGCTTTAGAACGGTTCATTAACCTCGCAATACCTCTTTTAGATTTACCAGAACCTTTATAAATTAAAATTTTTCTCACTTAGCACTCCGATAATTTTTTACCTCGAGTCATCATCAAATTAATATAACACATTCAAAACCTAAGCATTTGCTTCTTAGGCAACGAAATACTGACGCATGCGCTTCATATTGAGTTTGACGTCATGTGTAATATGCTAATTTTCTCAGGTGGTCTTATAATTTCTTAACAGTCATTGTATTTAATTTTTAGAAAAATGAATAAATTTTAGTGAATTTTATTTTAATTTTAAAAGTTAGAATTAGTACAGGATGTGTTTCACGATCAATTTTAAATACGCAACTAAATATTTGCATATTATGCTTTGTTCTCCAGAAATGCACGAATACGCTTGTGGTCTTATAATTTCTTAACGGACTGTATATATATAACAGAGAGAGAGAGAGATTACATAATGCGACTTATTAGTAGCTTTTGTTTATAAGCTATTACATTTTATAATCTGCACACAAAATAAAATACTCATTAATAAATATCACTTAATATAGCAGCGATTTATTTATCTTTAGGTCATTGACTTGTAATACTCCGTTTGTTGATACCAACATTAAAAGCGAAAAGGAACGAAATTAAATTCACAAGCACAAGTATTTTGAAGTTCAAAGTCGAAGCTCGATTTAATGCACTTGCACTAGTAAATTGATGCTAATTAGGAAATATATCATGCTAGTTTTACAGTATAACATACTTGTTACTTTATTTTTAGGATAAAGCTCTTTAACAACAAAAAATAAAATACTTAGACAAAAATAAAAATTTTAAAAAGCAAGAAAATATTTTGCACTGACAAAATCCTGTGCTAATAAATAAAAAAGGATAGAAAATATTTTAAATAACAGGTTCATAAGAACGCAGATGTACTGAAATAATTTCAAGTAATTTTAGACAAATTTGTCTTTTTCTTTTATTAATTACAATGGTGTTTTTTTTTTTTTTTTTTTTTTTAAGGTCATTATTGTGACTACCTATTTTACTTTTGATTTAAATATACTATTTATGTTTTTATTCCTTCTTATGTCTTTCACTAAAATATTAGTATTGGCTTTAATTTACCTCTTCCAGTACGTTTTAATCATGAATAACAACTTAAATTTTTATTTAAAAATAAGAGAAAAATCTGATATTATTTAAACAAATAAAGCAGTTATGGGTCCACACATGCCGGGAAACCAAAATTTTAGAGAAAAGGAGTAGTAGTCCGACTTTTAGTACAGAAATTGAATTTCGAGTAAATCGGGCAAATCGGTGAGTACAGGATTAATTATTTAAAAAAAAGTAAATAAATAAATGAAGGAGTTGAGTTGAGATGGTGTAGACAGAAAAATTATAACGGTGTATGTTAGTTTTAATATTATCATATTCAATAGGATATAGGAACTTTAGTCACATCACATGTCCATGTCGAATGTAGCTCATCATCGTACGATATGGTATGAAAAACTAACGACAATCTAGACCCGTCATTGTACACATCTACAGTATAACATGAAAAATTGATGACAAGCTAAGTAGCCTCGTTATTATACGCTATACGGCATGCTATGAAAAAATAAATGTCGTGCTAGACTCCACGTTCGTCATTTTACCACAAGGAGTTAACATTAATGAAAATCTTTCTTTTTCACTCCCTCCCCCCCCAAAAAAAAAAAAAAAAAAAAAAAAAAAAAGTAAACTTAATTGTAAATTTACGGGTAACTTTTTCCACGACTGAAAAGTACTCTAACTTTAAATTAATTCAGTTCTCACCGCGCATTGCTCTAGAAATTATGTTGGTATTAAAAAAAATATGTATTTCTCTTTTTCTTTTTTTAATAACATTATTTTTGAAAGTTTTATAATCGGACAATTGAACAAACAAAATACATAACTTATTAAAAATCAAGCATGAAATCTTATAGAACAACTTACCTTTAGAAAAATGCTTAGAATTTCCCCACTTATTCCTTATTTGAGAGAAATTAAGCAGCTAACACTCCATTGTAATGTTTGAAAGCACACGCGAAAAAGCGCAACACAACAGAGCAAAAAAATGACAGCTATAGAATAGATTCCAAAACAGACTCGTGAGAAACCGGTATTTTTTTGTTATCACACCTGTTACAAAGATTTCGTAGAAATCGAATGAAACTTCCTCTACAATGCTCTTGCTGCGGTAATAGGGGAAACTCAGCCCTCCTCCCCCTCCCTCTCTTTCCTTTACCAGAGAAATGTCATTCACATGCCTATATCTTTAATGGTTCACCTTGATCTAAATATCGGCGAGATGTTTCAACAAATTAACGTTGTTGTTGATGGTCATTAAGAATTGAAAGAATCTGAATAGTTATTGAAAAGTTATAAACAAAACAATGAATACATTAAAGAAAATAAAATACTTTCAGAAATATTTCGGTACAGTTAAATGAGAGAAATTAAGTTTTAATGCAGTAATCACCTAAAAAAGTTTTTATTGTTTTTTAAAAATATATAATATAAAAGCTAGAATAAATAAATAAATAAATTAACCTATCAGTCTCGAAAGAATATAAACAAATTATAGTAGAACAATCTGAGAAATTTTGTATGTTCTCTGCTTTCGAGGTCAAAGATAGAAAGAAAAAGAAAAATGGCTTTATTAAGGACAATCAAAATCTACCATATTCATAGCTACTGCTTCACGGAAAAATGGGTAAGGGAAAAATGGGTAACGGAAAGATGGGTAACGGAAAAATGGGTAAGCGGAAAAAAGGGTAATGGAAAAATGGGTAAGCGGAAAAAAGGGTAACGGAAAAAAGGGTAAGCGGAAAAATGGGTAATGGAAAAATGGGTAACGGAAGAATGGGTAAATTGCGAATTGCTACTTGCGAATCGTACTCTGAAATTGCCCCAAATTATGCCATAGAGTTAAAACTATGCTTCGAAAACATTTCATCTTTGTTAGTGATTGTTTATCTCATCGTCAGTTAGAAATTTATTCTTTTAAGAGGGTTGAATATAAAAAATCTTTCACAGGACCTTTTTCAGTTAGTAAAATAAATAAATAAGCTTTTATTTATTACTTTATTCACATATTTACTATTTATGGTATTTTAATTATTTTTTAAAAGATATCATAATGTTAAAATAATAATTATAATAATAATTAAAAAAAAAAAAAAAAAAGAAATAATGGAGACTATTTTTATTTTGCGGATAGAGATAAATTGAAGAGCTTTGTTTGAGTTAAGTGATGGCAGGTGTTTGACAGGAATTCTTTTTCTTAGAACCGTTCTCTAGTTTTTATCATGCTCAGGGAAGTCATTGAGTTACGCTCTCCTGTAGCACGTGTCTGCATGTGTGGAAAATCCTGTTTTAAGAAATACTAGAGGTTTATTCGATTTCAGGTTTCCTGGAAAATGGACTATGAACAGGGGGAGGAATACCTGTAGTTGTATTGTAAATTGCTGGGAGTGTCTTGAATGTAACTGTTTTCTCTTTCAAATTTTAGACATGGTTAGTAATTTTTCAAATGGGGCTATATTACTTCTCTTATTTATGTTTCTTAAGAAATGACAAGTAGATAAACAAGCAAATAAATACTATGATTTTATATGTTTTATGATTCTTATTAAGGCTCTCTGTCAGTGAGCTTCAAGGTCATCCAAATCCCGTATTAATCTATTGTAAAATAATCCCCATTATTACTCATTACGTAATGCATATTTTTAAATTCTGTTTTCGCATTCGGAAAATTCATGGCCGTTAAGAGCTCCCCCATGTTTAAAAAATTGATTTTTAAAATTTTTTAAATTTGTTTTTAAGCTGTAAAAGTCGAAATTTTACTTGATTTCCTTTATCGCCCTCAAATAATTAACAAGTTGTTTTATCAATAATATAATTAATACTAGACCTTTTTAAATGATGTAACTTATTGAAGGGGAAATAATAATTTTATCTTCAGCATTCTTTTGCGCATTGCAACAAGTTTCAACTGTCCAGGACACAGTTTTAACAGATTATTAAAAAAATCCATATTATGTCCTCAATATTTTTAAAGTGAGCTAATACTAAGTGCATAAAAATATTTAAAGTATTGCTCATTAGGGAAATTCGACTGTATTTCTTCTTACTAAACAATTGCATGGGGACATTAAAAATAAATAAATTAATTAATTAGTTAAAAAAAAAGAAAAAGAACTTAGCTAAATCATTTAAATTTGGTCGATGCAGAGATCTTTGTATAGAAACAACATAAAAATCCAAAGAACACAAAATATTGTTTCGAACTTATCGCTTTCACGCTACATTCGTGCCTACTTTTCCTTTTCTTTCTTTCGTTTTCTTTATTTAATTTTCTGATGAGTTTAACACTAAATAATTATTCCATTCTTTTGATTTTTATGATATTTATATAAAAAGTTCTTAATATCTGAAGTTCACCTCACCCCCCCCCCCCCTAAAAAAAAAAAAAAAAAAAAAAAGCTTTTTGCTGCAAATTCAGATTTGGCAATTTTTAAGGTCTCTTCTTTTCTCTTCTTTTCTTTTCTTTCTTTCTTTGTTTTTTTTAATAACGAAATTTTCAGTTGAAGATAACCGAAAATTTAAATTAAAAAAATCAATTTAATGAGCTAGGTATGTCATACTGTTTAATACGTATATTTTTTGTAACTTTACCAAACAACATAATTTTAACTTTCCGAACACTACTGTGAGAAAAGTATTGCGATCATGTCAAAAATCCGAGTTTCAGATTTTGGTGTTTCTACGTATTTTGAGGTCCCCTGAATACATATTTACTATTTTTAGGAAGATGTATGTGCGTGTGTATGTGAGTGAACACAATAGCGCCTAAACGCTTTGTTTGAACGAGCTCAAAGTTGGTACACATGTTATAAGTTACCATAGCACGAACCCCATTGATTTTGGTGAATCTAGCAATTAGTTTTTTTTTTTTTTTTTTTTTCTTTACACAAAGAAAAATCTTTATCATTATGCTCTATGGGCCTAATTTTTTTAAAGCGCAAAAGTGTCTAAATGCCTCACTGGAATGAACTGAAAATTTATACACATGTTATGGATCCCCGTGGCACAAACTATATAAATTTTGGTGAATGTATCGTTTATGTTTTTTTTTTTTTTTTCACAAAGATACAAAGAAAAATGCTTTATTATTATGGTCTATGGGCCTAAATTTTTTAAAGTGCAATAGCGTCTAAATGCCTTATTCGAATGAGCTGAAAATTTATACACATGTTATGAATCCCAATTGCACAAACTATAAATTTTGGTGAATGTAACGTTTATAGTTTTCTTCACAGGAACACAAAGAAAAATCCTTTACCATTATGGTCTATATGTAACCTTTTTTTTTTTTTTTTTTTTTTTTTAACTGCAATAATGTCTAAGCACTTTATTCGTTTGAGCTGAAAATTTATATACATGCTATAGGTCACCAATGTACAGAGTACATAAATTTTGAAGAATCTGGCACTTATAGTTCTTTTACAAAGACACAACGGTAGATTCTTTATAATTATGTCTTTTATCATTATTCTTTATCATCTAAGGTGCAATATCGTCTAAATGCCACATGGTATTGAACTGAAAATGTATATGCATGCTATAGATAAACATCACACTAACTATATGATATTTGAACTATGTAGCTCTCATAGGTTTTTTTTTTTTTTTAGAGGAAAACAAAGAAAAATTCTTTATCATTGTGGTTTATGAAATCAAATTATTTAAAATGCTATAGCGTCTAAACGGCTTATCCGATTAAGCTGAAAATTTATGTAAGTAAAACCTCTCTAAGTTGGACACCTGCGGTTCCAGGAAAAAGTGTCCAACTTATAGGGCTGCTTACATTTTTCGATTTAATTAAACTGTATATATGCATGCCTTTTAACTTTTAATCATATCTAAATATAATATAATTAAGTATTCATAACTTATATACAAAAAAAATTATTAATTTGCCAATTTAAAATCTAAATTTAAAGTGGTATATTGTGGCCATAATAACACTTTCTTCTACAATTTTTTATATATTAGCGCCATCCACCAGTTAATATAAATTAAAATTTAATCAATAAAGATTTTGCGTATGCGTTTTGGTGCAATTTTATTCAATAAACGCTGCGGTAGTCATATGGAAAATCGGAGAATGTGATTAAAAGTAACACCACTTTGTCTACTGATACTGATATATACCCAAATTAAGATAACATTAATTTTCATAATAGCCATCTAACTTATGAAGTTTGGTGAATTTATTCGTTCTGAAAAATGAGATTTAATTTTTCCGTGAACGGGAAAAACTGCAGCATAGCAGCGACACCTGTCGATTGATATGCACCCATATTGAATCCGCATCTTTTTTCACTATAGATAGACCTCTCACATATGAAGTTTAGTGAAATTATACACTCAAGTAAAACTTGGTAGGAAAAATAAAAGGGACAAATGAAGAGGAACCCTAACAACCGAAATGTATTGTCTAAAGCTCATTTTAAAACAGTCTAAGTCAAAACATGCCTGTAGGATCTCTATTAGATATTTCCTGGAGAAAAGGACAAAAACAATTCATGCAAATCAATAAAAGGAAAGACTCTTTCATTATGCGCCAAAATTCAGTTATTTGTGAACTTTTCAATTGAAGAAAATAAATATTTTTTTACAAGATGAGACAGAGATGAATATATTGTGACAAGAAAATTGTTTTTTAGATATTTACAGCTATTTCTACAAGGGATAAGTAAAATTTCTAAATAGAAAGTGAGAAAACGGAAGTTTTATATAATTTTCCCTGTCTCATTGGGTAAAAGTGTCCAACTTAGGACAGTATTTGACTGTCCAACTTCCAAGTTAGAGGGGTGTCCAACTTATAGAGGTTGGACATAATGTTTATCCTATGGATACATTCCGTTCCGAGAAAAAGTGTCCAACTTAGAGGGGTGTCCAACTTAGAGGGGTGTCCAACTTAAAAGGGTGTCCAACTTGATAGGTTTCACTGTACATGTTACAGGTCACCGTTGCACAAACTATATAGATTTCGGTGAGTCTAGCAGTTATAGATTTTTTATTTACAGGACATGATGAAAAATTCTTTGTCAGTATGCCCTTACGGGCTCAAATTCGGTGAAGCGTGAAAAAGTCTAAACGCTATCTCCTATTGAGCTGAACTGCCTGAATTTTGGGGAATCTACCACTTACAGTCTTTTTACGGAGGTGCAAAAAAAAAAAAAAAAAAGAAAAAAAAAATATATATATATATATATATTGTATATATATATATATATATATATATATATATATATACTTACCATTGGGCTATACGGAATCATATTATTTAAATCGCAAAAGCGTCTAAACGCCTCATACAAATGAGCTGAAAATTTCTATAATTGTTATAAGTCACTGTCCCATGAAATGTATAGATTTTTAGGGAGTCTAGCATTTATAGATTTTTTCAGGGACACAAATAAAATTTATTTATTACCATCCATTACCATTCATTTTAGATTGACTCTTTTGTTTCTTTCTTTTCTTTTCGTTTTTTTTTTTTTTTTTTTTTTTTTTTTTTTATAATAATTCTATTTTTGCATTTAGAGAACCCACAAACGTTAAGTTAATATACGTTTTCCAAAAATTGGCTTTTTAAATTTTAATATATCATTTTACAACTTGAAAAAAATAAAAATAAAAATAGAAAATAGAAAACTGCACTTTTTTGCATATAAGAAAGTTTTGTGATGGCCACAACATACTAATTTATTCATTATGTCTAATTTATCTTCTTGCAGTCCTGTGACTCATGCTCACACAATTTAAATTTTTTTTTCAAAAAATAGAGTGTTTATACAGAAACTTTGAAGAGAATCGTTAGAGCCGTTTTTGAGATACGGCTTACGGCTCCACTTCCAATTTCCGATGTCCCACTTCTGTTTTTTCATTTTTCACCAAAATTTGGAAAATTCGTCTGTACACCAGACCTATTTCAATTCTAAAGTTTTGTAGTTCTATCTTTATTAGTTTCCGAGATATAATAACCGGAAGATTACACACACGCATACACACTGACCAATTGCCAAAAACCACTCTTTTCGACCCATGAGACTTTCAAACACGTAAATCAGGTGAAATCTCGATATCTAATTTTTGGACCGACTACAATACTTCCATTATCTACAGTAGTTGGGTAATGGAAATAAAATAGCTGCTGTAGGTCCTAGGCTTGAGGGAGAGTGCCATCCGTAGAGGGGGGGGGGTCTTTCTAAGGGATCCTAGAACGTATCTACGCAAGTTTCGGAGGAAACTACGGAAAACTCCGAACGGCTAGGTTTTGCATGCAAAACTGGTAGACGGGAAGTGCCGGACTAGATACCAGGACGCGCTCGTCGATTTAATTGCTAGAATTTTTCCATGGTTTTCGCTGAAACTCGCATAAACATGGGCTAGGAGCCCTCAGAAAGACCCTGCAGAGCCTTTAGAAATTCCCCCCCCCATTCCCCAATTGGGGGGCAAAAACTAAAGCACGTTTGTCCGGGTATCACTTGAGAACGGCTGGGTGGAATTCAACAGCGCTTCGCAGGAATTTAGGTCTTCACCCAACTTAAAATTATATCTATCAACTTTTTAGAAATTTCCCCCACGTTCCCCCTTGGGGGGGCAAAAGACAAAAATGCGTTTGTAAGCATAACTCGGCTCCTAATTACTTGACAGTAAAGAAATTGCACAAGGGGAGACTGGAAATGAGTGCAAATAAAGCATTATCTGCGATTTAGCAATTTTCGATTTTCGATTTTTAAGGAAAGGGAGGGGCAAACCAATTTTTGTCGAAAAACATCGAAAATTCCTGATTTTTGAGTAGAACTCTACCAAATATGGAACAAAGATATTGAGAAAAGGCTATGCGAATTCCTTAGGGTATTTCCAAAAACACATTTTTTTTGGGGGGGGGGGGAAATCGAGAAACCCCATTTAGCGCTAAATTTGTCCTGAGAAATCTATCGGAGCTGCGGTCACGAATTTTGGTGCTTGGATTGTTTATATGTATCCGACACCTAAAATAACAGGGTTTATCGAAATTCCCCCCATTCCCCCCCCAAGGGCGGAAGGGGGTATGAACACCTTTCTAAGCATAACTCGACTCCAAATTACTTCACAGTGAGGAAATTGCACATAAGGAGATTACACATGAGTACAAATAAAACTTTATCTGCGATTTAGGAAATTTTGATTTTTAAGAGGAGGAAGGAGAAAAATCGATTTTTGACGCGAAATTGTGCAAATTCCGTATTTTTGAGTAAAACTCCACCAAAAAGGGAGCAAAGATAAAACAGCCATGCGTCTTCTTTTCGATATTTCCAAAACACGTTTTTGATTTTTTGAAATCTTTCTTTTTTTTTTTTTTTTTTTTTTTTTGTGTGGTGGGGGGGGGGGGGGAGGGTAGTATGCGTTACGAAGGGCAAATTTCAGACACACCTTTTAGCTCTAAATTTATCCAGGGGAATTTATGAGAGCTGCGGTCACAAAGTTTGGTACTTGGATTGTTTATATGTATCCGACCCCTGAAGTAACGGGATTTATTGAAAAACCCCCCTTAGCGCATTAGCGGACAGAAAGCAAAAAAATTTTTGTAAATATAACTCGGCCCCAAATTACTTCTCGGTGAACAATTTGCACATGAAGAGACTAGGCTTGAGTAAAAATAAAACATTATGTACGATTTTGATTCTTGATTCTTACAGAAGGAAGGGATAAAAACGCTTTTCGTGGGGAAAATTCAGAAATTCCGGATTTTTGTGTAGAGCTCTACTAAAAATGGTACTAAAGAATTGAAAACAGCCATGTGTCTTCTTTGGAATATTTCCAGAATTTTTTTTTTTTTTTTTTTTTTTTGGGGGGGGGGGGTAAAGACGGAGAAAAATATATAATAGGCATTTCCGATAGATAGATATATATATGTATATATATAATATATATTATCATGTGGAGGGGGTGAGATGTAATAGCCGAGGCGCAGCTGCCATATTTTTAACAAAAAGACAGATTTCTGTAAGCGCACTTTATACTTTTCTATTTAAGCACTGTATAATATTTTTTTTCTCATTTCTGTGTTTAACGACTCTTCTTACTTTACTTTATCTATACAACTGTTAATTACTTAATGTTCGAAAAGTCGAGTGCATTCACTCCAAACTTTTATACGTCCGCTGAGTAGAAAAAAAGAGAGCAAGGAAACTTTTTGGTTTTTCTTAAACATAACACTTTCAGTGTCGACTTATTTTTTTTTTTTAACCAGAAATGTAATTTAGTTTGAGGAACTTGAAAAAATTAGTTGACTTTACTAGTAAAGAAATTTTGCTCTGTAGACAGATCAATGTAGACATGCAAAATCTGTATGTAGACGTAGAAAATATTTTATTACTGTGACAACTCATGATTTTCTTGCATTTTTAGATTTTATTAAATGCAAGTATTAAAAAAAAAGCAAGAAATTCCAAAATAGAAAATTTTGTTACCGATAAATATACAGTTTAGAGTGAAATTTACTTTATTTTGTTTAGTTAATATTTATCTACTTATTATTTAATTTTTATTTATTTATTTATTTATTGAAAACTTTCATAAACACATTTTTTCATAATTTCATTAAATTTTCTTCTAATTTCATTTTATTCGAATAATGTTTTTGTTTCGTCATAGTAATTTTGTGGAATACATAGAACTTTGTATACATTTAATTTTGTATAGAATACTTTTTAAATTAAGAAAAATATTTTAGATAAAGTATTTGCGTACTTTTTTTTTTCGGCTGTTATTAGTGCTTTGGCTTGAATTCCGGGCAAATTAATAGCGATATTTTTGATTTTTTAATCTATTGCTATTATTAGAAACATCTCAGTTTTTTCCCTGTTGCAATGATTTTTACTCCAGACAGATATTGTAATATATATATATATATAAAACAACTTAATTTTCCTATTTTTTAATTACTACATTTGTTAGGATATTTCATTTTTCTATTGTTGCATATAATTATCATATATGTACGAATAATTATATATACTTCAAATGTGCATATTTCGTACACTTAAATTAATTAGCTAAAGCTATAGTTCATTTCAATAACAGAATTAATATTATTATTATTTTTTTTTTTTAAGAGTATGTATCGTAAGACATAGATTTAAATGGTATTAACTTTGAAGAAACCCTTCTAAAATATCTTCCAAGGCTACAGATTTGGATTTATATACAGAACTCGTATCTATTTATTTTCATGTTGTATTCATTTATTCTTCTTCTTATTGTTGTTGTTGTTGTTGTTATACAAAGGGGACTCATTTCCGAAATCTTATTTTTAAGAAAATAAAGGAAAGAGATAGAGAGAGAAATTAAATGCAAATGCGTAAACTGTAATAAGTAATAACCTATTTATTTATTTTTATTCAGCTATTTTCTTTTTGAAAGAGTACTACATCAGGGTAGAGAGAATCATGGTACTACAGTAGCTTCACCCAAAACATAGTGAAACTTTTTACCATGATTTGGCAGTTAATTAAACCAAAACTTGGTACTGCAGTATTTGTATTTATATGATGGTGAAATCATATACTATAATTTGCTGTATTTTTTCAACAAGAAACGCCAGATTGTAATATAAGATTTCACCTGCAGATTTGGTTTAACCTTATATATTGCAGCTACTATGTAGTACCAAATTTTAGTAAAAACTTGAAGCGGAATGTTTAGCAGTGTAAGACTTAGAATGAGCAGCATAAAAATTTAAATAAAAAAAAAAGGAGCAATGTATTTTTGAGAGGATTTCGAAAAAAATGGGCTCATGTAATACTTGTTTAAATCTCTCTACCCGTCATAAGCGGTGGTGGCCTCTGTTGCTTCTTATTATTATTTAGTTTTATTTATACAGGGTGTTTCAAAAGTCTGGATATACCAAAATACATTGAAAGGAAAACAGTTTCGCAAATACATTGATTTCAAAAGTTTCGTCCATTCAAATGATCTATGAGACACGGTATAGGCC